>CM055117.1:764969129-765569129 GCA_029206835.1 Rana muscosa
ACCAGAGATATGTACCCCTAGGTATTTAAAGGAATCCACCCACAGGAGGGGGCAATCAGGAGGTGATGTGGACCTGGCCGCTGGATCGATCGGGAATAGGAGAGACTTAGACCAATTTACCCTAAGACCGGTGACCTCAGCAAAGGTGTTCAGAATACTGAGCGCTCCTTGCAAGGACGGGCCGGCATCATTCAGGAAGAGCAGCATGTCATCCGCATACAAGGCAACCCTCTCCTCCAGCAACCCGAGTCGGAGACCTTTAATGTGCGGTGAGGTGCGAAGTGCCTCCGCCACCGGTTCAAAAGCAAGGGCAAACAAAGCTGGAGAGAGAGGGCAGCCCTGCCTCGTTCCCCTGGCAAGCCCGAAGGGGACAGACAGTCCACCCCCTAGGCGCACCGAGGAAGTGGGGCATTTGTAGATCACCTGGAGCCACCCGATGAACAGCAAAGGAAAACCCATCCTACGTAATGTTTCCCACAAAAAGGGCCACTCGACCGTGTCGAAGGCCTTTTCCACGTCTAGAGATGCCACTGCCCGGGAACCCATATTGAGGTGTTGAGCGTGTATGTTTGTGAACAGCCTTCTGAGATTAACATCTGTGGACCTACGGGGCATGAAACCTGTCTGGTCTGGGTCTATTACTGAGGGTAGCATGGGATATAACCGAAGGGCCAGAAGCTTGGTCAGAATTTTAAAGTCAGAGTTAAGCAAGGCAATAGGGCGGTAGGAAGCACAGGAAGTGGGGTCCTTGGGAGCCTTATATATCAGGGTCAAGTAGGCATGGTACATAGAGCCAGGCAGACCACCGTCTGCCAGGCATACAGTATACAATTGTGCCAACAGGGGCGCCAAGAGTTCCACATGAGCCCTATAAAAGTCCATCGGAAGCCCGTCCGGCCCCGGCGCCTTGCCAGGGGGGAAGGACTGGATAGCCCCTATGACCTCCAGAGCCGTAAATGGTTGGACCAATGTCTCTCTGTCATGGTCAGAGAGCCAGCCAAGCGCCAATGGATCTAGTAGGCCGTTCAGCGATTCTGGCTGAAAATCTGACGGTAGACCAGACGAATATAAATCGCTATAGAAGGAGTTAAAGGTCTGCAAGACTTCAGAAGGGGAGGACACAGTCCCGCCCCCCGATGTCTGCAGGGTAGACACTAGGGTAAGGGGTCGGTCATGTTGTGTCATCATGGCCAGCAGGTGGCCATTTCTATCACATTGTTCAAAGGCCCTCTGCTTACCCCTATAGGAGTCGAGTCGCGTGACCTCAGCCAGGTGTAACTGAAGTTCCCTCCGAGCTGCCATCGGCAGATCAAAGTGAACCGGGGTGGGGTCACCACCATATGTAGCAGTGTGATCATCAACAGTCTTCTGCAGCGCCAGAGTCGCAGCTGACTGCTGTTTTTTAATGCTGGCAATAGCAGAGATATACTGTCCCCTTGTAAAAGCTTTAAAGGCATCCCAGACAATGTCGGGAGAGGAGGATTCCTTATTGTTTTCCCAGAATTCAGAAAGCAGGGGCGGCAGTTTGTCCGTAAGGTCAGGATGAGAGACCCATTGTGTACCCAACCTCCAGAGCGCAGCATTCCGGGAAGCCGGGGAGCGGAGCATCACCACCAGGGGACTATGATCAGACAGGCCGCTGGGTAGATAGGACGTCCCCAATACGTCCGCTAACAGGGCGGGGTTGGAGAAGGCCAGATCTATCCGCGAGGCAGTCTTATAGGATGCCGAAAAACATGAGTAAGTCCTTGTGGTAGGGTGCTTCCACCTCCAGACCTCCACCAGCCCCACCGCCTGAGCCCAGGCAGAGAGGTCTATGCATTGTTTCCTAGGCGGGGTTGGTCTATCTAGGTCGGGCGACAAAATGGCATTGAAGTCTCCCATAATCAGAACTTTCCCCGGGCAGAAGGGCGAAATCTTTTCTAGGACCTCATACAATATTGCAGATGAAAACGGGGGAGGGATGTACAGATTTATAATGATATATCTTACGGACCATAACGTAAATACCATTATCACAAATTTACCCTGGGGATCCGTCCGGACCTCCTCAATAACACAGGGGAAACTCTTGTGGATAAGGATCGACACACCCCTGGCGTATGTGGAATACGTGGCATGTATCGCTCGCTGTATCCAAGGCTTCTTAAGAGTCAAAATCTTACTGCCCATGAGGTGAGTCTCCTGAAGGAGAATAAGCTGGGGGGAGTGAGATTTTAAGTATCGAAATAAAAGGGCTCGCTTGAATTTTGAGTTAAGACCTCTGACATTCCAGGAAAGGACGGTAAAGGAGTCTGCTAGTTGACTAGCCATCGGGAAATGGGGAGAAATAGACAAAGAGATACACTAGAGGGCATGTACCAGTGCACCCCATGAGCAGCAAGATCTCGGTCACAGTGCAAAAAATACTGACAGTACTTAAGCAAACCACAAAACAAAACAGAGAAAAAAGAGAAAAAAAAAACACAAAGAAAAACAACATAAGAGCAAGGAACAACTAGATCCTTAATCAAACTTCCCAGGCACGAGTGCCTATCCTACTATATCCCAGCCTTCCTCCTAACAGGGGCGAAGGTCTGGGAATAGTTTTTACCCAGAAAATAACTTTAACTACAGGTGCCAGTGAACCCCTCAACTGGGGGCACTACACTACCGGTGCCAGACCACCCACTCTGTTGACAGGTACTGTCTCTTCCGTCTTGTAAGAACAGGAAGCAGAGGGACGGGGGATATTGATCCCAAAAATCAGTGGCACCAAAGTCAGCGACTTGATAGAGCAGTGGGCAAGGGTGAGGGATGTGAATCCCAATACAGCGAGCAGGGCCGAGCAATCCAGAGGGGGGGGGGGTTGTCATTCCTCCCGCTATTTGGTATTTCCAAGAGAGTGGAGGGCACCAGGCCTATCTCAACTCCCACAACACAAAACCGTGAGGGTCAAGTGCAAGTCACGTGTAAAAGTGCGTTCGAGTTTGCTCCGGTAATTGCCGAATGTTCGTAGGATAAATCAAGCAAGGATATGGAAGATCCGTGCATCAGGCAAGTATGTACTCACAGGACAGTTTAGTAGGATATCAGGGCGCAGGAAGTCCACGCAGTAGATCAGGGAATGGGTCTTCAGTGTAAGGTGGTCAGCCAGTCATCAGCATCCGCTGGGTTGTCAAAGAATCGGATTGTTCCATCGTGTTGGACTCGCAGGCGACTGGGGTAAAGCATGCCATATTTTATGTTCTTCTCCCTGAGCCGTCTACGGACATCATTGAAAGTTTTCCTTTTCCGCTGCAGCTCAGCCGAAAAATCGGGGAAAAGAAAAACAGAGGCGTTGCCGTATTTTAGAGTGGGATGTTTGCGGGCCTCAGAGAGAATCCTGTCTCTGTCCCGATAATTTAGGAAGCGTACCAAGAAGGGCCGGGGGAGATTTCCCGGGATGGCGCGGCCGGCGGGCACCCGATGAGCTCTTTCAACCACATAGGTAGGAGAAACATCTGTAAAGCCCAGTAGATCCTTAAAGAACCCCTCTGCGAATTCCGCCGGGTGGTCCCCCTCCTCCCCCTCAGGTAGCCCCAGGACTCTGACATTGTTGCGTCTGAGTCTGTTCTCAGCGTCATCAGATTTTGCGACAAGGGACTGTACCGTGCGCTGCAGTTCAGCAATGGACGAAGCATGAGTGGCAGTAAGATCTTCGGTAGCGGAAATCCTGGTCTCAGTTTCAGTTATCCTCCCCCTAATTTTGTCAAGGTCATTTCTGATGAGATTGCACTCCTCAGCAAGGTGATCGATGCGCACAAGCAGTGAGGTCTTGCTCTGCTCGATCGCGGCAAGGATTGTGGCCGTACTATCCTGCAATGGCGGGGTCCGCTCCGCCGCCGGAGCCCCACCGGGACCCATCTCCAAGTCAGCCAACAGAGCCCGGAGTTGTCCAAGCAGTTCTGGGTCAGGCTGCAGTGAGAGGGGATGAGGCTGCCGGGGGGACGAGCCCACCCCAACTGCCCCGGTGGATTTTTTCCCCTTCTTGGAAGAGGGGGACATCTGGTGGGTCACTAAAGGGGGGGGCCCCAACAGAGGAGCAGCACACTCCTAGACCAAAGTCCCGTAGGCAGCAGAGGGTGGCAGGGATGGGCAACGGGAGAGTGTCCCGGGAGGGCCCAGGCCAGACCGACAATCAGCAAGAGCAAACAGCCCCCCAGCACTCAGTCATCAGCAAGGTTTAATTAGTCCAGGAGGTTGGCAGGCAGAGAGTGTATTTAAGGATGGTAAGAACAGGGGGGACACAGGCAGAATGGCAGATTCACTAGGCCCCCGGGCTCCTCCAGCAGCCCACACAGACCGGTCCCCACAGAACAGCACAGCAGATCTCAACAGGGAGTAGGATGAGTCTCAGGGCCGCGGGATCGGCGTCCGCGATTTGCGGTCCGGTCGGCGCACTACCGCGGGGTAGCCGCTCAGGAAACAGCGGTGTCCGGCAGCCTTCACTAGGCCGCACTAGGCCGCAGCCGCCGCGAGCGCTCCCGGCGGCTCAGCAGGCCATCAGAGCACGCCAGGCAGTGGAGGGGGTAGGCAGGAGAAGGGAGAACAGTCCAGGGGATGCAGGATGATTTCTTACCCCACTGTAAGGCAAGGATCTGCTCCCACAGGTCGGACACAGGCCAGCAAGATGGCGGCGGCAGCAGGCAGAGTGCCGGATGGCTTCCCGTGCGTCCACGACTGGATCCCCACTCGATACCTGGTCAGGGCCCAACAGGGAACAAGGAGGAACAGGTATGCAAGGCGGCTTGAGCTGTGCAGGCCAGTGGATGCATGGATGGCAAAGGATTATGTTAAGGATACCCGGAGCTCCTCTCAAACACATCCGCCGCCGCTCACATCCGGACACGCCCCTCCTTGTCAGCCATTTTTAATGTGTGACACTGCGCTGTGAGTTGCTTAATGGCACCTGGTGTGACGGAGCTCTCCTCTCACCACACCATCAGCTCCGGCCGCCGGCTCCGCCCCCCCCTTTGCAAACATTCTCAACTCTTTTAGTAATCCAACCTCAATCTTTGTCTGTGCCTTCCTGTTGACAACAGTCACGCTGCACCCACACACATTTCTTGTTCATTTTTCCAAATTTGTTCATTCTTCCAAATTTGTTAAAGGCCTGATTTAAAAAATAGACTTTTTCCTACTATCCCCCAAAAAATGAAAATCAGCAACATTCTGCCTTATTTTGCATACAAACAAAAATACAAGTGTGATTACAGGATGATGTTCAATTTTAAATTGCTATGGGGGTGTGGGATTCAATAAAGCTGCTGTAGCACTTTTCTGATGTTAATTTCTCTTGTAATTGTGCTGTGCCAAATTCATGAAGCATCTATGGCAATTTTGGTTCTGACAGCAACTCATCTGGCAAATTCAGGTAGCTCTAAAATGCCTCACATTTTAAGTTTTTAAGTTTTACGAATATCACACACTCAGCTGACAAACATTTTCCCACAAAGAGAGTGAGGAGCTTGAAACAGATTGTGAATCTGAACATCAGAGTGCACTTTGGTTGCTACACCTAAACATTGTTTGTCTGTACTTAGCTATTTTCTATTCTGATGTTTAACCTTTTTGCTGGCAGGTTTGTTCGACGTATGGACCTAGAGCACTGCTTCCAGCTGGCCAGGTCCGTACGTCGTATGGACCTGATTCCTCATTCTGTGACCATGAGCTTATTGCAAAACTGTTCAGCAGACAAAACAAAAGCTCTGATTAGCAGCTACCAAGTCACTGATCAGAGCTATTTATCTAAAAAGACAGCCCCCTTTCTGACGCTGCAACTTCTTTGCCTCTCTCCTGCTGTTTTTGCTCCTCCACTTCCCTGCTGCACTGTTCTTAAAATGCCTCCCCTACGCTCCCTAACTGTCCCCATCCTCTCCCCCCAGTGCTTATTTCCACCCCCAGCACCAGTTAACTGCCCACCAACACAGATCCCCAGCGGGTCCAATGCAATTGTCTGCTTCCCCCGCTGCCTCTCCCACAAACAATTGCAGTTCACAAATAGTTAAATCCCCCCCCCCACTGGCATCCCCCTTTAGTGCTCCCCATCTCACCAATCCCTGGAAGCTTCCCCATGCAGCTTTGCTGGCTGGCTTTCCCTCCATCCTCTCCCGCTGGCTGCAGCTGCTGCCTGGGAGATCAGCAAACTGTCAGGATGGAGAGGGGGAGGAGCTGGTAAACGTCTCTATAAAGACTCCTATTCCTTTCATGTACCATGCAGCTCAGGCTTCAGAGAAAGGGACCGTCTTTAGTCCCTTTTTTCTGTCTCAAATAAAAGACATTAGGGGACCCCTGATGTGTCTCAAACCCCTCCCCCACCCAAAAAAAAAAATAAGTTATATATTTTTTTAAATTGTATCTGTTAAAAATATAATAAAATTATAAAAAATAATACAAATAAAAAATATAGAAGGGGTAGATTTAGACATGCATCTAAATTTCCCTTGCCTCTAAAGCCTGATGCTTGTTTGGATTGCACTCTAGAGGCTACTGAAAGCAATGCAATGCCTCCTCACCACCCGTTTTAACCCTCTTTTTGGCAACATATGTGTTGCAACCACTTGCCTTGCACGCAGTTGTGGGGTGTTTGCAGCTCTTCCCTATTGAACTGAATGTGTAGCGCCTGGAAGGAGACATCACTACAAGTCGGTCAACTTTTCCGTGGAGGTGAAGCATAGTGGCTGCAGCATGTAAACACTCCTATTCGAGGCGTTTCAAGATGGCGACCTGAGAGGACGCACGGTTTAGAGCTTTTCTGGCCTACACACATTTATCCTGTCTCCTGGCTGTCTTTCTCCCCAGGGAAACGTCCAGTTTGGTTCCGAATGCCATACAAGTCACAGCGGAGAGGGAAAAAGCTTTGTTTCCTGCCGCTAGTTGAAGATACAGCCTCGACCCTGGAGTGCCACGTGACAGCTTCTCCTCAGCCTGTCCTTAACATGGCGTCGCAGACAGAACCTCTCTACACTGATGAGGAGTTCCCGCCTGGCTTTCAGAAGGTAATGGCAGTGATAGCCTCCTGTCAGGCCACCCTAACCAGCTAGATAGAGGCTGTGCAGCCGGATGTGGGTTGAATCCGCCAAGACCTTGACAAAATCTGTTAGCAGGTGTCGGCGGTGGCGCAGCAGGTTAGCCAGGTGGAAGATATGGCCACAGATCAAGCTGCAGCTATCCGAACCCTACAAACTAAGGTCTGGGTCCTGGAATATAAAGTGAACAACGCCGAGAATAGGAATCGCAAGACCAACCTGAGGATTGTAGGCCTGCCTGAGTGGTTTAAGGGAAAGGATCCTACAGTTTTTGTCATGGAGCTCCTACGGTCTTTATTGCCAAAAGCCCAATTATCTCCCACTATACAGTGGAAAGAGCCCATCAAATTCCACCTATACCAGGGCTCTTGGGCTCTCCTCCTCACACCCTGATTTTCCACCTCCTCAATTTTAGAGACCGGGATGAGGTCCTTTGGGCTGCTTGGTGAGTTAGTGAGTTACATTTTCAAAATTCCAAGCTGTTGCCTTTTTCTGGCTACTCAGTTGAGACTCAGAAGCTGCGCAGATCATGCCATCAAGGTAATATGATGAGGGGTTGTGCTATTAACTATAGCATTCTCTTTCTCGCCAATCTGAGGTCTGAAGTTTCAAGACATTCTTAAGTCTCTTCAAGGAGGGGTGTGGAGAATGCTCACTTCTCAATCGTCCTCCTATGGATATTAAACTTGAGTACAAGAATGGCTTTTGGACTCATGCACATTGTCTGTATGTACCTACTCGGGTTGAAGCCCTCAGGTTGGATCATGACTCAAAACTTGCGGGGCATTTTGGGGTTTCTAAGACTGAAGAATTTTTGTCATGTTCCCTTTGGGGGCCTGGCTATAAGAAAAACAAAAATAAAATAAAACAGTGGTGTCGCGCTCTATGCAATTAAATATATGGTCCAATAATATATTCCAAACAATGAATCCTTACAGTGACTGTATATCAAAACAGTGTAAAGTACATATAAATGAATCCAATGAAAATGACCATAATAACAGTGTTCTATAAACAAATCGTAGAAAGTGCAAGTGCCAAAAAATGCATTAATAGATAGAAAGTGCATATAAAAAGTGCTGGTGCATGAGACCACATAAACGTGGGTATGGTTAATAAAAAGTGCTCATGTGCAATGTCCTTGAAATAATCAACTTATAACATATATACAGTGCTTCCGCTATATCAAAGGGTATATAAACTCAATCCCACAATGTTCTTGAGTGATAAAACGGCATGGAGAGCAACTTCCAAAAGTGTTCAGTGCAGTAAACAAATAAATAAAGTGACTTTAGTGATGCAGGTCTTCAGTGTAAATACACCTCTGTGTAAGGTGGACCCTTACCTTACTGCTGTAAGGTAACAGCGTGAAGTAATAACGAAAAGGTAATACACAAGGTGTCCAGGTTTCTATAGTGCAGACCTCTGGTATCTCTTCTTTGTGATGCTGGGATTCAACAATATGTCAGGGCGAGGTCATGAACGTTCCAGTGCGTATATAGTGTAAAAATAAAAGAGGGAGCGCATGCGCGGCTCTTGGACATGGCGGACGTGTAGGGGCTGAGCTCCGGATCTCACCCGCTCTCCTGACCCCCATACCACTTCTCTACAGCTACGCTCGCCAAGGGGGTAAGCACACCAACATCCTGTATGTCTGCAGCACCCCATGGGTAAAATCGGCCAGCAGAAACAGTACTATAAGCCGCTAACAGATCCGCGCACGCTACCCGCGATGGACAGATTTGTCACTAGGCCGCAATCCCCGGCCTTGCCTATGATAGCGGAACCGCTCGCGGTTGTGGATCCTTCACGGGGGGTGGACGGTCCTTGCATTATGCAAAATATGCAATCCCAGGATGCTCGGATCTCCCCCGCAGTGGCCCCCCAGCCTTGCAGAACATTTTAACCCCCGAGCTTATGGGTGAAAAGCTCCAGGCCCTCCTCACACAAATGACGCGGAACATGGCTGCTGAAATGGGGAAGCTATCACAGGAATTGAGGAGTGAAATAGCTCTCAGTGGGGATAGAACAGATGCTTTAGAATCAAAATTTGACGATCTGGTCAGCTATGTGCAAGAATTGGAGGAGGAAACGTCCTCACTAAAAAGCTCTTTCTCACAACTCCAATTACAACAGGAGGACCAAGAGAATAGGGAAAGGAGACAGAACTTGAGATTCAGAGGAATACCAGAGTCGGTGGGAGACAACACTCTACGCCAATACCTGCTGGGGCTGTTTAACACCTTAGCCCCCAGAATTGCAGATATTGACTGGCGCCTTGATCGGGCACACCGTTCTCTGGGCCCTAAGCCACCCTCTGTCACCAGGCCAAGGGATGTCATAGTACGTTTTCACTATTATGATAGCAAGGAGGCCCTGACCCTTGCTACACGTAACAAGTCAGCCATTGAATATAATGGGGCTAAAATACAGATTTACATTGATCTGTCCCCAGCGACTCTGGCGAAACGCAGGAACCTCCGCCCGATCACTTCCCATCTGCAAAATCTGCGCATACCATATTTCTGGGGCTTCCCTTTTCGCTTGATTGTCCCTCGGGATGGAAACCAACATTGTCTCCGTGATATACATGAAGGCGAAACTTTCATTAAAAATCTGGGCCTACCCCCCATGCCTGATGACTTCATGCAACTACCAGCAACCCAGCAAAATCGCATTGCTCCTCCTACGCCTTCCAGGGACTGGACCCCAGTCCGTAGAAGACAGATGAAATCTTTTTCCACTCCTCAGCGTAGCTCCAGACGCCCCCCCTGAGGGGTTGAAAAGTTAAAATTGGCCTTATCCTCTTTGGCTGGAAAGTCTTTGCCCTGGTGTCAAACGGTCGAACTGTGTTATTTTTTGTTTTTTGTTTTTTTGTTTTTTTGCAGATATTGATCTGAACAACCAGTGGATCCGTTCCCCGACATCCGGAGAACCAACCCTGCTCGCCCATGGGGTAAAGTTTTGAAAGTCTTGACATTTTTGAAAGTTTTAAAAGTTCTGAAAGTTTCTCTTTCTCTCTACAAGATGACTTTCATAAAAGCTTGTTTTTGCGGGAGAGTGGTGGGATCCCTCCTCTGCACTCCTCCATTTGATGAGAGTTGCCAGGTGGCCCCAAATGGTCCCAGGCTTCGGTATGGAACTCCTGAGTGGTTTATACTACCCAGGTGTATTAACTTTGTTTCTTATGTTTCTGTGTTTTGGAACCCCCCTGGGTTCTATCATTTTCATTGATGTTCTTTTTTTTTGTTTAGTCGTGCTACATCTCAATCACTATACACCAGTGCTATATGTCTATTAGGGTCTAGGGCTACCTTATGGTTAAGCGATTTACAGGTGATAAGTTTTCAAGCTCTCAAATGCGGTTGTATCACTGATTTAATATGGCTTTGAGGATAGTATCTCACAACGTTAAGGGCCTAAATTCTATTTCTAAACGTTGGATTGCTCTTAAAGACTTTAGACGGTCAGGGGCGGACGTAGTTCTAGTACAGGAGACTCACTTCCGTGATGGGGGCTCGATGAAATTTGCATCTAAATATTATCCTGTCTCCTTTGTAGCCTCTGCACCTTCTGGCAAAGCTGGAGTAGCTATTCTGATAAAAAAGTCCTGTCCTATAAAGGTCAGAGAGAAATACATTGACCCTCACGGGAGGTTTACCATCCTGGTTTGTGATTATTTGTCATCCACATTTACGTTGGTTAATGTTTATGCACCTAACTCAGGCCAAATGGTTTTTCTAGATGATTTCTTTTGTAAGCTACAGCGATACTCAAGGCCATTCATGATCTTAGGGGGAGACTTTAATTTGATCATGTCACATAGGCGTGATCGTCATACACTCTTTGGGGACACTCCTTCCCAGCGAGTGATATCTCAAGCCACTTCTTTTAGGAAACTGGTCAGATCTCATAGCCTGCTTGATGCATGGAGGATCAAACACCCAACCCAAAGACAGTATACCTTTTACTCCATGGCACATAAGATGTACTCCAGACTAGATCATTTTTTTATCACATCACCATTACTCCCCCTCATAATAGATTCCGACATTTCTCCTATAACGTGGTCGGATCACGCCCCTATTTCCTTGGAACTGTTGCTACATAACTCACCCTCTAGGACTTGCCATTGGAGACTCAATGAACAGCTCCTTAATACACCCCCTATCAGGGACAGACTGGCCAGAAGCTTGAATGACTATTTTGAAATAAATGTGGGGTCAGTTCAAAAGGTTTCCACCCTTTGGGAGGCTCATAAGGCCTGTTTCCGCGGTACTTGTATTGCCGAGGGCTCTCGTCTGAAGAGAGATAGCGAGAGGCGTCGGATTTCTTTAATGGCTGACTTAAAACAGGCGGAGCGGGGCCTTTTGGGGTCCCCAACGGTTGAAGCTCTTCGTAGGGTTGTGGCTATTCGCAATCAACTGAAATCACTAGCATACAGTAAGGCAACAAAATCTCTCATGTGGGTGAAACAAAAATTCTATGAATTTGCTAACAAACCACATAGAATGATGGTGAACAAACTTAGACCACGTCCATTTCACTCCTTTCCTGAATTATTAGTCCAAAAGGATGGTACTCCTACTCACTGCCCCAAAACCATGACTAACATTTTTGGTAACTACTATAAAGAATTATATAATTGTCTTACCCCTGAAAACAACTTTCATTTCACACAGGAAAAGTTTGACCAATTTATCCAGACTCTTGCCCTGCCAAAGCTGAACTCCTCTGATCTGGAAAAGCTTAATGCCCCCATCTCCCCCGAGGAGCTTACAAAAATAGTTAAAGCACTATCCAAGCATAAGTCCCCGGGACCTGATGGCCTTACCTACCTATAATACAAAACTTTTTTGCCTACTCTAATGCCACATATGATTAATTTGTTTACGTCATTGTTACGGGGGGAGATCCCACATGGCCAGTTCACACACTCATATATCTCAGTAATCCCAAAACCAGGGAAAGATCACTCTCTACCAGATAACTATAGGCCTATAGCCCTATTAAACTCGGACTATAAAATTTTCACAAATTCTCTCATCCAGACTTTCCCAATACATACCCAAATTAATAAACAGGGACCAGGTAGGTTTCGTCCCTTCTCGACATGCTGGAGACAACACAAGACGTACCATAGACTTGATTGACCTGGTGAACAAATTCCCCCACCCAACACTTATTTTGAGCTTGGACGCTCAAAAAGCGTTTGACCGCCTAAGCTGGCCTTATATGTTTTCCGTATTGCGGAGGTTTGGGTTTGATGGCCCTTTCTTTAACGCTATACAGGCCTTGTACACGGGAACGTCTGCCCAGGTACAAATGGCCTCTTTTTTATCCCCACCCCTCCCCATGTCTAATGGTACTAAGCAGGGTTGCCCGTTGTCCCCCCTTCTCTTTATTTTATGCTTGGAGCCTTTAGCAGAGGCCATAAGGTGTCATCCTGATATTAAGGGGATCCTAATGAGACAACGGGAATACAAATTGTCCCTATTTGCGGATGACATCCTACTCACATTAACGAGCCCCATCACGTCACTCCCCTCCCTACATGCGCTTCTTCAGACATTTGGATCTATATCGGGCTATAAGGTTAATACAACTAAAACTGAAGTGCTCCCCATACATGTTCCACCAGTTTTGTTGGCACAATTGCAAAGCACTTACCCATATAGGTGGTGTTCACAAGCCCTGACATATCTGGGTGTCAAGATTACCTCCTCATATAATACCCTATACTCTGCAAACTTCCCCCCCTTGTTCCAGGACATTTATAAAAATCTCCACCAGTGGGCCGCCTATCCTATTACTATGCTGGGTAGAATTAATGTGCTGAAAATGTCTGTCCTACCCAGGCTTTTATACCTTTTTGAGACGCTACCTGTGGCTATCCCTACAGGTCAGCTCAAGGCCCTCCATAGAGGATTTTTGAAGTTCATATGGGACAATAAAACGCATAGGATCGCCAGCTCAGTGTTTTTTTCCTTAAGGTCGCAGGGGGGTCTGGGGGCACCTGACGTCACTAGGTATTACCTTGCCTCTCATTTACGGGCGGTGGTATCATGGTCATGTCAAAAAAGCCCAAATCGGTGGTCAGAGATAGAAAAAGGTATCATAAATCCTTTGCATCCGTGCTCTCTAGTATGGTCTAGATCCCTACACAATGATCCCATTTTGAAAAGCATGTGTCTTGCATCTATGATATTCACCAGATCTATATGACATAAATGTAGATCGAAATACCCACTAGCATCATTATGTCCCCCTTTGACTAATGTACTACTGAATCCGGAATTGCCGGATAGTTTGGTTTATGGTTGTCTGTTGCCATGGATGCAGTCTCCACTGTTCCAATTACGAAACCTGGTCAATCCAGTCACCCGCAAATTTCTAGATTTTGCAACCCTCCAGGAAAAATTCTCTATTCCTCATAAGTTATTTTATTTCTACCTTCAGGTTAGACATTTTTTTCAATCCCTGTCCCCTACCCTTATCCTAGACAGACCTACTCCCTTTGAGCGTGTGTGTGCGGAAGGTCCTCACCAACTGCATCTCATATCTTCCATATACCACATTCTGCATGAATCTATAGATTTATCGGCTGAAACACACCTATACATGCGCAAATGGAGTTTGATATTGGACCGCCCTATCCCTTTGCGATTATGGACTATTGTATGGTCATCCACCTTTAAATCATCTAAATGTGTAGCCCAGAGGGAAACGGCAGTGAAGATTCTAATGTTCTGGTATAAAACCCGTGATAAACTGCACCGAGTGAACCCTGCCATTTCTCCTACATGTTGGAGATGCAAAACTGAGATAGGCTCACATTTTCATATAATTTGGTCTTGTTCGCTTATACAGAAATTCTGGATGGAAGTAATGCAAACTCTTCAGAATATAACAGGCCTTCCTCTTCCTCTAGATCCTGTCAACTATTTACTTGGACTCCCGTTCCCAGGTGTCCCAAAATCAATTAAACGATTGACCTCGTATATACTTCTGGTAGCTAAGAGGGCTATACCATTATGCTGGTTGTCCACTACCCCCCCTCCCATCTACAATTCCTACAATTAATATCAGAAGTTAGGAACATGGAATCTCTTACAGCTAAAGCCCATGACACAGTAACTCAATTTGATAGGGTATGGGAACCGTGGGACTCCTCGAGCTATGGAGATCGAGGGGCTTGAGATTAATCCAACGCAGATCCTTTCATTGTGAGCTGACATGCACAGCTATGTAACCTGTACTAGCTCAGATTGCCCTTTGAAAAATTTAATAATGACACATATGCAATGTATAGAGGTAAATTTGATAACATTGTAGGTGTACTTTTATGTGCACCAACTGCCTTTATATATGTGTCACACTTTATCTTGGATGTATGCTTTGAGATGTATCTGTTGAATTTGTACTGTAATATTATTTAACTTTTTTGAAATAATAAAAAAACTACAATTATAAAAAAATAAAAGAGGGGGGGCCCACAATAGTGAATCATATAGTGACTAAGTCACGTTTTATTAAAAAAGCCAATAAAATTCAAGCGGAGTGTATATATAACCATCACACCACGAGCATCGTGCTAGTACCTAACGTCACTTCCGGCGCCTACTTCTTTTGGGGAAAAGCTTTTGATCAGCTTTTGGTGTAACAGGTAAATCTATCCTCTGCTTTTCATCCTCAGTCTTAGGCCTCATGTACACTGCTGCTGGTAAACGGACGTTTTGGAGTAGTTGTGCATTTTTTGCAAGTGCTCCTGAACTCTCCTCTATGTTATCTTATCAGTACATGTACATGTAGGGGCCTCACCCCTCTCACCCCTTCTTCTTCTCGGCTTGTTGTCTGGTCTAGGGGGATCAGGGAGGAGGGATGCGGTACACTACGGCCCATGTCCTCTAATGTGTAGAGGTGAAAGCCAACACCTGTTTACCTTCGGGCTGTATGCAATACCCAGAGCCAAGTCCGTTCTGCAGATGACCCCCCTTGTTCCCAGTAACTGGAGTTCCACACCACTGAAAAGGTCCAACTCTTATTTATTCTCTGACAGTAATAAATCGTCCTTTAACAGCAGTCAGGTTGTGACCCAAAGAACAGTTCAGTATAAGTGGGGAGTAGGTCAAGGCACAATCCTCAAAAAAAACTAACCATTGTAGTGTCACCAATGGTTATTACACACAGCCGCTGCCACCGACCGTGTAGAACAGGTGCAGAATTACCTTTGCTAAGTGCAGCCCCTGTCAGAGGGAAGACATCCTTCCAAGAAAGTTACCAGAGGCCCCGCCGTCACCAGTAATGCTGTACTGGAGGGGTTACGCTCCCTGGCCTCCTCATCTCAGATTCAGCGCCCAACACCTTAGGGCCCCTCGGACTCTTCCACCCCTGCGGAACCCAGTCGAAGGTACTGGGCCCTGGGCTTCTCCGTAGTACCTCACCCCAGGCTGAAGGTGCCTGGGATGAACTCCATCTCCCGCTCCGGCCAGGTCAAGGGCACCTGGGCCCGGAACTCCAGGACACCGGCACCCAGGCTGAAGGTGCCTGGGCGTGGCTCTCACCTCCGACGACTGACACCACGTTGAAGGCGTCTGTCCCCTTTATCTCCTCCTCTCCGCAGGTCAAGCAGGTTCCCCGCCCCGCCGTCACCGCTGCCGAGACAGGACAAAAAGGGTACAGCACTGCAGTGATGGTTCAACCTCGGCCCAGGGCGACAGTGCCACCCACAGGCCGCAGGGAACTGAACACCACTGGAGTCCTCCACGAATAAAAAGAGTCCCAAATTCCCTAACAATCAGTGCATCTGGGTCATACTACCACCCAGATGCTCCCCCTAAATTTAAATACCCGCTACATACACATGGTCGTTTATAGTCGTTTCTAGGCAGTTGAGTTAATAAGGCTTTTTTGGAAAGCAAAAAAATGAGTTCAGACGCTGAGTTTAGAGGCATTTCAAGCCGTTACAGCCGTTTTTGGCTATTTAGAAACGCTTCTAAACCAGTCCACCCTCATAGCTC
Source organism: Rana muscosa (assembly GCA_029206835.1). NCBI lineage: Eukaryota > Metazoa > Chordata > Amphibia > Anura > Ranidae > Rana > Rana muscosa. Next base: position 764,985,199 of record CM055117.1, read on the forward strand.
AGCTGTGTGTTTTTTTTTATTTTTTTTATAAATTGCTGCAGACTGCAGTGTATTCATTTGAAGCCTCAATCAGCTGCATCTCAAGTATGGTAATACCATTGGTCATATCGGTAACACATGCATGAATGAGACACATTCTCATTAACCACACAACTCGGTAGGAGCAGCACTTGGAGACTAGCAATACGCAGCAAGAGAGTCACACTTCCACCCTTCTCCCCACTGTTCAAGATTTCATATCAGTGGCTTGCCGGGCACACACCCTCAAACTGGTGGTTCAGCACTTCCTGGTACTTATTAGTAATGGCGGCGATCTGCGTTTTTTATCATGGCTGCGACATTGCGGCGGACACATCGGATGCTATAAAAATACACTGATTACAGTGTAAATGGCACTGGCAGGGAAGGGGTTGAACACTAGGGGGCGATAAAGGGGTTAAGTGTGTCCTAGGGAGTGATTCTAGCTGTAGGGGGGATGGTCTCACAACAACATGACAGAGATCACTGCTCCTGATGACAGGGAGCAGTAGATCCCTGTCTTGTTGCTAGGCAGAACAGGGAAATGTCTTGTTTACATCTCCCCGTTCTGCCTCTCCGCGTCACGATCGCGGGACACCGGCGGACGTCGAGTCCGCGGGACCCGCGGGCATGGTCACGCAGTACGCGGCATGCGTGCACACGCCCCGCCGGTGGCGCGCGCACCCACTAGCCCACAAATTAAAGGGGACGTACAGGTACGCCCATTTGCCCACCGCTGCCATTCTGCCAACGTATATTGGCATGCAGCGGTCAGCAAGTGGTTAAAGTGCAACAATAAAAAAATTAAATTCCTTTCATAATAGTGCCTGAGGTGTCCCCCTAGTCTGCCTGTAAAGTGGCACATCTGTACCATGGACAGAACCTACTGCAGCAAAACTGAAAAAATGAAAGAAATTACATTTAAATTGCTGGCAATACATACCATTGCTGGCAAAAGAAAAATGTTTTAAAAAATGGTGCGGGGGTCCCCACAATCCATACCAGGCCCTTCAGGTCTGGTATAGATTTTAAGGAGAACCCCACTGCAAAAAAAAAAAAAAAAAGATGGGGTCCCCCTCAAAATCTATAACAGACATGCAGCCTGCCAGGTCAGGAAAGGAAAAAGAAGGTATCAAGACACTTGTTCATCCTGATGTATATATATCCAGGATGAAATATCATATACTGTAACCTGAAAAAGAATTAAAATGGAATGATCACCTCATTAGATAATTGGTGTGTTTTATTTTTAATCAATATTTTCAAAATGTGAATGTTATAGTGTAGCCACAATCAAGTAATGGTTTACGTATGCAATTTTTTTTCCTCTATGGGTAACATAAATATTTTAATTTTGGGCTGCTATGTATAAGTAGTGATGTCACAAACATAAAACTTTCCGTTCGCGAACGGCGAACGCGAATTTCCGCAAATGTTCGCGAACGGGCGAACCGCCATAGACTTCAATAAGCAGGCGAATTTTAAAACCCACAGGGACTCTTTCTGGCCACAATAGTGATGGAAAAGTTGTTTCAAGGGGACTAACACCTGGACTGTGGCATGCCGGAGGGGGATCCATGGCAAAACTCCCATGGAAAATTACGTAGTTGACGCAGAGTCGGGTTTTAATCCATAAAGGGCATAAATCACCTAACATTTCTAAATTGTTTGGAATAACGTGCTTTAAAACATCAGGTATGATGTTGTATCGATCACTTACACTATAAGGGTTACGCCCGCATCACAGTGACAGACCAAACTCCCCTTAAAACGCACCGCAAACAGTCCATTTGCACAACCGCAAGGCTTTAATGATCACCTTAGATGATCACAAAGAAAATTAATGTTTTTTCTATGCAAAATTATCCAGACGATCTGTTTGGTCTGTTCACAATGAAGCAACGACCTTATCATCTGGGGTGTGCCAACATTGTCATTGCCAACACACTCATAGAGGTGGTCGCTTCATTGTGATACGCAAGCCCCTTCACCACAACAAGGTAACGAACATGAAGGGGAATTGACACATGTATGTGCTTTTTTTTGTTTTGTTTTTGCAGCCACAGTGCAGCACCAGAGGCCAGATGTACACATGCCTGAAAAATTAGGTATTGTTGCAGCCGCTGCTGTAGCAGCAGCCAGAAAAATGTATGTTTTCCAGGCAGAACGTGCCCTAAAACATTGCGGCTTGAACCCTAGTTGGTGACGGATAAGTCACACAAGTCATCCGGCATGCAGAGATAAAATACAGCAGCGTGTGGACCATTTTTAGCCCAAGGCAGCTCATCTCATCAGGCCTTTTTTAGTCAAATGTATCACCCACTGTCAGTCCCTTCGGGATCCATGCCTCATTCATCTTAATAAAGGTGAGGTAATCTAGACTTTTTTGACCTAGGCGACTTCTCTTCTCAGTGACAATACCTCCTGCTGCACTGAAGGTCCTTTCTGAAAGGACACTTGAAGCGGGGCAGGCCAGAAGTTGTATCGCAAATTGGGATAGCTCAGGCCACAGGTCAAGCCTGCACACCCAGTAGTCAAGGGGTTCATCGCTCCTCAGAGTGTCGATATCTGCAGTTAAGGCGAGGTAGTCTGCTACCTGTCGGTCGAGTCGTTCTCTGAGTGTGGACCCCGAAGGGCTGTGGCGATGCGTAGGACTTAAAAAGCTCTGCATGTCCTCCATCAACAACACGTCTGTAAAGCGTCCTGTCCTTGCCGGCGTGGTCGTGGTAGGAGGAGGATTACTTTCACCTCTTCCCCTGTTAGATTCCCATTGTGCTGTGACATCACCCTTATACGCTGTGTAAAACATACTTTTAAATTTATTTTGGAACTGCTGCATCCTTTCCGACTTCCGGTAATTCGGTAACATTTCAGGCACTTTCTGCTTATACCGGGGGTCTAGTAGCGTGGCCACCCAGTACAGGTCGTTCTCCTTCAGCCTTTTTATACGAGGGTCCCTCAACAGGCACGACAGCATGAAAGACCCCATTTGCACAAGGTTGGATGCCGAGCTACTCATGTCCCATTCCTCGTCCTCACTGATCTCACTGAAGGTCTGTTCTTCCCCCCAGCCACGTACAACACCATGGGTACCAGATAGGTGACAACGAGCACCCTGGGATGCCTGCTGTGGTTGGTCTTCCTCCTCCTCCTCAAAGCCACATTCCTCCTCTGACTCCTCTTCCTCAGACTCCTCTTCCAGCGTTGCCGCAGGTCCAGCAAGCAATGCTGATAAGGCTGTTTCTGGTGGTGATGGTGACCACAACTCTTCCTCTTCCTCTTCACGCTCATCTACGGCCTGATCCAGCACTCTTCGCAGGGCACGCTCCAGGAAGAAAACAAATGGTATGATGTCGCTGATGGTGCCTTCAGTGCGACTGACCAGGTTTGTCACCTCCTCAAAAGGACGCATGAGCCTACAGGCATTGCGCATGAGCGTCCAGTAACGTGGCAAAAAAATTCCCAGCTGTGCAGAGTCTGTCCTAGCACCTCGGTCATACAAATACTCGTTGACGGCTTTTTCTTGTTGGAGCAGGTGGTCGAACATTAGGAGTGTTGAATTTCAACGTGTCGGCTGTCGCAAATCAAGCGCCTCACTGGCATGTTGTTTCGCCGCTGGATATCTGAAAAGTGCGCCATGGCCGTGTAGGAAAGCCTGAAATGGTCACACACCTTCCTGGCCTGCTTGAGGACATCCTGTAAGTCTTGGTACTTATGCACAAAGCGTTGTACAATCAGATTCAACACATGTGCCATGCACGGCACATGTGTCAACTTGCGAAAATTCAATGCCGCCAACAAATTACTTCCGTTGTCACACACCACTTTGCCAATCTCCAGTTGGTGCAGAGTCAGCCACTGATCCACCTGTGCGTTCAGGGTGGATATACCTGCCCTGAACGTGCTTTGCAGACCAGGTATCAGTGGTCAGATGGACCCTTGCCCCAACACTGTGTGCCAGACATGCCATGACTTCCTTTTGCACAATAGAGTACAGGTTGGGGATTGCCTTTTGTGAAAAGAAATTTCAACCGGGTACCTTCCACTGTGGTGTCCCAATAGCTGCAAATTTTTTGAAGGCCTCAGACTCCACCAGCTTGTATGGTAAAAGCTGGCGGGCTAAGAGTTCCGACAAGCCAGCTGTCAGACGCCGGGAAAGGGGGTGACTCTGTGACATTGGCTTCTTACGCTCAAACATGTCCTTAACAGACACCTGACTGTGGGCAGATGAGCAGGAACTGCTCAAGGCGAGAGACGGAGTGGCGGATGGTTGAGAGGGGGCAAGGAGGACAGCAGTGGTTGATGTGGCTGAAGATGCTGGACCAGGAGGAGGATGGTGGCTTTGAGCTTGTGTGCTGCTTGTACTCGTCATCATGTGTTGATCCCATAGGCGTTTGTGATGTGCGATCATGTGCCTTCGCAAAGCAAGTGTACCTAGGTGGGTGTTGGATTTCCCACGACTCAGTTTCTTTTGGCACAGGTTGCAAATGGCATCGCTGTTATCAGAGGCAGACACACAAAAAAAAATGCCACACTGCTGAGCTTTGCAATGTCGGCATTCTGGTGGTGGCAACAGCATGCGTTGATAGGTGTGCTGTCTGGCTGACCCCGGGTGCCGATACATGCTGTCTGACTGTGCCACTAGCTCCTTGCGACGACCTCCCCCTGCTTCCAACTCGTCTCCTCCTCCTCTCTGTCTCCCCATCTGAACGTTCCCCCTGTTCTTCTCTTCGAGCAGGCACCCACGTGACATCCAAGGACACATCGTCATCATCAACCGCTTCACTTGTAGAAGATTGGGTATCCTGTGTTAGCCAGTCAACTATGTCCTCAGAACTTTTCGAGTTCAGGGTACGTGGCCTCTGAACACTGGGCATTATTCTAGGGCCCAAGGGAATCACAGCACCACGACCACGACGGCCCCTGCGGGGTGGCCTGCCTCTGCCTGTCATTTTTTTTAGACTAGTTTAGTTGTACTATGCGTGCAAGCTACTGTGACACCAGATATGAGTGGCACTGTGCACTGGCAGAAGTTGGCAGAGTAGACGCTGTAGGCCTGACACACACGCTGGTAGGCAACTGACTGCTATGCTATTGCAGTCAAATTTTTTTTTTTTTTTTAAATGTAATCTACTGTGCCACCAGATATATGAGTGGTGCCACTGGGCAAGTGGGCACAGTATACACTGTGAGCCTGTCACACACACGCTGGCAGGCAACTGCAATTAGATTACAGAGAAAAAAAAGAAGCAGACTGATGTATGTACTAGCCCTAAAAAGGGCTTTTTGGGGTGCTGTCAGGACGCTGTCCTTACAGCAGAGATCAGATGAGTCTTTCAGGACTGGAGTGGACACTGAATACACTGGCCTAGCTATAGATTTCCCTATTAAATCAGCAGCAGCTACACTGTCCCTCCTCTCACTAAGACTGCAGCTTCAGAATGAATCTAAAATGGATGCTGTCCAGAAGGTGGGAGGGTCTGGGAGGGAGGGTATGCTGCTGATTGGCTGGAATGTGTCTGCTGACCGCCGCGGCGAACGCAAACAAGCTATGTTCGCCTGGAACTATTCGCCGGCGAATAGTTCGGGACATCTCTATGTATAAGTTTACACATCGTGTAGCTAAGATTTCATGTGCAGATAGTAATATAGCAAATGTTAAATAATCAAATATGGCCATTAGACCCTTGATATAGCGTATGCCTTGTAGACAAAATAACAAGTTAAATCTTTATAAAAATTAGCACCCTGTAAAGATTAGTTACTACACAGATGAGATATTATAGAAGAATTCCCAGATAAACTCACGATAGACATTCCTACTCCAAGGGTGCCATCTAGTGATCAGGTCAGGTATTGATTGATTACACAAAATGTTAATTAGAAACCTGATTGACCAACAAGACGGAAGATCACATCCCCTGGGGGTGATTTATGACTGTATTGCTTGGCACTCAATTAGATAGCAAGTTAGGTAGACAGGAGGGGATCAGATCTCATAATCCGACACTTTACTAATGCCAGGACACACAGCTCCAGTATAGCTACTGTAGATGTCATTTTGGAGAAGACAAACTACACCCATTATCAGCAGCCATTTTTGGTCTGGTCATCAGCCATATAAAAAGCATATCTAGTATACTTGGAGGGTAAATATAATATATTATCTTCTTGGTGATTTTATCTTGCTTAATAGACCAATTGTGATAGTTTTTGCTGTAATGTTCCTCTCATGACAATATTACCAGTAGCGGCCATTTAAAAATTTTCCTTCCTGTGGTGCACACTTTTACATATTTGGATGCACCACTCATGACCCTAGCTGACTCATTTACCACTCATTTACCACAAACCTCAGTGCCCAGTTTTGAAGCAAGCCCTCTATCCATGTACTTACAATTTTCCCCACAATGATAGTCATTAGTTAATAAATTAAGCATTTGTGAGGTATAGTGTCAAATACTATCGCAAAATTTAAATAATATACTTCTAAAGCAGATCTAAACTATTGTTAACTTCCTCATATAGTGTTAACAGGTTTGTCTGATAAGAGCAGTCTTACATGAATCCATCTTGATTGTTTCTAATAGTACCATTTCCAATAAAAACGTCTAAAATGTCTGCAACAGTCAGGAAGCCATGAAATGGGCTTCCAGAAAGGTAAATATGGATAGGCTACTTTTACAGGACTGGCCTTGTTTTACAAGTGAACATGTGGTGACATGGTCATTTTAAGTATACTCATGCTTTAAACCAGTGGTTCTCAACCTCAGTCCTCAAGTACCCCCAATGGGCCATGTTTTCAGGTTGTCCTTTACTTTGCACAGCTGCTTTAAACCAATATCAGTGGCATGGTATTGATAAGAGTTATTTTATCTAATTGAAGTTCCCAAAATATGGCCCGTTGGGTGTATTTGAGGACTGAGGTTGAGAACCACTGCTCTAAGCAATTTCATTTTAAGCCTCGTACACACGACCGAGAATCTCGTCGTAAAAAAAAACCGTTGTTTTTCTCGACGAGATTCTTGTCAAGCTTGACGAGATTCTTGTCAAGCTTTCCTTGCATACACACTGTCAATTCCAAATCTCGTTGTTGTAAAGCGCGTTCACGTACACCACGTACGACGGCAGTATAAAGGGGAAGTTCGATTCCAATGGCGCCACCCCTTGGGCTGCTTTTGGTGATCTCGTGTTACTGCGTGTTAGTAAAAGTTTGGGGAGAGATGATTCACGCTTTTCAGTCTTTGTGCTTTCAGTTGGTTTTAGCGTGACAAATGTGCCATCTCCATTAGGAACGCTAGTTTTACCAGAAGTAGCGCTCCCGTCTTATACTTGATTCTGAGCATGCGCGATTTTTTAAGACTCAGAAAAGCATAACACGACCGGTTTTCTCGTCGGGAAACAGGTCGACGAGAATCCTGACGACAAAATAGAGAGCAGGTTCTCTATTTTTCTCATCGAGATTCCCGGCAGTTTTCTCGACGAGAAACCATACATACGAACAGTTTTCTCGGCAAGAAAGCTCTCCCAACAGGTTTCTTGACGAGAAAACCGGTCATCTGTACGAGGCTTTAGATACATCAAGTCTTTTCATGTATGCTCGTGACAGGGTCCAACATCCAGCTTCTTATCTGACAAATATAATTATTAGTATTTGGAATGCTAAACCTTTGTTGTTCTTAACAGAAGATGGAATTTTGCACAGCTTAATAACAACAACTTGTAATCAGTTATACCAGTTATGCAAAATATATTTTCCTAACCAGGATAATTCTCTGAAATTACCCACTCTCTTTGTGGCCTTCTTTTTTGAGGGAACCTGTGGTAGCAGGTTTAAAAACAATGTGTGGAGATCCAGAGATAATAACAAGCTTTCAAATAAATAAGGATTTTAGACTATCAGTGATTACATGAATTGTTTGTCTAAGATAGACTTGTTTTATTAAATTTATGACTGAAAATTACATGCTAAAGAGGATTTAGAAAGTAAGATTAGGTGATAAATACATTTGTCCAATCCAAAGCATAAAGCCTGGTTGAAATAAAAAATGAAAAGAAAAATAGTATTCAGAAGAAGGTGGGCTGTAGTCAGGAATAGGGAATTGAAAGCTCTTACAGAAAGCCATGACTTTTGAAGGGTTATTGTGCTGATGATGAAATGATTTTATACATATCCATTTGGTAATTAAATGAGTTAAGATGCACATAATAATTTTAATGAGTGATTCTGTTAAAATGTATTGATTATAAAATCTATTTATTTTCTTTGGCTAATGAACAACTGATTTAAAGCTGGATTTGTAAGGATCACTAAGCTTTGTTATAACCATTAGACATGAGAGCCGTCAAAAAATTTGTTTCGTTCCGTATAAAAAAATAAATCGTAATTCTCAATTCGTGTACGGAATTTAATTCGGATTCGTACGAAATACGAATTTCGTACGAATCGTTAATATTGAACTCTACGGACTCATGCCGCGTACAGACGATCGGAAATTCCAACAACAACACAGTGTTTTTTTTTTCCGAAGGATGTTGGCTCAAACTTGTCTTGCATACACACAGTCGCACAAATGTTTTCGGAAATTCCGAACGCCAAGAACACGGCGACGTATAAGACGTACAACGGCACTATTAAAGGGAAGCTCAATACCATAATTCGTACTTTCGGACGGGGTAGAGTACATTGTTTTTGTTGATTCTGGACACAACTCCTACTTTCGTAACCTTATTTTTTTGTTTGTTTCTTTCGTATTAGTTGAAAATCGTTATATTTGGTAGTTTGGATTCGGATAATTTGGATCCGAAATTCGTAAACGAAATTTCGTATTTCGTACAGAATTTGTATTCATAAAAACTCGAAACTAATCGCACATGTCTAATAACCATTTATAGATAGTGAACATTAACCACTTGCCTACAGGGCACTTAAACCCCCTTCCTGCCCAAGCCATTTTTCAGCTTTCAGCGCTGTCACATTTTGAATGACAATTGCGCGGTCTTGCGACACTGTACCCAAACTAAATGTGCGTCCTTTTTTTCCCACAAATAGAGATTTCTTTTGGTGGTATTTGATCACCTCTGCGGTTTTTATTTTTTGCGCTATAAACAAAAGAGCGACAAGTTTGAAAAAAAACACAATATTTTTTACTTTTTGCTATAATAAATATCCATTTAAAAAAAAAAAATCCTCAGTTTAGGCCGATATGTATTCTTCTACATATGTTTGTTAAAAAAAAATTGCAATAAGTGTATATTGATTGGTTTGCGCAAAATTTATAGCGTCTACAAAATAGGGGATAGATTTATAGCATTTTTATTATTTTTGTCTTTTTTACTTGTAATGGCGGCGATCAGGGATTTTTATTGTGACTGCGATATTGCGGCGGACACATCGGACACTTTTGACAAATTTTTGGGACCATTCAAATTTATACAGCGATCTGTTCTATAAAAATGCATTGATTATTGAATAAATGTGACTGGAAGGGAAGGGGTTAAGACTAGGGGGCGAGGAAGGGGTTAAATGTGTTCCCTATTAGTGATTCTTATTGTGGGGGGAAGGGACTGACTGGGGGAGGTGACCGATGGTTGTCCCTATGTACAAGGGACACACCATCGGTCTCCTCTCCCTGACAGGACGTGGATCTGTGTGTTTACACACACAGATCCACGGTCCTGTTCGGATACTGGGCCATCGCGGCCACCGGGCACGCGCATCGGGTCCCCAGTGACGCGGCGGGCTGTCCCTAATGGCTTTTAAAGGCGCAACGTCATATGACGTCCACCCAGAACAACAGGGTCTTCTGCCCGCCGTCATTTGACGGTGGGCGGTTGACTAGTGGTTAAATATCCCCAATCAAAAACATATATAATAATAATAAAAAATGTAATGTGTACTACTGCTTATTAGTGTTAGAATAAAATGTTTGTACCTATTGAAATTCAATTGAGATTTTTACCATATGTATAATACATAACAAACGTACAGTTAAATTTGAAATTACTCGTCCAGAATAATTTCAATATGTGTTTACCAACATGAGCTCCGAAAGGTCTTACACCCTTCATGACCAGGGCATTTTTTGCTAGTCATCACCCCGCTACTTTAACTGTGGTACTTTTACTTTAACTACTTTAAAAATTGTGTGATCATGCAATATTGTACACAAATTAAACTTTTTATTATTTTTTCACAGAAATAGAGCTTTCTTTTGGTGTTTTTTTATTTTTTTGCGATATAATTTAAAAAAGACCCACAAATTTGAAAAAGAAACCCCACGAACCCGGAAGCAAGACTGGTGAAGATGGGAGTCCCTGCAGCGCTGATTTCTCGGCACCGGAGGGCTTTGTTTTAAGGTAAGATTAACGTCCATAAAGACATGGATCAGCGAGTTTGGGGTTGACTTGACTGGCCTGCAAAGAGTCCTGACCTCAACCCTATAGAACACCTTTGGGATGAATTAGAGCGGAGACTGTGAGCCAGGCCTTCTCATCCACATCAGTGCCTGACATCACAAATGCGTTTCTGTAAGAAAGTTCAAACATTCTCAGAGACACACGCCTAAATCTTATGGACAGCCTTCCAAGAAGAGTTGAAGCTGTTATAGCTGCAAATGGTGGGCCAACTCAATATTGAACCCTACGGACTAAAACTAAGATGCCATTAAAGTTCATGTGCCTGTAAAGGCAAGCATTTCAATACTTTTGGTAATATAGTGTATATATATATATATATATATGTATTATTATTATTTTACTTTTTTCATTTTTTAACATTTGTTTTTAAAATACTTACATCATAGTAGTTCAGTGTCACTGTAGTAACCCTGCACTACTCTGGAGGTGGTCAGGGATTTTTTTTTTTTTACACTTTGCTGTCGCAATGAAGTTTATTGTAACAGCAAAGTTTTCAACTGTCATGAATGGGGGTCTGCCCGCCTCCTTAGCTAGAGTTGACACAAATGACATACCCGGCCGCAGTATATGTACGATTTATGTTTGGTGCCTGGTTTAGGTGGCCAGGGACCAGAGTTGAGCGGACACCTGGATGTTCGGGTTCGACGGGTTCGCCCGAACTTCGGAAAAAAGTTCGGGTTCGGGACCGAACTTTAACCCGAACCCGGACCCGAACCCGAACCCCATTGAAGTCAATGGGGACCCGGACTTCTAAGGACTAAAAAGGCTCTAAAAAAGTAATGGAAAGGGCCAGAGGGCTGCAAATGCCAGCAAAATGTTGTTAAGAGCATGGCAAGTGCTCTGCAAACAAATGTGGATAGGGAAATAACTTAAAATAACATAAAAAAAAAATAAAAAAAAAATAATCTTGACCTAGGAGGACGAGGTCCATATGGAGTAGGAGGTTGAGGTGGTGGTGGATGTGGCTGTGTAGGTGGAAGCGGCGGTGGAGGAGGACGAGGTAGCCAACACTGGTTCAAAAATACAACAATGGCTGGGTAAGGCCGGTGATGTGTCGAATTCTGTCCCCCGTCAAATAGTGTCCACCCTGTACTGCGCTTGCTCAGTATGTAGGACAAGGGGATTTCGAAAATCTCCCAAGACGAACGGCGCCTGCGTGGTGAGTTCAGGTGAAGGCCACACCATCCGTGGTTCAAGCTGAGCCAAGTGAGGCCATGCCCGAAGCGTGGCGATCGAACCGAGCCCGTGAGGGGCCCTGTTACTATGTGCTACCGTATGTCCACTTGGATGGTGGGGCTTGAACCTGCACTCACAGCGCAGGCGCCGTTCATCTTCAGAGATTTTGTGAATCTCCTTGTCCTCTGTACTGCGCAAGCGCTGCGCCTTCGCAGTATGGGCCGGACACAATCCGATGGCCGGACAGTTTTTGTCACAACACCGGTATACATGTCTATTCTGCACAAGGTACGGACAAGTCCTGTGGGATCCATGCCTGGTTCATTTTAATGAACGTGAGCTTGTCCACATTGGCTCTGGACAGGTGGCTGCGCTTGTCTGTGATAACGCCCCCTGCCGTGCTAAATACACGTTCAGATAATACACTGGCTGCAGGGCAGGCCAGCACCTCCAAGGCATAAAGGGCAAGCTCAGGCCATGTGCCCAATTTGGAGACCCAGAAGTTAAAGGGGGCAGACCCGTCATCCAGTACGTGTAGGCCTGTGGACACATACTGCTCAACCATGTTGGTGAAATGCTGCCTCCTGCTAAGACGTTCCATCTCAGCTGGTGGTGCTGGTTGTTGTGGCGTGCTGACAAAGCTTTTCCACATTTCAGCCATGCTAACCCTGCCTTCTGAGGTGCTGCCGGTGCCCCGGCTGCGTTGGCGACCTCTTCCTCCTCCTCTGCCTTCGCCTTGTGCTTCCACCGTACGCTCGCTGTCAGGTGGGAATGCCACCAGCAGCGCGTCTACCAGCGTGCGCTTGTACTCGCGCATCTTACGATCCCGCCACCCAGTAATCAGCACCAGTTAAAATGTGGGCAACTCGGCGGTCATTGCGGAAACACTGCAGCATGTAATCGCACATGTGTGCCAGGCTGCCCAGAGGCAAAGAAAAGCTGCCCTCTGTGGGAGGTGTATCGTCTGTGTCCTCTGTATCCCCCCAGCCACGCACCAGTGATGGCCACGAGCTGGTCTGGGTGCCATCCTGCTGTGAAAATGGCTCCTCCTCCTCCTCCTCCATCTCCTCCTCCACCTCGTCATCCTCCAGAACTGTGCCCTTTCTGCCGGACAATTGTGTACCTGGCGTTTGTTGGTGCAGGAACCCACCCTCGTTGCCACTTGTGAAAGACTGCCCTGAAAGCCTTTGAAATGATCCTGCTTCCTCCTCCTCCTCCTCATCCTCCTGTGCCACATCCTCTTCCATCATTGCCCGAAGCGTTTTTTCAAGGAGGCATAGAACTGGGATAGTAACGCTAAGAACGGCGTCATTGGCACTGGACATGTTGGTGGAGTACTCGAAACAGCGCAACAAGGCACACAGGTCTCGCATGGAGGCCCAGTTATTGGTGGTGAAGTGGTGCTGTTCCGCAGAGCGACTCACACGTGATTGCTGCAGCTGAAACTCCACTATCGCCTGCTGCTGCTCGCACAGTCTGGCCAGCATGTGCAAGGTGGAGTTCCACCTTGTGGGCATGTCACATATGAGGCGGTGAGCGGGAAGGCCGAAGTTACGCTGCAGCGCTGACAGGCGAGCAGCAGCAGGGTGAGAACGCCGAAAGTGCGCACACACAGCCCGCACTTTCTGCAGCAGCTCTGGCATATTGGGGTAATTTTTAAGGAACCTCTGGACCACCAAGTTCAGCACATGCGCCAGGCAAGGGATGTGCGTCAAACCGGCTAGGCCCAGAGCTGCTACGAGATTTCGCCCATTATCGCACACCACCAGGCCGGGCTTGAGGCTCACTGACAGCAACCACTCATTGGTCTGTTGTTCCATGTCCCTCCACAACTCCTGCGCGGTGTGGGGTTTTTCCCCCAAACAGGAAAGTTTTAAAACTGCCTGCTGTCGTTTACCCCTGGCTGTGCTGAAGTTGGTGGTGAAGGTGTTACGCTGACCGGATGAGGAGGCGGTAGAGGATGAGGAAGCGGAGTAGGAGGAGTTAGCAACAGGAGGCAAACTGAAGCGCCCTGCAATCCTCGGTGGTGGAAGGACATGCGCCAAACTGCTATCTGCCTCAGGCCCAGCCGCCACTGCATTTACCCAGTGTGCTGTTAGGGAGATATAACGCCCCTGACCGTGCTTACTGGTCCACGCATCCGTAGTTAGGTGGACCTTGCCACAGATGGCGTTGCGCAGTGCACACCTGATTTTGTCCCCCACTTGGTTGTGCAGGGAAGGGATGGCTCGCCTGGAAAAATAGTGGCGGCTGGGCACGACGTACTGTGGGACAGCCAATGCCATCAGGCTTTTAAAACTCTGCGTCTCCACCATACGGAATGACAGCATTTCAAAGGCCAGGAGTTTTGAAATGCTGGCATTCAGGGCCAGGGATCGCGGGTGGCTAGGGGGGTACTTCCTCTTCCGCTCCAATGTTTGGGAGATAGAGAGCTGAACGCTTCCATTGGACATTGTGGAGATGGTCGGTGACCCAGGTGGTAGTGTTGCTGGCAGATCCTCTGTTTGCGGGGTGGCAGGTGCCACTGTCACTACAGAGGTGGATGAAGAGACTGAGACTGCAGCAGAAGAGGAAGCAGGAGGAGCCAGAGACCTTTCTTGGTTTTTGAGGTGTCTACTCCACTGCAGCTCGTGCTTTGCACTTAGATGCCTGGTCATGCAGGTTGTGCTCGGGTTGAGAACGTTTATGCCTCGCTTCAGCCTCTGATTGCACAGCCTGCAAACCACTCGTGTCTTGTCATCAGCACATTGTGTGAAGAACTGCCACGCTAGGGAACTCCTTGGACCTGGCTTTGGTGTGCTCGGTCCCTTGCTGCGTTGGGCAGTAGCAGACATACTGTCTAGCGGACGGACGCTCCACTTTTGCACCCTGCTCCCTCTTCTGCTGTGCTGGTGGCTCTGTGCGACCACCGCCTCCTCCTCCAAACTACACTGGTCACCTGCATAACGTTCATTCCATGTGGGGTCGAGGATCTCATCGTCCTCCACATCATCTTCCACCCAGTCTTCACCCCTGCCCTCCTTATCGGTCTGCACAATTGCGAAAGCAGCAGCAGTTGGCACCTGTGTTTCGTCATCATCCGAGACGTACTGCGATGGTCCTCCCATGTACTCATCATGAAACATAAGTGGTTGGGCATCGGTGCACTCAATCTCTTCCACTTCTGGGGCAGGGCTAGGTGGATGGCCCTGGGAAACCCTGCTAACAGAGTCATCGAAAAGCAGAAGAGACTGCTGCATGATTTGGGGCTCAGACTGCTTGGCTGATTTGCAAGGGGGTGAGGTGAAAGACTGATGGACATGGGTTTCAGGTGCCAACTCTGATCTTTCATCAGAAGAGTGGGTGGGAGACAATGTGAAGGAACCCGAGGCACTGTCAGCAACCCAATCTACTATCGCCTGTACTTGTCCTGGCCTAAACATTCGTACAGCCTCATTAGGCGCGACAAAATACCGCCACAGGCTCGGTCGCCTACTCGCACCTGAGGAAGGTGTTTCACTTGTGCGTGTATCTGGCACAGATCCACCACGTCCTCTCCCTGCAACAGGAGCTCCACCAGCAGCACCACGACCGGGGCCACCACGTCCCTTTGACCTTCTCCTCATATTTTCCAAATTTAGGATGTTGCCCTAAATGGGTGTTTTTGGAAGAGCAGAACACACCCACAGTACGTAACCGCTGAATCGCACAGCTACAGAACTGCAGAAAATGCTATTCAAAAAAAATGTTGTTTTTTTAGTATAGCACAGTAGAAGAAAACTATTTAGAAATTGTTTATTTCACACACCTCCAAATATGTATAACACACTGCAAACTATTTTTTGTGTCCCTAAAAGGCGTTTTTTGGAAGAGCAGAACACACCCACAGTACGTAACCGCTGAATCGCACAGCTACAGAACTGCAGAAAATGCTATTCAAAACAAATGTTGTTTTTTTAGTATAGCACAGTAGAAGAAAACTATTTAGAAATTGTTTATTTCACACACCTCCACATATGTATAACACACTGCAAACTATTTTTTGTGGCCCTGAATGGCTCTTTTTGCAAGCGTACATTAAAGTGCAAATTTTTTTTTTTTTTTTTTGCCCTAAACGGGTCTTTTTTTGCACGAGCAAAATAAAAAGAAAATTTATTTATTTGCCCTATGGGTCTTTTGGAAAAGAGCACAATAACGTGCCTTTTTTTTCCCCCTAAAAGTTAGATTTTCTCTGACACTGGGCTCATGGCAGTGTAAAAAGACTGCACTGCAACACAAACAGGTAAACCTATGCAGATCGCTGATTTTAATCTCTGAATCTGGACTCCTATATAATATTATCTCTCCCTGAAAGCACCAACTCAGGAACCTGGCCCTACACTACACTATCTCTCTATCTTTTCCCTCAGATTGCAGAATCAGGACTACCTCATGTATTTTTCTATCTCTCCCTAAAAGCAGCAGCAGCAGACTAGATCCTCTCCCTATCTATTCTGAAGCAGAGTGACGTGTGTGCTGTGTGCCTCTAGCTTATATAGAAGCTGGGTCACATGTTGCACTGACCAATCACAGCCATGCCATTAGTAGGCATGGCTATGATGGCCTCTAAGGGCACACCAGCTAATCAAAAGGTGATTGGCTGGCCCCTGAAGCATTTCTAAATGCGTAATTAGATTGCCGAACCCGAACCCGGACTTTTGCGCAAAGTCCGGGTTCGGGTTCGGGAAAAAGCTAAAGTTCGGTACGGACCCGAACTTTACAGTTCGGGTTCGCTCAACACTACCAGGGACTTAAAATTATTGAGCACTTTACATAACTAAAACAAAGGCCTCGTACACACGGCCGAGATTCTCGTCGAAAAAAACATGTCGTTTTTTTCGACGAGATTCCTGGACAAGAAAACTGTCTCGGCCGAGTGTACACACGCTCGTTTCAAAGAACCCGCGGTTCTTTGAATGGAGCGTACGCGGTGATGTCATCGACTACGACGAGCATGCGCTCGTCACATTCGATGCCGTCGCCGCCATCTTGGTATACCCTACGTATGCCTAGGAAGCTACCGCGCATGCATCGAATTCATTTCGAACATGCGCGGGCTTCCCGGCGGACAGGTAAGTGTACACACACTCACTTTTCTCGTCGAGAAACAGGCTGACGAGAATCTCGACGAGAAAATAGAGAGCAGGTTCTCTATTTTCTCGTCGAGGTTACTTGTCGGTTTTCTCGACGAGAAACCCGATAGCCGCGTACACACGACCGATTTACTCGGCAAGACATCTCTGCCAGCAAGTTTCTTGCTGGTTCTTGCCGAGAAAATCGGTCGTGTGTACGAGGCCAAATGGTCACAATTCTTAAATCTGAACTCCAGGAATGATCTGTATTGCATACTTACATTGGTCCAGCTTGGCACGATCTAATCAAGTTAATGATTAATAAGTGTCTGGGGAAGCTAAAAATACTTGTAGGAGTCAGTTCTACTAGTGATAGCTGTGATCTTCTGGGCCCTGCTGTAGTTCTGTGTGAGCAGCTTCCCCTTTTATGCAAAACACAGGGGGTCACTTGCTCAACACCACCACCATTCATAGAATGCCTCATATTTTTTCAGTTAATACAGAGAGTTCTCTGATTGGACAAGGTGGAAAGGAGTGCTATTGATGTCACAATCTCCACCTTGTACAATCATAGAATGCCTTGTATTAATTGAAAAGGCATTCTTTGCATGGTGGCAGTGCCAAGCAAGCAGGCCCTGTGGTCAGTGTTCAAATAGAAAGCCACTTAAATAGAACCCCAGCAGGATCTGTAATGTTATAGCTATCACTATAGATCAGGAAGGAATTTTTTCCCCTGCTGTAGAAAATTGGAGCATGCTCTGCTGGGGTTTTTCGCCTTCCTCTGGATCAACTGTGGGAATAGAATTGGGTATATGGGATTGTATGATATTTTAATTTTGTATTTATTTTTTATGGTTGAACTAGATGGACTTGTGTTCTTTTTCAACCTGACTAACTATGTAACTATGTAACTATAGCAACAATAATTACTACAATGATTTTCAGGTTCCCCAGCGGCCCATCATATATAATATATTCATACTTACATTGTGTCAAGCTAGACCAATGTAAACATGAAGTACAAATTATTCTGGGAGTTTAGCTTTAAAAAACATAAATACATTTTGGAAACGATAAATACTTAGGCAGATTGTTGTCATCATAAGGTGTAACTCCACTTTCATCGGAAAAAAAATGAGCAAATACAAAAAAAATACATACAGCATATACATAAATGACACAAGTCATATTGTAATTGAATGCTATTAAAATTACCATTCCCTTTCAATCTGCAACCCTGTAATTTCTGTAAAATACACTGCAATATGGCTACCTGGAGGCATTCTGTACACAGATGTTGTACAGAACCCCCCCCCCCCCCCACCAGATATATAATTTCCTGCTTGTGTGATTGGCTTACTGAGTTTCCAAGAAGTCTGCACTAAGATACAAGTCAGATTTTGAGCATCCCCTCCAGCAAAAAATTGGTGAGATACTCTCAAAGGGAAATCACATCTAAAGGAATGGAGACCCTGCCACTGTTATAGCCCTGCAGGTGCAGCCGCTGATTCATAATTATGAAATCACTCCCAGATTTGCACATGGACACAGACAAACAAACAGCTATTCCTTCAGAATAACAAAAGCTAGGATTCTGCAGCAAAGTTTGTTAAAATCCCTGCAATGTACATAGACCACCCAGATAGACCACGCCTATTTAGTAGATTCAATTTTGAAAATCAGACTGCAATGATCTTACAGTTTATATGCTAAAAGATCTATAAAAATGTGCAACTTGTTGCATCTTGATAAATACAATACAAAGGTGAGGGTACTGTTCTATATTATGATCTTAACAGCAAAAAGCAAGAAAGCGTGGATAATACTTGAATAAGAAAAATTCCATGTATGACAACACTAGTGCATATATTTGCCACGACATGTATATACTGTATTTTAGCTTTTGAAAGGGAATTATATATTTTTTTTTATTTGCTATATTTGAGACCATTCTTCAAAATGTCCCTTATACTTATCTACAAACATATACCTATATCTTATTTATTGTTGCTTTCGTGTCTTCCAGAATTTATTGTTTCTTCTTTCTTGTCATGCCTCCTAGAATCGTTTCACTCCCATTTGCAAACATGTTTGCATAATCTCAATATGCAAAAGTATAATGTATCCCTAAATGTATGTGTATATACTATATAGGTGACCCAAAAAAGTTGCCTGACACATGAAATATTTAAGAAAAAAATACTTTATTAATACTTATAACCTAGAACGAGGATCGACAACCCGTCGCTCGCGATCTACCCATCGATCGCGAGAGGGTGACGGGTAGATATCGTGCCTGCAGTGCCCACCCTCACTGTCCAAACAATTCCTTCCCGCCTTCAAGGCAGAGCAGCACACACAAACAGCTGGCTCTGCAGCATGGCTTTACTGACTCCCATGTGATCATCCCCTCACATCCGTTTATACATCTCATATAGGCACTTGGTAAGGATGCGAGGGGGGGGACTGAAGACAGCATGTCTGAATAAGCAGGTAAGGAACTGATCATTAGGGAAGGGCAAACAGTACTGGGCTATATACTCCTGACCTGTTAATGCTGAGCTGTATACTCCGGATCTGTTAATGCTAAGCTATATACGCCTGATCTGTTAATGCAGGGCCATATACTCCTGACCTGTTAATACTGGGCTATATACTCCTGATCTGTTAATGCTGGACTATATACCGGCACTCCTGATCTGTTAATGCTGGGCTATGTACTCCTGACCTGTTAATGCTGGGCTATATACTCCTGATCTGTTAATGCTGGGCTATATACTCCTGATCTGTTAATGCTGGACTATATACTCCTGACCTGTTAATGCTGGGTGGTATACTCCTGATCTGGTAATGCTGAGCTATATACTCCTGATCTGTTAATGCTTGGCTATATACTCCTGATCTGTTAATGCTGGGCTGTATACACCTGATCTGTTATTGCTGGGCTGTATACTCCTGATCTGTTAATGCTAGGCTATATACTCCTGACCTGTTAATGCTGGGCTGTATACTCCGCACCTGTTAATGGTGAGCTATATACTCCTGATCTGTGAATGCTGGGCTATATACTTCTGACCTGTAATGCTGGGCTGCATACTCCTGATCTGTGAACGCTGCGCTATATACTCCTGACCATACTCCTGACCTGTGAACTTTAGCTACTCCTGACGTGGATAAGTTCATATTCTTACATTGACATTTGTATTATTATATTTTTCTAAGGGCCCGTTCACAAAATAATATGGTGCAGAAAACTTGCATTCTATGCACTTTTTCCACACTGCCGGTGAGCACACTGCCTTTGCGATCTGCATGTAGGTGCCAATGTATTGGTAACAGCACCTTTAAATGCAGTGCATTTGTGGGCACCATAACGCATGGTTCCGAAGTACCATGCTGTGCAGTACCATGCTGTTTGTTGCAGCATGCTTTAAAAAGTAATGCATGCATTACTTTTTCTGCATTCCAGTGTGATTTGCAGCCCATTCAAATGAATGGGCTGTCAAAATGCACCACACAAGAAAAATGTGGGAAATGCACAGGAGTGTGTGCCACAGTACTGTGTGATCTCAAGGTGAATTTGCCCCAAGTTTTCTTCAAAAATGCCTTACTTTTAAATTACCTTGCTAGGTTAGCTCCCAAAAATAGTGTGTTGTGCCCAGGGATTATCAGGCTACGTACTTACTGAGGCCGAGATGCCGAGAGTGGTTCACCCTTGCACCCAAGCGCACTCCGCCCCCTGGAGGTGAGACAGGGAGAGGACAGCATGAGGGAGCACTGGCCACCAGCAGGTAGAGGTGTCTTGCTGAAGAATCTAGCAGGGATGAGTCTGAAGAACAGGCCAGGAGTCAAACACCAAGGGTAGACAGGGTCAAACAGCAACCAGTAGCAAGGCACAAGTCCGTTTAGGAGTTTAGCAGGAAGCACCAGAATAGTCAGGTTAGGCAAGAAGTCCAGGGTACAGGCAGAAGGTAGAGGGCTGGAGACAGGCAGCAGATCCGGGTCGCAGGCCGAGGGTCAAGCACAAGGAGAGAGGTAGAAGTCCGTTTAGCAAGCCAAGGGGTCAGGTTCAGGAGAAGCAGAAGCGTAGTCAAATCCGGTCCGGGTCACAGCAGGAGAACTTAAACTTCTTTCAGGCACAAGGAAACAAAGTAAAGCTGACAAACCAGCAACCAGATAGTGTTACTGCGTCTGTTTAAATAGGCCCGCCTGTAGTCCCATTGGCGAGCTATTGCGCACGCGCATTCGTCGTTGCGCCGGTGCGCGCACCCGAGCACGCCGAAGCGCCGTCCCGCCACGCACGCGCATGCGCCGATGCGCCGTTTTGCCACGCATGCGCACTGAGCGCAGATTGGTGACAACAGACGGGGAATTTCCCTGACAGTGCCCCCCCTCGAGGGGCAGACTCCAGACGCCCAGACTGGCCATTAATTCCGGATGTTCTTGGTGAAAGGCTCGTATTAGGCGAGGAGCATGCAAGTTCCTGGATGGTTCCCAGGAGTTGTCTTCCGGGGGGGTACCCCTTCCATTTAACCAAGTATTGTAACTGTCTGCCTTTTTTCCTACAGCCCAGGATGGATTCCATCTCAAATTCCTTTTCCCCATCTATTTCAACTGGTGGTGGAGGAGGTTCATCTTTTCCAGGAAAGGCGTTGGGAATGACGGGTTTTAATAAAGATGAGTGGAACACTGGGTGAATCCTATAGGAATCAGGTAATGCTAGTTCAAAAGCCACAGGATTAATAGCTCGTTTGATCTTGAAGGGCCCGATAAATCTAGGGCCGAGCTTTCGAGAGGGAATAGGCAATCTGAGGTTGGCGGCGGAAAGCCAAACTTTTTCCCCGACTCTGAACGCCGGGTTTTCCTTCCTTCCCCGGTCATAAAATTTCTTGTAGGATCCTTGGGCATTCCGCATCATCTCCTGGAGTCTTTGGAAATTCGCCTGGACAGAAGCCACTCGGTCCTGGACCGCGGGAACAGGGCTCTCGGGGATGTTTTCAGGGAGAAAGGAGGGATGAAAACCGTAATTGGCCCAAAAGGGGGTTTGATTGGTAGCAGAATGCATTGAATTGTTATAGGCAAACTCTGCGTAAGGAAGTAGAGATGCCCAGTCATCCTGGGAAGCAGAGCAGAAACAACGGAGGTATTGCTCCAGGGTCTGATTGGTTCTTTCTGTCTGGCCATTGCTTTGGGGGTGGTACGCTGACGAGAGGCAGGTTTTGACTTCTAGTGACTTGCAGAGTTCCTTCCAGAATTTTGAAGTGAACTGGACCCCTCTGTCGGAGGTGATACTCTTTGGTATTCCATGAAGCCTGGTTATCTCCTTAAAAAAGATTTGAGCAGTATCCATGGCTGAAGGTGTCCCAATCATCGGTAAAAAGTGAGCCATTTTTGAGAGGCGGTCCACAACGACCAGAATCGTGGTAAACCCTCCGGAGGAAGGCAAGTCCACGATAAAGTCCATGGACACGTCCGCCCAAGGGCGCTCAGGAATGGGTAAGGGCTTTAGCAGGCCCCAACTCTTGGTGTTTGGCCCCTTGTTACGTTGACACTGAGTGCAGGAAGCGACATAAGACTTACAATCTTGCCTCCAGCCTGGCCACCAGAAGGAGCGGGAGACAAGTTCCGACGATTTACGTGCTCCGAAGTGACCTGCCAGTTTGAGATTGTGGAAGGTCCTCAAGACCAGCGGTCTTTTTTCCAGAGGGACGAAAATCTTGTCCTGGGACCAGAATAGGCCGTCCCGCTTCTCCAGGGAGGTAGTGACCGGATCAGAGCAGAGCCCGGAAGCGATTTTAATAGAGGTGAGTAGATCGGCCCGGGGAATCAACAGAAAGTTCTGAGCTGACAGAATGGTGCCCGGTTGGGCCGACTGAGGGGTTTCCGGAAACATCCTGGATAGCGCATCCGCCTTCCCATTCTTGGAGCCGGGTCTATAGGAAATGTGAAAGTTGAACCGGGTGAAGAAAAGGGCCCAACGGGCCTGCCTGGGGCGTAGACGTTGAGCTGTTCTTAAGTACTCTAGATTTTTATGATCTGTGAAGATCATAATGGGGTGTACTGCCCCCTCCAGAAGGTATCGCCATTCCTCCAGTGCGAATTTTATGGCCAGTAATTCCCGGTCCCCTACATCATAGTTTCGCTCCGGGGGAGTCAACTTTTTAGAGGCAAAGGCTACTGGATACAGGAGAGCCTTGGGGCCTCGTCTTTGAGAGAGGATGGCTCCGATGGCTGTCTCAGAGGCGTCCACTTCCAGGGTGAACGGCAGTAGAGGATCCGGGTGCTGAAGTACTGGTGCTGAAGTGAAGACGTCCTTGAGGCGAGAGAAGGCCTCTTGAGCTTCTGGAGACCAGTGAAAACGGTTATTTTGCCGGGTAAGTTGGGTTATTGGGGCCACAATGGAGGAAAAGCCCACGATGAATCTCCTATAGAAGTTGGCGAAGCCTATAAACCGCTGTACCCCCTTCTTGTCGGTTGGGGCTGGCCAGTCCTGAATGGCCTTCACCTTCTGCGGGTCCATCGCGACCCCATCGATGGAAATGATAAAGCCGAGGAACTGTACGGTGGTCTTTTCGAACTCGCAT
Source organism: Rana muscosa (assembly GCA_029206835.1). Lineage (NCBI taxonomy): Eukaryota > Metazoa > Chordata > Amphibia > Anura > Ranidae > Rana > Rana muscosa. Next base: position 765,008,486 of record CM055117.1, read on the forward strand.
TTCTCAGCTTTGAGGTAGAGTTTGTGCTTCCGAAGGATGGTGAGGACCTTCAGGACATGAGCCCGGTGGAGTTCGATGTTGGTGGAAAAGATGAGGATATCGTCCAGGTACACTACTAAGAAGTCATCAAGGTGCTGTCTGAAAATGTCGTTGACTAGGTGTTGGAAGGTGGCTGGAGCATTACAAAGACCGAACGGCATGACCGAATACTCAAAGTGTCCGAAACGAGATCTGAAGGCGGTTTTCCACTCGTCTCCGGCCCTGATTCTGATAAGATTGTAGGCCCCCCGTAGATCCAGTTTGGAAAAGACCCGAGCAGATCGGAAGCGCTGAAATAGCTCCGGAATAAGGAGTAGTGGGTACCTGTTCTTAATGGTTATCTTGTTTAGGTCCCGGTAATCGATACAGGGTCTTAAGGACCCGTCTTTCTTTTCCACAAAGAAGATTCCTGCACCGGCTGGAGAGGAGGAAGGGCGAATAAATCTCTTCTGGAGGTTTTCATCAATATAAGCCTTGAGGGCTTTCAACTCGGTTTCGGACAACGGAAAGATACGTCCGAACGGAATTTTGGAGCCCGGCAAGAGATCGATAGGGCAATCATAGGGCCGATGAGGTGGTAGATGGTCGGCTTGCTGCTTATCGAACACGTCCCGGAATTCTAGATAGACTGAAGGAACATGCTGTAGGTTGTCCGGCTTGGCAATCATGGAAGCGCAGACCGTAGAGGCAGAGGCAAGACAGTTCTGGGAACAATAGGAGGAGGTGAAGCTAACCTCTTTCTTCACCCAATTTATGAGGGGCTCGTGTGCCTGTAGCCAGGGAAGACCCAGGATGATGGGGAACATCGGGGAAGGTATGAGGTCTAACCGGAGAAGTTCTTGATGACCCGAGTCAGAGATGGCAAGGATAGGTTTGGTTTCCTGTGTGATCAGCCCTGAACGGGGCAAGGACCCATCCGCCAGGTGGATCTGAAGGTAGTGGTCCTTAGGTTGAGTGGGGACATGGAATCTTGAGGCTAAGGCAGAGTCCAGGAAGCAGCTGCAGGCTCCAGAATCAATAATTGCCGGGTAGCGGATTGCCCCTTCCGGCAGCTGTAGAGACACAAAGAGAATGACATAAGACTGAGGGTTGTCAAAGAGTTGATAGTTTAAAGTGTCTTTAGGGATAGACTTACTAGGTCTTACGGGGCAGTTGAGGAGGAAGTGGCCGGCACCCCCGCAATATAGGCACAGATTGGCCTGGCGCCTTCGCTGTTTTTCCTCGGGAGTCAGGGGAGCCCGAACCAACCCGAGCTGCATGGGTTCTGGCTCAGGAAGAGGTGTGACTGCAGGCGCAGAGGTTGGTGGGTAGTGAGGCACAGTCCTGGATGGAGGCCAGTTGGGACGAGGAGATTGAAATCGCTCCGCCCGTCGTTCACGCAGACGCCTATCGAGTTGTATGGCGGATTGGATCAGGTTCTCCAAGGTAGTGGGGGTTTCGATCCTGGCCAGCTCGTCCTTGAGAGTCTCAGATAGTCCCTGGCGGTATTGGTATCTGAGGGCCGCCTCATTCCATTTGGTGTCGGCGGACCATTTCCTAAATTCCGACGTATAGTCTTCCACCGGTCTTCTCCCCTGAGTTAGGTTATGGAGGACGGACTCGGCCGTGGCTGATCGCTGGGGATCATCGTATAATTGAGCCATATGTTCAAAAAATGTCTCTACTGAGTCCAATATGGGGCTCTGTTGCTCCATCAGGCCATGGGCCCAGGCTTGAGGGTCATCCGTTAAGAGAGAGATGATAAACCCCACCTTTACTGCTTCCGAAGAGAAGGTCCTTGGTTGGAGGGCAAGGTAGAGGGAGCAGGCGTTTTTAAAGGCCCGGTATTTTTTGCGGACACCCGAAAAACGTTCCGGAATAGGGACCCTGGGTTCAGGGGTGGCCATCACTACTGTAGAACTTGTAGGTACTTGGGAGTTGGTGGCGGTGTTGGCAGAGGTGGCAGCTGTGGGGCCAGGCCCTAGGAGACCGGTGAGCTGTTGAAGACGGCCATCAATCTGGGTATATCCCTCTTGGAGTCTTTGGACAGTGTCCGTTAGGGTGGAGACCTGCTGGCAGAGGGTGTCAAATGGGGAACGCACTCTGTCGGCCTCAGACATCTGGCTGGTTTGTACTATCAGGCTACGTACTTACCGAGGCCGAGATGCCGAGAGTGGTTCACCCTTGCACCCAAGCGCACTCCGCCCCCTGGAGGTGAGACAGGGAGAGGACAGCACGAGGGAGCACTGGCCACCAGCAGGTAGAGGTGTCTTGCTGAAGAATCTAGCAGGGATGAGTCTGAAGAACAGGCCAGGAGTCAAACACCAAGGGTAGACAGGGTCAAACAGCAACCAGTAGCAAGGCACAAGTCCGTTTAGGAGTTTAGCAGGAAGCACCAGAATAGTCAGGTTAGGCAAGAAGTCCAGGGTACAGGCAGAAGGTAGAGGGCTGGAGACAGGCAGCGGATCCGGGTCGCAGGCCGAGGGTCAAGCACAAGGAGAGAGGTAGAAGTCCGTTTAGCAAGCCAAGGGGTCAGGTTCAGGAGAAGCTGAAGCGTAGTCAAATCCGGTCCGGGTCACAGCAGGAGAACTTAAACTTCTTTCAGGCACAAGGAAAAACAGTAAAGCTGACAAACCAGCAACCAGATAGTGTTACTGCGTCTGTTTAAATAGGCCCGCCTGTAGTCCCATTGGCGAGCTATTGCGCACGCGCATTCGTCGTTGCGCCGGTGCGCGCACCCGAGCACGCCGAAGCGCCGTCCTGCCACGCACGCGCATGCGCCGATGCGCCGTTTTGCCGCGCATGCGCACTGAGCGCAGATTGGTGACAACAGACGGGGAATTTCCCTGACAGGGATCTTTGATTTCTCCCATGTTGTTCAGGTAGATCTCCACCACTCTAAGGTTGCCTACACCTAACTTAGAACATACAAAACCCCACTATCTAACTAATAAACTCAAATAATATTTGACCAATTATTAAAAACCCAACCATGGCAGCTGCAGGAATATTGTACTTATGGATCGAGACTGATATTTGATCATGTGTAAACACATTCTGTCTAGCAGGACCTGGTACATTGATAGGGCATACTGAGACAAGGTCATTGACAAGGAGATGGTGGAGTATTTAAAAGTGGAGTTTCCATGGACACTGTTTTTTTTATACACTGCTAAAGATCCACAAGTCTGCCATGGATACCCCTGGCCGTCCCATCATTTCTGGACAAGGTACACTTACAGAACATGTTAGTGAATACATTGATCAAATTCTTCAACCATTTATCAGAAACCAACCTTCTTATGTGAGAGACACTTTACATTTACGGTACTTACATTGTTACATGACCTGGTGGTTCCACAGCTGACCCTGTTATTGACCTTAGATATATTCCGCTATACCCCACAACAGGGGGGTTACAGGTGATACAGAAGGTCCTGAATACATGAGTGCTAAACAAAAGCAGGCACAATTTGTTTGTGTTGGAACTCTTGGAATTCCTATTAACACAAAACAAGTTTAGATTCCACCAAAGGTACTTTTGCCAGGCACAAGACACTACTATGGGCACCAAGTGTGCCCGGCATATGATAATGTTTATCTGGGTGACTGGTAGACCTGGCTCTTCAGTAGAGAAGGGGAATCATAGGTGTACCAGGCCAGGATTTTGTCCTAGTACAGGTACATTGATGACGTCCTCATCCTGTGGAATTTGTTGATAGTTTGGGCAACCTGTCCTTTACCAACGAGTGTGACCCATGGCGGGTCAATTTCCTTGGATCTGACTATAGACTTGGGAGACGACGGTGGGATTAAAACTAAACTGTACAGGAAACCGGCCGCCACCAATAATTTCCTGCAGGCAGATAGCTTCCACCCTAGGTAATTAGCCCATAATATACCTGTGAGCCAAAATCTACACACGTGTCACAAATGCACAGAAGATACAGACTTTGAGATGGAGGCTAAAAACTTGAGAAAGAGATTTGTCCAACGTGGCTATCAGAGGGGTTGGTTAGCTAATGCCTATTAGAGAGCGAAAGATAGTGATAGAGAGTCCCTAGCTACAAGCTTATAATTTAGCTAACTGGTACCTGAAGTTATAGACATCTGTGCCACACATTGCCACCTTTTGACAGACGATGACTCGGTTAGAAAACTGGTGTCAGGCTGTCCACAATTCATCTACAGAAGAGCCTATTCATTGAGTCATATACTCATCCATAGTGATCCATGGTGATATTTCTTCCTCGTGGTGTTTACAGAGGCATGAGGAGATGTGGCACCTGCAATTATTGCATGTATATAATTGAAGGTGATTCCCTTACTTTGTCCAATGGTAAAGTTTAAAAATTCAAGGGACAAGCTAACTGTAATACATCAGGTGTCATTTACGTTCTGACATGTATATGCAGGGCATATTATATCGGAAAGACGTAATTTCAGTTATAAGGCTTCAGGATCATTTATATGCCACATATCACTTAAAGGCATCTGTAGCCAGACAGGTATGCCTCAATCACAATAGAGACAGTACGTCATTAAAATGATGGGTGTTGGAGGTAGTCAAACCCAACCTTAGGGGGAGGTAATTTTGATCAAATTATTCTACAGAGAGAAACTAAATGGATTTGGGAGTGGTCAATCCCCCAGGTTTGAATGACAGTTTGTTCTTTGTCCCTTTTTTTTGCTTAATTTTACTTTTGTGTTGTGCATTTGGAGGTGTTTGATCTTTATCATTTCTCTTTCCTGTGTGCTAATATATATTGTTCATTTTGAGTACCCTTAAAGTGGCCTGACACATTGTATAATATGATAATATCCACAGAGTATTTAGAATAATTATGTATGTTTACAATATTCCACTGTTTAAAGTCAGAATTTTTTTCAGATTTTTTTTTACAAGTTTAGTGCTGGAATTGGAAGACATCTATGGTTATTTTGTCTCCTAGTGTCCCATGGGCATTGTATCTGCCGCCACATTCATGTGCAGTGACGTCATTACGAGTGCGCTGTGATGTTTTTTGCGTGGTGACATTTATTTTGATCATGCGTAATGACGTCACAGCGTTTAATTATGTCATGATTTTTTTGCCATTTTGGCGCCAATGCAGGCCATTTTAAGCACATTTACAAGATTGACAAATTTACAAAACAGTGAAAAACCGGTCAGGCTCCCAGCCTTGCTCCCATGATGCCAGCTTCTGAGATGCCTCCTTCTCTATCTCCTCCATCCATTTAAGGGACTATGGCTTGTCTGGAGTTGGACTTATAGACCACCACTTTCTATAAGAAAAGCTTGGACTTTTCAAGACCCACATTGATGGCTAAGTACTATTTTATCTACTTGAGTGTTATATGGCTTGGGAACTTTTCTTATTAAAAATTGATGGCTCCCATACTGGGCAATTATGAACTACATACCACACAGTTGGAGGAATTTTCCTGTGTTGATCTAGTTGCCAATAAAGGGAGGGTATAGGGTGCCATGTTATAAGCTATAGGAATGTTATATGTGATTGTAGTGGCACCTCTCCCTGGGAGTTTTCCAGTTATCCTTGATGCTTGATACATGTGCCATAACTCACTTTGGCTCCACGCTGCTCATATGGGGGGTTGGTCTTTTAACACATTTCATTAGAGGACACCCTCACAGACTTGAAATGTTATTTAGCCACATGAAGTGGCTCATCAACACTGTTTATATGTGGGTTAGTCTCAGAGGATCCCTTAATGAACTTTGAATGACATTTAGCCACATGTCAGTCCTGGAATATATCCTACCAAAGGATACTTTCAGGAATTCTGAAGAATACCCAGTTACATGCAATATTAAGGAGAAATTTTAATTTTGCAATCTAGTTCAAGTAGATTGTGCCCCCTATTGGGGTACACATACCTATGAACACTTGGAATTGTATAATTAATTCCCCCCCTTTTTTGGGGGTATTGGGGGTATTTACACAGTTTTCCAGCAGCTGTCATGGTTACATTTTTAATAATTGGTCAATTATGATTTTATTTTATTAGTTAGATTGTGTTTTTTTGTATGTTCAAGGTTAAACGTGCTTAATAAAGTTATTGTTCTTAAATATTACATGTGTCAGGTAACTTTGCTGGGTCTCCTATATTTACACATCCATTTAGGGATACATTATACTTTTATAAAACAAACACAAGAGAACGCCTCCATTAGGTATAGAGAAGTGCTGTTTGGAGCTGCAGCCATCTTGCCACTTCTTGAAGCTGCTGTTGCTTATATTCCATCCTGAAGCCTGACAGCTGCACTTCCTTCAACTAGCCACATGCCTGCTGAGCTCTGCAGCTTTAAAGTGATCCTATGGAGGTCTATATGGGTCTACAACAAGCCTTGATAAATCACCACACACTTGATGGAGGTATCCTCTTGTGTTTGTTTTTTATATGTGCATTAGGATCTCTATACCTAGACTGAGAGGAGCTACATCCACTTTACCTGGTGTTCCCTACCACTCAACTAGCCCTCTCATGTGCCCCGTTAAATAACGGTTGGGTCCCAGTCAGTGCAACAGCTTATTCATTTTCTTTGGTATACAGTATACTTTTGCATATTGAGGTTGAGCTCAGTCTGGTTTTTATTTTTTCTTCTTTCATGTATGCATGCACCGACAGTTCCCTTATAATACAATCCGATTTAAGTAAATGTTTTCTTTCTTTTTCGTTTTAAGGACACATTTTTTCAGGTTTTTTTTTGATAAACATTTTTGCATCCGTAACTTATCTTTCTGCTCTTTCCTGTATTCATGCATAAATACCTTAATAAAAATATTGCCATAATTGTTGTGCAGCTTATTACTTTTAAAAAAATTTTAATACTAATTATTATGCACACAAATAACTTTGCACAATCGAGTTCTTTTTAGGCTTCCCATTTGTGATCCAAATGTTTACAGATGCAATATTTTATAGTTAGGACCATTTAAAATAATTACAGGTAAAAATTAATTATGTTTTTCTTTTCAATACATTTTTATTTAAGTTTTCATCAAATAAGCACAATAAAACAAATGGAACAGTAGAAATAAGCTTCCATCTTCATTACACCAAGACATAAGCTTCATCCACAGTATTATCATGTTCAAAATATTCAAGAAGTACAAAATGATGAAGTGGACTTGTTGAGAGATGTAAATGCAAGAAACTCATAGATCATTCAGAGTCACATATAAAGTGCCATGCTAAACTTTATTACCAAGATATAGTCAGGATACTCTAGTGCAAGAATGTGTGATCAAGGAGCCTCTTGTACCCAATCTAGCGACTATTTATTTATTTATTTTTTATTCAGAGCTTGTAAAGCAACGCACCTATAATCAGCAGATTATGGGTGCAATCTCAGGCTCCTGCAGACTGTAATGCCCCATACACACGATCATTTTTCATGCCGTTAAAAATGCCATTTTTAAAAATGGGCATTAAAATCGATCGTGTGTATGCTCCAGAGCATTTTTAACGGCGTGAAAAACGACCATTAAAATTTTCGAACATGCTCTATTTTTTCACGTCGTTTTTCATGTCGTTTTTTTTTTAACGACGTGAAAAACGATAGTGTGTATGCTTTCACGAGGAGAAAAAAAACGAGCATGCTCAGAATCAAGTATGAGACAGGAGCACACGTTTTGGTAAAGCTAGCGTTGGAAATGGAGATGGCACATTCGTCACGGTGGAATTAATAGCATTGTTTTAATGCTGCACATTCCGTTCTTCTTTTGATAATGCTTAAATAATTACCTTCTTTTGCTAATGATATTCAGAGTTATGGCAAACTTGTTTCTTAAGTAATTCCTAATTGATCTAATGATTGTAAAATATTCTTGTTAAGCCACATCTCCCTCATAAATTCATAACTAAATGTCAAGCTCACAAAATTTGTGATTTTTAAATTATTCTTTTTTTACTGTTTATTTTTGTAATTAAGTTAGCTTTATTAATTTTTTTTTGGGCTTCTTTGATATATGTAGTCTTTTTTTTTTTTTGATTTAGAAAAAAATATTTGTGTGTAAAGTTACCACACCAACCTTCTAAATTTTTCTCATTTTGCCTCAAGGAGGTTTGTGTCCCTTGTTAATAACAATAATATTATTTGAAATGTCCCTGCCTACTCCCTAGCAAACTCTCTTTTAAACTAGAAATCACATAGTCAAGTATTTTAAGCAAAAAAAAAAAAAAGAATCCTTTATTTAGGTACATTACAAATTAAAGGGGAAGGCAGCACCGGAGAGCCTGCTTGCATTTGTGCATCCTTTGGACCCCACAGCAACCATCCAAGATGTGAAAACCAAACTCTTGAATTCCTAAAACAAAAAGGAGCCCAATCTTGGCTTGAACTCCCAGAGGTCAGGAACAGCAGCAGATAAGTCAGATATGTCCACAGTCTGTGGTACTACAGCAGGCATTATTTTTTCCTCTTCCTTGTAGCCCTCTCTCCAGCCTTCCCTGCAGCCTTTGTTGCTTGCTTCCTCAGAGGCTGGGGATCAGGAGGAGAGTTTGTGGCAGGAGGAGTAGTAGGAGTAGGAGGAGGAGGTGGAGGAGGAGGGACAACCTCAGTGAGGTCTGTGAACTTGGTCAGTTCCCCGAGCAACCCCCTGTTAATGACCTTCAGCATAAGGTTCTCACTATATAGGCGTTGCCTTAAGTCCATTTGGCTTAACTTATGGGCCAGGACTGCGGCATAGCCCTCCTCAGCAGAGGGTGCCTCTCTGAGGGCCGCAGTAGCCTCTTTTAGGAAGGCTCTTGTTTCCTCCTCCACCTGCCTAGCTCTCCTTGGCCCTCGTTGGATAATTTTCAGGGGAGGCATCTGGGCTCTTGTGCTGGGCCCAGCCTCCTCCTGTGTGCCACTGGGCCCTGCCTCCTCCTGGTCCCCAACATCACACTCTTCCTGGCTCTGCTCTGGCTGTAAAAAAAGAAAGGGACATTCTTTATTTTTTGCCTCCATCAATCACACACATTGTTCACCTCCAGACATTTTTAAATTGAATGGCAAAAGAGATTACATTTCCATAGATTCCGCCTCATGATATTGTTGCCTTGTCCTCATCAAATTTGACCACTACTATCTCTTGCTCTGTAAATCCAAATTTTTTCGAACATTAAATACCTAACAATACTAACATCAATTTAAAATAATCACTTTTGTAACATATAAATGTAGATATCAATACTTTACCTGGCTCCATATATCCAAATCTGCCTCCTCAAGGACCTCATATTGATCCTCAGAGGAAGCCAGAGCAGGGTTGCTAGGAAGGCTGGAGGGCTGGCTGCAAGGAAGGCTGGAGGGTTGGCTACAAGGAAGGCTGGATTGACCTCTGGGGGGAAGGGTGGACAGAGATTCCCGCACTTACAGCTGGTCATCCAGAAAAGATAACTTGCTGTAGTACCACAGACTGGGTTTATAAACCTTATCTGCTGCAGCACCTGACCTCTGGGACTTCAGGACCATATTCCTCTGGATCCTGTATGTCCCCCTGATGGTAGCAATTTTGTTTTTCTCACATCTTGGAGAGTTGTTGTGGGTATTTGGTTTGGACAAATGCAAGCAGGCTCTCCAGTGCTGCTGTCCTGGCCGCTTTATTTTTATTGACACCACTTTTGGTCTGCCACAGGATAGGGAGTTCCTTCCATTTATCTATGAACTCCCCCATAAACTCCGGATTTTTGAAAGTATTCATTCTCTCTGTAAAATCAAGAACCAAGAAAATACATATGTTTCAAGCAACATTCATCAAATCAGCATTTTGGACAGATATAAAAGGCCCAAATCTCCTCCTCTGATGAAACCCAAATCCTTAAAATGTTATGTACCTTGGTCAACACGTTCATTGCTAACTCCCTCTCCCGGCAAATGAACGTATTTTCGACACATGGATCCTCACTTGATATACACTGCGCATGCGTGAAACTCTGCACGCTTTCCCCGCCCCTGATGTTCAATATTGTACTTTCCCTGCCCCTTCTCGCTCGTCGTAGTGCTTAACAACATGGCGGAGACACAGGTGGCTGAGATTACCTCTACAGAGGAGGAAATTCCTGAGGAGCCCAAATCCCAATCCCGGAGATATAAGGCATCCAACATGTCATTCGAGGAAATGGTGGAGATGGTCGCCATTTTGAGAAGGGAGGATTATGATTCCAAGCATGGGCCGTATAAAAGGCCTAATCTTGTCAAGACAAAAATTATGGGCAAAGTGGTCAAAACTCTTCACCAAGAATTCGGGGTGTGCAGAACGAAGGAACAGCTCAGAAAACGATGGTCTGATCTGAAGTTGCGGGAGCCCAACCAATACAAAAGAATCAAGAAAGTTTTAGGAAAAAGTAAGTAATTTTTATACATTTTCCCTGCTAAAGATTATTACTTGTATTTAGTGATGAGCCGAACACCCCCGGGTTCGGTTCGCACCAGAACCCGCGAACGGACCGAAAGTTCGTACGAACATTAGAACCCTATTAAATACAATGGATGCGAACGTTCGAATTCTAAAGTGCTAATTATAACGACTATTATGCATGTTATTGTCCTAAAAAGGGTTTGGGAACCCGGGTTCTGCACCAGGGGACATGTATCAATGCAAAAAGAAGTTTTAAAAACGGTCGTTTTTCGGGAGCAGTCATTTTAATGATGCATAAAGTGAAAAAAAAAAGTCAATTATTCCTTTAAATATCGTACCTGGGGGGTGTCTAAAGTATGCCTGTGAAGTGCCACGTGTTTCCCGTGTTTAGAACTGTCCCTGCACAAAATGACACTTAATGCCATTTAAAACTGCTTGCGGCTTTAATGTAATGTCTGGTCCCGGTAATATGGATGAAAATCTTTAAGAAAAATGGCATAGCTGCCCCATGACCCCCCCTACCCCAGCCCATTACCAGCCCCTTTGGGTCTTGTATGGATATTAAGGGGAACCCCGCACATAAAATAAAAAAGGCCCTATATACTCTGAACAGCCGTATACAGGCGGTGCATACAAGACAGGGACTGTAGGTTTGTTCTTATGTAGAATCTGTTTGTAATTTTGAACAGGTACATTGTTTAAGTGTAGCTCCAGCCCAAAAATCTATTTTTAAACTTTTTGGAAAACATAGGTAAGGGTTATCACCCCTGTAACATTTGTTTTGCTGTCTGTGCCCCTGTTCAGAACATTTCACCTCACTTTCCATCCCAATGACAACTGTTTTTGAAATGTGGTGTTTTTCTTGAAACAAGGATTGGTGATAAAGCATCAGTACAGAGGAGACACCTTTCTCCCATATTAATTCTTACAGGAGAGAATTTTCCTTCCTAGGGATAGATTTCCTCTCACTTCCTGTTGTCTTCTTGCGTTTGCAAGTAGGAGTCGTTTGTAAGTTGGATGTTTGAAAGTAGGGACCTTCCGTATATACTCTGCAGAAATAGGCCCCTTAGTTGTTGGTGTTGGCACAACACTGTAAGCACTCACAGTTACTCTTGGTTGGTGCTGGAACGCCCTGCTGTCAACTATTATATCAGGAATTGTAATTACATATAATTGTTGAACAGTGGTAGTAAAAATTGGGCCTTTGATGGTGGTGCTGGTGCCACAACACTGTAAGCCCTGACAGTTACTCTTGGTGGGTGCAGAAATGGGCCCTGCTGTGAATTATTAGATCAAGAATTGTAATTGCATGCCCCTGTTGAACAGGGGCTGAAAAATTGGGCCTTTCGTGGTGGTGGTGGTGTTGCCACAACACTGTAAGCCCTCAGAGTTACTCTTGGTGGGTGCAGGAATGGGCCCGGCTGTGAATTATTAGATCAAGAATTGTAATTACATGCCCCTTTTGAACAGGGGCTGAAAAATTGGGCCTTTCGTGGTGGTGGTGGTGGTGGCGTTGCCACAACACTGTAAGCCCTCAGAGTTACTCTTGGTGGGTGCAGCAATGGGCCCTGCTGTGAATTATTAGATCAAGAATTGTAATTACATGCCCCTGTTGAACAGGGGCTGAAAAATTGGGCCTTAGGCACTGGTGGCGGCACCCATATACAAAAATGATCTTCCAAGCTATCATCATCAATCGTATCATTGAGGACTCGGAGGAGGAGGATAGCCAGTCAACATAACAGCACAGGCACTCAGCATCAGCATCAGTCTTGAAGGGATGTGACATGTTAAAATCAATTAGTCTGTTATATCAGCATCAGGTGTGTGGTAGCTGGTGGTGATCCAAGACTGGTTCATCTTGATGAAAGTCAGTCGATCAACCGAGTCGGTGGACAGGCGCACCCTGTGATCCGTGACAAATCCTCCAGCAGCACTGAATGTGCGTTCCGAAAGAACGCTGGATGCAGGACAGGCCAGTAGCTCAATTGCATACTGTGCAAGCTCTGGCCAGTGATCCATCCTCAAGACCCAGTAAGCCAGAGGATTTTCGGTGGGGAAGGTGTCCAAGTCTGACCTTGCCCCTAGATATTCCTGCACCATGTTTATCAGACGCTGGCGATGGTTGCTGGAACCGATCATACTTTGGGGCTGCGGACTAAAGAATTGTCTGAACGCATCGGTCAGACGGCCACCTTCCCCACCGCTCCTTCTTTGACTGGCCGAAGCCTCAGCAACTCGTTGTCCAGGACCAGGAGTTTGTAGCCTCCCAGTCTCTGGGAACGCGTTGCACAGACCTTTCTGCAAGGCCTCCCGGAGTTGTCTCATCCTCTGCTCCCTCTGCGACGGTAACATAAGGTCCGCAACCTTACCCTTGTACCGTGGATCAAGGAGAGTGGCCAGCCAGTAATGGTTCCTCTCCTTGATCCGAAGAATACGAGGATCCTTCCGCAGACTTTGCAGGATCAGGGAGGCCATGCAGCGTAGGTTAGCTGAGGCATTCGGTCCGGAGTCCTCTGGGTCACTATGGACGACATGATCCGCAGCCACCTCCTCCCAGCCACGTACAAGTCCACGGGTTTCTTGGGACTGTAAATCATCCCTAAAAGACTGCTGCTGTTGATGTTGCTGAGTGCCAGGCTCCACCTCCATGCTGACACAATCCTCCTCCTCCTCCTCCTCCTCGTCCTCTTCCTGTGCGATGGGTGGGACAGAAGGAACACTGTCTGGGTAAAGGGGGCCTTGAGAGGCAAGGAAGTCCTCCTCTTCCTGCCTCTGTTCTGCCTCAAGTGCCCTGTCCATTATTCCACGCAGCGTGTGCTCCAACAGGTGGACAAGAGGTACAGTGTCACTGATGCATGCAATGTCACTGCTCACCATCCTCGTGGCCTCCTCAAATGGTGCCAGGACAGTGCATGCATCCCTGATCATGCCCCACTGGCGTGGAGAAAAAAAAACAAGCTCCCCTGACCCTGTCCTGGTGCCGTAGTTGCACAGGTACTCATTGATGGCCCTCTGCTGCATGTGCAGCCGCTGCAGCATGGCCAACGTTGAGTTCCACCTGGTGGGCATGCCACATATAAGGCGGTTCTTGGGCAGGTTCAACTCCTTTTGCAGCTCAGCCAGGCGAGCACTGGCATTATAAGATCTGCGGAAATGCACACAGACTTTCCTGGCCTGCCTCAGGACATCCTGTAAGCCCGGGTACCTGCCCAAGAACCGCTGCACCACCAGGTTAAGGACGTGAGCCACACAGGGCACATGGGTCAGTTGTCCCTGTCGGAGGGCGGAGAGGAGGTTGGTGCCATTGTCGCAAACCACCATTCCTGGCTTAAGCTGGCGTGGCGTCAACCACCTCTCGGCCTGGCCCTGCAGAGCAGACAGGACCTCTGCCCCAGTGTGGCTTCTGTCCCCCAAACACACCAGCGCAAGCACGGCATGGCATCTTTTTGCCTGCGTACTTGCGTAGCCCCTTGAACGCCTACGGAGCACCGCTGGTTCAGAGGACAAAGCACAGGAAGAGGCCATGGAGGAAGAAGAAGAGGAGGGGGTGGAGGAGAGAGGTGTGTCACAACCAGTAGTAGCATTTTGGAGGCGTGGCGGTGGAACAACCTCCAACACTACTGCACCTTGTCCTGCATCATTCCCAGCTGCCAAAAGAGTGACCCAATGGGCCGTGAAAGAAAGGTAACGTCCCTGTCCATGCCTGCTGGACCATGAGTCAGCGGTAATATGCACCTTACCGCTGACCGCCCTGTCCAGCGAGGCCAAGACATTGCCTTCCACATGTCGGTAGAGAGCCGGAATAGCCTTCCGTGAGAAAAAGTGGCGTTTGGGAACCTGCCACTGAGGAACCGCACATTGCACAAACTCACGGAAGGGGGCCGAGTCTACCAACTGAAAAGGCAGCAGTTGAAGCGCTAGCAATTTAGCCAAGCTAGCATTCAACCGCTGGCCATGTGGATGGCTGGGAGTGAACTTCTTTCGACGGTCCAGCAGCTGGGGCAGGGAAATTTGCCTGCTAGAATCGGACGTCGGTGTACTGCTAGCAGAGTGGCCGCAAGTACTTGGCTGTGACACACCTAATTCTACACCTTCATTCCTCTCGGTGCATGTTTCAGAGAGGACTGAAGTTATAGTGGGGTTGGAGATCCCAGCTGATGCGGTGCAAGGAGAGGTCCGCTTTGTTCTTTGGTGTGGATCTTTGAGGTAGGCTTGCCAATGAGCTGCATGGCAGGTCAACATATGTCTGGTCAGGCATGTGGTACCCAAGCGGCTGATGTTTTGGCCACGCGATATACGCTTGAGACATATGTTGCAAACAGCAGCAGTGCGATCTGATGCACTAGCCTCAAAAAAGGCCCACACCAAAGAACTTTTTGAATGACGGGCAGAGGCAGCGCCCTGCACAGGCGGAGCTCTGCGGTGTGATTCCGTCGGTGTACTGCCCTTACGCTGGCCACCAAAGGGCATCCTGCCTCGTTGGAGATGTGCCTCCTCCTCATCCTCCTCCTCCTCCTCTCTCCTATTAGGCACCCACGTGGAGTCAGTGACCTCATCATCCCCTCCCTCCTCATCACTGGAGCCAATCTGGCAGTATGCTGCAGCTGCTGGAACATGACTGCCAGATTGGTGTCCTTCTTGAGCATCCCCTCTGTCTGCTCTCATGCTACTGCCTTCCTCTAGCTGGGTTTCATCATCAGACCCTTCGAAACGCTGGGCATCCTCCTGGAGCATGTACCCAACACTGTGCTCAAACAGTTTGGGGGACTCCTCAGGAGGAGGACATGGTGGGTCTAGGGAAGGAGTGACTGATGATGAGTCTGACATTGATACCAGGGAAGAGGACGCTTTGGCAGCTGCTTTGCCAGTACCCTGAGCCTGGGTGAGAGAGGATGAGGAGGAGGAGGAGGGCTTGGTCATCCACTCTACCAAGTCTTCGGCATGATGTGGCTCAACATGTCCAGCTGCCGAAAAGAAGGACAAGCGTGTCCCATGGCCATGTGCTGATGACAATGCACCGTGTCCACGACCAGCACTGTTGCCCCCAGACACAGAGCCTGCTTGTCCTCTTTTATTGCCTCCTGACTGTCTGCCTCTCCTTGTTTGCCTTCCAGACATTCTAATGGATGGCCTGCAGGGAGATGGGAAAAAAAGCAATAAGGGCTACCTTCAGGTGTCCTTCTCTGTCCCTTTACTTAAGGATTTCTAAATATGGTTGAGGATGATTGCTTTCGCACAGAATAGCACAATGACAATTTCCCTGACTGTCCAAAAAACAAGGATTTCAAAGATGGTTGATGAGGAATGCTTTAGCACAGTATAGCACAATGAGAATTTCCCTCACTGTCCTTCCCTGTCCCTACAAACAAGGTTTAGCACAGTAAAACACACTGACACTCTCCCTACCTATAGTTTTCTGTCCCTATAAAAAATGTTTTTTTAAAGATGGTTGATGAGGAATGCTTTAGCACAGTATAGCACAATGAGAATTTCCCTCACTGACCTTCCCTGTCCCTACAAACAAGGTTTAGCACAGTAAAACACACTGACACTCTCCCTACCTATAGTTTTCTGTCCCTATAAAAAATTTTTTTTTTAAAGATGGTTGATGAGGAATGCTTTAGCACAGTATAGCACAATGAGAATTTCCCTCACTGTCCTTCCCTGTCCCTATAAACAAGGTTTAGCACAGTAAAACACACTGACACTCTCCCTACCTATAGTTTTCTGTCCCTATAAAAAATGTTTTTTTAAAGATGGTTGATGAGGAATGCTTTAGCACAGTATAGCACAATGAGAATTTCCCTCACTGTCCTTCCCTGTCCCTACAAACAAGGTTTAGCACAGTAAAACACACTGACACTCTCCCTACCTATAGTTTTCTGTCCCTATAAAAAAATTTTTTTTGGGGATGGTTGATGAGGAATGCTTTAGCACAGTATAGCACAATGAGAATTTCCCTCACTGTCCTTCCCTGTCCCTACAAACAAGGTTTAGCACAGTAAAACACACTGACACTCTCCCTACCTATAGTTTTCTGTCCCTATAAAAATAGTTTTTTTTAAAGATGGTTGATGAGGAATGCTTTAGCACAGTATAGCACAATGAGAATTTCCCTCACTGTCCTTCCCTGTCCCTACAAACAAGGTTTAGCACAGTAAAACACACTGACACTCTCCCTACCTATAGTTTTCTGTCCCTATAAAAATTTTTTTTTTTAAAGATGGTTGATGAGGAATGCTTTAGCACAGTATAGCACAATGAGAATTTCCCTCACTGTCCTTCCCTGTCCCTACAAACAAGGTTTAGCACAGTAAAACACACTGACACTCTCCCTACCTATAGTTTTCTGTCCCTATAATTTTTTTTTTTTAAAGATGGTTGATGAGGAATGCTTTAGCACAGTATAGCACAATGAGAATTTCCCTCACTGTCCTTCCCTGTCCCTACAAACAAGGTTTAGCACAGTAAAACAGACTGACACTCTCCCTACCTATCCTTCTCTTTTCCTAAACTAAAGGAATCCAGGTTAAGCAAGAAAAAAAAAATGTCACTGTCCCTGCCTATGCTTCTCTTTCCCTGCTCCGGAACACACTACACTAGGCCGCCGTGCTGGCGGCCTTTTATAGTGTGGGGCGTGTACTAAACACCCTCAGCAATAATCATTGCTCTCCTCGCTGCCGGCGCTGTGATTGGCCAAGCATGCGGGGTCACAGTGCATGCTTGGCCAATCACAGCGCCTGGATGACACTGCGATGGCGTAGTGCATTGTGGGCCGTTCGCGTCACTCGAATTTGGCGCGAACGGTCCAAATCGTTCGATCTTCGTCGAACGATCGAACAGCCGATGTTCGAGTCGAATATATGTTCGACTCGAACACGAAGCTCATCCCTACTTGTATTAAGTCGTGTATATTTCACTTTGATATAGTACAGTGAAAGATACCAACTTTCATGTTCGTCTGCACAGTAAACGCACGTAGTAAACCTCTTTCTCCGTACAGTTCATAAAACAATGTTTTTGGATCATCCAGTGTGAACACCCAAATTTCTAAGTTTTTTTTGGGGAGCTAATTTTGTAAACAAGTTGCTTTATTTTTATAATCCAAATGACATTTTTTTTTATTAAAAAGGTATGCATTGTAATGTTAAGGCAGAGAATGCTCAGCAGCTGATTAAACATCTGAACGCAGTAGTACAAGTGTGGGCCAAAACCCCAAAATTTTTAGAGTGTCACACACAGGTGATCCTGTGTATATACTTTGGGGTGTTACAATGTGTCAAACTTTATTTTAAAAAGTATATGCTCTGGTTTTGGCTATGTATCCAATCATGTGTTCAGGTTGTCACTGGGTGTACATTTAAAAATGGACCATACTTCCAAATCTTTCAAAATTTACTTTTCAGCATTTTTGTTGGAAAATAATTATTTACTAATGAAACTATACCTTTTATTGCAATCTCCATAGGGCTTCAAAAAGCTACATCAGGTGAGCCTAGAAATCCAACACCTTCAAAAATACCCCCAGAACCACATGATGGAGAGGAACGTGAAGTTGAGGAAGTGGAAAGTGGCACCACAACAGGTCAGTGTCAAACCAGACAGATGCAGGTTAATCGATGTAGGCCTACATATTCTATACTACATGTTTTTTTTTTTTGGTTTAGGTGCAGTTCTGGCCGAAGACCCCGAAAAGTTTACACATCACAGTGCCCAGATCCTGATCCAATACCTCATGGTCTGCTGTCGTGACCTTGAAAAAATAAAAGGAGACTTGATAGAGATCAGGGAAAATACCAAGCGGGTTGAGGAAAGGCTACAAAATATTATGGCTGTGCTTGGGCGTGTATAATGTTTTAACACAAAAGAACGTTGAACTTGCTGTGTTTTTGCATTTTTTTTTTGCTTTTAAGCTTTAATGAATAGTACATGTTTACATTTACACAAAAACTTTTAAGATTGTTTTTTTATGCATGGCTGTTCATGCGTTTTACCCCCATAAATATTTTTCATACATCTACATTTAAAAAGAAGTTTACTAAAACAAAATAAAAAAAGGTATTTTCTTACCAAGAATTTGTGGCTTCATTATGTAAATGTTGTGCAAAGTGAACTAATCAATGTTTTGTGTTTACACTGACAATGAAGGCTAATTAAGAATGCTAAATACACATGGCACTACAAGTGCACTAGGTAAACCTACGAGAAACCTAAAAGAATATTAAATGAAAACACAATACCAATATTTTCTCTTAAAAAAGTTTTATTTTAACAAATAATAATGTTAAACATCCTCAGGCATATCAATGGCCCCCCTACCCACAAAATATTCAACATATTTTTGTCTGACATCACGTCCGGTTTGGGGGGCCAAGCCTGGACGGCCAGCTTCCAGGGCCACTAAATTATCTGATTCCAATAATGAGGCCTCAGGCCCACTCAAAGTCATATATATTGAAGAATGCACCCTCAGAAAATTATGGAGCACGCAACAAGTCATTACTACATGGTTCCATTTATAAGGGGCAAGGTGGATGGAGGTGAGGAACAGGCGGAATCGGCTGGCCATGATGCCAAAGGCATTTTCCACCACCCTTCTTGCTCTGGCCAGCCGATAGATGAACACCCTCCTCTCAGGGGTGAGGGTGCGTTGCGGGAATGGCCTCATCAAATGGGGACCCAGGCCAAACGCCTCATCCGCCAGAAAAACAAATGGGAGTCCCTCCACATTCTGCTCCGCTGGTGGCAAGGCCAGCTGATCCAATAGGAGCCATTCCCCAAACTCATTCTGTGCAAAGACTCCTCCATCTGACATCCTGCCATTCTTGCCAAAGTCCACATACAGGAATTCGTAGGTGGCCGACACCACTGCCATCATGACGATGCTGTGGAACCCCTTATAATTATAATAAAAGGATCCCGAATGGGGTGGTGGGATGACCCGAACATGCTTGCCGTCGATGGCCCCTCCACAGTTCGGAAAGTTCCATTGTTGGGCAAACTCAGATGCCACATTCTGCCATTCATGTGGCGTAGAAGGGAACTGTGGAATTAAATTAAAAATAAATTAATACTTTGAGACAGAAACATTGAAAGCAGATTTAAGAAAACCATTCATGGCCAACATTAGGAGAAACAGAAAAATTAAAACATTATTAGTAAGCAATAACAAACCAAAAACAAACCCAAAAGAAAAACTGGGGGGGGGGTTGAAGATGAGTTGGGGAGATCACAAATGAAGGCTGTAGCACTCTGTATGAAGTTTAAATAAATGTAACATTCCTAGGCAATCTTTAGGGTGCATTTAGGGTAAAGCACTATGATGGAGCATAGAATAAAAAGCTTTGATAAAGAAGCTTTACGCTTCGAAACGCGTCAGTGCGCCCCATCACGGTCTCCTTGATCGGTCGAAGTGTGGTTTGGGTTCACATGCTGCAGCTTCTAAGGCACTGTTTGTACAATGTGAACTTTTGTACTAGTTTTGTGAGTACCTTTCTATTGCTTTTATTTTAAATAAATTATCCTAAACTATATTTTTTTCCCTTTTTTTCAATAAAATACATGAAAATACATGGAAATGATGAAGCAAGGTGGGTATGGCCCCAGGATAGCATGCTGGAGAGGTTAGGTAAGGCAAATTTTAATGTAGGCCTAATGAAAACATTCCAGAAAAAAAATAAAACATGTGGAGAAAGGGGACATTCCCTGCAGCTAAGAATCATGGGAATTAGGGACTGCTAATAAACCAAAAAAAAAGATTAAAAAAGAAATACATACAATGTGAGGTTTTAAATAAGAACACTTACCTTAATATAGTCCTCCTGCAAAACTTGAAGGATGGCAGAACACGTCTCTGGTATAATGATACCCAGAGCCTGGGGGGATATGCCTGTGGAGAACTTTAGGTCCTGCAGGCTTCTCCCAGTCGCCAGGTATCGCAACGTGGCAATGAGCCTCTGCTCAGCACTGATGGCTTCACGCATAACGGTCTCCTGCCTGGTAATGTAGGGGGACACCAAAGCCAACAGATGCTGAAATACGGGGTCAGACATCCTGAGAAAATTCCTGTAGTCCTCAGGATTATTCTCCCTGATCTCCCGCAACAAAGGCATGTGACAGAACTGGTGCCGCTGGAGCAACCAATTCTTGGTCCATGAACTCCTCCTCACCCTGTTCATGGCCTGGAGTCGGGATACAGCATGAACCCCGGCACCAACTACAGCACAAACTCTACGATGAGTACGGAGGCACAACATGGCTAGATAACGGTCGGCAGCTCAGAACGAACTAGAAGAACGAACGGAAGAACAGCAAGGCCTATGAAGAACAAGCTGAAAAACAGGAACGAGCAGACAAGAACGCACTGAATAAACAGATACAAACTGACTACAAGCACTGCAAGACAGATACGAACCCACAGGCACAAACTGAACTCCACAAAACGATCTTCAAAGCACGAAGACTGAAAAGCGCGAATCGTCTCTCACCAAACTTTTACTAACACGCGGTAACACGAAATTAGCAAAAGCGTCTCAAAGGGTGGCGTTATTAGAACGGAACTTCCCCTTTATAGTGCCGTCGTACGTGTTGTACGTCACTGCGCTTTGCTTGAACGTTTTTTTTAATGATCGTGTGTATGCAAGACAGGCTTGAAAAGGAAACATGAAAAAAAAACGACGAGAAAAACGTCGGGTTAAAAAATGGCATTAAAAACGTACGTGTGTACGCGGCATAAGTGTAGCTGTCTGCCCATACCTTGTGCAGGCAGTCAGTTACTGAATCACAGGAAACTTCAATGAACTACCCAAAGCACTCATCTGTGGACTGGAAACCCTTGAGAACTAGCCTTAAGCCACAATAGATTACTGTAGTTGTAGTTCTTTCATTCATAGAACTCTGTAAATGAATGACATTGAGCCCTGCATGCCCGTGTTTTTTTTTAATTGTGACAGTGAGTGCGGGGAGAAAATACTTGGCCCACTGTCACTATGGGGACTTGGGGGGGGGGGGGTGAAGCTGCTAGTTTAGTAACATGTTACGTTACATCCCAAATATTTTTTTTCTTTATCTTTTTATGAATTTTTTTTTTCTGAATTCCTGAATGCTGCTTCTGTAAGAAACATCCATTAAAATTTATATATGTTTCATTGTTATTTGCAGTCTAAAACTATAAAGTCGCGCTGCGCATCCTCACTGGTCCCTGCTGTCTTCTGGGACCTGTGTGTCTCCCAGATGACAGCGGAAGGGGCGGAGGAGGCTCCAGACCTGGCATAGATCGCCGCAGAATCTGGATCGCCGGAAGTGGGAGCAAATACTTGTATTATACAGGTATCTGCTTCCCCCTGAAAGGTGACAAATGTGACACCGGAGGAACCGGAAAAGCGGAAGTTCCATTTTTGGGTGCTTCTTTTCCTGAAGTGTTTTAAACACATATAACAAAAAGTCTACCATTTATTAGTATTAAAAAATAATAGTTGTCCTTATTTTCACTAATATCCAAGTAAATTGATTTTTTAATTTAAGAAGCTGTATTGCTGAACAAAATGTAGACAATTTCAGGTCCATTGTAAAAGTTTTTCTTTAGCTCTCGATAAAAAAAGGAATGGCCCACAGTACTCTACCATTCAATGTTTATATTGTTTCTGACTTGAGATTTAAGCATCTATGCAATCAAAAATTTTAATTTTAATAAAAAAAAATCTATTGAAAATAGCTTTTGATTTGGATTGTGGTGACTTTTAGATGATTTCACTGCTCTTTTTATAGTTTGAACCTAGGACATTAGAAGGTGTTGAAAAATTCTATCACTAGAATATAAAAAAATTAAGTATTATTTAACCCTTAAAGAAAAATGTACTTAAACAAAGACTAGATTTTACTGTTTCTTAACACTGAGTTGTACTGCTCTTCTCTTTCAGTTTACTCATAAACAATGTAACAACAAAACAGGAAGCTTGCATCCTCATGGTTTTATTACTGTGGAGATTCCAGTCTTTATGCCAGTGACTTTTGACCGAACATAAAAAAAAAAAAAAGAAATGTTGAAAAAAAAACAGGCAATCATACATCATATGGACATATGGGTTAATAATCATGGATATGCACAACCAGTGAAGCAGCCTGATCTGGCTAGGATATGAAAATTGATGGTTCTGTTTCCTCATTTCTAAAATTAATTTTATAGAATAGTGATGATGTAGATATTCTTTTCTTTTTTTCAGATGTTCATGGTTTTTCTTCATTTCTGTATGTATGCATTGCTTTATTAAACACCTTGTGCACAATACATTTGGTTGGTGTTATAGATTTATGCATATTTTTTGTTTCTAATTGCAAAAACATGGGTTTTATGCAAATTCAGCAGTTAAAAGGTCCCTTCGTTTTAATTTTTATGGATAATGTCTTACTATAATAATAATAATAATACAGAGGCTAATATGGAGGAAAATGTTAGTTGTCTGGCCATGAAAAGGATTTTCTAGCTACACACTGCATATTTCTAATTGCATTCTACATAGCTGTGCTACACCAATGATTTAAAAAGCACTGACATTAATTGTTTATAATAAAAGCCAGACATTTAGTATTTTCAGAAGGATGTCCGCAATAGCAATACCTTTTCTCAGGACTGATTTACTTTAAATATACAGTTACAGTTTAGCTATATAACTACTAAATCTCTTTTACAAATATATTAAATCCTGCTGTGTTGCACATGATGCCCCACTTAACATCCTAATGAGTGCATGTAAAAATTCCAATATAATTACTTAAAGGTTACTGAGTTGCGTTCATTTTCTATTGCTCACATTATAATGAAAACTGTAGATATCCCCACATATAGCACTTTAAACATGATGCACAAACACGTAATGTTATCAATGTGAATCCAATAAAAATTATTTAGCACATGAAATGCATTGAAATATTTAATAAACTTTAACTATACTATATAATAGCACTATAATCACATCAAGCTATATACATAAGGCTTTTTGCACAAATCAATTCTGAATAACTCTTTACACAAATACTTTGCTGGTCATACAAAGAAAATTGCAAGTCCAACAACATCAATTAACCTATTAACCTTTCAGTATGTTATCTGCAAATATCTAGTCTCCTGTGTCCAATGAATTCTATCAAGAGCCAATATATTCAGTGTTCATTTGACTACAGAGACCAAGCTTGTGCAGTGCTAGTGCATTGTTGTCTGTGGAGGTCAACAGGCATATATTTATTGCGATACAGAACAAAATAATTACTTTAAAGTGTTTAAAAAGCAAAAAAAGTCAGAATCCTTTATATAAACGTTCTCATATATGAAACCAGGGTGTTTATTTCATGTATAGTATATATCATGCACAACAGTATATTTTTATAATAGTTAAGGGAAAATAGCAGTAAGATAGAATATTTCGAAAATAGGCAGTTTTTCTTTTTGTTTTCGATGTAGCATTTAGGAGAAAAAACATGTTCCAATTAGTTGGGGACCTATAGGTGAATGGAACTTACAAGTGGGGATGGGTAGAGTTATTTCATCTAATTTGATTTCACACAAAATGACTGATTCCCGAAAGATATGTCTCCAATTGTGCAATGCTGTGCTGCTTAACCACTTAACGATTAGGGATGAGCCTAACACCCTCTTGTTCGGTTCGCACCAGAACCTGCGAACAGACAGAAAGTTTGCGCGAAATTTAGAACCCTATTAAATAAAATGGACTTGAACATTCTAAATCAAAAGTGCTAATTATAAAGGCTAATATACAAGTTATTGTCATAAACAGTGTTTGGGGACCCGGGTCCTGCCCCAGGGGACATGTATCAATGCAAAAAAAAGTTTTAAAAACTGCAGTTTTTTCGGGAGCAGTGATTTTAATAATGCTTAAAGTGAAACAATAAAAGGGAAATATTCCTTTAAATTTCATACCTAGTGGGGGTGTATAGTATGTCTGTAAAGCAGCATTTTTTTTCCCATGCTTAGAACTGTCCCTGCACAAAATGTCATTTTTGAAGGAAAAAAAGTCATTTTAAACTCACTCGTGGCTATAATGAATTGCCGGCTCCCGGCAATACATAGAAAAGTCATTGATATAATAAAAAAAAAATGCGTGGGGGTTCCCCCAAATTCAATTACCAGGCCCTTCAGGTCTGGTATGGATATTAAGGGGAACCCTGCTTCAAATTAAAAAAAAAAATGCATGCGGTTCCCCCAAATATCCATACCAGGCCCTTCGGGTCTAGTATGGATTTTAAGGGGAACTCCACCCCAAATTTAAAAAAAAATGGTGTGGAGTTCCCCCAAAAATCCAGACCAGACCCTTTATCCGAGCACGCAACCTGGCAGGCTGCAGGAAAAGAGGGGGGAAGATTTTAAAGGTCTAGTATGGATTTTAAGGGTAACTCCACCCCAAATGTAAAAAATAAAATAAAATGGTGTGGAGTTCCCCCAAAAATCCAGACCAGACCCTTTATCTGAGCACGCAACCTGGCAGGCTGCAGGAAAAGAGGGGGGACAAGAGAGCCCCCCCCTCCTGAACCGTACCAGGCCACATGCCCTCAACATGGGGAGGATGTCCCCATGTTGATGGGGACAAGGGCCTCATCCCCACAACCTTTGCCCGGTGGTTGTGGGGGTCTGCGGGCAGGGGGCTTATCGGAATCTGGAAGACCTCTTTAACAAAGGGGACCCCCAGATCCCGCCCCCCCTATGTGAATTGGTAATCGGGTACATTGTACCCCTACCATTTCACGAAGAAAGTGTAAAAAAAAAAAAAAACACAGACACCGTTGGGAAAGTCCTTTATTTAAAAGAAAAAAAAAAAAAACATTCCAGCGATGAAATCCAGTGTCCCACGGCAATCCGATGTCCAGCGCTGTCCACACAAAACGTCATTGGCTGAGCTTGAGCGGACCTGATGGGGAACTTCCTCCGCAGTGTAATAAATGAATAGACTCGCCCCTTCTAAAGTTCCCCATCAGGTCCGCTCAGCCAATGACGTAGGCGGGGTCTGAAATACGAGGGGTGGGGCGGGTATATTCATTTATTTATTAATTTATTACTAATAAATGAATACATCCGCCCCTTCTAAAGTTCCCCATCAGGTCCGCTCATCCAATGACGTAGACGGGGTCTGACATACGAGGGGCGGGGCGGGTATATTCATTTATTTATTCATTTATTACTAATAAATGAATACATCCGCCCCTTCTAAAGTTCCCCATCAGGTCCGCTCAGCCAATGATGTAGGTGTAAGGCTGAGGACCTGATGCGGAACGTGAGAAGGGGCGGGTCTATTCATGTATTACACTGTGGAGGAAGCACGTGGGGGTCGCACGCGCGCCACCGGCGGCACGCTCACGACCCCCTGCCTTCCCCGTGAGTCGGACTGTGGGTCCCGCGGACTCGATTGCCGCGGGGATCCCCGCGATCGTCTCTTGGAGGTATGGAGCAGGGAGATGCTTGTGTAAACAAGCATTTCCCTGCTCTGCCTAGTAACAATGACACCGATCTTTGCTCCTTGTACACGGAGCCGAGATCGGTGTCATGTGACACAGAGCCCGACCCCCCTCAGTAAGGAAACACAAGCAGGGAACATTTAACCCCTACAGCGCCACCTAGTGGTTAACCCCTTCACTGCCAGTGTCATTTTCACAGTAACCAGTGCATTTTTATAGCACTGATCGCTGTGAAAATGACAATGGTCCCAAAAATGTGTCAAAAGTGTCCGATGTGTCCGCCATAATGTCGCAGTCATGATAAAAATCGCTGATCGCCGCCATTACTAGAAAAAAAATAATTATTACTAAAAATTCCATAAAACTATCCCCTATTTTGTAAACAGTATAACTTTTGCACAAACCAATCAATAAACGACGATTGCGATTTTTTTTTTACCAAAAATATGTAGAAGAATACGTATCGGCCTTAACTGAGGAAAAAAATATTTTTTTATATATTTTTGGGGGATATTTATTATAGCAAATAGTAAAAAAAATAGATTTTTTTTCCAAATTGTCGCTCTATTTTTGTTTATAGCGCAAAAAATAAAAACGGCAGAGGTGATCAAATACCACCAAAAGAAAGCTCTATTTGTGGGAAAAAAAGGACATCAATTTTGTTTGGGAGCCATGTCGCACAACCGCGCAATTTTCAGTTAAATCGAAGCAGTGCCGAATCGCAAAAAGTGGTTACGCAAATTTGACAGAATTTGACCATCTCTACCTAACTAGGTAAAGACCAAAACACTTTTTTCTGTAACAACAACTGCCTGCAAATTAAAACATAATCAAACACAATCTCTAACTATAACCCACAAATGGGGTATACACAGCAGGACTGACTCATAAGCTCTGATTTTGAGACCAAGTAGCACATGAAACGGCACACACTTAAAACTGCTAGGCATGAGAAACTAGCTAATGGTTACTATGGAATTCCCTGAATTTCCATCTTTATGGTAATGGTACCCCCAAAACGTTTGTAAAGTATCTAAATTACATAATGAATCTTGTGTATTTGAGTCTGTAGCACAATGTTAAATGTTAAATATATTTTTATTATGACAAATGTGTGTAGCATTTACTATTCAGAATATTTACTAACTGAAGTTGATGATGATTATCATGTGACTGGCCTTCCAAGTGATTAGCACATCTATCTGGTGCATCTGGGTTTAAATGATTTAAAATTTAAAGTGATTATAAAGTCTATTTTTTTTTTTTAGATAACAAACATGTTATACTTACCTGCTCTGTGCAATAGAATTGCACAGAGCTGCCCCGATATTCCTATGCTTGGGTCCCCTGACAGTGCTCCTGGCTCCTGCTTTTCTCGGTGTAGGAAGTCACATATAGGAAGTCACATGATCTGGAGCCACGCTGCTTGAATCAATAGACACAGGTAGTGCGGCTCTAACTCGCCCCCTTCTCCCTTGTCTAAGAATTTGACTGACATTGGCGTGAGCCTATGGCTTCAGATACCTCAACAAAGCCTGTGAGAGCAGGGAGAGCAACTACAGATGGGCACAGCGCTGTATCGAGCTATGGCTCAGGTAAGTATATGGGGGGAGGGGGCAATACAGGTAGTGGAACATTTAATCCCTTAAAGCATGGAATGTGATAAGGTATAAATGTTTATCTGTCATTACAGATTGGAGTGTAGCAGAAAATCATACATGATGTGGCTGTCACGTACCTGGTTGGAGGCCGAGATGCCGAGAGGGCTCCCCTTGCGGCTGAGTGCAGTACACCTCTGAGGTTGGGTACAGAAGGTGTAGTGCCCAGAGAAGCACAGGTTGCCAGATGGGTCCAGGAGAGCAGAGCTGGTGGGATCCTGAAGAACACCGGTGGATGCAGGACACCGCTCAAGGAGTAGTAGTGGCAGCCAGGCTGGGGGTCAAACCCAGTATATCCAGCAAGAGGAAGAAGCAGGTTGCAGGAACGGAGACAAGCCAATGGTCTGGTAACAGGCAGGAACAGAAGACTGTGGCAAAGTCCGTGGAACAAGCCGGGATCAGGTGAAGGAGAAGGCAACAAGTCGGTAAGGCAAGCCAGGGGGTCAAACCAGAAGAGCAGATCAGAGAGGTCAGGAATAGGGATGGGCCCGGTGCTCGATTCGAACCCATGTTCGAATCGAGCATCGGGCGTTCGCTCGCTCGTCGAGCCCAGAACTATTTGGGCCGTTCGCATCACATTCGTGTGATGCGAGCGGCCCCGCAATGCATTGCGGCCGGCGCGGCCGGCGCGGCCGGCGCAGTGCATTGCTGGCTGATGATTGGCCAAGCATGCACTGTGACCCCGCATGCTTGGCCAATCACAGCGCCCGAAACTCGGAGAGCAATAATTGGCTACAGGCAGGACGGCTGTAGCCAATTACAGCTCAGGGGCTTTAGTACACGCCCCACCATTTAAAAGGCCGCCACGCCATCGGCCCCGGTCACATGAGTTCCGGCTTTAGGAGAGATTAGTCTGCTGATTCTGTCTTTGCTTGATACTGAAAGATTTGCTCTTCTTTGCTAAACCATTGGCTATTTCTTTGCTAAACCATTGCTACCTAAGTCATTGATCGTTCATTGCTGCTGATTGCACAGTTAGTGTGTTATTAGCTGCTGCTGGGGATTAGTCTGGTGCGTGCTTACTGTTAGTACAGTATTGCAGTAGTACCAACCGCAGTGCTGTTAGCACAGCATTGCACCCCAACAGCACCCATAGGACTTCTAGTGTGTTAGTGGCAGCAAACAGAGCTCCTATATTTTCTTCTCAGCAGCACCCATAGGACTTCTAGTGTGTTAGTGGCATCACACAGAGCTCCTATATTTTCTTCTCAGCAGCACCCATAGGACTTCTAGTGTGTTAGTGGCAGCAAACAGAGCTCCTATATTTTCTTCTCAGCAGCACCCATAGGACTTCTAGTGTGTTAGTGGCAGCAAACAGAGCTCCTATATTTTCTTCTCAGCAGCACCCATAGGACTTCTAGTGTGTTAGTGGCAGCAAACAGAGCTCCTATATTTTCTTCTCAGCAGCACCCATAGGACTTCTAGTGTGTTAGTGGCAGCAAACAGAGCTCCTATATTTTCTTCTCAGCAGCACCCATAGGACTTCTAGTGTGTTAGTGGCAGCAAACAGAGCTCCTATATTTTCTTCTCAGCAGCACCCATAGGACTTCTAGTGTGTTAGTGGCATCACACAGAGCTCCTATATTTTCTTCTCAGCAGCACCCATAGGACTTCTAGTGTGTTAGTGGCAGCAAACAGAGCTCCTATATTTTCTTCTCAGCAGCACCCATAGGACTTCTAATTTGTTAGTGGCATCACACAGAGTTCCTATATTTTCATCTCAGCAGCACCCATAGGACTTCTAGTGTGTTAGTGGCATCACACAGAGCTCCTATATTTTCTTCTCAGCAGCACCCATAGGACTTCTAGTGTGTTAGTGGCAGCAAACAGAGCTCCTATATTTTCTTCTCAGCAGCACCCATAGGACTTCTAGTGTGTTAGTGGCAGCAAACAGAGCTCCTATATTTTCTTCTCAGCAGCACCCATAGGACTTCTAGTGTGTTAGTGGCATCACACAGAGCTCCTATATTTTCTTCTCAGCAGCACCCATAGGACTTCTAGTGTGTTAGTGGCAGCAAACAGAGCTCCTATATTTTCTTCTCAGCAGCACCCATAGGACTTCTAGTGTGTTAGTGGCAGCAAACAGAGCTCCTATATTTTCTTCTCAGCAGCACCCATAGGACTTCTAGTGTGTTAGTGGCAGCAAACAGAGCTCCTATATTTTCTTCTCAGCAGCACCCATAGGACTTCTAGTGTGTTAGTGGCAGCAAACAGAGCTCCTATATTTTCTTCTCAGCAGCACCCATAGGACTTCTAGTGTGTTAGTGGCAGCAAACAGAGCTCCTATATTTTCTTCTCAGCAGCACCCATAGGACTTCTAGTGTGTTAGTGGCATCACACAGAGCTCCTATATTTTCTTCTCAGCAGCACCCATAGGACTTCTAGTGTGTTAGTGGCAGCAAACAGAGCTCCTATATTTTCTTCTCAGCAGCACCCATAGGACTTCTAGTGTGTTAGTGGCAGCAAACAGAGCTCCTATATTTTCTTCTCAGCAGCACCCATAGGACTTCTAGTGTGTTAGTGGCAGCAAACAGAGCTCCTATATTTTCTTCTCAGCAGCACCCATAGGACTTCTAGTGTGTTAGTGGCATCACACAGAGCTCCTATATTTTCTTCTCAGCAGCACCCATAGGACTTCTAGTGTGTTAGTGGCAGCAAACAGAGCTCCTATATTTTCTTCTCAGCAGCACCCATAGGACTTCTAGTGTGTTAGTGGCAGCAAACAGAGCTCCTATATTTTCTTCTCAGCAGCACCCATAGGACTTCTAGTGTGTTAGTGGCATCACACAGAGCTCCTATATTTTCTTCTCAGCAGCACCCATAGGACTTCTAGTGTGTTAGTGGCAGCAAACAGAGCTCCTATATTTTCTTCTCAGCAGCACCCATAGGACTTCTAGTGTGTTAGTGGCAGCAAACAGAGCTCCTATATTTTCTTCTCAGCAGCACCCATAGGACTTCTAGTGTGTTAGTGGCATCACACAGAGCTCCTATATTTTCTTCTCAGCAGCACCCATAGGACTTCTAGTGTGTTAGTGGCAGCAAACAGAGCTCCTATATTTTCTTCTCAGCAGCACCCATAGGACTTCTAGTGTGTTAGTGGCAGCAAACAGAGCTCCTATATTTTCTTCTCAGCAGCACCCATAGGACTTCTAGTGTGTTAGTGGCAGCAAACAGAGCTCCTATATTTTCTTCTCAGCAGCACCCATAGGACTTCTAGTGTGTTAGTGGCATCACACAGAGCTCCTATATTTTCTTCTCAGCAGCACCCATAGGACTTCTAGTGTGTTAGTGGCAGCAAACAGAGCTCCTATATTTTCTTCTCAGCAGCACCCATAGGACTTCTAGTGTGTTAGTGGCAGCAAACAGAGCTCCTATATTTTCTTCTCAGCAGCACCCATAGGACTTCTAGTGTGTTAGTGGCAGCAAACAGAGCTCCTATATTTTCTTCTCAGCAGCACCCATAGGACTTCTAGTGTGTTAGTGGCAGCAAACAGAGCTCCTATATTTTCTTCTCAGCAGCACCCATAGGACTTCTAGTGTGTTAGTGGCATCACACAGAGCTCCTATATTTTCTTCTCAGCAGCACCCATAGGACTTCTAGTGTGTTAGTGGCAGCAAACAGAGCTCCTATATTTTCTTCTCAGCAGCACCCATAGGACTTCTAATGTGTTAGTGGCATCACACAGAGTTCCTATATTTTCATCTCAGCAGCACCCATAGGACTTCTAGTGTGTTAGTGGCATCACACAGAGCTCCTATATTTTCTTCTCAGCAGCACCCATAGGACTTCTAGTGTGTTAGTGGCAGCAAACAGAGCTCCTATATTTTCTTCTCAGCAGCACCCATAGGACTTCTAGTGTGTTAGTGGCAGCAAACAGAGCTCCTATATTTTCTTCTCAGCAGCACCCATAGGACTTCTAGTGTGTTAGTGGCATCACACAGAGCTCCTATATTTTCTTCTCAGCAGCACCCATAGGACTTCTAGTGTGTTAGTGGCAGCAAACAGAGCTCCTATATT
Source organism: Rana muscosa (assembly GCA_029206835.1). Taxonomy (NCBI): domain Eukaryota; kingdom Metazoa; phylum Chordata; class Amphibia; order Anura; family Ranidae; genus Rana; species Rana muscosa. The sequence continues at coordinate 765,040,012 of CM055117.1, forward strand.
TTCTTCTCAGCAGCACCCATAGGACTTCTAGTGTGTTAGTGGCATCACACAGAGCTCCTATATTTTCTTCTCAGCAGCACCCATAGGACTTCTAGTGTGTTAGTGGCAGCAAACAGAGCTCCTATATTTTCTTCTCAGCAGCACCCATAGGACTTCTAATGTGTTAGTGGCATCACACAGAGTTCCTATATTTTCATCTCAGCAGCACCCATAGGACTTCTAGTGTGTTAGTGGCATCACACAGAGCTCCTATATTTTCTTCTCAGCAGCACCCATAGGACTTCTAGTGTGTTAGTGGCAGCAAACAGAGCTCCTATATTTTCTTCTCAGCAGCACCCATAGGACTTCTAGTGTGTTAGTGGCAGCAAACAGAGCTCCTATATTTTCTTCTCAGCAGCACCCATAGGACTTCTAGTGTGTTAGTGGCATCACACAGAGCTCCTATATTTTCTTCTCAGCAGCACCCATAGGACTTCTAGTGTGTTAGTGGCAGCAAACAGAGCTCCTATATTTTCTTCTCAGCAGCACCCATAGGACTTCTAGTGTGTTAGTGGCAGCAAACAGAGCTCCTATATTTTCTTCTCAGCAGCACCCATAGGACTTCTAGTGTGTTAGTGGCAGCAAACAGAGCTCCTATATTTTCTTCTCAGCAGCACCCATAGGATTTCTAGTGTGTTAGTGGCAGCAAACAGAGCTCCTATATTTTCTTCTCAGCAGCACCCATAGGACTTCTAGTGTGTTAGTGGCAGCAAACAGAGCTCCTATATTTTCTTCTCAGCAGCACCCATAGGACTTCTAGTGTGTTAGTGGCATCACACAGAGCTCCTATATTTTCTTCTCAGCAGCACCCATAGGACTTCTAGTGTGTTAGTGGCAGCAAACAGAGCTCCTATATTTTCTTCTCAGCAGCACCCATAGGACTTCTAATGTGTTAGTGGCATCACACAGAGTTCCTATATTTTCATCTCAGCAGCACCCATAGGACTTCTAGTGTGTTAGTGGCATCACACAGAGCTCCTATATTTTCTTCTCAGCAGCACCCATAGGACTTCTAGTGTGTTAGTGGCAGCAAACAGAGCTCCTATATTTTCTTCTCAGCAGCACCCATAGGACTTCTAGTGTGTTAGTGGCAGCAAACAGAGCTCCTATATTTTCTTCTCAGCAGCACCCATAGGACTTCTAGTGTGTTAGTGGCATCACACAGAGCTCCTATATTTTCTTCTCAGCAGCACCCATAGGACTTCTAGTGTGTTAGTGGCAGCAAACAGAGCTCCTATATTTTCTTCTCAGCAGCACCCATAGGACTTCTAGTGTGTTAGTGGCAGCAAACAGAGCTCCTATATTTTCTTCTCAGCAGCACCCATAGGACTTCTAGTGTGTTAGTGGCATCACACAGAGCTCCTATATTTTCTTCTCAGCAGCACCCATAGGACTTCTAGTGTGTTAGTGGCAGCAAACAGAGCTCCTATATTTTCTTCTCAGCAGCACCCATAGGACTTCTAGTGTGTTAGTGGCAGCAAACAGAGCTCCTATATTTTCTTCTCAGCAGCACCCATAGGACTTCTAGTGTGTTAGTGGCAGCAAACAGAGCTCCTATATTTTCTTCTCAGCAGCACCCATAGGACTTCTAGTGTGTTAGTGGCATCACACAGAGCTCCTATATTTTCTTCTCAGCAGCACCCATAGGACTTCTAGTGTGTTAGTGGCAGCAAACAGAGCTCCTATATTTTCTTCTCAGCAGCACCCATAGGACTTCTAGTGTGTTAGTGGCAGCAAACAGAGCTCCTATATTTTCTTCTCAGCAGCACCCATAGGACTTCTAGTGTGTTAGTGGCAGGAAACAGAGCTCCTATATTTTCTTCTCAGCAGCACCCATAGGACTTCTAGTGTGTTAGTGGCAGCAAACAGAGCTCCTATATTTTCTTCTCAGCAGCACCCATAGGACTTCTAGTGTGTTAGTGGCATCACACAGAGCTCCTATATTTTCTTCTCAGCAGCACCCATAGGACTTCTAGTGTGTTAGTGGCAGCAAACAGAGCTCCTATATTTTCTTCTCAGCCTCACCCATAGGACTTCTAATGTGTTAGTGGCATCACACAGAGTTCCTATATTTTCATCTCAGCAGCACCCATAGGACTTCTAGTGTGTTAGTGGCATCACACAGAGCTCCTATATTTTCTTCTCAGCAGCACCCATAGGACTTCTAGTGTGTTAGTGGCATCACACAGAGCTCCTATATTTTCTTCTCAGCAGCACCCATAGGACTTCTAGTGTGTTAGTGGCAGCAAACAGAGCTCCTATATTTTCTTCTCAGCAGCACCCATAGGACTTCTAGTGTGTTAGTGGCATCACACAGAGCTCCTATATTTTCTTCTCAGCAGCACCCATAGGACTTCTAGTGTGTTAGTGGCAGCAAACAGAGCTCCTATATTTTCTTCTCAGCAGCACCCATAGGACTTCTAATGTGTTAGTGGCATCACACAGAGTTCCTATATTTTCATCTCAGCAGCACCCATAGGACTTCTAGTGTGTTAGTGGCATCACACAGAGCTCCTATATTTTCTTCTCAGCAGCACCCATAGGACTTCTAGTGTGTTAGTGGCAGCAAACAGAGCTCCTATATTTTCTTCTCAGCAGCACCCATAGGACTTCTAGTGTGTTAGTGGCAGCAAACAGAGCTCCTATATTTTCTTCTCAGCAGCACCCATAGGACTTCTAGTGTGTTAGTGGCATCACACAGAGCTCCTATATTTTCTTCTCAGCAGCACCCATAGGACTTCTAGTGTGTTAGTGGCAGCAAACAGAGCTCCTATATTTTCTTCTCAGCAGCACCCATAGGACTTCTAGTGTGTTAGTGGCAGCAAACAGAGCTCCTATATTTTCTTCTCAGCAGCACCCATAGGACTTCTAGTGTGTTAGTGGCAGCAAACAGAGCTCCTATATTTTCTTCTCAGCAGCACCCATAGGACTTCTAGTGTGTTAGTGGCAGCAAACAGAGCTCCTATATTTTCTTCTCAGCAGCACCCATAGGACTTCTAGTGTGTTAGTGGCAGCAAACAGAGCTCCTATATTTTCTTCTCAGCAGCACCCATAGGACTTCTAGTGTGTTAGTGGCATCACACAGAGCTCCTATATTTTCTTCTCAGCAGCACCCATAGGACTTCTAGTGTGTTAGTGGCAGCAAACAGAGCTCCTATATTTTCTTCTCAGCAGCACCCATAGGACTTCTAATGTGTTAGTGGCATCACACAGAGTTCCTATATTTTCATCTCAGCAGCACCCATAGGACTTCTAGTGTGTTAGTGGCATCACACAGAGCTCCTATATTTTCTTCTCAGCAGCACCCATAGGACTTCTAGTGTGTTAGTGGCAGCAAACAGAGCTCCTATATTTTCTTCTCAGCAGCACCCATAGGACTTCTAGTGTGTTAGTGGCAGCAAACAGAGCTCCTATATTTTCTTCTCAGCAGCACCCATAGGACTTCTAGTGTGTTAGTGGCATCACACAGAGCTCCTATATTTTCTTCTCAGCAGCACCCATAGGACTTCTAGTGTGTTAGTGGCAGCAAACAGAGCTCCTATATTTTCTTCTCAGCAGCACCCATAGGACTTCTAGTGTGTTAGTGGCAGCAAACAGAGCTCCTATATTTTCTTCTCAGCAGCACCCATAGGACTTCTAGTGTGTTAGTGGCAGCAAACAGAGCTCCTATATTTTCTTCTCAGCAGCACCCATAGGACTTCTAGTGTGTTAGTGGCAGCAAACAGAGCTCCTATATTTTCTTCTCAGCAGCACCCATAGGACTTCTAGTGTGTTAGTGGCAGCAAACAGAGCTCCTATATTTTCTTCTCAGCAGCACCCATAGGACTTCTAGTGTGTTAGTGGCATCACACAGAGCTCCTATATTTTCTTCTCAGCAGCACCCATAGGACTTCTAGTGTGTTAGTGGCAGCAAACAGAGCTCCTATATTTTCTTCTCAGCAGCACCCATAGGACTTCTAGTGTGTTAGTGGCAGCAAACAGAGCTCCTATATTTTCTTCTCAGCAGCACCCATAGGACTTCTAGTGTGTTAGTGGCAGCAAACAGAGCTCCTATATTTTCTTCTCAGCAGCACCCATAGGACTTCTAGTGTGTTAGTGGCATCACACAGAGCTCCTATATTTTCTTCTCAGCAGCACCCATAGGACTTCTAGTGTGTTAGTGGCAGCAAACAGAGCTCCTATATTTTCTTCTCAGCAGCACCCATAGGACTTCTAGTGTGTTAGTGGCAGCAAACAGAGCTCCTATATTTTCTTCTCAGCAGCACCCATAGGACTTCTAGTGTGTTAGTGGCATCACACAGAGCTCCTATATTTTCTTCTCAGCAGCACCCATAGGACTTCTAGTGTGTTAGTGGCAGCAAACAGAGCTCCTATATTTTCTTCTCAGCAGCACCCATAGGACTTCTAGTGTGTTAGTGGCAGCAAACAGAGCTCCTATATTTTCTTCTCAGCAGCACCCATAGGACTTCTAGTGTGTTAGTGGCATCACACAGAGCTCCTATATTTTCTTCTCAGCAGCACCCATAGGACTTCTAGTGTGTTAGTGGCAGCAAACAGAGCTCCTATATTTTCTTCTCAGCAGCACCCATAGGACTTCTAGTGTGTTAGTGGCAGCAAACAGAGCTCCTATATTTTCTTCTCAGCAGCACCCATAGGACTTCTAGTGTGTTAGTGGCAGCAAACAGAGCTCCTATATTTTCTTCTCAGCAGCACCCATAGGACTTCTAGTGTGTTAGTGGCATCACACAGAGCTCCTATATTTTCTTCTCAGCAGCACCCATAGGACTTCTAGTGTGTTAGTGGCAGCAAACAGAGCTCCTATATTTTCTTCTCAGCAGCACCCATAGGACTTCTAGTGTGTTAGTGGCAGCAAACAGAGCTCCTATATTTTCTTCTCAGCAGCACCCATAGGACTTCTAGTGTGTTAGTGGCAGCAAACAGAGCTCCTATATTTTCTTCTCAGCAGCACCCATAGGACTTCTAGTGTGTTAGTGGCAGCAAACAGAGCTCCTATATTTTCTTCTCAGCAGCACCCATAGGACTTCTAGTGTGTTAGTGGCATCACACAGAGCTCCTATATTTTCTTCTCAGCAGCACCCATAGGACTTCTAGTGTGTTAGTGGCAGCAAACAGAGCTCCTATATTTTCTTCTCAGCAGCACCCATAGGACTTCTAATGTGTTAGTGGCATCACACAGAGTTCCTATATTTTCATCTCAGCAGCACCCATAGGACTTCTAGTGTGTTAGTGGCATCACACAGAGCTCCTATATTTTCTTCTCAGCAGCACCCATAGGACTTCTAGTGTGTTAGTGGCAGCAAACAGAGGTCCTATATTTTCTTCTCAGCAGCACCCATAGGACTTCTAGTGTGTTAGTGGCAGCAAACAGAGCTCCTATATTTTCTTCTCAGCAGCACCCATAGGACTTCTAGTGTGTTAGTGGCATCACACAGAGCTCCTATATTTTCTTCTCAGCAGCACCCATAGGACTTCTAGTGTGTTAGTGGCAGCAAACAGAGCTCCTATATTTTCTTCTCAGCAGCACCCATAGGACTTCTAGTGTGTTAGTGGCATCACACAGAGCTCCTATATTTTCTTCTCAGCAGCACCCATAGGACTTCTAGTGTGTTAGTGGCAGCAAACAGAGCTCCTATATTTTCTTCTCAGCAGCACCCATAGGACTTCTAGTGTGTTAGTGGCATCACACAGAGCTCCTATATTTTCTTCTCAGCAGCACCCATAGGACTTCTAGTGTGTTAGTGGCAGCAAACAGAGCTCCTATATTTTCTTCTCAGCAGCACCCATAGGACTTCTAGTGTGTTAGTGGCATCACACAGAGCTCCTATATTTTCTTCTCAGCAGCACCCATAGGACTTCTAGTGTGTTAGTGGCAGCAAACAGAGCTCCTATATTTTCTTCTCAGCAGCACCCATAGGACTTCTAATGTGTTAGTGGCATCACACAGAGTTCCTATATTTTCATCTCAGCAGCACCCATAGGACTTCTAGTGTGTTAGTGGCATCACACAGAGCTCCTATATTTTCTTCTCAGCATCACCCATAGAACTTCTAGTGTGTTAGTGGCAGCAAACAGAGCTCCTATATTTTCTTCTCAGCAGCACCCATAGGACTTCTAGTGTGTTAGTGGCAGCAAACAGAGCTCCTATATTTTCTTCTCAGCAGCACCCATAGGACTTCTAGTGTGTTAGTGGCAGCAAACAGAGCTCCTATATTTTCTTCTCAGCAGCACCCATAGGACTTCTAGTGTGTTAGTGGCAGCAAACAGAGCTCCTATATTTTCTTCTCAGCAGCACCCATAGGACTTCTAGTGTGTTAGTGGCATCACACAGAGCTCCTATATTTTCTTCTCAGCAGCACCCATAGGACTTCTAGTGTGTTAGTGGCAGCAAACAGAGCTCCTATATTTTCTTCTCAGCAGCACCCATAGGACTTCTAGTGTGTTAGTGGCATCACACAGAGCTCCTATATTTTCTTCTCAGCAGCACCCATAGGACTTCTAGTGTGTTAGTGGCAGCAAACAGAGCTCCTATATTTTCTTCTCAGCAGCACCCATAGGACTTCTAGTGTGTTAGTGGCAGCAAACAGAGCTCCTATATTTTCTTCTCAGCAGCACCCATAGGACTTCTAGTGTGTTAGTGGCAGCAAACAGAGCTCCTATATTTTCTTCTCAGCAGCACCCATAGGACTTCTAGTGTGTTAGTGGCAGCAAACAGAGCTCCTATATTTTCTTCTCAGCAGCACCCATAGGACTTCTAGTGTGTTAGTGGCAGCAAACAGAGCTCCTATATTTTCTTCTCAGCAGCACCCATAGGACTTCTAGTGTGTTAGTGGCAGCAAACAGAGCTCCTATATTTTCTTCTCAGCAGCACCCATAGGACTTCTAGTGTGTTAGTGGCAGCAAACAGAGCTCCTATATTTTCTTCTCAGCAGCACCCATAGGACTTCTAGTGTGTTAGTGGCAGCAAACAGAGCTCCTATATTTTCTTGTCAGCAGCACACATAGTACCTATAGTGTGTTAGTGTCAGCACCCATAGGACCTACAGTGTGTTGTGAGCACACATAGGAGTTCTATTTTTTATACTATATACACTACCGACTACAATGGCTGGAAGACCGCCAAGGAGAGGCAGAGCGTGCCGAGGCAAGAACACAGGGCAGGCAGGCTCTGTTTCTAGAGACAACAGTGCTGGCCGTGGACGTGGTCGTGCATCGTCATCAGCACGTGGCCATGGGACACGCTTGTCTTTGTTTTCGGCAGCTGGACATGTGGAGCCGCATCATGCCGAAGGCTTGGTAGAATGGATGACCAAGCCCTCCTCATCCTCCTCATCCTCTCTCACCCAGGCTCAGGGTACTGGCAGAGCAGCTGCCAACGCGTACTCAATGGCATCATCAGCCACCCCTTCCCTAGACCCACCATGTCCTCCTGAGGAGTCCCCCGAACTGTTTGAGCACAGTGTTGGGTACATGCTCCAGGAGGATGCCCAACGATTCGAAGGCTCGGATGATGATACCCAGCTTGAGGAAGTCAGTAGTGTGCGCGCAGAGAGAGGGGATGCTGAAGGACAGCAATCTGGCAGTAGTGTTCCACCAGCTGCAGCTTACTGCCAGGTTTGCTCTAGTGGTGAAGAGGGAGGGGATGATGAGGTCACTGACTCCACGTGGGTGCCTGAAGGGAGAGAGGAGGAGGAGGAGGAGGATGCAGCGTCACATGTCCAACGAGGCAGGATGCCCCCTGGAGGCCAGCTAGAGGCCAGCACAGCAACTGTACCACACCGCAGAGCTCCGCCTGTGCAGGGCGCTGCCTCTGCACGTTATCACAAAAGTTCTTTGGTGTGGGCCTTTTTTGAGACGAGTGCATCAGATCGCACCACTGCTATTTGCAATATTTGTCTCAAGCGTATCTCGCGTGGCCAAAACATCAGCCGCTTGGGCACCACAAGCATGAGCAGACATATGTCGACCTGCCATGCAGCTCGTTGGCAAGCACACATAAAAGACCCACACCAAAGAACAAAGCGGACCTCTCCTTGCTCCTCATCAGCTGGGATCTCCATCCCCACTATATCTTCAGTCCTCTCTGAAAGCTGCTCTGAGAGGACTGAAGGTGTAGAATTAGGTGTGTCACAACCAAGTACTTGCAGTACACCGACGTCCGATTGTAGCAGGCAAATTTCCCTGCCCCAGCTGCTGGACCGTCGAAAGAAGTATACTCCCAGCCATCCACATGCCCAGCGGTTGAATGCTAGCTTGGCTAAATTGCTAGCACTTCAACTGCTGCCTTTTCAGTTGATAGACTCGGCCCCCTTCCGTGAGTTTGTTTAATGTGCGGTTCCTCAGTGGCAGGTTCCCAAACGCCACTTTTTCTCACGGAAGGCGATTCCGTCTCTCTACTGGCATGTGGAAGGCAATGTCCATGCCTCGCTGGACAGGGCGGTCAGCGGTAAGGTGCATATTACCGCTGACTCATGGTCCAGCAGGCATGGACAGGGACGTTATCTTTCTTTCACGGCCCATTGGGTCACTCTATTGGTAGCTGGGAGGGATGCAGGACAAGGTGCAGTAGTGTTGGAGGTTGTTCCGCCACCACGCCTCCAAAATGCTACTACTGGTTGTGACACACCTCTCTCCTCCACCCCCTCCTCTTCTTCTTCCTCCATGTCCTCTTCGAGTGCTCTGTCCTCGGAACCAGCGGTGCTCCGTAGGCGTACAAGGGGCTACGCGAGTACGCAGGCAAAAAGATGCCATGCCGTGCTTGCGCTGGTGTGTTTGGGGGACAGGAGCCACACTGGGCCAGAGGTTCTGGCAGCTCTGCAGGGGCAGGCCGAGAGGTGGTTGACGCCACGCCAGCTTAAGCCAGGAATGGTCGTTTCTGATAATGGCACCAACCTCCTCTCCGCCCTGCGACAGGGGCAGCTCACCCATGTGCCCTGTATGGCTCACGTCCTCAACCTGGTGGTGCAGCGGTTCTTGGGCAGGTTCCCAGGCTTACAGGATGTCCTGAGGCAGGCCAGGAAAGTCTGTGTGCATTTCCGCCGATCTTATAATGCCAGTGCTCAGCTGACTGAGCTGCAAAAGGAGCTGAACCTGCCCAAGAACCGCCTAATATGTGACATGCCCACCAGGTGGAACTCAACGTTGGCCATGCTGCAGCGACTGCACACGCAGCAGAGGGCCATCAATGAGTACCTTTGCGACTACGGCACCAGGACAGGGTCAGGGGAGCTTGGCTTTTTTTCCCCACGCCAGTGGAGCATGATCAGGGATGCATGCACTGTCCTCTCACCATTTGAGGAGGCCACGAGGATGGTGAGCAGTGACAGTGCATGCATCAGTGACACTGTACCTCTTGTCCACCTGTTGGAGCATACGCTGCGTGGGATAATGGACAGGGCACTTGAGGCAGAACAGAGGCAGGAAGAGGAGGACTTCCTTGTCTCTCAAGGCCCCCTTTATCCAGACAATGTTCCTTCTGTCCCACCCATCACACAGGAAGAGGAGGAGGAGGAGGAGGAGGATTGTGTGAGCATGGAGGTGGAGCCTGGCACTCAGCATCAGCAGCAGCAGTCTTTTAGGGATGATGTACAGTCCCAACAAACCAGTGGACTTGTACGTGGCTGGGAGGAGGTGGCTGGCGATCATGTCATCCTCAGTGACCCAGAAGACTCCGGACCGAATGCCTCAGCTAACCTACGCTGCATGGCCTCCCTGATCCTGCAAAGCCTGCGGAAGGATCCTCGTGTTCTTCGGATCAAGGAGAGTGACCATTACTGGCTGGCCACTCTCCTTGATCCACGGTACAAGGGTAAGGTTGCGGACCTTATCTTGCCGTCGCAGAGGGAGCAGAGGATGAGACATCTCAGGGAGGCCTTGCAGAAAGGTCTGTGCAACGCGTTCCCAGAAACTGGGAGGTTACAAACTCCTGGTCCTGGACGACAAGTTGCTGAGGCTTCGGTCAGTAGCAGAAGGAGCGGTGGGGAAGGTGGACGTCTGACCGATGCGTTCAGACAATTTTTTAGTCCGCAGCCCCAAGGTATGATCGGTTCCAGCAACCATCGCCAGCGTCTGATATACATGGTGCAGGAATACCTAGGGGCAAGGTCAGACTTGGACACCTTTCCCACCGAAAATCCTCTGGCTTACTGGGTCCTGAGGATGGATCACTGGCCAGAGCTTGCACAGTATGCAATTGAGCTACTGGCCTGTCCTGCATCCAGCGTTCTTTCCGAACGCACATTCAGTGCTGCTGGAGGATTTGTCACCGATCATAGGGTGCGCCTGTCCACCGACTCGGTTGATCGACTGACCTTCATAAAAATGAATCAGTCTTGGATCACCACCAGCTACCAGACACCTGAAGCGGATATAACGGAATAATTTATAATGTCACATCCCTTCAAGACTGCCTATGCTGATGCTGAGTGACTGTCCTGTTATGTTCACTGACTATCCTCTTCCTCCTCCTCAATGATCCATGCCACCACACCAGTGCCTAAGGCACAATTTTTCAGCCCCTGTATAACAGGGGCGTGTAATTACAATTTTTTAAAAAGATGCTTCGCAACAGGTGTGACTGCTGTGCTCAGAGTACAGTATCTGTGAGGGGTTGCAGTGTTGTGGCACCAGCACCAGTGCCTAAGGCACAATTTTTCAGCCCCTGTTGGGGCGTGTAATTACAATTTTTAGGCAATGCTTTGCAACAGGTCTCATTGCTGTGCTCAGAGTACAGTATCTGTGAGGGGTTGCAGTGTTGTGGCACCAGCACCAGTGCCTAAGGCTCAATTTTTCAGCCCCTGTATAACAGGGGCGTGTAATTACAATTTTTTAAAAAGATGCTTCGCAACAGGTGTGACTGCTGTGCTCCAAGTACAGTATCTGTGAGGGGTTGCAGTGTTGTGGCACCAGCACCAATGCCTAAGGCACAAATTTTCAGCCCCTGTTTAACAGGGGCGTGTAATTACAAATCTTGATCTAATAGTTCACAGCAGGGCCCATTCCTGCGCCCACCAAGAGTAACTATGAGGGCCTACAGTCTTGTGGCAACACCGTCCACCACCACCACCACCACCAAAGGCCCAATTTTTCTGCCCTGTTCAACAGGTGCATGCAATTACAAATCTTGATCTAATAACTCACAGCAGGGCCCATTCCTGCACCCACCAAGAGTAACTGTGAGGGCTTACAGTCTTGTGGCAACACCGTCCACCACCACCACCACCACCACCAAAGGCCCAATTTTTCTGCCCGGTTCAACAGGTGCATGCAAGTACAAATCTTGATCTATTAACTCACAGCAGGGCCCATTCCTGTGCCCACCAGTCTTGTGGCTACACCAACATCTAATAGGGCAAATTTCTGCAGAGTATATACGGCAGGCCCCTACTTTCAAACATCCAACTTACAAACGACTCCTACTTGCAAACGGCAAGAGAAAACAGGAAGTGAGAGGAAATCTACCCCTAGGAAGGAAAATTCTATCCTGTTAGATTTAATTTGGGAAAAAGGTATCTCCTCTCTACTGATGCTTTATCACCAATCCTTGTTTCAATTAAAACCCCACTTTTCCAAAAACATTTGTCATTGGGACGGAAAGTGAGGTGACATGTTCTGAACAGATGTGCAAAGACAGCAAATGTTACAGGGGTGATAACCCCTCCCTATGTTCTCCAAAAAGCTTAAAAATTGATTTTTTTGGGATGTAGCTACACTTCATAATGTACCTGTTCAGATTCTACTTAAGAACAAACCTACAGTCCATGTCTTGTTTGCACCACCTATATACTGCTGTTCAGAGTATATAGGGTTGTAGGTATAGGGTTTTATTTTGGGTGCGGGGTCCCCCTTAGTATCCATACAAGACCCAAAGGGGCTGGGGTGGGGGGGGGGGGTGATGGGGTAGCCATGCCATTTTTCTCAAGGATTTTCAGCCATATGGCGGCCAGGACAAGACATGACATTAAAGCCGCAAGTGGTTTTAAATGGCTTCTTTTTTTCCTTTACAAATGTCATTTTGTGCAAGGACAGTTCTAAACACGGGAAACACATGCCACTTCACAGGCATACTTTAGACACCCCCCAGGTACCATATTTAAAGGAAAATTTCACTTTTTTTTTTCACTTTATGCATCATTAAAATGACTGCTCCCGAAAAAACTTTAGTTTTTAAAATTTCTTTTTGCATTGATATATGTCCCCTGGGGCAGGACCCGGGTCCCCAAACCTGTTTTATAACATTAACATGCATATTGGCCGTTGTAATTAGCAATTTTGATTTCGAACGTTCGCGTCCATTATAACGAATAGGGTTCGAAAATTTGCGCGAACTTTCGGTCCGTTCGAAGGTTCTGGTGCGAACCGAACCCGGGGGTGTTCGGCTCATCCCTAGTCAGGAACAAGCCGGGTCACAACAGGGAATCCAAACAGCAGTTTAACAGAGTCTCAGGAACACAGGAAGGCTGACGACCATCAAGCAATGAGATGGGCTCAGTGGCAGTCTTATATAGGCCAGCAAGTGGCTGCATCTGTTGTGTGCGCCGATTGATGCGCCCGCGCATGCGTGTGCGCCTGTTGGTTCCATTGCACATGTGCGTGCGCCCATTGGTTCCATTGCTCATGTGCGTGCGCCTATTCGCGCCGCTTGCGGTAATGCGCACAGGGATGTGCTGGAAGCGCCCATTACCAGTACTGGCACTATTGCCAGTTCTCCTACGGCCGTTTCCCTGACAGTGGCTTTTATTGGTGGATAATGTGATGTGTGATGCTTGATTACAATGGGGAACATGATTTATTTATTTCCCATCCTCTACTCATTTCCCAATCGAAATGGAAGATAGCTGTGCCACCTCATTATTATTCAGGCGACCTTCAGATTCTGATAAATCCTCCTCGCAAACCTCCACATCCCTTTGGGGAACAGGCTGGACAGAATGTAAGGATGAGGTTCTTGTCTTTTCAAAATGGGGACAAGTTGCATTTTGAGGGGAAGGCTTAGCTTCCCCCTTGCAAGTCCCCCACTATGTCAACAGGCATGTGGCCTCTTTTGTTTCAGGAAGTTTCCCAAGCTGCATGTCTTGATAAGTGTTCTGTTTTTAGGCATCTCCAAAGCATGTTATTTAAATGATTTGTGTTATTTTAACTGTGCATCTTGAAGCTTTCTCCTTGCTGTAATATTTTTGCTTTATTTGTTTGGTATGTACATGTGCCCTATGGCTCTGTCCAGCTGAACATTACATTTTTTAATTAGTTTGACCTTTTTTCTATAAAAAGGCTACAAATTAGCTACATTTACCTACCTCAAGCCTCGTACACACGACCGAGTTTCTCGTCGTTAAAAACACGTTGTTTTTCTCGACGAGATTCTTGTCAACCTTGACGAGTTTCTCGTCAAGCTTTCCATGCGTACACACTGACAATTCCAAATCTCGACGTTGTTCTGCGCGGTCACGTCCAGCACGTACGACGGCAGTATAAAGGGGAAGATTGATTTCACTGGCGCCACCCCTTGTGCTGCTTTTGCTGATCTCGTGTTACCGTGTGTGAAGTAAAAGTTTGGGAAGAGACGATTCATGCTTTTCAGTCTTCGTGCTTTCAGTTCGTTTTCTGCGGTTCATGTTGTGCTTGTGGGTTCGTATCTTGTCTTTCAGGGCATGTAGGCAGGTCGTATCTGTTTTACAGTGCGTTCTTGCCTGTTCGTTTCTGAATTTCAGTTCATTCTTCATAGGCCTTGCTGTTCTAAAGTGCGTTCTGTTTAGTACGTTCTGATCAGACGACCGTTTCCTAGCCATGTCGCGGGTACGTTCTCATCATCGAGTTCGTGCTGTGCGTGCGCTTGGTGTTGGTCTGCTTGTCTTGGACCAAGACGAGTCCATGAACGGGGTGAGGAGGAGTTCATGGACCAAGAATTGGTTGCTCCAGCGGGACCAATTCTGCCATATGCCTCTGCTGCGGGAGATCGTGGAGAAAAATCCTGAGGACTACAGGAATTTTCTGCGGATGTCTGACCCCATTTTTCAGCATCTTTTGGCTTTGGTGTCCCCCTATATTACCAGGCAGGACACCGTTATGCGGGAAGCCATCAGTGCTGAGCAGAGGCTCATCGCCACGTTACGTTACCTGGCGACAGGGAGAAGTCTGCAGGACTTGAAGTTCACGACAGGCATCTCCCCCCAGGCTCTGGGCCTCATAATCCCAGACACCTGTTCTGCCATTATCCAAGTCCTGCAGGAGGACTATATGAGGGTAAGTTTTCTCCATTAACATCACATTTTATGTATGCTAATGTATTTTATTTCTTTCATCCTTCGCTAATTACCATGATTGTAATATGCTAAGAATGTCCCCTTTGTCCTCATGCATGCTGGAAGCTTTGAAATGCCTCTTTTTTCTCCTCCATGCATATTTCACTTCACTAACCTTTCCAGCAGTGGCGACTGCTGCTCAAAATGTTTGGGGGGCCACCCCAAAATTTTCTCTAGAAAATTCATCCATTTTTGCGACTGTGCCTATTAAACGCCACCAGTTGCCCCCTCCAATGCAGCCAGTTTGCCCCCTCCAATGCAGCCAGTTTGCCCCCTCCAATGCAGCCAGTTTGCCCCCTCAAATGCAGCCAGTTCCCCCCCAGCCCTGCACTTACCTTCTTCTGGTCAGCGCCATCCTTCTTCTCTCCTTGATGTCTTCTCCTGCCCTCAATGTTGCATCAGCAAATCAGGTTACCGGTAAACAGACTTGGTGAACATGATTGGCAGAGGAGCCTGTCAGTGTTTACCCAAGGAATGCACTCCCCCATGCGTTCCCTGGTTAACTTTTATGAAGCCAATTACATCCCTCAGGCTGTAATCGCCAAGCCTATTTGAGCCGCTGGCTCTGATAGGCAATTTCCCCCAAAAAACTGCCGCTGTTATTCATATGGTCGTCGCTCAACAGGGGGCCATCCACCTGAATAGTGGGCGGCATTGACAATACATAGGTTAATGCAAGGCATGAACCTATGTATTGTTCTGAGTGACGGGCGCAGGAGAGAGGGGGCAGCGCTCTAGCGCCCACTCTGGACGCACCGCCACTGCAATGCTATCCTGTGGCCAAACACATCTAGCCCCCCCAAATTTGATTATAATGGACCATCAGAGGGGGTGATGAATATGATACTTGAGCCTTCCATTATACTTTTTAAAAACACATTAAACGGAAACTTAGAATGATGTTGGGATAGAATGTATTTTAGTATAATCTGCTTGCAATGTTATGTGCAAAAGTACTAATATTTTTTTATCTTGTTTGACTCCACAGCTTCCTTCCATGCCACAGGAATGGCAGACTGTGGCATCGGAGATTGCTAAGTGGTGGGACTTCCCCAACTGCGGTGAAGCCATTGACGGGAAGCACGTCCGTATCGTGCCACCACCCCGTTCTGGGTCCTACTACTACAACTACAAGGGGTTTCATAGCATTGTGCTGATGGCTGTGGTGTCAGCACGGTATGAATTCCTCTATGTGGATGTGGGGAAGAATGGCCGGATGTCCGATGGGGGATCCTTCAGCCAGACGGAATTTGCCCTCTGTCTCCAAAGTGATGACCTTGCATTGCCACCGGATGCAGGGAATGTTAAAGGACTCCCCTTTGTGTTTTTGGCTGATGAAGCCTTCGGACTGGGACCGCATCTCATGAGGCCATTTCCACAGAGGACCCTGACCCCGGAGAAGAGGGTGTTCAACTACCGGCTGGCCAGGGCCCGAAGAGTCGTTGAAAATGCCTTTGGGATAATGGCCAGCCGGTTCCACCTTTTCATGACTCCAATTCACTTGGCGGAGTACAAGATTAACTATGTTGTTTTCTGTTGCTGTGTGCTACATAAGGCAGGACTTTCATCTGGCAATACCCTTGCGGGCCTAGAATCTGGCTGTTCTGGCTTGCCCCCCCAAAATGCCCGTGAGGTTCGTCAGAAATATTTTGAATATTTCACGGGTAGGGGGGCAATTCCTATGCCAGGCCATGTCTAAATATGCTTTGAGAAAGAACAAAATAAAAATCTGATTAAATCTTAAAAAAAAAAAAAATCCTGTCTCCTAGTTTGTCTTAGTGCATTTGTAGTGCCAAGTGTATTTTCCTTTAGTAAATACCAACCATTTCACTAGTAACACCAAAAATATACACAAATAAGGTTAGAGCGTATTTGATAAAGAAGCTACACTTTGTTGTTGTTCAAACATTTTACTCTGTGCACATTCACACACATGGTAAATAGAACAGTATGTATATATTATTTTTTGGCTGGCCAGAAACCGGCATTTATTTTATTTTTTTATGAAAATACAAAACCATCAGTAGTATTCAACAAACTACAACATTGGATACCTCTTGGCAATATGAGACATTCAATTACACAAAATATGTCTCTATCTGGCCGTCCTAATATGGGGTATTGGCACCCGTGGCCAAGCCAAAATTTGTAAATGCACACAATTTGAAGTCATTTTAAATTGGGATTTTAGACTCCTGATCCCTATTGTCAACATGTGCTATCTGCCATCAGGGGTGATCAATGGACCTGTTTTGGGGGTGCAACCCCTTCTTCATTTCACCTATTTGAGATACGAGGAAGGGGTTGCACCCCCAAAACCCGTACATGGATATCCCCTGATGGCAGATGGCACATGTTGACACACTGTGTGCATATTCAAATTTTGGCTTGATTGATTGTCTAAAAGCTTAAAAAATGGGGAAGAACAATCTCAAACAAAAAATGGGGGTTTTGTTGCCTTATTCAATTCTCCCCAAAACATCTAGGATGTCCTTAAAGGTTTGATCCATCACATTAATTCTTTGCTTAATTCTGTCCAGTTCTGTACTACATTCCATCACTTGCTGTATGATTCGTAGGGCACTGTCAGCAGAGAAACGCGTACTTTCTTTCACCACAAAATTTTCATCCCCTAGAAAAATAAATAAAAGGAATTATAACTCTGCAGGCCTACATCTCTTACCTGAAGCTGTGGTGACAGATACTGACCTGTTGTGGTGACAAGTTCCACCACGTCATCCACCTCTCCTTCCTCCACTTTTCCTTCCTCCACTTCTTCAACTTCCTCAAGATCCTCAGGTTGGGGTTCTTGGTGAGGTTGGGGTTGTTTAGAAGGTGTGGGGTTCTTGTGCTCCCCGGAGTGGTGTCCTCCCATTCTTCTCTCCCCTATGAGAATCAAACAAAAGGTATAGTTAGCACACAGAAATTTTGTTTAAAAAATAAAAACATGATACATTGCTTGGAAGTGGGGTACAAGTGTCTGTTTGGGCGGGATTTCAAGATAAAGACATTATTTAGAAAAAATATATTCTTGACTATTCACCTTTGGCTGTCAATTTTTACACATGGAGGCACCCCAAAAATGCACTGATGCACCTGTGTGTGGCACCCAAAAAATGTGGTTCTGGTGGCCCACACTATAGTGCTCAAAAGTACAGATGTGGAACCAGCTGCTGAGTGTCCTCTCCTTTACACTGATTAAAGTTTGCATTTCATTCTCTTTACAAACACATCATCTAGCCAACAATGTAATAACAACTATTGAATAAAAACAGGCAGCTGTGTAAATTATTTTAACCCTGTAAAATCTAAAAACATCGTGCATAGTGGCCGAACGATGTGTCTGTAACAAGCGATTACTGTGCCAAACCAAGTTCTAACGATGACATTTTGTAAGGTACAATAGAAAAATGCAACAACATGGAGCAACATGCAAGTTGTGAAATACAATAATAGGAAAACAGGGAAAAAAGTACTTACTTTTTTCAAGCATTCTCTTTATGCTCCTTAACTGCTCCGGCTCCCTCAGTTTGAGGTCAGACCACCTCTTTCTGAGCTGCTCGTTTGATCGTTTCATCCCGAAATTCTACTTCAGACTCTTCACGAATTTCTTCATGATTTTGGCCTTCCTTCGATTAGGTTTGCTATACGGCCCATGCTTTGCGTCATAATCCGACTTTTGCAATATGTCCACCATCTCCGCCATCTCCGCGTAAGACATATTCGATGCCATGAATCTCCTCCTTGATCGTGACGTTTCCTCAGTCTCCGGGCTTGTCTCCTCCTCGTTATTTGAGGAATTAGCAGACACCTGCTGTGAATCCGCCATATCTGTCTGCGTGCCGAAAGAGAAGGGGCGGGGAAAAGATGCTACTTTGAACGTCATGGGCGGGCGACGTGTGCGGAGCGACGTGTGCGTAGTTTTACGCATGCGTGGTGTATATAAAGCAAACACACATGTGACTATACTACGTTCGGTGTGCGGAGAGAGGAGTAAAAGTGATGGACGTGCGAATGAAGGTATGTGATTTTTAGATCTTGTGAGGTTAGACTGTGTGACTGACATTATTTTTTTTTCATTATTTTTGGCTTGCAGAAAAAAAATGAATGTGTTTATCAGTGATATGGAATTCCTTGCGGAATTTATAGACCGGGTAAGGGAGCTGCCCGCTCTGTGGGAAACCAAAAACCCCAGACATCGCAAAAAAGGTGTAAGGAAAGCAGCGTACCCACAGCAACAGCAAAACAGGTGGACACTAAAATTGGGAGCTTGAGAGGCACATACAGGACTGAACGCTCTAAGGTCCTGGCTTCTCAGAGGTCAGGAGCAGCAGCAGCTGATGTATATGTCCCGAATTTGTGGTACTATAGCAGGATGTCCTTTCTGGATGACCACATTAAGGCAAGGCCATCACTGTCCAGTCTTCCCCCCACACTTCCCTGCAGCCAACCTGAGCCTTCTCTGGAGCAAGAGGAGGCAGCCATCCTGGAAGAAGCTGATTTGGACATCTGGAGCCAGGTATAGTATTTAATGAAAATGTATTGTGAGAAAATTAATGCTGGAAAAATAAGCCAATATGTAAATCCTAAAATAAATTGGGATACAAAAGTGAAATCAATATCTATAGACATTAGTCTGCCATAAATTGGGGTAAAAAAATGAAATCTGATGTGGTCATAAAAATAATTGTCTTTTCTCTTGATTTACAATCAATTTGCTACATTCATGATCTCAAATTTGTGTGAAAAGAATAAACCAAAAAATAAAACTATGTCCCTTTTTCATACACAGGATGAAATCAGCCAGGAGGAGGGTCTGGAAAGTGTCAGGCAGGAGGAGGCAGGGCCCACTGTGAGCCAGGAGATGGCAGGGCCCACTGTGAGCCAGGAGGTGGCAGGGCCCACTGTCAGCCAGGAGATATCAGGGCCCACTGTCAGCCAGGAGGTGGCTGGGCCCAGTGGCAGACAGGAGGTGGCCGGGCCGAGTAGCAGGACAAAATCGCAGGTGCCTCCTATCCGCCTTCCTAAAAGAAGCAGGAGGGACAGGAGCACAAGTGAGGCAGCAATGGCCCTTATTAGAGAGGCACATGCCACCCTCCAGGAGCCCACATCCCCTGAAGAGGCCATTGCCGGCCTAGTTGAGGCCAAGTTCAAGGTGATGAGCAATGCATGGAGCAACGCCTCCTATGCGAGCCCCTGCTCATCACCTTGCTGAACAAGGGGGTGATGGAGAGAATTACCCCCAATACGGCCATATGTGAGGTCGCCCAGCTTTCCCAACCTCAACCTCCTCCTCCTCCTCCTCCACCTTCTTCTTCTCCGCCACCCCCTTCTCCTCCACCTCCTTCTCCTCCTCCTGACATGAGTACCCCTCCAGTGGCCCAGCCTCCAGCCACACGCAGAAGGAAGGCTGCAGAGAAGGCTACAGGGAAGGTTGCAGGGCAGGTTGCCAAGAAGACCAGGAAGTGATGGCCTTGCTTCAATGTGGTCGGACAGAAGGCAGCCTGTTGTAGTACCACAGACTTGGGACATGTATATCACCTGCTGCTGTTCCTGACCTCTGGGAGGCCAGCATCAGATTGTGCTCACAATTGTTGTGCTTCTCAAGCTCCCAATTTTATTGTCCACACAGGGTTGATGTGTGCTCTGGGGTCCCATGTGTGCACAAATGGCAGCAGGTTCTCCAGCGCTGCCTTCTATTTATTTTGTTCTATACCAGAATAAATGTTTTTTTTTTTTAAAGTTCATACTTGACTATGTGTTTTTATAATAATTATTTATTTACCTTTGGAGTAGGCAGATACATTTGAACCCAAAAAATAAAAGGGACAGATAAGAGAAAAAAATATCATTAAAGGTGTTATAAAAAAAAAATAGGGTGTAAACTTGACACAACAAAAATAATAAATAAAATCATGGAGATCACTATCAAAAAAAATTAAAATTAAAATTAACATCTGTATAACAAAATTTAAACATAAAAATATTCAGAAGATCTTGCACGATATAATACAGCTAAATCTTATTGAGATCAGCATGAAAAAGGTTTAAAATAGATAGTCAGAACTCTGTGTGAATATCAGCAGCAAAACAAGTTCATTAGTTTTCATTATTGTAACTAGGGATGAGCCGAACACCCCCGGGTTCAGTTCGCACCAGAACCCGCGAACGGACCGAAAGTTCGCACGAACGTTAGAACCCTATTAAATACAATGGATGCGAACGTTCGGAATCTAAAGTGCTAATTATAACGACTATTATGCATGTTATTGTCCTAAAAAGGGTTTGGGAACCCGGGTTCTGCACCAGGGGACATGTATCAATGCAAAAAGAAGTTTAAAAACTGCAGTTTTTCGGGAGCAGTTATTTTAATGATGCATAAAGTGAAAAAAAAAAAAGTCAAATATTCCTTTAAATATCGTACCTGGGGGGTGTCTAAAGTATGCCTGTGAAGTGCCACGTGTTTCCCGTGTTTATAACTGTCCCTGCACAAAATGACATTTCTAAAGGAAAAAAAAAGCCATTTAAAACTGCTTGCGGCTTTAATGTAATGTCTGGTCCCGGTAATATGGATGAAAATCTTTGAGAAAAATGGCATAGCTACCCCATCACCCCCCCCCCCCCCTACCCCAGACCATTACCAGCCCCTTTGGGTCTTGTATGGATATTAAGGGGAACCCCGTACACAAAATAAAAAAGGCCCTATATACTCTGAACAGCCGTATACAGGCGGTGCATACAAGACAGGGACTGTAGGTTTGTTCTTATGTAGAATCTGTTTGTAATTTTGAACAGGTACATTGTTTAAGTGTATCTCCAGCCAAAAAATCTATTTTTAAGCTTTTTGGAAAACATAGGGAAGGGTTATCACCCCTGTAACATTTGTTTTGCTGTCTGTGCCCCTGTTCAGAACATTTCACCTCACTTTCCATCCCAATGACAAATGTTTTTGAAAAGTGTGGTTTTTATTGAAACAAGGATTGGTGATAAAGCATCAGTAGAGAGGAGACACCTTTTTCCCATATTAACTCTTACAGGAGAGAATTTCCCTTCTTAGGGGTAGATTTCCTCTCACTTCCTGTTGTCTCCTTTCGTTTGCAAGTAGGAGTCGATTGTAAGTTGGATGTTTGAAAGTAGGGGCCTACCGTATATACTCTGCTGAAATTTGCCCCTTACATGTTGGTGTTGCCACAACACTGTAAGCCCTCACAGTTACTCTTGGTGGGCGCATGAATGGGCCCTGCTGTGAATTATTAGATCAAGAATTGTAATTGCATGCCCCTGTTGAACAGGGGCTGAAAAATTGGGCCTTTGGTGGTGGTGGTGTTGACACAACACTGTAAGGCCTCACAGTTACTCTTGGTGGGCGCAGGAATGGGCCCTGCTGTGAATTATTAGATCAAGAATTGTAATTACATGCCCCTGTTGAACAGGGGCAGAAAAATTGGGCCTTAGGCACTGGTGCCACAACACTGCAACCCATCACAGATACTGTACTTGGAGCACAGCAATGAGCCCTGTTGCAAAGTATTGCATCAAAAATTGTAATTACACGCCCCTGTTAAACAGGGGCTGAAAAATTGGGCCTTAGGCACTGGTGCTGGTGCCACGACACTGCAACCTCTCCCAGATACTCTACTTGGAGCACAGCAATGAGCCCTATTGCAAAGTATTGCATCAAAAATTGTAATTACACGCCCCTGTTAAACAGGGGCTGAAAAATTGGGCCTTAGGCACTGGTGCTGGTGCCACGACACTGCAACCTCTCCTAGATACTCTAGTTGGAGTGCAGGAATGAGCCATGCTGCAAAGCATTACATAAAAAAATTGTAATTACATGCCCCTGTTAAACAGGGGCTAAAAAATTGGGCCTTAGCCACTGGTGGCGGCACCCAGAAACAAAAATTTTCTTCCAAGCTATCATCATCAGTCGGATCATTGAGGAGGAGGAGGATAGTCAGTCAACATAACAGGACAGTCACTCAGCATCAGCATCAGTCTTGAAGGGATGTGACATTTGAAAATAAATTAAGCCCCGTACACACGATCGGATAACCTATGGATTTTCGTCCATCGGAAATCCGATGAAACTGTTTTTCATCAGTCTTGGCCACACACCATCAGTCAAAAAACCGACCGTTCCAAACGCGGTGAAGTAAAACACTCCGATGAGCCAAGAAAAATGAACTTTAATGCTTCTGAGCATGCTTCGACTTGATTCTAAGCATGCGTGGGTTTTTTAACCGATGGACTTGCCCATAGACGATCGGAAATTCCCATCGGTTTTTTATCCATCGGAAAATTTTAAAACAAGTTCTATTTTTTACAACCGATGGAAAAAAGACCGATGGGTACCATACACGATCGGTTGGTCTGATGAAAACCATCCATCGGACGGTTTTCATCAGTCAAACCGATCGTGTGTACGGGGCTTTAGTCTGTTATATCAGCTTCAGGTGTTTGGTAGCTGGTGGTGATCCAAGACTGCTTCATCTTTATGAAGGTCAGTCGATCAACCGAGTCGGTGGACAGGCGCACCCTGTGATCCGTGAAAAATCCTCCAGCAGCACTGAATGTGCATTCTGAAAGAACGCTGGATGCAGGACAGGCCAGTAGCTCAATTGCATACTGTGCAAGCTCTGGCCAGTGATCCATCCTCAAGACCCAGTAAGCTAGAGGATTTTCGGTGGGGAAGGTGTCCAAGTCTGACCTTGCCCCTAGGTATTCCTGCACCATGTATATCAGACGCTGGCGATGGTTGCTGGAACCGATCATACCTTGGGGCTGCGGACTAAAGAATTGTCTGAACGCATCGGTTAGACGGCCACCTTCCCCACCGCTCCTTCTTTGACTGACCGAAGCCTCAGCAACTCGTTGTCCAGGACCAGGAGTTTGAAACCTCCCAGTCTCTGGGAACGTGTTGCACAGACCTTTCTGCAAGGCCTCCCGGAGTTGTCTCATCCTCTGCTCCCTCTGCGACGGTAAGATAAGGTCCGCAACCTTACCCTTGTACCGTGGATCAAGGAGACTGGCCAGCCAGTAATGGTCCCTCTCCTTGATCCGAAGAATACGAGGATCCTTCAGCAGACTTTGCAGGATCAGGGAGGCCATGCAGCGTAGGTTAGCTGAGGCATTCGGTCCTGAGTCCTCTGGGTCACTAAGGACGACATGATCCGCAGCCACCTCCTCCCAGCCACGTACAAGTCCACGGGTTTCTTGGGACTGTAAATCATCCCTAAAAGACTGCTGCTGATGATGCTGAGTGCCAGGCTCCACCTCCATGCTGACACTATCCTCCTCCTCCTCCTCTTCCTGTGCGATGGGTGGGACAGAAGGAACACTGTCTGGGTAAAGGGGGCCTTGAGAGGCAAGGAAGTCCTCCTCTTCCTGCCTCTGTTCTGCCTCAAGTGCCCTGTCCATTATTCCACGCAGCGTATGTTCCAACAGGTGGAGAAGAGGTACAGTGTCACTGATGCATGCACTGTCACTGCTCACCATCCTCGTGGCCTCCTCAAATGGTGCAAGAACAGTGCATGCATCCCTGATCATGCCCCACTGGCGTGGTGAAAAAAAACAAAGCTCCTCTGACCCTGTCCTGGTGCCGTAGTCGCACAGGTACTCATTGATGGCCCTCTGCTGCATGTGCAGCCGCTGCAGCATGACCAACGTTGAGTTCCACCTGGTGGGTAAGTCACATATAAGGCGGTTCTTGGGCAGGTTCAACTGCTTTTGCAGCTCAGCCAGGCGAGCACTGGCATTATAAGTTCTGCGGAAATGCACACAGACTTTCCTGGCCTGCCTCAGGACATCCTGTAAGCCCGGGTACCTGCCCAAGAACCGCTGCACCACCAGGTTAAGGACGTGAGCCACACAGGGCACATGGGTCAGTTGTCCCTGTCGGAGGGCGGAGAGGAGGTTGGTGCCATTGTCGCAAACCACCATTCCTGGCTTAAGCTGGCGTGGCGTCAACCACCTCTCGGCCTGTCCCTGCAGAGCTGACAGAACCTCTGCCCCAGTGTGGCTCCTGTCCCCCAAACACACCAGCGCAAGCACTGCATGGCATCTTTTTGCCTGCGTACTTGCGTAGCCCCTTTAACGCCAACAGAGCACCGCTGGTTCAGAGGAAAAAGCACAGGAAGAGGCCATGGAGGAAGAAGAAGAGGAGGGGGTGGAGGAGAGAGGTGTGTCACAACCAGTAGTAGCATTTTGGAGGCGAGGCGGCGGAACAACCTCCAACACTACTGCACCTTGTCCTGCATCCTTCCCAGCTGCCAAAAGAGTGACCCAATGGGCCGTGAAAGAAAGGTAATGTCCCTGTCCATGCCTGCTGGACCATGAGTCAGCGGTAATATGCACCTTACCGCTGACCGCCCTGTCCAGCGAGGCCAAGACATTGCCTTCCACATGCCAGTAGAGAGACGGAATCGCCTTCCGTGAGAAAAAGTGGCGTTTGGGAACCTGCCACTGAGGAACCGCACATTGTACAAACTCACGGAAGGGGGCAGAGTCTACCAACTGAAAAGGCAGCAGTTGAAGCGCTAGCAATTTAGCCAAGCTAGCATTCAACCGCTGGGCATGTGGATGGCTGGGAGTGAACTTCTTTCGACGGTCCAGCAGCTGGGGCAGGGAAATTTGCCTGCTAGAATCGGACGTTGGTGTACTGCTAGCAGAGTGCCCGCAAGTACTTGGCTGTGACACACCTAATTCTACACCTTCATTCCTCTCAGAGCAGGTTTCAGAGAGGACTGAAGGTATAGTGGGGTTGGAGATCCCAGCTGATGCGGTGCAAGGAGAGGTCCGCTTTGTTCTTTGGTGTGGGTCTTTAAGGTAGGCTTGCCAACGAGCTGCATGGCAGGTCAACATATGTCTGGTCAAGCATGTGGTGCCCAAGCGGCTGATGTTTTGGCCACGCGATATACGCTTGAGACATATGTTGCAAACAGCAGCTGTGCGATCTGATGCACTCGAACTCAAAAAAGGCCCACACCAAAGAACTTTTTGAATAACGGGCAGAGGCAGCGCTCTGCACAGGCGGAGCTCTGTGGTGTGATTCAGTTGGTGTGCTGCCCTTACGCTGGCCCCCCGAGGGAATCCTGCCTCGTTGGAGATGTGCCTCCTCCTCATCCTCCTCCTCCTCCTCTCTCCTATTAGGCACCCACGTGGAGTCAGTGACCTCATCATCCCCTCCCTCCTCATCACTGGAGCCAATCTGGCAGTATGCTGCAGCTGCTGGAACATGACTGCCAGATTGGTGTCCTTCTTGAGCATCCCCTCTCTCTGCTCTCACGCTACTGCCTTCCTCTAGCTGGGTATCATCATCAGACCCTTCGAAACGCTGGGCATCCTCCTGGAGCATGTACC
The DNA here is from genome assembly GCA_029206835.1 of Rana muscosa. Classification (NCBI taxonomy): domain Eukaryota; kingdom Metazoa; phylum Chordata; class Amphibia; order Anura; family Ranidae; genus Rana; species Rana muscosa. The sequence continues at coordinate 765,065,730 of CM055117.1, forward strand.
CAACACTGTGCTCAAACAGTTCGGGGGACTCCTCAGGAGGACATGTTGGGTCTAGGGAAGGAGTAACTGATGATGACATTTGATACCAGGGAAGAGGATGCTTTGGCAGCTGCTTTGCCAGTACCCTGAGCCTGGGTGAGAGAGGATGAGGAGGATGAGGAGGGCTTGGTCATCAACTCTACCAAGTCTTCGGCATGATGTGGCTCAACACGTCCAGCTGCCGAAAAGAAGGACAAGCGTGTCCCATGGCCATGTGCTGATGACAATGCACCGCGTCCACGACCAGCACTGTTGCCCCCAGACACAGAGCCTGCTTGCCCTCTTTTATTGGCTCGTGACTGTCTGCCTGTCTTTGTTGGCCTTCCAGACATAGAAATGGCCTGCAGGGAGATGGGAAAACCAGCAATAAGGGGTCGCTTCAGGTGTATATTTTGCAGGAAGCACACAACGCCCGCTGTAAGTGCTGCAGATGACTGCCTTTGTTACACAACAGGAAAAAATAGCAATAAGGGCTAGCTTCAGGTGTTTATTTTGCAGGAAGCACACTCCGCCCGCTGTAAGTGCTGCAAATGCCTGTTAGTGTAACACACCAGGAAAACACAGCAATACGGGCTAACTTCAGGTGTATAATGTGCAGGAGGCACACTCCGCCCGCTGTAAATTTTTGTTTATTTTGAAAACTACTGCCGATATTTATAGTATATACAAAAATAAATAACATATACATTAAAGAAACCCTGACACATCAAACTAACACATATTTACAAAAACTCCCCACCACCACCCTTACCCATTGACCGACCACCCACACGTGGGTCTCTCATTATATACATATCCGAAATCCTAAAATACAAGAAGAAAAACACATCACCCACTAATCCTACAAAAATCCTAATACTAACACACATCAAACCTAACACTAACACCAAACCTAACACTAACACCATCCACCCATCGGCTACTTACAGGCGAGAACACAAACGAGGTCTAGAATGCCTGCAAGCCCTACTGTGAAAAAAAGAAACTCAAAATCTAAGGGGGGTGAAAAGGACAGAAAGAACCACCCCCCGAAAGCAAAAAGGCCCAGAGCCTCAAGGAGGCCGGAAGGAGAAACCCCTCCACAGCCGGGCACTCCTATTGGCTCCAACCCTCTCCCTCTCAAGACTCCTCACCTTCACCAACTCCCGGAAGATATCACCCACCACCTCATGCGTGGACAGGACTTTGCCCCTTGTGGACACTAAACACAGAGCGTGCCATGTGTAATAGAGAGCCACTAAACTAGCTAAATAAAGTGAGGATAACTCAAACCCTCTGTGAATCCTGAAGCCGCCGTACACCACCTCAGAGTAGGTCAAGGACGAGAGTCGGGGATAACAAATGGCTTCCCCTGCCCCCTCGCGAACCTCAATGTTGAAGGGGCATTCGACCAAAAAATGGTCCATGGTCTCCAATGCCCCCCCACATTCTGCACGAGGACAACCTCTGTCCCCTAGGTTCCTATACTTTAGGTTTCCACGGACATAGAGGCGTCCGTGGAAGGCCCTCCACGCAAGATCCCAAAACTTGCTTGGGATTCTTGGGGAATTCAGAAGGGCTAGTCCCTTCTCAAGGACTCTCTCCGGGCAATCCCTTAAAGACAGTGGCCTCAAAATGTCCGAGGCCATGACTCTTGAGTACAGCTCACGCCGACCCGAAGAGCCCACCTCCAGGGCAGTTATCCGCCACTGCCTCAGTACCTTCAAAGCTTGAGGGACATAGGACGGGAGATACCCGTGTGATCTACGAAGATCACCGGGCCGACCCCCATCCTCCCACCTACTCAGGAACAGCAAGAGCCAGTTCTTGCATGAGCGCTCCCACAGAGTAGGCAGGTCCACAAAGATGGACTGCAGGTTGAATTTCACAAATAAGGTGATGAAAAACACCACCGGATTGATCATATCCAACCCACCGCGCCTCCTCTGTCGGTACGTGACTTCCCTCTTGATCAGATTTAGCCTGTTTCCACACAACAGCAGGAAAAACAGGCCAGAAATCCGGGCATAGAGAGATGCAGGCAAAATACAAACGTAGCTGGCATAGAGGAATTCTGGCAGTAGGTATGTTTTGACCAGGCTTACCCTTTCCCTCAATGACAGCTTCCAGCCCTTCCAGGCATTCACCTTCCGAGATGCACCGACCAGTCTGCGCTCCCAATTTAGCTTGGGGTAATCACCCGGGCCAAATAGGATGCCAAGAATTTTAACTTCTGGCTGGGGCTGAGGAAACACGTCCGGAAGAGCGAACTGCTTGCCTTCCCTCCCCAAACAGAGAACTTCGCTCTTGCCCCAATTGACCAATGAACCAGATGCCTCGGAGTAGCTCCCAATTTGCGTTTCCACAAAGAGGGCCTCCTCGCGGCTGGACACCACCACCGAGACATCGTCCGCGTAGGCCACTACCCTCACCGCTGGATCCAGACCAATGCAAGGCTCCACCGGAACCCCCCTCAAACGCTCACAGTCGAGCCTTCTCACAAAGGGATCAATGGCAAAGACGTAGAGAAGGGGGCTCAACGGGCAACCCTGCCTGACCCCAGAGTCCACAGCAAAGGCAGGGCCCACCCAACCATTGACAAGAGGGAAGCTCACCGCCCCCCTGTACAACACTTTCAGCCAATTCACAAATTGCTCAGGCAAACCGTACTTTCTCAGAAGAAGCCAGAGGTACTCATGGTTCACCCGGGCAAAAGCCTTGGCCTGGTCTAATGCCAGCAGATACCGCCCATCCCCCGTTGCCCTGCACCTTTCCACGGCCTCCCGGACGTTCAGGACGGCACTAAAGGTGCCCCGACCAGGAATTGCGCAGTGCTGGGAGACAGAAAGCATCTCGTCAGCGACTGCTGACATACGTAGAAAAAGTATTTTCACCAACAACTTCCTATCTGTAGTGAGAAGGGCGATCGGGCGCCAGTTCTCAATCACAGTCGGATCTTTCCCCTTTGACAGCAGAATCAAGGCTGACCTTCTCACTGAGGGAGGGAGCAGGCCGTTGGCCAAACACTCATTGAAAACCTCCCTCAAGTAAGGAGCCAAAAGACTCTTAAAGGTTTTATAAAATTCAGCCGTAAGCCCATCGGGCCCCGGCGACTTTTTCAAGGACAAAGAGTCGATGGCCTGCTCGATTTCTGCAACCGAGATTTCTGCTGTCAGAGAGTCCGGGAGATCAGGCCCCGCACGAAGCAGGGTCTCATCAAGAAACGCCCTGGCTTTCACCATATCTAAAGGCTTCCTTCGAAGGAGGTCTGAAAAATGGTCCCTGATGATGCCCAGGATACCCGGTCTGGACCGGACCAGGGACCCTGAGGCATCCTTCAAGCCATGTACGACCTTCGAACTCACCGCCTCACCACAGCTCCTGTAGGGATCCGGGGAGGAAAACTTCCCGTAATCCCTTTCAAGTACCAGGGAGGCAAGACGGTCATACTGACACCCCTTCATCCGAAGCTTCAGATCGGATATCTGTTCCTGAGGGCCCCCAGCTGAAACCAGGCGGTCTAACTGCCTGCGCAACTTCTGGTAGGCCAGGTACTTGGATGTCGCCCGGTACCTAGAGATCCTGCGGAAAAAGCCCTCCGACCTCTTCTTCACCACTTCCCACCATTCCTGGCGGGAGCAGCCGCTCTCAAGGAGCGAGGCCTGATCCGCAAGGAAGATCTCATAGGCCTCCCTAGCCTCGAGGTCCTCGAGCAGTGATCCATTAAGACGCCAGAAACCTCGACCCTTCTGAGGAGTGTCGGCCACATTCAGAGTCACAGAAACCATACAGTGACCGGAGAACTCCACCGCCTGCAACACGGGTGCCGCAAAGGCAGAGTCCCCCTTTAAAAAAAAACTATCTAACCTACTCCTAATATTACCTTGGGCATAGGTGAACCCAGTGTGGTTGGGGAGGCACTGAACATGTGCATCCACCAACCCGGCTTCCCTTACTATTCTATTCAAAAAGATGCTATCATATCCCAGGGGGCCTGAGGCGCCTGCCCGATCCTTTGATCTGGTGACCATGTTATAGTCACTACCAAAGACCACCTGCTGGGACGTAAACAAGTAGGGCTTGACCATCGTGAGGAGGCTCCTCCTGTCCCTCTTGGTCTGAGGGCCATAGAAGTTGATCAGCCTAAGGAATTGCCCCCTCACGACGGCGTCCACTACCAGGCACCTACCGACCTCTACCTCAATCACTCGTGGACAAACCACCGGACCAGTCTTAAAAAGGACTGCAACTCCACTGCAGGGCTCGGCCGCAAGAGACCAGAGGGAGGGCCTGCACCTCCACTCCCTCTTTGCTAGATGCATCTCTGCCACCGATGCCAGCCAGGTCTCTTGCAAAAACAAAATGTCAGCTTCAACTCGGCTGAGAAAATCGAAGGCCATGAAACGAGCCGCCGCAGAACGCACACTTGCGACATTAATGGTCGCAACGCGTATTGGAGAGGGTACCGCCATCCTTAGTGATTTTGGCCTGCATTCTCCTCTGCGTTTTTGCCTACACCCCGGGGTCCTCCTCCGAATCGGAGAGGACCCCGTACATATTCCCTAGGATCACTGGGGGGCCCACCAGGGTCCCTACCAGGGACAACCCGGGGTTCCGCAACCCCCACCCCAGGATCCCTCTTCTTCTTCCTTTTCCTCACCTTCCTCTGCAGCCAGCCCGCCTGAGTCTGGCCGCCCACCTCGTCTCCGGAGTGCCCGCTAGAGGCCCCCATGGGCCTCTTGTGCAGGCCCCTCGACGACTCGGCCACCTCCATCTCCCCCCCGAATCCTGGGAAAACACAAGGGGATCCAGGATGGGACGGGAGGGGGAAGGGGGCGAAGAGGAAGGGGAAAGGGAAGAAGGAGAATAGGGAGAAGGGGGAGAGGAGGGGGGAAAGGGGGGGAGGAGGGGGGAAAGAAGGGGGGGAGGGTAGAGGGGGTGGGGAGAGAGGGGGTAGAAGGAGAAGGGGGTACGGAAAAAAGAGGGGGCGGGGGGAGGCTCATAACAGAGGGCCCCTCACCCCCTTGTCCCCTCACCCCTACTGGGCCCGATGCTGGCGCACCCGGCCTCCCAGAAACAAGTCCTGAGGGACCAGGCACATTCCCAGCAGGGGCCCCAACTCCACCCCGCCTACGCCCGGGCCTCTGCCTCTGCGGCAAAGGCCCCTCTGGGCCACCAACCCCAGGCCCATCACCTGGGCCTGCCTGAGGCGCCTGGGGTGGGAGACCCACCCCCTCCGGTACGTCTTCTGGACCTGGCCCATCCCCATCAGCCGCACGCCCCCAAAAGCCTTAGGGCAGCGGCTGAATGGGTGGCCGGACACCCCACAGAGGTTGCAGACAATTAGTCTGCAAGTCTCCGAGGAGTGCCCAGGCCTGTTGCACCTGACGCACCGGGGCATTGTGCAATCTCCCCTGCGTTTTTGCCTACACCCCGGGGTCCTCCTCCGAATCAGAGAGGACCCTGTACATATTCCCTAGGATCACTGGGGGGCCCCCCCAGGGTCCCTACCAGGGACAACCCGGGGTCCCACAACCCCCACCGCAGGATCCCTCTTCTTCTTCCTTTTCCTCACCTTCCTCTGCAGCCAGCCCGCCTGAGTCTGGCCGCCCACCTCGTCTCCGGAGTGCCCGCTAGAGGCCCCCATGGGCCTCTTGTGCAGGCCCCTCGACAACTCGGCCACCTCCATCTCCCCCCCGAATCCTGGGAAAACACAAGGGGATCCAGGATGGGACGGGAGGGGGAAGGGGGCGAAGAGGAAGGGGGAAGGGAAGAAGGAGAATAGGGAGAAGGGGGGAGAGGAGGGGGGAAAGGGGGGGAGGAGGGGGAAAAGAAGGGGGGGAAGAGAGGGGGTAGAAGGAGAAGGGGGTACGGAAAAAAGAGGGGGAGGGGGAGGGGGGAGGCTCCTAACAGAGGGCCCCTCACCCCCTCGGCCCCTCACCCCTACTTTGCCCGATGCTGGCGCACCCGGCCTCCCAGAAACAAGTCCCGAGGGACCAGGCACATTCCCAGCAGGGGCCCCAACTCCACCCCGCCTACGCCCGGGCCTCTGCCTCTGCGGCAAAGGCCCCTCTGGGCCACCAACCCCAGGCCCATCACCTGGGCCTGCCTGAGGCACCTGGGGCGGGAGACCCACCCCACCCCCTCCGGTACGTCTTCTGGACCTGGCCCATCCCCATTAGCCGCACGCCCCCTAAAAGCCTTAGGGCAGCGGCTGAATGGGTGGTCGGACACCCCACAGAGGTTGCAGACAATTAGTCTGCAAGTCTCCGAGGAGTGCCCAGGCCTGTTGCACCTGACGCACCGGGGCGTTGTGCAATCCGCACTCAAATGGGTGGGACTCCCACACTTGAAGCAGCGACGGGGCTGACCGGGGTAAAAGACCAGGATCCTATCTCTCCCAATAAACGCACTTCCGGGGACATGGGTCACACTAGTCCCCTGGCGCTTGAGACGGATCCTGGCCAACCACGCCCCGGTCCAGACCCCGCGCTCATCCAGGTTTTTGCGGAGGGGAGACTGCAGCTGCCCATACCTCCCCAACCAGGTGGCAATGTCCTCAGGTGGGAGGGATTCGTTCCTGACCAAAATGGTCAGGGACTTTATCTCTTCCTGCCTGGACAGGGGGACCACCCTAAAGAACTTCCAAGGCTCTGACCTCTTCAGGAGCTCATAGACGGTGAGAAAGAGCTCCATTAGCACCAAGGAGGAAAAACTGACATCAAACTCCTTGGTGCCCGTGGGATGGATCACTGCAAAGAGGTCGGCTACCTTGAAGTTGGCCCCCTTCAGCAGAAGATCCACTACCTGCCCCCTGCTGGGGCACTGTCCAGGTCCCTCCCACCGCAGCTGCACGACATTGCGCCTGCGCCTCTCTGGACCCCCTGTACCCCTCGACCACGGGTTCACCCCCTATAGCTGGTCTGCGGGGGGAACCCGGAAGTTTTGGGCGCCAAACTGGCCGTACAGGGGGGCCAAAGGGACGCTGGTCCCTGCCACCCGGGCAAAAGACCTGGCCTCCCTAAGCGCCTCAAGCAGCTCTGCCTCCTGGGTCTGCCCCAAAACACCCCCAGCCTGAGCGCCAGAAGTGCCCTCCGCCGCATCACCAGCGGCACCCTCGGAGGGCACCCCAGCACCCATGGCTGACACACCAACCGGGGGAACCCCCCGGCCTAATCCTGCCGGGGGGGTCCCTCCCATCCACCACCCCCCCGGAGCAAGCCACACCCACAACATCCTTCCTCCTAACACTGGGAGGAGGGTCTACCACTGGGGGCCCACTGGAGCAGCAGGCATGAGCCCCAGATGGCTCCTCCCCCTGCTCCTGCGGCCGTGGCTGCCCCTTCCCCTTTGACTGTTCCCCCTGAGACTCCATACCTCTGATAAAGGCCAAGGCTGGGTGATCCCCAATAAGTTCCCCAGCCTCGGCCTCGCTCCACCTGCCCACCCTCTGGGCTGGGCTCAGGTCCCCTGAAGAATCCAATGGCACAATACCCCCACACATTTTTCCTCCCCCACATACCTCCATCCCATCTCCTTCACCTTCAGGGCCATCAGCGGCCGTGGACCGGAAGTCCCAACCACTTCCGGTTCAGGACTCACTTCCTGGCCAACCCTCCCGCTCTCTTCCGGGTCAGGCTGACCAGAGAAACCGGAAGTGGCCGTACGGACGCCGCTAGCCCCTCCCACTTCCTCCCACCACCCAGACTCCCGCCCCAACTCCTCCCCCAAGCCTCCCAGCTCACCCGGGCTCCGCCCGCTGGCCACGCCCCCACTGTCAGCAGCGGAGGCCGTACATTTCGGCGCCAATGCGTCCATTGTTTGTGTGCTGTTTGCAGCATCCAGTCCTCCTCCATCTCCTCCGGAAAGTGGCGCCCCCCCACCCTTACCAATAACCTCCCCCATACCCGCTGCAACCACTACCCCACCACCACTATCCTTTTCACCCCCAAACACCGGCACACTTGTAGTCTTTGCTGTTTCTGCTCTCACAGTCTCTCCTGCAGCCTTTGAAATAATAATTTCCATGGCAGTCTCTGTCTGCATGGCGGACCCCTCTCCCTCCTCCACAACATGTGCAGTTTTTATGCCACATGTGGGATTCACAGGGGTCCTGGGGGTCCCGCCATCTTGCCTGGCCATTTCCTTCCTCCCTGCCTCCAGCCTAGCCCCCGGGAGTGGCGTTAAGACCACCACCGCAACTCCCCCCAATTTTCCTGCTCCCATAGTGCTCCCATCCTGGCCTTTCCTGGCTGCATCATGGGGTACCCTACCCGAGTCTGCCTGCGTGCTGGCAGTTTTTCCTGGCCGCAACACAGCATGGACTCGGGGACCCTCCACAGCCGGGACCACAGGGACCACACTTCCCAGGGAGAGGGGGATGGGGGAGGTCCTTCACCGACACCGGGGCTTACCACCTCCATAGGCTCTTTAGGCTGCAGATGGTCCTGCGGGTTTTTCTGGCTGCTACGTCTGGCAGCCTGGGAGCCCTCCTTACTCGCTCTCCGGAGTTCACTCCTTACTTCCTGGAGGAAGTCTGTCTCCCCACGGCCTCTCTCACATAGCCCACCAAGCAGGGTCCATAGGTCACCGCTCTGGCCCTTTAAAAGGCTAATGGCCTCGGCATACTCGCCTCTTCTGAAGCTGCTGGCCCGGTCCCTCCTGTTCCTTAGATCCGTTAGGACTGCTGTCTTCCCACAGAAGGCCCGACTGGCCTTCTGGATCAGGTCCTTGACCCTTACAATTCTTCATTGTAACTTTGCCGGACCTTCCCCAGGCTGGGGCAAGGTCCAATCCATTAGTTCACCTTGGGTCCGCAAAAAGAGCATCTCCTCCCTGGATAGGTCCTTAATCCCCAGGGAGGGGGCAGCAGCATCAGGCCGGGAAAGCTGCCCCGGTCCTGGGCTGGAGGAGGCCATCACACCCCCTCCTCCTGGAGCTCCAGGAGCTCCCTACAGGCACGTCCTCTCACTCCAAAGGTCTCACAGCAACTGACACACTCCGCCCGCTGTAAGTGCTGCAAATGCCTGTTAGTGTAACACACCAGGAAAACACAGCAATACGGGCTAGCTTCAGGTGTATATTTAGCAGGAAGCACACTCCTCCTGCTGTAAGTGCTGCAAATGCCTGTTAGTGTAACACACCAGGAAAAACACAGCAATACGGGCTAGCTTCAGGTGTATATTTAGCAGGAAGCACACTCCGCCCGCTGTAAGTGCTGCAAATGCCTGTTAGTGTAACACACCAGGAAAACACAGCAATACGGGCTAGCTTCAGGTGTATAATGTGCAGGAGGCACACTCCGCCCGTTCGAACGATCGAACAGCCGATGTTCGAGTCGAACGTATGTTCGACTCGAACACCGAGCTCATCCCTAATTGTAACATTCTAAAGAAGATTTAAATGCACAACATTTAAACGATGCAATAATTTACAGCGGGACGAATGTGCTATCTCCATTACGAAGGCTTGTTTTACCAGAAGATGCGCTCCCGTCTCATACTTGATTCTGAGCATGCACGCTTTTTGAAGAGTCGTAAAAGCATACACACAAACCATTTTCTCGTCAAAAGAAGAGAGCAGGTTCTCTATCTTTCTTGTCGAGATTCACAGCAGTTTTCTCGTCGTAAAACCATACACACGAATGGTTTTCTCGACAATAAAGCTCTCTCTGCACTTTTCTTGTCGGTTTTGGACGAGAAACTCGGTCGTGTGTACGAGGCTTCAGACCAAAATGTGTTCCCCCACTAATATTCGCCATACACAGCTTGAACTATGGCTGAATTGACTGAAGTTTGAACTCTTGGTAGCCTCTCAGCTTGGCAAAACTCAATTGCAAAATTGAAGGAGTTGGGTGCCATAGCTACTTGAATGCAATAGCTGGCAGGGGAGATTCCTCCTTTCATTTTTTTTTTTTAACATGGATGGTGACATTAAATATAAGTTGTACTTTTACAGTTTCGCACATTAAACTTTGTAAATTATGCTTAGGCACGAAGCTTAGGGCTTCTTGGCTTAGGACACTGGGTTTTGTTTTAATGAATGTGAACTTCCAGCTTATTTTTGTGTACAATATGTACTGGCTTTTACAAAATTAATGCAATAATGATAGCCACTAGTAACTGCCATGGACAGTATTTACATCAAGTGGTCGCCTCAAGCAAAAACCTATGCACCAAAATGTTGAGCATTCACACTGTTGGTTATATAAAAATTTACCTTGAGGTCTAGCTAATGCACATGTGAGTTAAAAGATAACGTAAGAACACTGACCAGATACCATGCATGAATGTAGCCACCACGCCTTCTTCCATTTGAAGAGAACACTGTTTGGATAAGATATGTTTATTCTTTACATAAACGACTGTGATGTTCACAGATGTGCCACCTTGTACAGTTATCGACCTTCTGCTTATAATGTATCGGGTCTGCATGACTACATACTGTAGCTAGTGGATCTTTGGAAGCCCTAGGCTCACTCTGAATCATGACAGTCTTCCACAGCTTCATAAATTATAAATTTAGGATTTTTCAACATAGTGCAGCACGAATAAACATACAATAGCAGTAGTAAATCAGCCTAGAAGTCTTTCTTATCAAAAAAGAGAGATAACTATTTACTGATTACTTCTTGGGGGTGGCTTGGGAGGGGCATCATTGGACTTGCAAAGCAACGCTGGACCGTTTTCTTAATGGAATATAATTTTTTAAGCAAATCTCACCCATGTAGTTCCTTATTTAGAAGTAAGAGGCTAATTTTAAAAGAATTGATAATTTTTCTACAAAATGTATTTTGCCAGAATCACTCCAGTCATCCCTTTTTACAAGTTAAAGCAAGAGCCAGCAATGAGGAATTTCTCAAGTCTGTAATACTTAGATCCACAAGGCAAGGTTTAAAGGGGTTGTAAAGGTTCGGTTTTTTTTTTCTAAATAGGTTCCTTTAAGCTAGTGCATTGTTGGTTCACTTACCTTTTCCTTCAATTGCCCTTCTAAATGTTTTTTTTCTTTGTCTGAATTTCTCACTTCCTGTTTCCCCTCAGTAAACTTCACACCATCATCCGAGTGGTGTTTAGTCAGCCAGAACAGCTTACGGAACAGCTTACTGAGGAGGAACAGGAAGTGAGAAATTCCGACAAAAAAAACAAAGAAAAAAAAAAACATTTAGAAGGGAAATCAAAGGAAAAGGTAAGAGAACCAACAATGCACTAGCTTAAAGGAACCTATTTAGAAAATAAAAAACAAACCTTTAAAATCCCTTTAATACATTCAGTAATGATTTATTGCTTTCAATACTACATGTGCAAAATGGCAGCATAGTCAGACCACAGATCCTTTTTTCATGTCAAAAGAAAATTGTGAAACAATGCAATACTTCACATATACAGTATATAATAATAAAGCAGGGTGTACAAATATCTGCGCTAACTTTTAAAGAACAAGAAAAAAGCAGCTAGCACAGTTTGTTGATTTAGCAAACACAAATATAATAGTCCAAAATGCAGTGCTTCAGTGAAAGTGAAAAATTATGTGATAGTCCATGTAAAAAAAGTCAATATGAGATAAAACTGATATAAAGCCGATATGAAACCTCCACCAAGCTTCAATGTGCAAAGGAAAAGCACACCACACCACCGTGCTGTCAATCTGCTTACCAGAAAGATAAGACAATGGGCGATGTAATCATACAATGCAGAGGGTCAGTGGTAAATGCAACACTCCAGACTTGATAGATTAATTCAAGGAATATCCAAAGTCACCAGCATCAGAAATACCTCCAGGACTCACAAAACCAAGTGGGTATATTGTACGATCATCAACGTAAATTTTACCCATTATGAAGAAATGGGTAAAGCAATAATAGTGAAGCCCGTAAAGGTAAAACATACAGTGTTTATTGTAGTCTAATAACAGGTAAAAAGGAACATCATGACATATAAAACTCTGCGGCTCTTATCGTGCTTGCATCAGCCAGCCTGACATGTTTCATCCTATGTGGATATCATACACCTCAGCGCTTAAATAAGAGTTTCCCACATCTTTCCTCTTCTTGTTTTCAAGGTTACCCTAATTCAGGCTCCCTTTTACATGTATTTTGGGAGTGTGGGAAATTACTACCTACCTGGAAAGAACTACTCTCTATATTTGACAAAATGACATGTAAAAAACTTGCTTTAACATATAAACACTGTCTTCGTTTTGATAATAGCCCAGAGGTTTGAAAATGCCTCTCAAATCTTATCCATGCTATATGTGTATATTATATATTGTTCCTTTATATTGTTAATTTATACAATTAAAAGTTTGTAAACACAGAAAAAAAAAAACATTATGCATGCATACATTGAAATAAAACGGCACACTTGTCAGAAAGATAACCAGCCTGTAGCCACTGCATGGCTCACAAAAAAAAAGTCTAAGCCCTGGTTCACACTGGTGCGATTTGACATGCGATTTGACATGTCAAATCGCATGTAAAATCGGCGAAATTTGCCGCAAATTGCGGCCAATGGCACCGTACTAATCGGTGCGACGCCGCATCTGCTGCGCTGCACCGATTACAAAAAGTAGTTTTTGTACTACTTTTTGCGATTTCAGCCGCGATTTACATTGACATCTGTTTCAGATGTCTTTGAAATCGCGGCCAAAATCGTGACTGCCAGCGGGAGTGAAATCGTGCGAGTTCAGCTGAACTCGCAGGCTTCACTCCCGCAGAACAAGTGTGAATGTGGGCAATAGCTGAAAACAAAATCACCTTTAATAAAAGTTCATCTTCTCGTTTTTATTTTCAGCTACTGAATTATTAAAGTGGAGTTCCACCCAAATTTTTTACTTTTTTTTATTCCACTCCTCACCCCCTTACATGCCACATTTGGCATGTAATTTTTTTGGGGGGGAGTGAGGGCTTCAGTAGGAGTGGGACTTCCTGTCCCACTTCCTCCTTCCGCCCTGGAGCCGCCTAGGCGATACGTCATATCGCCTTGTGGCGGCTCCTCCCTGTAGGCGATCACCTGGGACGTGACAGGTCCCAGGCGATCGCCTGTCCACTCACAGAGCGCTGCGCCGTTCGCGCATGCGCAGTGAGTGCCCGGCCGTGAAGCCGAAAGCTGTCACGGCCGGATGCCCATACTGTGAATGGACGCGCCGGCGGAGGAGGGGGGGAGAGGCGCGGAGCTCCAGGCGGCGCGTCGCTGGACAGTGGAGCAGGTAAGTGTATGTTTATTAAAAGCCAGCAGCTACACTTTTTGTAGCTGCTGACTTTTAATAAACATAAAAAAAGGGTGGAACTCCGCTTTAACTACATATTTTAAGTTTGAATTATTTTACTCTAGGTAGAAATATACTCTGTATATATATATATATATATATATATATATATATATATATATATATATATATGTATATGAAATCAGTAAAATACAAACTTGGCAAAGGTAGGCAACCTTACTATTTGCTTAATTGTTTGCAATTGTCAAATCAAATTGTGTACTTGGAGCCAAAATTCATCAGTGTTTGAATATGTACTGCTATGTGTGCAACATTGTAGATTATAGTTTTAAAACACAGGTCTCTAATGTCAAAACAAACTGTAAATTATTGTTGAATAAACCCCCCAGCTGGAGATTTGGAAATTTTATCTTGTGTTTTGAGAACCACACATTAATCTCTTGCAGAATATGAAAGTGTATTTTGGTTCACAGTTACATTGATTATAGTTTGTATAGAACTAAGCTGTCATTTAATAAACTACTTGTGTAGCCATGATAAAAAAAAGTAATACATATTGCATTCCTTTACAGGATTAGAATTTAATTCTCCATACTTTATGTAGTGGTCTCCCTGACTTCCAAGGGCCTGACAGTGACCCCCAGAGCCAGGGAGAACTGACATTCCTCCTAAGGGTGCAGGTTACTAGGCATAGTGGGTGTGCAAGGTGAAAAGATTGGGCACCAGTCACTTTTTGTAAAAAATGAACAAAGAGAGAGTTGTATCTCTCTTAACAGAAACGTTGGGGATAGAGGGTTTAGGGCACAGGACACCCTTAGGCAAATGCAATAGCAATTAAGGCAAACTATGCAGACAAAAATAGAACAATGCAGACAGCAATACAGAACAAGGGCCTTTAAGCTGAATGAACCAATCTGTATCTTGCAGCAACCGCTGTCTCCTATGGCAACAAATTCTCTCACAGTATCCTACGGTAGATTTTCCAGTTTAACTCACAGTAACCCACTGTAGATCTTCCAGTTTAACTCACAATAATCCACTGTAGATCCTTAAGCTCAGCTTGCCGTCTCACATTGCACTTTTTGGACTCTCAGCCACCCGCTGGATTCTCGAGCTTCACCCACAGCTAAGCACTGTACTTTATCTTCAGGCTTTACTTACAGCTACCCGCCATACTCCTTCAAGGATGAGTCTCTACTAAAGCTTTCCCACCATTTCACTGTCCCCGGCTAGTGAAGCGTCTGCTATAGTACTCCTTCAGAACTTCATCCTTTCCAAACTTGCCTCCGGTAACAGGAGTGGCTGTCCCTTTGTGGCAACTGCTTCTCCTTTACCTCTGATAATGGACAGGCTCCCTGCAGGCCGAGCCTCTAACACATGTGGTTCCTCCCCAAGCTTCAGGCGTAACCTTGGCTGCTCCTCCTTTGCAGAACCCTGAACTGCTGGGTAGGCCTTAAGTGGACCTAGCAGCCAGCATGCCTCCTGGATAGGCCTCAGGCCTAGCAACCAGAAGCTTCTCAACACACACCTGCCCAGGACGCAGCCTCTGGCAGGAAGAACCCCGACCACCTGACCCCTACCAAATAAATAGCCTATCCCAGCATATGCAGCGGTTAAAGAAACTCCTGCTGATTGGCTAACACAACCTAGTTACATGAATTTATGGTAATCCCTCATTCTAATGCCAAAAGCAACAGTGCCGGGTTCGGTCGGTTGGGGGAGGGGCAATATCATGGCGCCAAGTAGCAGCACGTAGCTGTGAATCACCTGTTCTCTCCCCCGAGCGAGATATACATGGGACCGCCTATGTGAAGCTGCCTGTGTGAGCCGTGTCTGAGTGTATGGATGCAGACGCACGTGGAACTACTTAATAGACTCTGCTGACCATGCTGAACTAATCCCCTTCTATCATTGTTTGAATGTGTCCGTAGCTGCTGCGGTACACCCGGGCCTACCTTTCAGTTGTTTCTAGCTGTCTGCTGGCTTGCTGACCTGCCGGGGAGTGACGGGAAGCTGAGGAGATATCAGGGCTGGGCTCAGCCCTTCTTTCTCTGTACTGGCAGCTCAGCTGTCAGCTAATTGCCAGCTCCTATCTCTCCACAGTGATCCACCTGTTGATGATCCTGCTCGTCAGCTCTGCCTACTTAAAGCCTTCCAGTTCATTTGCTCTCTGCCTTCGCCTGTGTTAACATCACAAGAGACTTTCTCCTGCGTTCCTGTTGAAGACCTGCTTGAATGACATTCTCTCTGGCTACAGATCCTGCTTTCTGTACTACTACCTTTATCGCTGGCTATTGGACATTGGCTTGGCCGACTACCCGATCCGGTTACTGAACTCTGGCTATGTTTTGACTACGCTTACTCTGTTTACCTTTTTATTTTTATTATTAAACAAGTGTGATTTAACTGTACTTCTGTCTCGGCCTAATTCATGGTTTCTGACAGGAGATCGTGCCAGCTGGGACCCGCTGAGATCCTGCATTGCGGAGGTGCAGGACGCTGAAGCTGGGGGCGGAGCTACACGACACAGCAAAACAAGCCTGGAAGCCTGAGGGTAAGCGTGAGCCTGAGCAGGAGACACAGGCGGTGCAGATGGAGACCCTCGAGGGCTGCTGGAGACCTGGGAGAAGCAGGTGCTTTGAAGATCCTTTGAAGGATGGCTGAATCAACCAGAGGCCATAGAGGAGGGGAGGAGA
The DNA here is from genome assembly GCA_029206835.1 of Rana muscosa. Lineage (NCBI taxonomy): Eukaryota > Metazoa > Chordata > Amphibia > Anura > Ranidae > Rana > Rana muscosa. The sequence goes on from CM055117.1 coordinate 765,081,668, forward strand.
GGAGAAGGACAACTAAGAACAAGTAAAAAAGAGCAGCAAATTGCAGGGGACTGGATTGAACAGAGGACGAGGACAGGTCCTATGGGGTTTTGTCGTGGGGATTGTTGGACTGTGTAAAACTGTTATAAAAGGTGGTGAAGGCTGGGACTGAGACAGAGGAGAGTGAAAAGATTGCGGAATAGGGGAAAAAGCACGTGAAATCATCTCAGGCATCACTGTCATCTCTACCTTTTTCCTTTCAATTACAGCCACCAGTTTACCACCAGTGTTGACCTGTATACCCACTCACCCGTCGACCTGTAAAAACCTGTCTGAACTGTATTCTGCATCGTCTCTGCCTTTCGAGAAAAAAAATTGTGTTTGGGAACCTGACACTGAGGCACAGCACATTCCACAAATTTGCGAAAGGGGGCAGAGTCTACCAGCTGAAAAGGCAGCAGTTGGAGTACTATCAATTTAGCCAAACTAGTGTAGCGGGGTCTCCTTTAATGCTGTCGGAACTACATTTCCCAGAGTCCTGTTTGGCACCCAGGGTGCAATGTTGCCACCGCAGAGACTCATGGGAGGGGCTATTTAAGAAGGAGGGGAGGCGGAGCTCTGCCTCTTTTGGACACCGCGCTGCAAGCAACAGCTTCTTCCTGTGCGGATCTGCTGCAGTGCAAGGCCTGAAGCCTGGGGCCTTGCGCAACTTCCAAAGAGCCTTCCATCCCACTGCAGAGCCTGGGTGGCATCTGACTTTGTTTGCTGCGGACATCAGTTGGATCGGGGACCCGATCGTTGCAGACGCTGTGTGTGGAGACACAGCAGGTGGAAGTCCCGGACTGGGATCGCGTCCGGAGTGGTGAGCGAGCACCTGCTCAATCCAATAGGCTGTACTGTGTTTAGGCCTATAGACTGCCGATCATTTATTTGCTGTTCCGCTGGAGACCGGTAGAAGGACAGAGTTAAAGGGTCTCCAGCATAGTGTTCCTTGTGATTGCCTACTTTGTGGATTACAATACTGTTCCTGAACGTGCACCACCCTTTCAAGTTTGCATGCGAAGAAATCTTTATTCAAAAGACTGAGTTTGATTCTATGTCAGGCCTGACCAGGGAGGGGAGGTAGAATATTATTTAGTGCGCCATAGGGCGCATAGATAGCAATAGCTGCACGTGGTGGATTACCGCGCTGTGCTATTACTATATACTACATCTATTGCTGCAGGGCTCTGTAAGCCAGTTATATGTTATGTTTTAACCCATGCCCTTTTAACCTAAAGTAAAACTGTTATATCTTACCACTTGCTATCACTGTGTTATCATTACCCATAGTGCTTATACTTAATCTGGAGTTAAAGTGTGTATGTTTCCAGGTATAGATTGTGATAGAAAACATTCCTAGACTAACTGTGCCATAGGAGACTAGACAAGATTGCCGGGGGGTTGGTGGAGCTGTACTCAGGGCCCGAAATCAAACCAGCGGCTCTCTTAACTGGGGGTAGCGCTACACTAGCATTCATCCGCTGAGCATGTGGATGGCTGGGACCGAATTTCTTTTGATGGTTTAGCAACTGGGGTAGGGAAATTTAGGTGTACCGCTAGCAGATTGCCCGCAAGTGCTTGGGACACCTAATTCTACACCTTCATTCCTCTCAGTGCAGGTTTTTGAGAGGACTGAAGGTATAGTGGGGTTGGAGATCCCAGCTGATGAGGAGCAAGTTGAGGTCCGCCTTGTTGTTTGGTGTGGGTCTTTTAAGTACTGTTGCCAACGGACTGCATGGGAGGTCAACATATGTCTGGTCAAGCATGTGGTGCCCAAGCGGCTGCTGTTTTGGCAGTGCTTGATAAGCTTCAGACATATGTTGCAAACAGCAGCGATGCGATCTGATGCACACGTCTCAAAAAAGGCCCACACCAAAGAACTTTTCAAAATACGCTGGGAGTCAGCAGCGTCCTGCACATGCGTAGCTCTGCAATGTGATGCAGTTGGGCGGCTGCCCTTAAGCTGGCCCCTGGAGGGCATCCTGCCTCATTGGAGAGGTGCCTCCTCTTCCTCCCCTTCCTCCTCCTTCTCCTCCTCCTCCTTTCTTCTATCAGGCACCCACGTAGAGTCAGTGACCTCATCATCCCCTCCCTCCTCGTCACTGGAGCAAACTTGGCAGTATGCAGCAGCTGGGGGAACATGACTGCCAGTTTCTTGTCCTTCTTGGGCACCCCCTCTCTCTGGGCTCACGTTACTGCCTTCATCCTCAAACTGGGTACCATCATCGGAGCCTTCAAAACGCTGTGCATCCTCCTGCAGCATGTACCCGAAACTGAGGTCGAACAGTTCGGGGGACTCCTCAGGACATGATGGTGGGGCTAGGGAAGGAGTGACTGATGACATTGAGCCAATGGAATAGGCCGCTTTGGCAGCTGCATTGCCAGGCAAAGTACTCTGAGCCTGGGTGACAGAGGATGAGGAGGATGAGGAGGGCTTTGTTATCCACTCTACCAACTCTTCTGCATGTTGTGGCTCAACATGGCCAGCTGCCTAAAAAAAGGAGAAGCGTGCCCCTCGGCCACGTGCTGAGGATGCACCGTGTCCACGACCAGCACTGTTGGCTGTAGACACAGAGCCTGCTTGCCCTCTTTTAGTGGCCTGTGAGCATCTGCCTCTCCTTGGTGGCCTTCCAGACATGCTTTAAAATTGGATTAGCAAAACACCGCCTGAAGTTTACTAGAAAAAGTACAACAGGAATGGCCTGCAGTCAGATATAGGTTTGGCTAGACTAGAATTCAGTGGATATACAGTATATATGTAGGAAACTGTGTATATATTTAATGCACTGCAGACCAGTGAATCACCTGCCTGCCTACCTGCCTGAAAGTGTATGTGAACACATACACCAGGAATGACCTACAGTCAGATATAGGCTTGACTAGAATGCAGTGGATAATATATATGTAGGAGACTGTATATATAGTTAATACACTGCAGATCACTGAATCACCTGCCTGCCTGAAAGTGTATTTGGACACGTACACCAGGAATGGCCTACAGTCAGATATAGGCTTGAATAGAATGTAGTGCATATATATGTAGGAGACTGTATATATAGTTAATACACTGCAGATCACTGAATCACCTGCCTGCCTGAAAGTGTATTTGAACACGTACACCAGGAATGGCCTACAGTCAGATATAGGCTTGACTAGAATGCAGTGGATATATATATGTAGGAGACTGTATGTGTATATATATATATATATATATATATATATATATATATATATATTTATTTATTTATTGCACTGCAGATCAGTGAATCACCTGACTGAAGGTGTATTTGAACACATACACCAGAAATGGCCTACAGTCAGATATAGGCTTAGCTGGAATGCAGCGGATATATATATATGTAGGAGACTGTATATATATTTATTGCACTGCAGATCAGTGAATCACCTGCCTGCCTGCCAGAAAGTGTATTTGAACACGTACACCAGGAATGGCCTACAGTCAGATATAGGCTTGGCTAGACTGCAGTGGATCTATATATGTAGGAGACTGTATATATAGTTAATACACTGCAGATCACTGAATCACCTGCCTGCCTGAAAGTGTATTTGAACACGTACACCAGGAATGGCCTACAGTAAGATATAGGCTTGGCTAGAATGCAGTGGATATATATATGTAGGAGACTGTATATATATTAAATGCACTGCAGCTCACTGAGTCACCTGCCTGCCTGAAGTATATTACAAAAAGTACATCCAGTCAGATCTAGCTACACTGGATACAGTGTATATATATATATATATATATATATATATATATATATATATATATATATACATACACAACACTGTGTATATATATATATATATATATATATATATATATATATATATATATATATATATATATATATGTTAAATGCACTGCAACTCACTGAGTTACCTGCCTGCCTGACAGTATATTAGAAAAAGTACACAAGGAACGGCCTTCAGTCAGATCTATCTAAACTGGATACAGTGTGTGTATATATATATATATATATACATATATATATATATTCAAGCCTGGATGTGTGTATATATATATATATATATATATATATATATATATACTGTGTATATATATATATATATATATATATATATATATATATATATATATACTAAATAAACTGCATCTCACTGGATAATCTGCCTGCCTGTCTAAATGACACTCTCTCTCCTTTAACACCAGCAACACACTACACAGGGCCGATGTGCAGGTGGCCTTATATAGTGTTGGGCATGGACTTAACCCCCTGAGCCATAATTGGCCTTTGGCCAATTATGTTTCTCTTTGCTGACGGCGCTGTGATTGGCCAAAGCATGCAGGTCATAGTGCATGCTTGGCCAATCATCAGATAGCAATGCACTGTGATGTCACAGTGAATTATGGGCCGTGACACGCCACTCTAATTTGGTGCGAGCGCCCCATAATGTTCGAATTTTGATGAACGGGCGTACAGCCAATGTTCGAGTCAAACTCATGTTCGACCCGAACAGAAAGCTTATCCCTACTGGCGGCCTTTAGTGACACCAGTTTTGTCCTTATGTATCAAAGCAGGAAGAATATCTATCAGTCTGTTAGCTAACATTTTGCCATATATCTTGAGGTCATGGTTCAATAGGCATATGGGGCGGAAATTTTGGGGGGAATGTGGGCTCCTTTCCTGGTTTCGGCAGAGATTCTACAAGTGCAGATAGCATTTCATTTGGGAAAGATGAGGAGGAGGCAGCGTGGTTGTACAAGCCACACAGATGTGGGGTTAATATTGATTGAAATGTTTTGAGGTATTCTCTGGTAAACCCATCAGGACCTGGGGATTTGGAATTTGTTAATTATTCTATTATCGTTTTAATTTTGTCTATAGAGAATGGTGTATTTAGAAACTAAATGTTGTCAGTGGATAATGAGGGAAGGTTAATGTGGTTGAGGAATGACTGAATCTCTTCCTGAGATGGTTGGTGTGTGTTTTCGTCAGCACTGATGTTGTACAGGTTGCTGTAATAGCAGCTGAATGTGTCAGCTATTGATTGAGGATTTAAGAGTTTTTCACGGGTAGTTGGGTGGTAAAAATATACTATTTTAGGCGGTGCCCTTTAATGCAGAGGACCATTGCCTTCCCTTCTTTGTTACCCGTTACATATGATTTAGCTTTAAGCTTGCATTGCGTTATTTCAAAGCTTTCAGGTAACAAAGAGCAAAGTTCATGGCGTAATTTGAATATTTGAGTCTGCAGTGATGGAGAAGGGTGTGATTTGTTTTGAAGATCTCCGGTTTCAATAGCTGCTGTCAGTTCTTCTAAGTGCTGTGTCCTCCTTTTCTTAAGTTTTGAGCCTAATTGAATAAAAAAGCATCTAATGTAGAATTTGTGGGTATTCCACAGGATCGCCGCGTCAGACTCTTAACCTGTATTTATAGTGAAGAATTCATCTAATTTTTGGAATAGGTGCTCAGTATTGGTTTGGTTTTGAAGGAGAAAATTGTTCACTCACCATATGTAGGAGTGTGGTTTGGATGGTTTGTTTGTGATTTTAATGCTTACAGGTGCATGGTCTGACGAGGTAATGGTGTGGATTTGAGAAGCGTGAATATTTTGCAGTAGTCATTTATCAGAGAGAAATAGGTCTATGCAATAATATGTGTTATGATGCGGGGATAGGTACGTGTAGTCCCTCTCATCCTCGTGACACCTCCAGACATTATATAAATCATTGGCTGTGATGAATTTGTTCAAAGGTGAAGCAAATCTCTTGGGTCCAGAAGAGGTATCTAACTTGTTTTCAGGCAGTAGATGTCCTTGTTGTGCTTCTTAATTTTTTTTAAAGGTGGACTTGAGAAAGGGCATCTGTCTTTGGTTAGGGGCATACAGAGTTACTATGGCATATTGAGTATTTTCTATGGTGCAGTTTAGTATGATGTATCTGCCCTCTGAGTCGAGGATGCATTTCTGTAGCTGCAAAGAGATAGTGTCCCGAACAGCCTTTAGTACTCCACGTTTATTTCGTGGGTAGCAAGATTTGTAGATGTGTGGAAAGGATTTATGGTGGTAGAAGGGTATAGCTTCTTGAGCAAAGTGTGTTTATTGAACGCATAATATATCACAATTATGTGTTAGTGCTGTTTTCCATAAAGATGCTCTTTTTCCTGGGTGATTCAAGCCTTTCACATTTATGGATAAGTTGTTGATGGACATAGTGAGGTAAAGGCTGTGGGTTGATAGTGTAGACTCATGTTTAGATGTCCAGGTGGTGCAACTTGGATGATTTTTCAGATGAGGATGCTCATCACTTTTTTCTTGGGAGTCCTAGAAGTGAAAAGTTTAATTCTGTGCTTCTATAGTACCGCAATCTGTGATGAAGGAAAAAAAACAGTATTAACCGCTTGCCGACCGCCTCCTGTACTTATACGTCGGCAGAATGGCACGGACAGGCATATCAACGTACCTGTGCGTCCCCTTGAAATGCCTGTCCGTGTGGTCATGCGCGCGCTCGCGACCCTGCCACCATCCCCGTGAGTCGGACCGCAGGTCCCGCGGACTCGATCGCCGCGGGGATCCCCGCGATCATCTCACGGAGGTATAAAGCGGGGAGATGCTTGTGTAAACAAGCATCTCCCGACTCTGCCTAGTGACAATGACACGGATCTCGGCTCCGTGTATTTGGAGCGAAGATCAGTATCATGTGACATAGAGCCCATCCCCCCTACAGTAAGAAACACTATGCAGGGAACAATTAATCCCTACAGCGCCACCTAGTGGTTAAACCCTTCACTGCCAGTGTCATTTTCACAGTAATCAGTGCATTTTTATAGCACTGATCGCTGTGAAAATGACAATGGTCCCAAAAATGTGTCAAAAGTGTCAGATGTGTCCGCCATAATGTTGCAGTCATGAAAAAAAACACTGATCGCCGCCATTACTAGTAAAAACTAGCAAAAAAATTTTTTTTTATAAAAATGCCATAAAACTATCCCCTATTTTGTAAACGCTATAACTTTTTCGCAAACCAATCAATAAACGCTTATTGCGTTTTTTTTCCCCAAAAATATGTAGAAGAATACATATCGGCCTAAACTGAGAAAAAAAAATATATATTTTTTGGGGATATTTATTACAGCAAAATGTAAAAAATATTGCATTTTTTAAAAAATTGTTGCTCTATTTTTGTTTATAGCGAAAAAAATCAAATATCACCAAAAGAAAGCTCTATTTGTGGGGAAAAAGGACGTCAATTTTGTTTGGGAGCCACGTCGCACGACCGCGCAATTGTCAGTTAAAGCGACGCAGTGCCGAATCGCAAAAAGGGGCCTGGTCTTTAACCAGCCAAAATGGTCCGGGGCTGAAGTAGTTAACCTTTGTAAAATTAAACAATAACTCAGTTTTAGGTAGCAGCCCTATCCGTCTTGGTGAAACAAACCGTAAACAGAAAAACAAAAAAGTGAAAATGAGGAATAAAATTACAAAAAACTCAAAAGTCAGCAGTTATTCTGCAAGAGGCTGACCATATGTGAGGGTTGAGTTCAGTAATAGGTGTTGTCTAGCTGGGAGCCTGACAGGGGATATAGGTCGTAGCTAGGAAATGATGCAGCAGGGAGGTTCATTTACAGTAACTCACAAAGGTGAGTACACCCCTCTCATTTTTGTAAATATTTTATTATATCTTTTCATGTGACAACACTGAAGAAATGACACTTTACTACAATGTAAAGTAGTGAGTGTACAGCTTGTATAACAGTGTAAATTTGCTGTCCCCTCAAAATAACTCAACACATAGCCATTGTCTAAACCGCTGGCAACAAAAGTGAGTACACCTCTAAGTGAAAATGTTCAAATTAGGCCCAAAGTGTCAATATTTTGTGTGGCCACCATTACTTTCCAGCACTGCCTTAACCCTCTTGGGTATGGAGTTTACCAGAGCTTCACAGGTTGCCACTGGAGTCCTCTTCCACTCCTCCATGGAGCTGGTGGATATTAGAGACCTTGTGCTCCTCCACCTTCCATTTGAGGATGCCCCACAGATGCTCAGTAGGGTTTAGGTCTGGAGACATGCTTGGCCAGTCAATCACCTTTACCCTCAGCTACTTTAGCAAGGCAGTGGTCATCTTGGTGGTGTGTTTGGGGTCGTTATCATGTTGGAATACTGCCCTGCGGCCCAGTCTCCGAAGGGAGGGAATCATGTTCTCAGTACATCTTGGCATTCATGGTTCCCTCCAATGAACTGTAGCTCCCCAGAGTCGGCAGCACTCATGCAGCCCCAAACCATGCAACTCCAGCCACCATGTTTGACTGTAGGCAAGACACACTTTTCTTTGTACTCCTCACCTGGTTGCCGCCACACCATCTGAACCAAATAAGTTTATCTTGGTCTCATCAGACCACAGGACGTGGTTCCTATAATCCATGTCCTTAGTCTGCTTGTCTTCAGCAAACTGTTTGCATCCTTTCTTGCGCATCATCTTTAGAAGAGGCTTCCTTCTGGGATGACAGCCATGCAGACCAATTTGATGCAGTGTGTGGCGTATGGTCTGAGCACTGACAGGTTGACCCCCCCACCCCTTCAACCTCTGCAGCAATGCCGGCAGCACTCATATGTCTATTTCACAAAGACAATCTCTGGATATGACGCTGAGCATGTGCACTCAACTTCTTTGATCGACCATGGCGAGATCTGTTCCGAGTGGAACCTGTCCTGTTAAACCACTGTATGGTCTTGGCCACCATTCTGCAGCTCAGTTTCAGGATCTTGGCAATCTTCTTATAGCCTAGGCCATCTTTATGTCGAGCAACAATTATTTTTTTCAGATCCTCTGAGAGTTCTTTGCCATGAGGTGTCATGTTAAACTTCCAGTGACCAGTATGAGAGAGTGAGAGTGATAACACAAAATTTAACACACCTGATCCCCATTCATGCCTGAGGCCTTGTAACACTAATATATAACAGGGAAAATGGCTAATTGGGCCCAATTTGGACATTTTCACTTAGGGGCGTACTCACTTTTGTTGCCAGCGGTTTAGACATTAATGGCTGTATTTTGAGTTATTTTGAGGGGATCACAAATTTACACTGTTACACAAGCTGAACACTCACTACTTTACATTGTAGCAAAGTGTAATTTATTCAGTGTCGTCACATAAAAGATATAATTAAATATTTATAAAAATGTGAGTGGTTTACTCTTAAATTTGGAGTTTTGGTTCTCCCGCTGTTGGTATGCATGTTGTGCAGGACCTGAGCAGGAAGCAAAGTCAACCCAGGGCAGCTCTGGGATTATATCCCACGACAGTAAGAGCCTTAGGCCATCTTTGGGCTTTGATACTGTATAGGATGTTCTGGGTGGCACCTGGGTAGCTGGGTGGCACCACTTGTGCGGGATTTTGTGGTTGAGGGCTTTGGTAATTGTTTTCATTTGTCTTCTCAGGTTAAGGGTATATTGAGAAAGATCAGCATATAGTTGCACACCATTATATGGTTCTGGAAGTTCAGGGATCCATCTTGCTTTTTGCAAGGAGTTGCTCTTTGATTGGGAAGAAATTAATCTTTATTAGAATATCACTGGGAATTGATGCATCCAGGTGTTTGGGCTTGGTAATGCGATGAATACGATCAATAGTGCATTCAATTAATGACACCTCAGGGTGTAAGTTAGAAATAATATCACTAGTGTATTTATGCAGGTCTGATAGAGGGATGGATTCGGGCACCCTACGTATTTTGACATTATTGCGATGCGAGTGATCCTCGAGATCTGCAAGCTTTGCTTTTATCCAATCGTCGTCATCATTTTAGCCTTTATATGCATTGTTTAAATCATTTACTGTAGTGGTGCATTCATCCATTATATTCTCAATGTACTGCCCCCTCTCTCCCATACCTTGCATTTCAGATGTAAATTTGTGTATAAGGGAGGAAAAGTTTGCCATGAGGGAAGACTGTAAGGAAAGAAGCATGTCTTTCATTGTTGTCTCAAGGACTGGCTATCCTGATGTAGGGAAGGCCGCAATAGATGATTGTAGGTTGAGGCCCATGTGATCCGGGTGCTCAGTTGTACTCACTGTGCCTGAGGCCTGGAGAGAAGGATCCATCTGCATCCTCGCTTTTAGGAGGTGATCCTAGGATAGATGTAGGTTGTGGTGTGGTATCCCAGTCTCCCTGATCTTCATCTGGGAGATCAGTGTAGGACGATGAGGTCCGTGAGGCCGTGCCACAGTCGACATCTTGAGGTTTCCCTTTGCCTGGTGCTGGCTGCAGAAAGAAGGCTGTGAGATTTTTAGGGTAACGCTTGTCCTTCCTTTTGCGTGACATCGCTGGATCAGGCTCGGATGATAGTGTGGAGCTGTGTTTGGTCTCCGTTGGTGCAGGGTCCTGCTAGATGTGCTGGATATTCCCCCGGTCGGCTGACAGAGCTATCAGTTTATGCGGCCACATGCAAGCCACGCCCCCAGGAGCAGTGATTTTAATGATGCTTAAAGTGCAACAATAAAAATGAAAAAATCCTTTTAAGATAGTGCCTAGGGAGTCCCCTAATGTGTATGTAAAGTGCTGCACCTGTAGCATGCATGCTACAGAAAAAAATTAATTTCTAAAGAAAAGAAGTAAACAAGTCAAATCCCATTTAAAATGACTTGCGGTTACAATTGCTGTCACCCGGCTATTTAAAAAATAAAGAAAAAAAATGGCATGGGGTCCCTCTCCCAGTCCATACCAGGCCCTTCAGGTCTGGTATGGATTTTAAACAAAAAAAGTAAACAAAAACCAGGGTGGGGTCCCCCAAAATCCTAACCAGACCCTTATCCAAGCATGCAGCCTGGCCGGTCAGAAAAGGGGAGGGGACGAGCAAGCGCCCCCCCCTCCTTAACCACACCAGACCACATGTCCTCAACATGGGGGGGTGGGTAAATAATAAAATAAAATAAAAAACACATTGCTGGCAGTAGAAAAAAGTGTGGGAAAAATGGCGTGACCCCCCCTCAATTATACCAGACCCTTTGGGTCTGGTATAAGCTTGAATCATTCAGACTCTTTGGGTCTGGTATGGATTTTAGGAAGAACCCACGCCAAAATTAAAAACAAAATGGCGTGGGGTCCCCCCAAAATCCATACCAGACCCTTATCTGAGCATGCAGCCTGGCAGGACAGGAAAGGGGGGATGATCGAGTGTTCCCTCCTCCTTAACCATACCAGGCCACATGCCCTTAACATGGGGGGTGCTTTGGGACCAAAAGCACCTTGTCTCCATGTTGATGGGGCCAAGGGCCTCTTCCCAACAACCCTGGGCTGTAGTTTCGGGGTCTGTGGGCGGGGGGTCTTATCAGAATCTGGAAGCCACCCTTTAACAAGAGGGCACCCAGATCCTAGCTCCGCCCTATGTGAATGGGTATTGTGTACATCGTACCCCTACCCATACACCAAAAAAGTGTAAAGAAGTAATAAAGACAAGAAACTGTTTTTTACAAGTACTTTATTAAAAAAAATTAAAATTGTGTCCCTCAATGTATATCCACTGTCAATCACGACGCCCACCGGACCCCAAAAAATAGAAAGGAAAAAAAACGCTCCATCTCCTGGGAGGCCTCCTGCCGTCTTTCTGCTCTGCTCTTTTACAGTTCGTATATAGGCAAGGGGCGGCGTCACCCAGGTATGTCCCACCTCTAATGTCATGTGCCACAATGCTCTCACGCCCCCATGTTGAGGGCACGTGGTCTGGTATGGTTCAGAAGTGGCCTGCCGGACTGCATGCTTGGATAAGGGTCTGGTATGGATTTTGGGGGAACCCCATGTTTTTTTTTTTTATCTTCACTTTTTTTTAATACAGCTGTCAGCGGGGAAACCCATTGACAGCTGATGACTCATTGCTTGTTAAAGGCGCTGCACCCTGATTGGGAAAAACTTTTCACAATCAGGACACAGATTGCACTATGCAGCGGTCAGTTCATTTGCAGGGGCGAATACCCTGCAACTTTGGGTGTTCGGCGAATTGCGGAACAAGCTGATGTTTGGCCCAAACTCATACTCGAGCTGAACCGTTCGCCCATCCCTATTACTAACCTTTGGCTTGTTTACTAACTACGCTTCTGCTTGATCCCTACCTGATATATCTGCTACTGGACCCCACTTTGCTCACCTCCTGGTGGGGCGATCCTGAGGACAGCGATCTGGTACTAGCATGTAGCAAAACCCATCTCCACCATCAAGAGTGCTGGTGAATACTGATTAGTAATTAAAACCTGCATCATAGGTGAGCTTTAATCATTCACCGGGGTGACCTGCTTGTATACCTACCCTGCTGGTTAGTGGGAGTATCTCTACTGCTATAGCTACTGGAAGGGATGAGCTCGGTGTTCGAGTCGAACGCATGTTCGTCTCGAACATCGCCTGTTCGGCGAAACCAGAACTTTGTGGGCCATTTGCACCAAATTCGTGTGACGCGAACGGCCCACAATGCACTGCGCCATCGCACTGCATTGCCGGCGCTGTGATTGGCCAAGCATGCACTGTGTCCCCGCATGCTTGGCCAATCACAGCGCCGGCAGCGAGGAGAGCCATAATTGGCCACAGGCAGGATGCCTGTGGCCAATTATAGCTCAGGGGGGTTTAGTACACGCCCCACACTATAAAAGGCCACCAGCGCGGTGGCCTTGTGTAGTGTGTTCCGGTGTGCAGGGAAAGAGATACATAGGCAGGGACAGTGTTTTCTACAGTCTATTTTTTTCTCAGGCATCTGCAGGAGTTGGGTGTTGTGTGCCTCCAGCACAGTATACATCTGTATCTACCCTTTCTTGCTGTTCTCTAAGCTAGATAGGCAGGCAGGGACAGTGTGTTATTTTCTCAGGCATCTGCAGGCAGGAGTTGCTGTTCATTGCTGTTCTCTAAGCTAGATAGGCAGGCAGGGACAGTGTGTTCTTTTCTCAGGCATCTGCAGGCAGGAGTTACTGTTCATTGCTGTTCTCTAAGCTAGATAGGCAGGCAGGGACAGTGTGTTCTTTTCTCAGGCATCTGCAGGCAGGAGTTGCTGTTCATTGCTGTTCTCTAAGCTAGATAGGCAGGCAGGGACAGTGTGTTCTTTTCTCAGGCATCTGCAGGCAGGAGTTGTTGTTCATTGCTGTTCTCTAAGCTAGATAGGCAGGAAGGGACAGTGTGTTCTTTTCTCAGGCATCTGCAGGCAGGAGTTACTGTTCATTGCTGTTCTCTAAGCTAGATAGGCAGGCAGGGACATTGTGTTCTTTTCTCAGGCATCTGCAGGCAGGAGTTGCTGTTCATTGCTGTTCTCTAAGCTAGATAGGCAGGCAGGGACAGTGTGTTCTTTTCTCAGGCATCTGCAGGCAGGAGTTGCTGTTCATTGCTGTTCTCTAAGCTAGATAGGCAGGCAGGGACAGTGTGTTCTTTTCTCAGGAATCTGCAGGCAGGAGTTGCTGTTCATTGCTGTTCTCTAAGCTAGATATGCAGGCAGGGACAGTGTGTTCTTTTCTCAGGCATCTGCAGGCAGGAGTTACTGTTCATTGCTGTTCTCTAAGCTAGATAGGCAGGCAGGGACAGTGTTATTTTCTCAGGCATCTGCAGGCAGGAGTTGCTTTTCATTGCTGTTCTCTAAGCTAGATAGGCAGGCAGGGACAGTGTGTTCTTTTCTCAGGCATCTGCAGGCAGGAGTTGCTGTTCATTGCTGTTCTCTAAGCTAGATAGGCAGGCAGGGACAGTGTGTTCTTTTCTCAGGCATCTGCAGGCAGGAGTTGCTGTTCATTGCTGTTCTCTAAGCTAGATAGGCAGGCAGGGACAGTGTGTTCTTTTCTCAGGCATCTGCAGGCAGGAGTTGCTGTTCATTGCTGTTCTCTAAGCTAGATAGTCAGGCAGGGACAGTGTGTTCTTTTCTCAGGCATCTGCAGCAGTTAGTGGGTGTTGTGTGGCCCAGCACAGTATACACCTGTATATACCCGTCATTGCTGTTCTCTAACCACTTAAGGACCGGACCATTACGCCGCTTAATGACCAGAGGTGTTTTCACAATTTGGCACTGCGCTGCTTTAACTGGAAATTGTGCAGACATGCAATGTTGTACCCAAATGAAATTTGCGTCCTTTTCTTCCCACAAATAGAGCTTTCTTTTAATGGTATTTGACTGCCTCTGCAATTTTTATTTTTTGCGATATAAACGGAAAAAGACCAAAAATTTTGAAAAAAAAACCATATTTTCTAATTTTTGTTATAAGAAAAATCGAATAAACTAAATTTTAGTCCTACATTTAGGCCAAAATGTATTCAGCCACATGTCTTTAGTAAAAAAAAAATGTCAATAAGCGTATATTTATTGGTTTGCGCAAAAGTTATAGCGTCTACAAACTAGGGTACATTTTCTGGAATTTACACAGCTTTTAATTTATGACTGCCTATCTCATTTTTTGAGGTGCTAAAATGGCAGGACAGTACAACCCCCCCCCCCCAAATGACCCAATTTTGGAAAGTAGACACACCAAGGAAATTGCTGAGAGGCATGTTGAGCCCATTGAATATTTTTTTTTTGTCCCAAGTGATTGAATAATGACAAAAAAAAATAAAAAATACAAAAAGTTGTCACTAAATGATATATTGCTCACACATGCCATGGTTATATGTGGAATTGCACTCCACAATACATTTTGCTGCTTCTCCCGAGTACGGGGATACCACATGTGTGGGACTTTTTGGGAGCCTAGCCGCGTACGGGACCCCAAAAACCAATCACCGCCTTCAAGATTTCTAAGGGTATACATTTTTGACTTCACTCCTCACTACCTATCACAGTTTTGAAGGCCATAAAATGCCAAGATGGCACAACCCCCCCCCAAATGACCCCATTTTGGAAAGTAGACACCCCAAGTTATTTGCTGAGAGGCATCTTGAGCCCATTGAATATTTTCTTTTTTTGTCCTAAGTGATTGAATAATGACAAAAAGAAAATGTACAAAAAGTTGTCACTAAATGATATATTGCTCACACATGCCATGGTTATATGTAGAATTGCACCCCAAAATACATTTGGCTGCTTCTCCTGAGTACGGGGATACCACATGTGTGGGAATTTTTGAGATCCTAGCCGCGTACGGGACCCCGAAAACCAAGCACCGTCTTCAGGATTTCTAAGGGCGTAAATTTTTGATTTCACTCCTCACTACCCATCACAGTTTTGAAGGCCATAAAATGCCAAGATAGCACAAAACCCCCCCAAATGACCCCATTTTGGAAAGTAGACACCCCAAGCTATTTGCTGAGAGGCATGGTGAGTATTTTACAGCTCTCATTTGTTTTTGAAAATGAAGAAAGAAATTTTTTTTTTTCAATTTTCAAAACTTTGTGACAAAAAGCGAGATCTGCAAAATACTCACCATACCCCTCAGCAAATAGCTTGGGCTGTCTACATTCCAAAATGGGGTCATTTGGGGGGGTTTTGTGCCATCTGGGCATTCCATGGCCTCCGAAACTGTGATAGGCAGTGAGGAGTGAAATCAAACATTTACACCCTTAGAAAGCCTGAAGGCAGTGCTTGGTTTTTGGGGTCCCGTACGCAGCTAGGCTCCCAAAAAGTCCCACACATATGGTATCCCCGTACTTTTTTTTTTGTCATTATTCAATTCAATGGGCTCAAGATGCCTCTCAGCAAATAGCTTGGGGTGTCTACTTTCCAAAATGGGGTCATTTGGGGGGTTTTGAACTGTCCTGGCATTTTATGCACAACATTAGGAAGCTTATGTCACACATCATCCACTCTTCTAACCACTTGAAGACAAAGCCCTTTCTGACACTTTTTGTTTACATGAAAACATTTTTTTTTGCAAAGAGGTACTATTTTTTTGAAAAAAAATGGGGGGTTAGACCCTAGATCTTTCCTCTGCCCTCAAAGCATCTGACCACACCAGATCGGTGTGATAAAATGCTTTCCCAATTTCCCAATGGTGCTGTTTATATCCGGGGGGGGGGACATTCCCTCCCACTGCTTGTAAAAGCAGTCTAGAGGCTAATTAGCCGCTATAATTGCTTTTACATGAAAGCCGGCCGCTGGCTGAAAATAATTATACCAATATGATACCTAAACCCGCAGGCATCATTCTGGTATAACCATTCAAAGTCCAGCAACATACCAGTACGTTGCTGGTCCTTGTTGAACATGTATTGTAATCTTTTTTTCATGCAGCCTGTTGGCTGAATGAAAAAAAGATATTGATCGGTGGGTATGCCCACCATTAGAATACCTCCCTTCATCCACCCACTTCTAATGATGGGCATACATGCACCATTTATACATGCCGAAGCTATGGGGGCAACCTCCCGCAAAAAAAGTTATGCCGCGTACACGCGGTTGGACTTTTCCACGGGCAAGCCTCTGTTGGAATTTCGACCATATGTACGCGGCATAAAAGGATATGCCGCGTACATACGGTTAGACTTTTCCACGGGCAAGCCTCCATCAGAATTTTGACCGTATGTACGCTGCATTAGGAGCAAAATCGCTCCTCCGCCCCTGCTGCCCCCATGCTTCGGCATATATGCTCTTTTTTTTTACTGTGGTGGTGAAATCACCTCCTACAGCGTTGGAGTAACGGCTTTATGTATCGTGGGAGCAAACGCTGTTGCTGTCAAGATAAATAAATAAATCCGCGCTGCAACTGAATGGCGTACCTGATAAGCAAATGATGGTTAACATTAAAACAAAGTAACATTACAGTATAACAGTTAGACCTTACCATACCATACCTGCAAAGCAAATACCAAAAAAAACCTAGTAAAAAAGAAAAAAATTTAATGTAACCTGTGCCTAAATATATATATGTGCCGAAGCATGGGGGCATCCTCCCGCAAAAAAGTTATGCCGCACACACACGGTCAGACTTTTCCACGGGCAAGCCTCCGTCGAAATTTCAACCGTATGTACGTGGCATGAAAGGTTATGCCGCGTACATACGGTCAGACTTTTCCACGGGCAAGCCTTGTCGGAATTTTAACCGTATGTATGCGGCATTAGGAGCAAAATCGCTCCTCCGCCCCTGCTGCCCCCATGCTTCAGCATATATGCCCTTTTTTTTTTACTGTGGTGATGAAATCACCTCCTACAGCATTGGAGTCATGGCTTTTTGTATCGTGGGAGCAAACGCTGTTGCTGTCAAGATAAATAAATCCACGCTGCAACTGAATGGCGTACCTGAAAACAAAAAGTTACATACCTGAAAAGCAAGCATGATAAAACATTGCAGAATAGAATACAGTAAAAAATAGCAGAACAATAGAAAGAAAATAGAAAGAGAGAGAGAGAACAATAAAACGACAACTATTTTTTGTTTTTTTATTTTATATTTTTTTGGGGTTTTTGTTTTTTACGTTTTTTTTTTTGGTTTTTTTTACACTTTTTTTTTTACTCAACTGTAACGGGTTCGGGTCTCTCAAAATGTGATGGCATCTTGGGAGACCCTGTGTAAGTGTGTCCTAGTCTGTGAAATGCTGTACCCTACGCTAAAACTTCACTTTTGAGTGGTAGTGTTCAAAACATTTACCAATGCACAGACCAGGATTGTCAGGACAGAGTGGACAAAAATAACGGGTGTCACGCCTAAATCCGTGCTTGCTACAGACACAACATCTTTTTTGGGGGGCTCGTTGGGTAGGGGTACTCTCGAGGACATACGGATAATGCCTCTCATCCAGCCGGCTTACTGCATTTGGTTGGGGATGGTGAGGTGCAGAACCGCCTGGATACAGGAGTTCTGTGACTATCTCATCATGGAATTTTAGGAGAGATAAAGTCCCGCTTGAAGCTCTGTATAGCACATGAGCGTTCAGCAAAACCAATTGGAATAAGGATAGAGACACTTTTTTGTACCAGCGTCTCGACTTACGGGCAATGTGATACGGCGCCAACTTCTGGTCGTTGAGGTCCACCCCTCCCATATTTTGGTTATATTCATGGACACAGAGGGGTTTCTCCACAACACCAGTCGCCGTACGAATTTGGACTGTCGTGTCTGCATGAAGGGAGGTAAGAAGGAAAACATTCTTATTATCCCTCCACTTCACAGTGAGCAAATTATTACACTTCAAGCAGGCTCTCTCCCCCAGCCTAAGATGGGAATCTACAAGCCCCTGGAGAAAGCCCCGGCGATTAGGTCGCACGGTGCCACATGCTCCAATCTGATGATCAAACAAGTGACTAAACAGTGGCACGCTCGTGTAATAATTGTCCACATACAAGGGGTACCCCTTTCCGAATAAGGGTGACATCAAGTTCCACACTATCTTGCCAGCGCTCCCTTTGTAATCCGGGCAGTTGAACGACTCAACCTGACTATCTTTTCCCTCATAAACCGTAAAGCTCCATACATAGCCTGTTGCCCTGTCACAGAACTTATAGAGCTTGACCCCGTATCTGGCACACTTGCTGGTAAGGTACTGCTTGAAAGACAAGCGGCCAGAAAATTTAATCAGGGACTCATCAACGCAGACAACTTGATGGGGAATAAACAAGGCTGCAAAACATTCGTTGAAGTGGTTTATGAGGGGCCGAATTTTGTAGAGCCGGTCGTATTCATGGTCTCCACGTGGATGACAAAGTTCATTGTCGTTGAAATACATGAACCGCAAAATCTGCTCATATCATGTCCTGGGCATGGAGGCAGAGAACACGGCATATGGTCAATTGGGCGCGTGGACCAATAAGCATGTATTGACGAAAATTTATGTGTGCCCATGTTGAGGGAAAGGCCCAGAAAGGTCTTAAATTTGGAAACCGTAATTGGGCTCCAATTTCTGGCAAGGGAAGACAACTGGTATACCAGTCTCCCTGATCTTCATCTGGGAGATCAGTGTAGGACGATGAGGTCCGTGAGGCCGTGCCACAGTTGACATCTTGAGGTTTCCCTTTGCCTGGTGCTGGCTGCAGAAAGAAGGCTGTGAGATTTTTAGGGTAACGCTTGTCCTTCCTTTTGCGTGACATCGCTGGATCAGGCTTGGATGATAGTGTGGAGCTGTGTTTGGTCTCCGTTGGTGCAGGGTCCTGCTAGATGTGCTGGATATTCCCCCGGTCGGCTGACAGAGCTATCAGTTTATGCGGCCACATGCAAGCCACGCCCCCAGGAGCAGTGATTTTAATGATGCTTAAAGTGCAACAATAAAAATGAAAAAATCCTTTTAAGATAGTGCCTAGGGAGTCCCCTAATGTGTATGTAAAGTGCTGCATCTGTAGCATGCATGCTACAGAAATTTTTTTATTTCTAAAGAAAAGAAGTAAACAAGTCAAATCCCATTTAAAATGACTTGCGGTTACAATTGCTGTCACCCGGCTATTTAAAAAATAAAGAAAAAAATGGCATGGGGTCCCTCTCCCAGTCCATACCAGGCCCTTCAGGTCTGGTATGGATTTTAAACAAAAAAAGTAAACAAAAACCAGGGTGGGGTCCCCCAATATCCTAACCAGACCCTTATCCAAGCATGCAGCCTGGCCGGTCAGAAAAGGGGAGGGGACGAGCAAGCGCCCCCCCCCCTCCTTAACCACACCAGACCACATGTCCTCAACATGGGGGGGTGGGTAAATAATAAAATAAAATAAAAAACACATTGCTGGCAGTAGAAAAAAGTGTGGGAAAAATGGCGTGACCCCCTCTCAATTATACCAGACCCTTTGGGTCTGGTATAAGCTTGAATCATTCAGACTCTTTGGGTCTGGTATGGATTTTAGGAAGAACCCACGCCAAAATTAAAAACAAAATGGCGTGGGGTCCCCCCAAAATCCATACCAGACCCTTATCTGAGCATGCAGCCTGGCAGGACAGGAAAGGGGGGATGATCGAGTGTTCCCTCCTCCTTAACCATACCAGGCCACATGCCCTTAACATGGGGGGTGCTTTGGGACCAAAAGCACCTTGTCTCCATGTTGATGGGGCCAAGGGCCTCTTCCCAACAACCCTGGGCTGTAGTTTCGGGGTCTGTGGGCGGGGGGTCTTATCAGAATCTGGAAGCCACCCTTTAACAAGAGGGCACCCAGATCCTAGCTCCGCCCTATGTGAATGGGTATAGTGTACATCGTACCCCTACCCATACACCAAAAAAGTGTAAAGAAGTAATAAAGACAAGAAACTGTTTTTTACAAGTACTTTATTAAAAAAAATTAAAATTGTGTCCCTCAATGTATATCCACTGTCAATCACGACGCCCACCGGACCCAAAAAAATAGAAAGGAAAAAAAACGCTCCATCTCCTGGGAGGCCTCCTGCCGTCTTTCTGCTCTGCTCTTTTACAGTTCGTATATAGGCAAGGGGCGGCGTCACCCAGGTATGTCCCACCTCTAATGTCATGTGCCACAATGCTCTCACGCCCCCATGTTGAGGGCACGTGGTCTGGTATGGTTCAGAAGTGGCCTGCCGGACTGCATGCTTGGATAAGGGTCTGGTATGGATTTTGGGGGAACCCCTTTTTTTTTTTTTTTATCTGCACTTTTTTTTAATACAGCTGTCAGCGGGGAAACCCATTGACAGCTGATGACTCATTGCTTTTTAAAGGCGCTGCACCCTGATTGGGAAAAACTTTTCACAATCAGGACACAGATTGCACTATGCAGCGGTCAGTTCATTTGCAGGGGCGAATACCCTGCATCTTTCGGTGTTCGGCGAATTGCGGAACAAGCTGATGTTTGGCCCAAACTCATACTCGAGCTGAACCGTTCGCCCATCCCTATTACTAACCTTTGGCTTGTTTACTAACTACGCTTCTGCTTGATCCCTACCTGATATATCTGCTACTGGACCCCACTTTGCTCACCTCCTGGTGGGGCGATCCTGAGGACAGCGATCTGGTACTAGCATGTAGCAAAACCCATCTCCACCATCAAGAGTGCTGGTGAATACTGATTAGTAATTAAAACCTGCATCATAGGTGAGCTTTAATCATTCACCGGGGTGACCTGCTTGTATACCTACCCTGCTGGTTAGTGGGAGTATCTCTACTGCTATAGCTACTGGAAGGGATGAGCTCGGTGTTCGAGTCGAACGCATGTTCGACTCGAACATCGCCTGTTCGGCGAAACCAGAACTTTGTGGGCCATTTGCGGCAAATTCGTGTGACGCGAACGGCCCACAATGCACTGCGCCATCGCACTGCATTGCCGGCGCTGTGATTGGCCAAGCATGCACTGTGACCCCGCATGCTTGGCCAATCACAGCGCCGGCAGCGAGAAGAGCCATAATTGGCCACAGGCAGGATGCCTGTGGCCAATTATAGCTCAGGGGGGTTTAGTACACGCCCCACACTATAAAAGGCCACCAGCGCGGTGGCCTTGTGTAGTGTGTTCCGGTGTGCAGGGAAAGAGATACATAGGCAGGGACAGTGTTTTCTACAGTCTATTTTTTTCTCAGGCATCTGCAGGAGTTGGGTGTTGTGTGCCTCCAGCACAGTATACATCTGTATCTACCCTTTCTTGCTGTTCTCTAAGCTAGATAGGCAGGCAGGGACAGTGTGTTATTTTCTCAGGCATCTGCAGGCAGGAGTTGCTGTTCATTGCTGTTCTCTAAGCTAGATAGGCAGGCAGGGACAGTGTGTTCTTTTCTCAGGCATCTGCAGGCAGGAGTTACTGTTCATTGCTGTTCTCTAAGCTAGATAGGCAGGCAGGGACAGTGTGTTCTTTTCTCAGGCATCTGCAGGCAGAAGTTGCTGTTCATTGCTGTTCTCTAAGCTAGATAGGCAGGCAGGGACAGTGTGTTCTTTTCTCAGGCATCTGCAGGCAGGAGTTACTGTTCATTGCTGTTCTCTAAGCTAGATAGGCAGGCAGGGACAGTGTGTTCTTTTCTCAGGCATCTGCAGGCAGGAGTTGCTGTTCATTGCTGTTCTCTAAGCTAGATAGGCAGGCAGGGACAGTGTGTTCTTTTCTCAGGAATCTGCAGGCAGGAGTTGCTGTTCATTGCTGTTCTCTAAGCTAGATATGCAGGCAGGGACAGTGTGTTCTTTTCTCAGGCATCTGCAGGCAGGAGTTACTGTTCATTGCTGTTCTCTAAGCTAGATAGGCAGGCAGGGACAGTGTTATTTTCTCAGGCATCTGCAGGCAGGAGTTGCTTTTCATTGCTGTTCTCTAAGCTAGATAGGCAGGCAGGGACAGTGTGTTCTTTTCTCAGGCATCTGCAGGCAGGAGTTGCTGTTCATTGCTGTTCTCTAAGCTAGATAGGCAGGCAGGGACAGTGTGTTCTTTTCTCAGGCATCTGCAGGCAGGAGTTGCTGTTCATTGCTGTTCTCTAAGCTAGATAGGCAGGCAGGGACAGTGTGTTCTTTTCTCAGGCATCTGCAGGCAGGAGTTGCTGTTCATTGCTGTTCTCTAAGCTAGATAGGCAGGCAGGGACAGTGTGTTCTTTTCTCAGGCATCTGCAGCAGTTAGTGGGTGTTGTGTGGCCCAGCACAGTATACACCTGTATATACCCGTCATTGCTGTTCTCTAACCACTTAAGGACCGGACCATTACGCAGCTTAATGACCAGAGGTGTTTTCACAATTTGGCACTGCGCTGCTTTAACTGGAAATTGTGCAGACATGCAATGTTGTACCCAAATGAAATTTGCGTCCTTTTCTTCCCACAAATAGAGCTTTCTTTTAATGGTATTTGATTGCCTCTGCAATTTTTATTTTTTGCGATATAAACGGAAAAAGACCAAAAATTTAGAAAAAAAAAAACATATTTTCTACTTTTTGTTATAAGAAAAATCGAATAAACTAAATTTTAGTCCTACATGTAGGCCAAAATGTATTCAGCCACATGTCTTTAGTAAAAAAAAATGTCAATAAGCGTATATTTATTGGTTTGCGCAAAAGTTATAGCGTCTACAAACTAGGGTACATTTTCTGGAATTTACACAGCTTTTAATTTATGACTGCCTATCTCATTTTTTGAGGTGCTAAAATGGCAGGACAGTACAACCCCCCCCCCCAAATGACCCAATTTTGGAAAGTAGACACACCAAGGAAATTGCTGAGAGGCATGTTGAGCCCATTGAATATTTTTTTTTTTGTCCCAAGTGATTGAATAATGACAAAAAAAATAAAAAATACAAAAAGTTGTCACTAAATGATATATTGCTCACACATGCCATGGTTATATGTGGAATTGCACTCCACAATACATTTTGCTGCTTCTCCCGAGTACGGGGATACCACATGTGTGGGACTTTTTGGGAGCCTAGCCGCGTACGGGACCCCAAAAACCAATCACCGCCTTCAAGATTTCTAAGGGTATAAATTTTTGATTTCACTCCTCACTACCTATCACAGTTTTGAAGGCCATAAAATGCCAAGATGGCACAACCCCCCCCCCAAATGACCCCATTTTGGAAAGTAGACACCCCAAGTTATTTGCTGAGAGGCATCTTGAGCCCATTGAATATTTTCTTTTTAAGTGATTGAATAATGACAAAAAGAAAATGTACAAAAAGTTGTCACTAAATGATATATTGCTCACACATGCCATGGTTATATGTAGAATTGCACCCCAAAATACATTTGGCTGCTTCTCCTGAGTACGGGGATACCACATGTGTGGGAATTTTTGAGATCCTAGCCGCGTACGGGACCCCGAAAACCAAGCACCGTCTTCAGGATTTCTAAGGGCGTAAATTTTTGATTTCACTCCTCACTACCCATCACAGTTTTGAAGGCCATAAAATGCCAAGATAGCACAAAACCCCCCCAAATGACCCCATTTTGGAAAGTAGACACCCCAAGCTATTTGCTGAGAGGCATGGTGAGTATTTTACAGCTCTCATTTGTTTTTGAAAATGAAGAAAGAAATTTTTTTTTTTCAATTTTCAAAACTTTGTGACAAAAAGCGAGATCTGCAAAATACTCACCATACCCCTCAGCAAATATCTTGGGGTGTCTACATTCCAAAATGGGGTCATTTGGGAGGGTTTTGTGCCATCTGGGCATTCCATGGCCTCCGAAATTGTGATAGGCAGTGAGGAGTGAAATCAAACATTTACACCCTTAGAAAGCCTGAAGGCAGTGCTTGGTTTTTGGGGTCCCGTACGCGGCTAGGCTCCCAAAAAGTCCCACACATATGGTATCCCCGTACTTTTTTTTTTTGTCATTATTCAATTCAATGGGCTCAAGATGCCTCTCAGCAAATAGCTTGGGGTGTCTACTCTCCAAAATGGGGTCATTTGGGGGGTTTTGAACTGTCCTGGCATTTTATGCACAACATTAGGAAGCTTATGTCACACATCATCCACTCTTCTAACCACTTGAAGACAAAGCCCTTTCTGACACTTTTTGTTTACATGAAAACATTTTTTTTTTGCAAAAAGGTACTATTTTTTTGAAAAAAAAAGGGGGGTTAGACCCTAGATCTTTCCTCTGCCCTCAAAGCATCTGACCACACCAGATCGGTGTGATAAAATGCTTTCCCAATTTCCCAATGGTGCTGCTTATATCCGGGGGGGGGGGACATTCCCTCCCACTGCTTGTAAAAGCAGTCTAGAGGCTAATTAGCCGCTATAATTGCTTTTACATGAAAGCCGACCGCTGGCTGAAAATAATTATACCAATATGGTACCTAAACCCGCAGGCATCATTCTGGTATAACCATTCAAAGTCCAGCAACATACCAGTACGTTGCTGGTCCTTGTTGAACATGTATTGTAATCTTTTTTTCATGCAGCCTGTTGGCTGCATGAAAAAAAGAGATTGATCGGTGGGTATGCCCACCATTAGAATACCTCCCTTCATCCACCCACTTCTAATGATGGGCATACATGCACCATTTATACATGCCGAAGCTATGGGGGCAACCTCCCACAAAAAAAGTTATGCCGCGTACACGCGGTCGGACTTTTCCACGGGCAAGCCTCTGTTGGAATTTCGACCGTATGTACGCGGCATAAAAGGATATGCCGCGTACATACGGTTAGACTTTTCCACGGGCAAGCCTCCATCAGAATTTTGACCGTATGTACGCTGCATTAGGAGCAAAATCGCTCCTCCGCCCCTGCTGCCCCCATGCTTCGGCATATATGCTCTTTTTTTTTACTGTGGTGGTGAAATCACCTCCTACAGCGTTGGAGTAACGGCTTTATGTATCGTGGGAGCAAACGCTGTTGCTGTCAAGATAAATAAATAAATCCGCGCTGCAACTGAATGGCGTACCTGCTAAGTAGGGATGAGCCGAACACCCCCGGGTTCGGTTCGCACCAGAACCTTCGAACGGACCGAAAGTTCGCGCGAATTTTCGAACCCTATTCGTTATAATGGACGCGAACGTTCGAAATCAAAATTGCTAATTACAACGGCCAATATGCATGTTAATGTTATAAAACAGGTTTGGGGACCCGGGTCCTGCCCCAGGGGACATATATCAATGCAAAAAGAAATTTTAAAAACTAAAGTTTTTTCGGGAGCAGTCATTTTAATGATGCATAAAGTGAAAAAAAAAAGTGAAATTTTCCTTTAAATATGGTACCTGGGGGGTGTCTAAAGTATGCCTGTGAAGTGGCATGTGTTTCCCGTGTTTAGAACTGTCCTTGCACAAAATGACATTTGTAAAGGAAAAAAAGAAGCCATTTAAAACCACTTGCGGCTTTAATGTCATGTCTTGTCCTGGCCGCCATATGGCTGAAAATCCTTGAGAAAAATGGCATGGCTACCCCATCACCCCCCCCCCCCACCCCAGCCCCTTTGGGTCTTGTATGGATACTAAGGGGGACCCCGCACCCAAAATAAAACCCTATACCTACAACCCTATATACTCTGAACAGCAGTATATAGGTGGTGCAAACAAGACATGGACTGTAGGTTTGTTCTTAAGTAGAATCTGAACAGGTACATTATGAAGTGTAGCTACATCCCAAAAAAATCAATTTTTAAGCTTTTTGGAGAACATAGGGAGGGGTTATCACCCCTGTAACATTTGCTGTCTTTGCACATCTGTTCAGAACATGTCACCTCACTTTCCGTCCCAATGACAAATGTTTTTGGAAAAGTGGGGTTTTAATTGAAACAAGGATTGGTGATAAAGCATCAGTAGAGAGGAGATACCTTTTTCCCAAATTAAATCTAACAGGATAGAATTTTCCTTCCTAGGGGTAGATTTCCTCTCACTTCCTGTTTTCTCTTGCCGTTTGCAAGTAGGAGTCGTTTGTAAGTTGGATGTTTGAAAGTAGGGGCCTGCCGTATATACTCTGCAGAAATTTGCCCTATTAGATGTTGGTGTAGCCACAAGACTGGTGGGCACAGGAATGGGCCCTGCTGTGAGTTAATAGATCAAGATTTGTACTTGCATGCACCTGTTGAACCGGGCAGAAAAATTGGGCCTTTGGTGGTGGTGGTGGTGGACGGTGTTGCCACAAGACTGTAAGCCCTCACAGTTACTCTTGGTGGGTGCAGGAATGGGCCCTGCTGTGAGTTATTAGATCAAGATTTGTAATTGCATGCACCTGTTGAACAGGGCAGAAAAATTGGGCCTTTGGTGGTGGTGGTGGTGGTGGACGGTGTTGCCACAAGACTGTAGGCCCTCATAGTTACTCTTGGTGGGCGCAGGAATGGGCCCTGCTGTGAACTATTAGATCAAGATTTGTAATTACACGCCCCTGTTAAACAGGGGCTGAAAAATTGTGCCTTAGGCATTGGTGCTGGTGCCACAACACTGCAACCCCTCACAGATACTGTACTTGGAGCACAGCAGTCACACCTGTTGCGAAGCATCTTTTTAAAAAATTGTAATTACACGCCCCTGTTATACAGGGGCTGAAAAATTGTGCCTTAGGCACTGGTGCTGGTGCCACAACACTGCAACCCCTCACAGATACTGTACTCTGAGCACAGCAATGAGACCTGTTGCAAAGCATTGCCTAAAAATTGTAATTACACGCCCCAACAGGGGCTGAAAAATTGTGCCTTAGGCACTGGTGCTGGTGCCACAACACTGCAACCCCTCACAGATACTGTACTCTGAGCACAGCAGTCACACCTGTTGCGAAGCATCTTTTTAAAAAAATTTAATTACACGCCCCTGTTATACAGGGGCTGAAAAATTGTGCCTTAGGCACTGGTGCTGGTGCCACAACACTGCAACCCCTCACAGATACTGTACTCTGAGCACAGCAATGAGACCTGTTGCAAAGCATTGCCTAAAAATTGTAATTACACGCCCCAACAGGGGCTGAAAAATTGTGCCTTAGGCACTGGTGCTGGTGCCACAACACTGCAACCCCTCACAGATACTGTACTCTGAGCACAGCAGTCACACCTGTTGCGAAGCATCTTTTTAAAAAATTGTAATTACACGCCCCTGTTATACAGGGGCTGAAAAATTGTGCCTTAGGCACTGGTGTGGTGGCATGGATCATTGAGGAGGAGGAAGAGGATAGTCAGTGAACATAACAGGACAGTCACTCAGCATCAGCATAGGCAGTCTTGAAGGGATGTGACATTATAAATTATTCCGTTATATCCGCTTCAGGTGTCTGGTAGCTGGTGGTGATCCAAGACTGATTCATTTTTATGAAGGTCAGTCGATCAACCGAGTCGGTGGACAGGCGCACCCTATGATCGGTGACAAATCCTCCAGCAGCACTGAATGTGCGTTCGGAAAGAACGCTGGATGCAGGACAGGCCAGTAGCTCAATTGCATACTGTGCAAGCTCTGGCCAGTGATCCATCCTCAGGACCCAGTAAGCCAGAGGATTTTCGGTGGGAAAGGTGTCCAAGTCTGACCTTGCCCCTAGGTATTCCTGCACCATGTATATCAGACGCTGGCGATGGTTGCTGGAACCGATCATACCTTGGGGCTGCGGACTAAAAAATTGTCTGAACGCATCGGTCAGACGTCCACCTTCCCCACCGCTCCTTCTGCTACTGACCGAAGCCTCAGCAACTTGTCGTCCAGGACCAGGAGTTTGTAACCTCCCAGTTTCTGGGAACGCGTTGCACAGACCTTTCTGCAAGGCCTCCCTGAGATGTCTCATCCTCTGCTCCCTCTGCGACGGCAAGATAAGGTCCGCAACCTTACCCTTGTACCGTGGATCAAGGAGAGTGGCCAGCCAGTAATGGTCACTCTCCTTGATCCGAAGAACACGAGGATCCTTCCGCAGGCTTTGCAGGATCAGGGAGGCCATGCAGCGTAGGTTAGCTGAGGCATTCGGTCCGGAGTCTTCTGGGTCACTGAGGATGACATGATCGCCAGCCACCTCCTCCCAGCCACGTACAAGTCCACTGGTTTGTTGGGACTGTACATCATCCCTAAAAGACTGCTGCTGCTGATGCTGAGTGCCAGGCTCCACCTCCATGCTCACACAATCCTCCTCCTCCTCCTCCTCCTCCTCTTCCTGTGTGATGGGTGGGACAGAAGGAACATTGTCTGGATAAAGGGGGCCTTGAGAGACAAGGAAGTCCTCCTCTTCCTGCCTCTGTTCTGCCTCAAGTGCCCTGTCCATTATCCCACGCAGCGTATGCTCCAACAGGTGGACAAGAGGTACAGTGTCACTGATGCATGCACTGTCACTGCTCACCATCCTCGTGGCCTCCTCAAATGGTGAGAGGACAGTGCATGCATCCCTGATCATGCTCCACTGGCGTGGGGAAAAAAAGCCAAGCTCCCCTGACCCTGTCCTGGTGCCGTAGTCGCAAAGGTACTCATTGATGGCCCTCTGCTGCGTGTGCAGTCGCTGCAGCATGGCCAACGTTGAGTTCCACCTGGTGGGCATGTCACATATTAGGCGGTTCTTGGGCAGGTTCAGCTCCTTTTGCAGCTCAGTCAGCCGAGCACTGGCATTATAAGATCGGCGGAAATGCACACAGACTTTCCTGGCCTGCCTCAGGACATCCTGTAAGCCTGGGAACCTGCCCAAGAACCGCTGCACCACCAGGTTGAGGACGTGAGCCATACAGGGCACATGGGTGAGCTGCCCCTGTCGCAGGGCGGAGAGGAGGTTGGTGCCATTATCAGAAACGACCATTCCTGGCTTAAGCTGGCGTGGCGTCAACCACCTCTCGGCCTGCCCCTGCAGAGCTGCCAGAACCTCTGGCCCAGTGTGGCTCCTGTCCCCCAAACACACCAGCGCAAGCACGGCATGGCATCTTTTTGCCTGCGTACTCGCGTAGCCCCTTGTACGCCTACGGAGCACCGCTGGTTCCGAGGACAGAGCACTCGAAGAGGACATGGAGGAAGAAGAAGAGGAGGGGGTGGAGGAGAGAGGTGTGTCACAACCAGTAGTAGCATTTTGGAGGCGTGGTGGCGGAACAACCTCCAACACTACTGCACCTTGTCCTGCATCCCTCCCAGCTACCAATAGAGTGACCCAATGGGCCGTGAAAGAAAGATAACGTCCCTGTCCATGCCTGCTGGACCATGAGTCAGCGGTAATATGCACCTTACCGCTGACCGCCCTGTCCAGCGAGGCATGGACATTGCCTTCCACATGCCAGTAGAGAGACGGAATCGCCTTCCGTGAGAAAAAGTGGCGTTTGGGAACCTGCCACTGAGGAACCGCACATTGAACAAACTCACGGAAGGGGGCCGAGTCTATCAACTGAAAAGGCAGCAGTTGAAGTGCTAGCAATTTAGCCAAGCTAGCATTCAACCGCTGGGCATGTGGATGGCTGGGAGTATACTTCTTTCGACGGTCCAGCAGCTGGGGCAGGGAAATTTGCCTGCTACAATCGGACGTCGGTGTACTGCAAGTACTTGGTTGTGACACACCTAATTCTACACCTTCAGTCCTCTCAGAGCAGCTTTCAGAGAGGACTGAAGATATAGTGGGGATGGAGATCCCAGCTGATGAGGAGCAAGGAGAGGTCCGCTTTGTTCTTTGGTGTGGGTCTTTTATGTGTGCTTGCCAACGAGCTGCATGGCAGGTCGACATATGTCTGCTCATGCTTGTGGTGCCCAAGCGGCTGATGTTTTGGCCACGCGAGATACGCTTGAGACAAATATTGCAAATAGCAGTGGTGCGATCTGATGCACTCGTCTCAAAAAAGGCCCACACCAAAGAACTTTTGTGATAACGTGCAGAGGCAGCGCCCTGCACAGGCGGAGCTCTGCGGTGTGGTACAGTTGCTGTGCTGGCCTCTAGCTGGCCTCCAGGGGGCATCCTGCCTCGTTGGACATGTGACGCTGCATCCTCCTCCTCCTCCTCCTCTCTCCCTTCAGGCACCCACGTGGAGTCAGTGACCTCATCATCCCCTCCCTCTTCACCACTAGAGCAAACCTGGCAGTAAGCTGCAGCTGGTGGAACACTACTGCCAGATTGCTGTCCTTCAGCATCCCCTCTCTCTGCGCGCACACTACTGACTTCCTCAAGCTGGGTATCATCATCCGAGCCTTCGAATCGTTGGGCATCCTCCTGGAGCATGTACCCAACACTGTGCTCAAACAGTTCGGGGGACTCCTCAGGAGGACATGGTGGGTCTAGGGAAGGGGTGGCTGATGATGCCATTGAGTACGCGTTGGCAGCTGCTCTGCCAGTACCCTGAGCCTGGGTGAGAGAGGATGAGGAGGATGAGGAGGGCTTGGTCATCCATTCTACCAAGCCTTCGGCATGATGCGGCTCCACATGTCCAGCTGCCGAAAACAAAGACAAGCGTGTCCCATGGCCACGTGCTGATGACGATGCACGACCACGTCCACGGCCAGCACTGTTGTCTCTAGAAACAGAGCCTGCCTGCCCTGTGTTCTTGCCTCGGCACGCTCTGCCTCTCCTTGGCGGTCTTCCAGCCATTGTAGTCGGTAGTGTATATAGTATAAAAAATAGAACTCCTATGTGTGCTCACAACACACTGTAGGTCCTATGGGTGCTGACACTAACACACTATAGGTACTATGTGTGCTGCTGACAAGAAAATATAGGAGCTCTGTTTGCTGCCACTAACACACTAGAAGTCCTATGGGTGCTGCTGAGAAGAAAATATAGGAGCTCTGTTTGCTGCCACTAACACACTAGAAGTCCTATGGGTGCTGCTGAGAAGAAAATATAGGAGCTCTGTTTGCTGCCACTAACACACTAGAAGTCCTATGGGTGCTGCTGAGAAGAAAATATAGGAGCTCTGTTTGCTGCCACTAACACACTAGAAGTCCTATGGGTGCTGCTGAGAAGAAAATATAGGAGCTCTGTTTGCTGCCACTAACACACTAGAAGTCCTATGGGTGCTGCTGAGAAGAAAATATAGGAGCTCTGTGTGATGCCACTAACACACTAGAAGTCCTATGGGTGCTGCTGAGAAGAAAATATAGGAGCTCTGTTTGCTGCCACTAACACACTAGAAGTCCTATGGGTGCTGCTGAGAAGAAAATATAGGAGCTCTGTTTGCTGCCACTAACACACTAGAAGTCCTATGGGTGCTGCTGAGAAGAAAATATAGGAGCTCTGTTTGCTGCCACTAACACACTAGAAGTCCTATGGGTGCTGCTGAGAAGAAAATATAGGAGCTCTGTTTGCTGCCACTAACACACTAGAAGTCCTATGGGTGCTGCTGAGAAGAAAATATAGGAGCTCTGTTTGCTGCCACTAACACACTAGAAGTCCTATGGGTGCTGCTGAGAAGAAAATATAGGAGCTCTGTGTGATGCCACTAACACACTAGAAGTCCTATGGGTGCTGCTGAGAAGAAAATATAGGAGCTCTGTTTGCTGCCACTAACACACTAGAAGTCCTATGGGTGCTGCTGAGAAGAAAATATAGGAGCTCTGTTTGCTGCCACTAACACACTAGAAGTCCTATGGGTGCTGCTGAGAAGAAAATATAGGAGCTCTGTTTGCTGCCACTAACACACTAGAAGTCCTATGGGTGCTGCTGAGAAGAAAATATAGGAGCTCTGTGTGATGCCACTAACACACTAGAAGTCCTATGGGTGCTGCTGAGAAGAAAATATAGGAGCTCTGTTTGCTGCCACTAACACACTAGAAGTCCTATGGGTGCTGCTGAGAAGAAAATATAGGAGCTCTGTTTGCTGCCACTAACACACTAGAAGTCCTATGGGTGCTGCTGAGAAGAAAATATAGGAGCTCTGTTTGCTGCCACTAACACACTAGAAGTCCTATGGGTGCTGCTGAGAAGAAAATATAGGAGCTCTGTGTGATGCCACTAACACACTAGAAGTCCTATGGGTGCTGCTGAGAAGAAAATATAGGAGCTCTGTTTGCTGCCACTAACACACTAGAAGTCCTATGGGTGCTGCTGAGAAGAAAATATAGGAGCTCTGTTTGCTGCCACTAACACACTAGAAGTCCTATGGGTGCTGCTGAGAAGAAAATATAGGAGCTCTGTTTGCTGCCACTAACACACTAGAAGTCCTATGGGTGCTGCTGAGAAGAAAATATAGGAGCTCTGTTTGCTGCCACTAACACACTAGAAGTCCTATGGGTGCTGCTGAGAAGAAAATATAGGAGCTCTGTGTGATGCCACTAACACACTAGAAGTCCTATGGGTGCTGCTGAGAAGAAAATATAGGAGCTCTGTTTGCTGCCACTAACACACTAGAAGTCCTATGGGTGCTGTTGGGGTGCAATGCTGTGCTAACAGCACTGCGGTTGGTACTACTGCAATACTGTACTAACAGTAAGCACGCACCAGACTAATCCCCAGCAGCAGCTAATAACACACTAACTGTGCAATCAGCAGCAATGAACGATCAATGACTTAGGTAGCAATGGTTTAGCAAAGAAATAGCCAATGGTTTAGCAAAGAAGAGCAAATCTTTCAGTATCAAGCAAAGACAGAATCAGCAGACTAATCTCTCCTAAAGCCGGAACTCATGTGACCGGGGCCGATGGCGTGGCAGCCTTTTAAATGGTGGGGCGTGTACTAAAGCCCCTGAGCTGTAATTGGCTACAGCCGTCCTGCCTGTAGCCAATTATTGCTCTCCGAGTTTCGGGCGCTGTGATTGGCCAAGCATGCGGGGTCACAGTGCATGCTTGGCCAATCATCAGCCAGCAATGCACTGCGCCGGCCGCGCCGGCCGCAATGCATTGCGGGGCCGCTCGCATCACACGAATGTGATGCGAACGGCCCAAATAGTTCTGGGCTCGACGAGCGAGCGAACGCCCGATGCTCGATTCGAACATGGGTTCGAATCGAGCACCGGGCCCATCCCTACTGCTAAGCAAATGATGGTTAACATTAAAACAAAGTAACATTACAGTATAACAGTTAGACCTTACCATACCATACCTGCAAAGCAAATACCAAAAAAAACCTAGTAAAAAAGAAAAAAATTTAACGTAACCTGTGCCTAAATATATATATATGCCGAAGCATGGGGGCATCCTCCCGCAAAAAAGTTATGCCGCATACACACGGTCAGACTTTTCCACGGGCAAGCCTCCGTCGAAATTTCAACCGTATGTACGTGGCATGAAAGGTTATGCCTCGTACATACGGTCAGACTTTTCCACGGGCAAGCCTCCGTCGGAATTTTAACCGTATGTATGCGGCATTAGGAGCAAAATCGCTCCTCCGCCCCTGCTGCCCCCATGCTTCAGCATATATGCCCTTTTTTTTTTACTGTGGTGATGAAATCACCTCCTACAGCATTGGAGTCATGGCTTTTTGTATCGTGGGAGTAAACGCTGTTGCTGTCAAGATAAATAAATCCACGCTGCAACTGAATGGCGTACCTGAAAACAAAAAGTTACATACCTGAAAAGCAAGCATGATAAAACATTGCAGAATAGAATACAGTAAAAAATAGCAGAACAATAGAAAGAAAATAGAAAGAGAGAGAGAGAACAATAAAACGACAACTATTTTTTGTTTTTTTATTTTATATTTTTGTTGGGGTTTTTGTTTTTTACGTTTTTTTTTTGTTTTTTTTTACACTTTTTTTTTTACTCAACTGTAACGGGTTTGGGTCTCTCAAAATGTGATGGCATCTTGGGAGACCCTGTGTAAGTGTGTCCTAGTCTGTGAAATGCTGTACCCTACGCTAAAACTTCACTTTTGAGTGGTAGCGTTCAAAACATTTGCCAATGCACAGACCAGGATTGTCAGGACAGAGTGGACAAAAATAACGGGTGTCACGCCTAAATCCGTGCTTGCTACAGACACAACATCTTTTTTGGGGGGCTCGTTGGGTAGGGGTACTCTCGAGGACATACGGATAATGCCTCTCATCCAGCCAGCTTACTGCATTTGGTTGGGGATGGTGAGGTGCAGAACCGCCTGGATACAGGAGTTCTGTGACTATCTCATCCTGGAATTTTAGGAGAGATAAAGTCCCGCTTGAAGCTCTGTATAGCACATGAGCGTTCAGCAAAGCCAATTGGAATAAGGATAGAGACACTTTTTTGTACCAGCGTCTCGACTTACGGGCAATGTGATACGGCGCCAACTTCTGGTCGTTGAGGTCCACCCCTCCCATATTTTGGTTATATTCATGGACACAGAGGGGTTTCTCCACAACACCAGTCGCCGTACGAATTTGGACTGTCGTGTCTGCATGAAGGGAGGTAAGAAGGAAAACATTCTTATTATCCCTCCACTTCACAGTGAGCAAATTATTACACTTCAAGCAGGCTCTCTCCCCCAGCCTAAGATGGGAATCTACAAGCCCCTGGGGAAAGCCCCGGCAATTAGGTCGCACGGTGCCACATTCTCCAATCTGATGATCAAACAAGTGACTAAACAATGGCACGCTCGTGTAATAATTGTCCACATACAAGGGGTACCCCTTTCCGAATAAGGGTGACATCAAGTTCCACACTATCTTGCCAGCGCTCCCTTTGTAATCCGGGCAGTTGAACGACTCAACCTGACTATCTTTTCCCTCATAAACCGTAAAGCTCCATACATAGCCTGTTGCCCTGTCACAGAACTTATAGAGCTTGACCCCGTATCTGGCACGCTTGCTGGTAAGGTACTGCTTGAAAGACAAAGGGACTCATCAACGCAGACAACTTGATGGGGAATAAACAAGGCTGCAAAACGTTCGTTGAAGTGGTTTATGAGGGGCCGAATTTTGTAGAGCCGGTCGTATTCATGGTCTCCACGTGGACGACAAAGTTCATTGTCGTTGAAATGCATGAACCGCAAAATCTGCTCATATCATGTCCTGGGCATGGAGGCAGAGAACACGGCATATGGTCAATTGGGCGCGTGGACCAATAAGCACGTATTGACGAAAATTTATGTGTGCCCATGTTGAGGGAAAGGCCCAGAAAGGTCTTAAATTTGGAAACCGTAATTGGGCTCCAATTTCTGGCAAGGGAAGACAACTGGGGATTAGCGGCGATGAATTGACCAGCATATAAATTACTCTGGTCCACAATAGATCTATAGAGATCTTCCGTGAAAAACAGCGAATAAAAATCAAGTGGCATAAAATCAGCTGTTTCCACCTGAATACCGGGTTAACCAGTGAATGGGGGAAGTACGGGTTCTGCAGAAGTGGTGGGGACCCAATCAGGATAGGCGAATTCTGCAGGAAGGGCACTATGGGCACGACGGGCCTGCCTTTGTCTTCTTCTTCTTGGTGGCAGCGGGACACTACTTGTGCTTGCCACCTCGCCAGCTTGAACTGCACTTATGGGACTCACCACGTCACCACGTGATACTGCAGTGCTGGATGTACGCCCAGGCTGTACTAGGCCACTGGTGCTTGCCAGTTCACCAGAAGGAATAGCGGCGCTAGTACTACTCTGCTCCATGATACGAGAGACCTGCGGTTCTTGCTCCTCAACAACCTCAGAAGATCGGGATCGGGTGCGCCTAACCTTAGCAGGGACCTCATCATCTTCGTCGCCCGGGCTATCTGACATGAAGCCGCTGTCTTCTACGGGAAGGTATTCTGAGCCTGAATCTGACAGATCCGTGACCTCCTCTTCACTATCTGTCAAGCTCAGAATCTCGTAGGCCTCTTTACTAGTGTACCTTCGATTTGACATTTTGGGCTCAAAATTTAGGGGTACACTAGTAAGATTCACAGGAAAAAAAAGCACCTGACTGTTGTCAGCAAATATCTACAAAAAAAACTGTTAGCGATCGCAGGGATCAGGCCTGACTCTGCGAACGCTGCAGTTATGTGTGTTGTGTTTGGTAAGTGACAGTGATCGATCGATATTGCACTTGGGTGTGCTGGGCTGGGCTGGGCGGAGGGGCTAAACGCAGGTGCTAGCAGGTATCTGGGCTGATCCCGCTAACACTGCATTTTTGGGAACCCTAAACCGCTGGGGACGCTAGTATAGATCTGATCAGATATTGATCTGTTCAGATACTATACCACTAAGGGAAGTGTATGCTTTGCGCGTGGGTGTTAGCGTTACTGGCACTAACCTAACGCTGCCTGGGGCGACACAGACCCTCTCTGGCGCTAAAACCTAATTTATATTACCCGCCGGGCGATCAGGGGGTTAAACCTTTATTGGGTTATATATGGCGGGTGCCCTGATGCTATAAAAAGCAAACTAACCAACCAGCGTCACCCGTAACACTTATACGGTGATCACTGGTGAAAGGGTTAACTAGGGGCAATCAGGGGGTTAAAACCTTTATTAGGTAATATACGGGGGTACCTGGCGCTATATAAAAACCTGACGGGTAACCTAAATAACTAACTCACCAGTGACACTTATACAGTGATCACTGGTGAAAGGGTTAACTCTAGGGGCGATAAAGGGGTTAAACCTTTATTATATAATATATGGGGGTACCTGATGCTATAAAAACCTGCAGCAAACCTAAAAAAAATAACTTGCTATCTAGGGGCACCACCGACACTAATACAGCGATCGGAAAAACGATCGCTTAGTGACGCTGGCGATAGGAGATGAAAGGGTTACCTGGGGGGCAATCAAGGGGTTAAACCTTTATTAGGGGGGGTTAGGGGGCTACCCTGGACCTAAAGGGGCCTAAACCTAGCTGCCCTGCAACATTTTACTATCACAGATGACACTAAATACAGCGATCAGAAAGAAATTGATCACTGCAATCAGTGACACTGTGACTGGGGGCTGGGGGGTGATCTGGGGTGACTGGGGGGTGTAAGTGTGCCTACGTGTACTGGTGTCAGTGGGCTGTTGGTGCACTTACTGTGAGATGTCTTCTCTCCTCGTGCCGGATCGAAAAAATCACCACGAGGAGAGATGACATCACTTCCTCTGCCTGTGTTTACATTTACACAGCAGAGGAAGCATATCATTCGCTGGGAGCGATTGCGAGGGGGTGGCCAGAAACGATGGTAAGTAATTACAATTCCTGATATAATAGTTCACAGCAGGGCGTTCCAGTGCCCACCAAGAGTAACTGTGAGGGCTTACAGTGTTGTGGCAACCCCCTTGAAATTGCACTGAAAGTTCACTTGGAAGTGCAGTCACTGTAAATCTGAGGGGGACATGCAAGGAAAATAAAAAATTATTGGATAATAAAATCAGCAGAGCTTCCCCTCATTTCAGATCTACCCCTCAGATTTACAGTGACTGCACTTCCAAGTGCACTTTCAATGCAATTTCAAGTGCACTTTGCACTTGTAGTTTGCACTTGTAGTGCAAAGTGGAATTTCCTTTTGTAAATAACCCCCTATATTCCTATGGCAGAGTTTGCTTATAACAATTCCAAACATGGCTCCACTTCTCAAAGTCCTTTTTACTTAAACATCATGTATCATCCAGTTTTTATTCCTGATCTCCCTATCTCAAGTCCAATTCATGCTGTTATCTACAGATTAACTACAGTACAGGATATTCAGAAAAAAATGATTGATACTTTGAGGCTCAGGAATGTTACAAAGAGGATGCTGACAGACATCGCAGGTCACTCCCTACGCGTGGGTGACAATGTTTGGTTAATTACCAAAAATTTTAAGGTTCTTGTTTCATCTGCTAAATTGGACCAAAGTTTTGTGGGACCTTTGAAGATTTCTGCTAAAATCAACTTGGTCACTGGTCAACTTTTGCATAAAACTTCTTCACAGTATAAAGATTCACCCTGTTTTTTCAATTTCACTACTCAAACTGTTTCATGTAAATCCTTTTTCTGGAAGAAGTCTTCCACCTTCATGTTATGTTGAAGTACAGGGTGAAGAAGAGTTTTTGGTGGAGAAAATTATTGATTCTATCATCTTTAGGAACAAATTACAATATCTGGTTTAATGGGGAGGATATGGGCCAGAAGTAAATTCTTGGGAGCCTGAGGTTGACGTTCATGCCCCTAGATTAACAAGAGAATTCCACCAGTTGTTTCACAAACCTGGCCCTAAGATGTCGAGGGGATGTCCTGGGAGAAAGGGAGTACTGTCTTAGGTCTTCAGTCTTAAAGCGGGATTCCACCCGCAATTTTTTTTTTTTTTAAAGTCAGCAGCTACAAACACTGTAGCTACTGACTTTTAATAAGGACACTTACCTGTCCTAGTCACCCACGATGTCAGCCCCCCCGAGTCCGCCATCCTCAGTAAGGGAAACAGGCAGTGAAGCCTTGCGGCTTCACTGCCCGTTTCCTACTGCGCATGCGCGAGGCTTGCGCCGCTTTGTGAATGGGCGGCTGCTTTCTGGGATACACACAGTTCCCAGAAGGCAGCGCACCACATTCCCCAGAAGACACCGCGAGGAGGAGGAGAAAGAAGACCTGCCGAAGTAGAGGAAGAGGCAGATTAGCAAGTTCCGCATAGCAACCGCCCTTTCTGGTGAGTAATTTTATTTTTATTTTTTCATTTATTTTTTCAATTTTTTTAAAGTATTTTGGTGTATTTTTTCATGCTTCCTTCTTATTTTCATACATATTTGTTGCTAACAATGACTAACATTTTGTAAACAATTGCAAACAATGTGATCTGTGTGAAAACCTTTGCTTCTTGTTGTTCCTGTTGTACCTGATTGTTACCTTAAATAATTAAAACTATTGGAAAGGAGCCATTTAAATCTGGGGGTAGCCTGCTTGACTTGGGTGGTAGTCACCAGATACTTGCTGAAAGCAATTCATATTTAGTTAAATTGGCTCCAAAACTAAAATGTTGGGCTATTATTATTAGGGTTGTCCCGATACCACTTTTTTAAGACCGAGTACAAGTACCGATACTATTTTTCAAGTATTCGCCGATACCGATTACCGATACTTTTTTTTTTATGTCGTGTGACAGTTTTCAAACCACAATACAGACAAATGCCATCTAGGCAGTCAGTGGGAAGAATGCCCATTACATTGGCGGTCAGTGGGAAGAATGCCCCTTACATTGGCGGTCAGTGGGAAGAATGTTCCTTACATTGGCGGTCACTGGGAAGAATGCCCCTTACATTGGCGGACAGTGGGAAGAATGTCCCTTACATTGGCGGTCAGTGGGAAGAATGCCCCTTACATTGGCGGTCAGTGGGAAGAATGCCCCAGAACATTGGTGGTCAGTGGGAAGAATGTCCCTTACATTTGTGATCAGTGGGAAGAATGTTCCTTACATTGGTGGTCAGTGAGAAGAATGTTCCTTACATTGGTGATCAGTGGGAAGAATGTTCCTTACATTGGTGGTCAGTGAGAAGAATGTTCCTTACATTGGTGATCAGTGGGAAGAATGTTCCTTACATTTGTGATCAGTGGGAAGAATGTCCCTTACATTGGTGATCAGTGGGAAGAATGTTCCTTACATTGGTGATCAGTGGGAAGAATGTTCCTTACATTGATGGTCAGTGAGAAGAATGTTCCTTACATTGGTGATCAGTGGGAAGAATGCTCCTTACATTGGTGATCAGTGGGAAGAATGTTCCTTACATTGATGGTCAGTGAGAAGAATGTTCCTTACATTGGTGATCAGTGGGAAGAATGTTCCTTACGTTGGTGATCAGTGGGAAGAATGCTCCTTACATTGGTGATCAGTGGGAAGAATGTTCCTTACATTGGTGATCAGTGGGAAGAATGCTCCTTACATTGGTGGTCAGTGAGAAGAATGTTCCTTACATTGGTGATCAGTGGGAAGAATGTTCCTTACGTTGGTGATCAGTGGGAAGAATGCTCCTTACATTGGTGTTCAGTGGGAAGAATGTTTCTTACATTGGTGATCAGTGGGAATAATGTTCCTTACATTGGTGATCAGTGAGAAGAATGTCCCTGA
This sequence comes from Rana muscosa, assembly GCA_029206835.1. NCBI lineage: Eukaryota > Metazoa > Chordata > Amphibia > Anura > Ranidae > Rana > Rana muscosa. The sequence goes on from CM055117.1 coordinate 765,121,691, forward strand.
CGTTGGTGGTCAGTGAGAAGAATGTTCCTTACATTGGTGATCAGTGAGAAGAATGCCCCTTACATTGGTGGTCAGTGAGAAGAATGTTCCTTACATTGGTGATCAGTGAGAAGAATGTTCCTTACATTGGTGATCAGTGAGAAGAATGCCCCTTACATTGGTGGTCAGTGAGAAGAATGCTCCTTACATTGGTGGTCAGTGAGAAGAATGTTCCTTACATTGGTGGTCAGAGGGAAGAATGCTCCTTATATTGGTGGTCAGTGGGAAGAATTTTCCTTACGTTGGTGGTCAGTGGGAAGAATGCCTGCCTTACAGATAACGAATACGTTCATTGGGGTCACTATTTTATTATCTGTGAGTTGGAAATGGAAACATTGATATAGGAGGAAGTTGGCGCTGGTAGCAAAGACAATGTAAGAACTAATGCAGATGAGGGAAAAGGATAAAAACAAAAACACTAAATGAGAAATGGTAAATCAATAGGTTATAATAAAAACAATTCACATAAGACTATAAAAAGTCCTTTCAGTCCGTCCTAAAACACCTAGAAGGCAGCCCAGTGAAGAAGTGAAGCAAATCCTGAAAGAGCTGTGGGGAGGAGCACAAAAGCGCCACTCTAAGTGCAGTATTATCAATAAAATTGAATATTAAAAATGGGGGGGGGGAGCATGTATGTACTCACAAACATGAGATAAAAAATGAGCATGTGGACAGAAAAGTCTTATCTGTAGGGAAGCGGTGGCGCAGACTAGATGGCGCTGGTGAAAGCCGGTGTGTAGAGAGAGCTGCTACACACCGGCTTTCACCAGCGCCATCTGGTCTACGCCACCACTTCCCTACAGATAAGACTTTTCTGTCTACATGCTCATTTTTTATCTCATGTTTGTGAGTACATACATGCTGCCCCCCCATTTTTAATATTACATTTTATTGATAATACTGCACTTAGAGTGGCGCTTTTGTGCTTCTCCCCACAATGGAAACATTGATCACTGCTGAAGAAACCCCAAGTAACCTCTTGAGGAACCTCTCATTTTTCACATCAACAAGTTAAAAAAGACTGGATTACTGATTATTAAGCACTATAGTACTTGCAATATAGAAGAGCTGTCAGCGGGTGGCACTGCCGTTCAGGTGATTCCAGGGAAAGAAGGCAATATTGTTGCACTCTCTCTCTCTGAGCTCAAATCCTACCCTCCTTCCTAACAGTTCTTAATTATTCACCAGAGAAAGGCAGGACTCCCCTCCCCCTGGGCCGTTCTCAGTGCTGCTGATCAAAACTCACTTCCTCCCAGCATCGAGTCACCTACTGAACAGCAGAAGCTGCAGAACACAGGCTGCTGTTTTGGATGATGAGAAAGACATGTTACAGTTCAACGGTTTACTTTACTAAAGTTTACTTACACGCTGAGGACTCGCTCTCCGCCCGCTCTGCTCTCCACTCTGCTCTCCACTCTCCGCCCGCTGACTCCGCCCATCTAAGGTATCGGTAAAGGCATCGGGAGCATTTGCGCAAGTACAAGTACTCGCACAAATGCTCAGTATCGGTCCCGATACCGATACTAGTGTTTTACTAGTATCGGTATCGGGAAAACCCTAATTATTATACTACCTAACACAACACCAGTCTCTTGTTCTTTCCCCCATTTCTGTCGAAAGATAGTTCATTGATTCATTATAATGCTGACTTAAATAATGCAGGCTGGCAGATTTATAATATAAGCTTGTCGCTATTATTGGTGGCTGAGGTTTATCATATTTTTTGGGAGATCATGGTTAAGGGATATAATTTTTTTGGGATTTTAACCCTCTGGAATACAATATTATAGCAAAGCTGACAGGAGTTAAAGTGGTTGTAAACCCACTTTTTCAACTTGCACCTACAGGTAAGCCTAGATTAAGGCTTACCTGTAGGTGCAAGAAATATCTCCTAAACCTACACGGTTTAGGAGATATTTACTAAAATGACAGGCGCCGCTGCCTACGGCGCATGCGTGCCGTAGATAACGGCGCATTCATGGGGTTAATCCCATTCACAAACTCGGCTACTTCCCAGCAATAGCTTGGCGTAGCCGAATGGGACGCCTCCCGCGCGCATGCGCAGAGTGACGTCTCCGCCGCTCCGGCCAATCACAGCGCCGGAGCGGCGCTGTGATTGGCTGATGCAGCGATACCCGGAAGTAACATTCCGGCTATCGCCGCAGAGATGGCTGCGGCTCAAGACAGGGACATGGACGGCTTCGGGGGCCCCGATCTAAGGTAAGTGGTACATAATGAGCTAGTATGCTAGTCATACTAGCTCATTATGCCTTTCTCTTGCAGGTGTTGTAAAAAAAAAAAAAAAAACGAGTAGTGGGTTTACAACCACTTTAAAAACATATTTCTGTTGTTGGTGTGGGATGTTATAATGTTCCTAGCGATATTGAAATTCTGCAAGTATTGGGTGTTATATTTCTACTTGAGGAAGATCCACTTATTATTCTGGTAATGCACACTTGTATAATGTTCTTAGCAGAGGGGTATGTGACTAAGCACTGGTAGCAACGGGTATTGTAATGAGGTAGAATATGAGATGTTGAAAGTTTTGAAGTATATTATAATGTTGGTGATGGGCTATAGTATGTCCTTAAAACAATGCTCAATTTGCCTGGTTTGGGATGATTGCTAAGGGCTGCCCGGGCTATTATGCATAATCGGAATATTTCACGGGATTACATAAATCTGTAAATCATTCGATTATAATCAGTTTACCCTGTTTATACTGCAGCAATGAGCATTTATGAACATCAAATGCAATCCTAAATACACATTTTCAAACAAGCTGGAAAACCTCTCTGATCCCTTATGTCTACTTTCATTCATAGAACATAAACTGACCATTCACATCACTTTTGCCAGACTTTTGCCTTAGCTTTGCTATTTCAAGGAAAGTAAGCAAGTGATGAATCTCAGAGGTACAGTAACTAAGAAAAGAGCAAGCATTATTCTCCCTATTATACATCATTATAAAACAGAATATGTACAGATTGTCATTGTTGGATGACATTAGCATTTGTTGCCAGGTGAAGTTGAGTTCCACTTATTAATATTCAACTTACCCTAATATAAACTGTTTTCTTTTTTGTTCCTCATATTTTCAAAAAATCACAGCATGGTATTTTAGTGGCCACATAGTGGATTAAAGGGGTTAATGTTTTACAAGACCTTCCTTTTACACCATAGTTCTCTTATATTTGGATATCTGAAGAATGTGCTGTTATCAACATAGAACAATATGTTAGTGTTTGTATGAAAGTGAATTTAGCGATTTCATTCCTTACAATATTCAGTTTTCTGTTGCTTAGCAACAGGACCTTTATTTCGAAGCTATAAACTTCAATAGTTTTCCTTTGTTAAAATATAACGCTGTGTCTATCAACTAGGCTCTTTGCAGAGACTGTTATTTTTTGGAAAGTGAGAGTGTCCTGTTGATTTTAAGTACAACAATTTATAGGCTTCCATTGAAAAAATAGCTTATTAAGTGAAATTAATTAGGCATTTCAATCTTCATTTCAAAGTGTCTGCAAATCTTTTCTATCAATGTTAAAAAATAAAAGAACCAATATAATTTCTACTGGCCAGGGCTGCTTAAATTTAGGTTTGTATACTGACTATTAAATGACGATGCCCAGAAATTGATTAAATGGCCCATGTTCTCACTAAGACCTCTTCTAAGTGGGCACCCCTGCTAAAGACAATGCTTCATTCAGGCTGGTAATGGGCATCTATTTTTTTTAAGTTTTATTTGTGTGAAATGGTCTGGAACTCCATTTCTTATCTAATTTCAACTGTGACATTTTTGGGCTGTCTTTTAATGAGGGTAAATAAACTCTGTTGGTACATCAGAGTGACCATAAAACAATAGTTTTGATGCATTTCAAAATGTTATCTCTCCTTCTTGCCACTTCTGGTCAATTGTTTATATTTTATTTTATTTTCTAAGAGAAGTTCTGTCATTTATCTTGCTCTTACATTGTGCTATCAGCACTATGTATATATGACCAATGTATATTTTTTATTTTCTCCATTTATTTTGGAAGAATAAGGTTCAACATCTAATATAGTAATTTCCATCATTTTCGTTTACACTGTTTCCTATTTTTGGCTAAACATTTCAAATCCCCCTTCCTCTTTTGTCAAAGGTGTAGTCACCATTCACTTTAATGATTCGTGGTATCAATTAAATATGCTAATTGTTTAAAGGTGGAGTCTGTTTAGGTATATATATATATATATATATATATATATATATATATATATATATATCCATATCTGTTTAAAACTAGCTACGACTAAGGATTCTGCCGAACCGCATTGTTTTATTGTCACTCTGATGTTCCAATAGACGACACTTCAAGGACTTCAGTGTTGCCGACTCTTTCTACTGTTTATGCCTGAACACAATTTTGCAACTTTGACATATGTTAGCAAAGCTGTACATATCATCACAATTAGTATATCCTAAAATAGTAAAACAAAAATCATATTTTATTAATTAAACTATATTTCTTGCTATTTTTATCATTTACAACCAAAAATAAATTCTCCTACTCCTGACAATTGCAGTGATACCACATGTGTATGTCACTTGTACCCATAGTTGGGTCCAGAAATAACAGTGCATTTTCCTTTTTTATCCTGCCTAAAGCACACTGATACTGACACTAACTGACACTGATACTAATTAAAAAAATGTTTTTTTTTTTTTTTTAAATCCTACCCGAAATATTTTGACCCTGACCTTTGATCCCAACCTCTTACTTGTCATTTGGCCCTTACCTTGACCTTTGAACTTTACTTTGACCCTAACACTAACCCTGACACAGACCTAGATCAAGGCTTGATCTAGCTATATTTTTTTTCATCGTTATTTTTTTACACACTTTTGTTGGTTTACATCTTTTTCCCCTGGCAAGGAGAAACAGATACAATGCATAATTCTCTTCATTCAGAGAAGAAAAACACATGGGCAGGCTACACAGTGACTGATCACTGTGATAGCTAATCAAAAGCTATCACAGCGATCAGGTGATCGGGAATCGGGAGTCCCAGTCCACGAACATTAGTACAAAACCCAGGGCTCTTGATGAGAGCTTGGGAGTGCACTGTGGGACATGCCCCCAGAACAAACACTGGTATGCATATATGGAAGAAAACCCACTTCAGTGAGGCCGCATATATATGTACAGGCATCGGAAAGGGGATAAAAATTCACTGGGCACCTCTAAGCACGGTTTAACTTAGTGCCCAATGACAGTCCCTTTCTTTTTGACTGTATAATTTGTTTTGAGATTTTAAATTATTTTTAATAAAGCAGTTTTACACTATGGAATCCCCTACTGGTCTATCTCTTACATATTGAATCCTGCGGATGTAGTGCATAATATTGAAGATCTTTTAATATTAATCCAAAGGAAGGAAAAATCAGAGGTGCAGACATCCAAGCTGAAGGAAAGTAGAATTTGGTGTTGAGAATAAGGTTAAAACAACTAGAGAGTAGGGATGAGCTCGGTGTTCGAGTCGAACATAGGTTTGACTCGAACATCGGCTGTTCGCAGCGTTCGGCGAACAACGAACGATTTGGGCCGTTCGCGCCAAATTCGAGTGACGCGAACGGCCCACAATACACTGCGCCATCGTAGTGTAATCCCGGCGCTGTGATTGGCCAAGCATGCACTGTGACCCTGCATGCTTGGCCAATCACAGCGCCGGCAGCGAGGAGAGCAATGATTGGCCACAGGCAGAATGCCTGTGGCCAATTATAGCTGAGGGGGTTTAGTACACGCCCCACACTATAAAAGGCCGCCAGCGCGGCGGCCTTGTGTAGTGTGTTCCGGAGCAGGGAAAGTGAAGGATAGGCAGGGACAGTGTCAAATCTTGTCAAATCTATTCTTTGCTAAACCTTGTGTGTAGGGACAGAGAAGGATAGGCAGGGAGAGTGTCAGTGTCATATTCTTTGCTAAACCTTGTGTGTAGGGAGAGAGAAGGATAGGCAGGGAGAGTGTCAGTGTCATATACTTTAATAAACCTTGTGTGAAGGGAGAGAGAAGGATAGGCAGGGGACAGTGTCAGTGTCATATTCTTTGCTAAACCTTGTGTGCAGGGAGAGAGAAGGATAGGCAGGGAGAGTGTCAGTGTCATATACTTTGATAAACCTTGTGTGCAGGGAGAGAGAAGGATAGGCAGGGGACAGTGTCAGTGTCATTGTTGCTAAGCCTCCTGCACATTATACACCTGAAGTTAGCCCGTATTGCTGCTTTTTCCTGGTGTGTTACACCAACAGGATTTTGCGGCACTTACAGCGGGCGGAGTGTGCCTCCTGACCATATTACAACTTAACTTAGCCTGTATTGCTGCTTTTTCCTGGTGTGTTACACCAACAGGATTTTGCGGCACTTACAGCGGGCGGAGTGTGCCTCCTGACCATATTACACCTTAACTTAGCCTGTATTGCTGCTTTTTCCTGGTGTGTTACACCAACAGGATTTTGCGGCACTTACAGCGGGCGGAGTGTACCTCCTGACCATATTACACCTTAACTTAGCCTGTATTGCTGCTTTTTCCTGGTGTGTTACACCAACAGGATTTTGCGGCACTTACAGCGGGCGGAGTGTGCCTCCTGACCATATTACACCTTAACTTAGCCTGTATTGCTGCTTTTTCCTGGTGTGTTACACCAACAGGATTTTGCGGCACTTACAGCGGGCGGAGTGTGCCTCCTGACCATATTACACCTTAACTTAGCCTGTATTGCTGCTTTTTCCTGGTGTGTTACACCAACAGGATTTTGCGGCACTTACAGCGGGCGGAGTGTGCCTCCTGACCATATTACACCTTAACTTAGCCTGTATTGCTGCTTTTTCCTGGTGTGTTACACCAACAGGATTTTGTGGCACTTACAGCGGGCGGAGTGTGCCTCCTGACCATATTACACCTTAACTTAGCCTGTATTTCTGCTTTTTCCTGGTGTGTTACACCAACAGGATTTTGCGGCACTTACAGCGGGCGGAGTGTACCTCCTGACCATATTACACCTTAACTTAGCCTGTATTGCTGCTTTTTTCCTGGTGTGTTACACCAACAGGATTTTGCGGCACTTACAGCAGGCGGAGTGTGCCTCCTGACCATATTACACCTTAACTTAGCCTGTATTGCTGCTTTTCCCATTTCCCTGCAGGCCATTAGAATGTCTGGAAGGCAAACAAGGAGAGGCAGACAGTCAGGAGCCAATAAAAGAGGGCAAGCAGGCTCTGTGTCTAGAGACAACAGTGCTGGTCGTGGACGCGGTGCATCGCCATCAGCACGTGGCCATGGGACACGCTTGTCCTTCTTTTCGGCAGCTGGACGTGTTAAGCCACATCATGCCGAAGACTTGGTAGAGTGGATGACCAAGCCCTCCTCATCCTCCTCATCCTCTCTCACCCAGGCTCAGGGTACTGGCAAAGCAGCTGCCAAAGCGTCCTCTTCCCTGGTATCAATGTCATCATCAGTCACTCCTTCCCTAGACCAACCATGTCCTCCTGAGGAGTCCCCCGAACTGTTTGAGCACAGTGTTGGGTACATGCTCCAGGAGGATGCCCAGCGTTTTGAAGGGTCTGATGATGATACCCAGCTAGAGGAAGGCAGTAGCGTGTGAGCAGAGAGAGGGGATGCTCAAGAAGGACACCAATCTGGCAGTCATGTTCCAGCAGCTGCAGCATACTGCCAGATTGGCTCCAGTGATGAGGAGGGAGGGGATGATGAGGTCACTGACTCCACGTGGGTGCCTAATAGGAGAGAGGAGGAGGAGGAGGATGAGGAGGAGGCACATCTCCAATGAGGCAGGATGCCCTCGGGGGGCCAGCGTAAGGGCAGCACACCGACGGAATCACACCGCAGAGCTCCGCCTGTGCAGGGCGCTGCCTCTGCCCGTTATTCAAAAAGTTCTTTGGTGTGGGCCTTTTTTGAGTCGAGTGCATCAGATCGCACAGCTGCTGTTTGCAACATATGTCTCAAGCGTATATCGCGTGGCCAAAACATCACCCGCTTGGGCACCACATGCTTGACCAGACATATGTTGACCTGCCATGCAGCTCGTTGGCAAGCCTACCTTAAAGACCCACACCAAAGAACAAAGCTGACCTCTTCTTGCACCACATCAGCTGGGATCTCCAACCCCACTATACCTTCAGTCCTCTCTGAAACCTGCTCTGAGAGGAATGAAGGTGTAGAATTAGGTGTGTCACAGCCAAGTACTTGCGGGCACTCTGCTAGCAGTACACCGACGTCCGATTCTAGCAGGCAAATTTCCCTGCCCCAGCTGCTGGACCGTCGAAAGAAGTTCACTCCCAGCCATCCACATGCCCAGCGGTTGAATGCTAGCTTGGCTAAATTGCTAGCGCTTCAACTGCTGCTTTTTCAGTTGGTAGACTCGGCCCCCTTCCGTGAGTTTGTGCAATGTGCGGTTCCTCAGTGGCAGGTTCCCAAACGCCACTTTTTCTCACGGAAGGCGATTCCGGCTCTCTACCGGCATGTGGAAGGCAATGTCTTGGCCTCGCTGGACAGGGCGGTCAGCGGAAAGGTGCATATTACCGCTGACTCATGGTCCAGCAGGCATGGACATGGACGTTACCTTTCTTTCACGGCCCATTGGGTCACTCTTTTGGCAGCTGGGAAGGATGCAGGACAAGGTGCAGTAGTGTTGAAGGTTGTTCCACCGCCACGCCTCCAAAATGCTACTACTGGTTGTGACACACCTCTGTCCTCCACCCCCTCCTCTTCTTCTTCCTCCGTGGCCTCTTCCTGTGCTTTGTCCTCGGAACCAGCGGTGCTCCGTAGGCGTTCAAGGGGCTACGCAAGTACGCAGGCAAAAAGATGCCATGCCGTGCTTGCACTGGTGTGTTTGGGGGACAGGAGCCACACTGGGGCAGAGGTTCTCTCTGCTCTGCAGGGGCAGGCCGAGAGGTGGTTAACGCCATGCCAGCTTAAGCCAGGAATGGTAGTTTGCGACAATGGCACCAACCTCCTCTCCGCTCTCCGACAGGGACAACTGACCCATGTGCCCTGTGTGGCTCATGTCCTTAACCTGGTGGTGCAGCGGTTCTTGGGCAGGTACCCGGGCTTACAGGATGTCCTGAGGCAGGCCAGGAAAGTCTGTGTGCATTTCCGCAGCTCTTATAATGCCAGTGCTCGCCTGGCTGAGCTGCAAAAGGAGTTGAACCTGCCCAAGAACCGCCTTATATGTGACATGCCCACCAGGTGGAACTCAACGTTGGCCATGCTGCAGCGGCTGCACACGCAGCAGAGGGCCATTAATGAGTACCTGTGCGACTACGGCACCAGGACAGGGTCAGGGGAGCTCGGGTTTTTTTCACCACGCCAGTGGGGCATGATCAGGGATGCATGCACTGTCCTGGCACCATTTGAGGAGGCCACGAGGATGGTGAGCAGTGACAGTGCATACATCAGTGACACTGTACCTCTTCTCCACCTGTTGGAACATACGCTGCATGGAATAATGGACAGGGCACTTGAGGCAGAACAGAGGCAGGAAGAGGAGGACTTCCTTGCCTCTCAAGGCCCCCTTTACCCAGATAGTGTTCCTTCTGTCCCACCCATCGCACAGGAAGAAGAGGAGGAGGAGGAGGAGGATTGTGTCAGCATGGAGGTGGAGCCTGGCTCTCAGCATCATCAGCAGCAGTCTTTTAGGGATGATTTACAGTCCCAAGAAACCAGTGGACTTGTACGTGGCTGGGAGGAGGTGGCTGCGGATCATGTCGTCCTTAGTGACCCAGAGGACTCCGGACCGAATGCCTCAGCTAACCTACGCTTCATGGCCTCCCTGATCCTGCAAAGTCTGCAGAAGGATCCTCGTATTCTTCGGATCAAGGAGAGGGACCATTACTGGCTGGCCACTCTCCTTGATCCACGGTACAAGGGTAAGGTTGCGGACATTATCTTATCGTCGCAGAGGGAGCAGAGGATGAGACAACTCCGGGAGGCCTTGCAGAAAGGTCTGTGCAACGCGTTCCCAGAGACTGGGAGGTTACAAACTCCTGGTCCTGGACAACGAGTTGCTGAGGCTTCGGTCAGTCAAAGAAGGAGCGGTGGGGAAGGTGGCCGTCTGACCGATGCGTTCAGACAATTCTTTAGTCCGCAGCCCCAAGGTATGATCGGTTCCAGCAACCATCGCCAGCGTCTGATATACATGGTGCAGGAATACCTAGGGGCAAGGTCAGACTTGGACACCTTCCCCACCGAAAATCCTCTGGCTTACTGGGTCTTGAGGATGGATCACTGGCCAGAGCTTGCACAGTATGCAATTGAGCTACTGGCCTGTCCTGCATCCAGCGTTCTTTCAGAACGCATATTCTGTGCTGCTGGAGGATTTTAGTGGCCACATAGTGGATTAAAGGGGTTAATGTTTTACAAGACCTTCCTTTTACACCATAGTTCTCTTATATTTGGATATCTGAAGAATGTGCTGTTATTAACATAGAACAATATGTTAGTGTTTGTATGAAAGTGAATTTAGCGATTTCATTCCTTACAATATTCAGTTTTCTGTTGCTTAGCAACAGGACCTTTATTTCGAAGCTATAAACTTCAATAGTTTTCCTTTGTTAAAATATAACGCTGTGTCTATCAACTAGGCTCTTTGCAGAGACTGTTATTTTTTGGAAAGTGAGAGTGTCCTGTTGATTTTAAGTACAACAATTTATAGGCTTCCATTGAAAAAATAGCTTATTAAGTGAAATTAATTAGGCATTTCAATCTTCATTTCAAAGTGTCTGCAAATCTTTTCTATCAATGTTAAAAAATAAAAGAACCAATATAATTTCTACTGGCCAGGGCTGCTTAAATTTAGGTTTGTATACTGACTATTAAATGACGATGCCCAGAAATTGATTAAATGGCCCATGTTCTCACTAAGACCTCTTCTAAGTGGGCACCCCTGCTAAAGACAATGCTTCATTCAGGCTGGTAATGGGCATCTATTTTTTTTAAGTTTTATTTGTGTGAAATGGTCTGGAACTCCATTTCTTATCTAATTTCAACTGTGACATTTTTGGGCTGTCTTTTAATGAGGGTAAATAAACTCTGTTGGTACATCAGAGTGACAATAAAACAATAGTTTTGATGCATTTCAAAATGTTATCTCTCCTTCTTGCCACTTCTGGTCAATTGTTTATATTTTATTTTATTTTCTAAGAGAAGTTCTGTCATTTATCTTGCTCTTACATTGTGCTATCAGCACTATGTATATATGACCAATGTATATTTTTTATTTTCTCCATTTTCTCCATTTATTTTGGAAGAATAAGGTTCAACATCTAATATAGTAATTTCCATCATTTTCGTTTACACTGTTTCCTATTTTTGGCTAAACATTTCAAATCCCCCTTCCTCTTTTGTCAAAGGTGTAGTCACCATTCACTTTAATGATTCGTGGTATCAATTAAATATGCTAATTGTTTAAAGGTGGAGTCTGTTTAGGTATATATATATATATATATATATATATATATATATATATATATCCATATCTGTTTAAAACTAGCTACGACTAAGGATTCTGCCGAACCGCATTGTTTTATTGTCACTCTGATGTTCCAATAGACGACACTTCAAGGACTTCAGTGTTGCCGACTCTTTCTACTGTTTATGCCTGAACACAATTTTGCAACTTTGACATATGTTAGCAAAGCTGTACATATCATCACAATTAGTATATCCTAAAATAGTAAAACAAAAATCATATTTTATTAATTAAACTATATTTCTTGCTATTTTTATCATTTACAACCAAAAATAAATTCTCCTACTCCTGACAATTGCAGTGATACCACATGTGTATGTCACTTGTACCCATAGTTGGGTCCAGAAATAACAGTGCATTTTCCTTTTTTATCCTGCCTAAAGCACACTGATACTGACACTAACTGACACTGATACTAATTAAAAAAAATGTTTTTTTTTTTTTTTTAAATCCTACCCGAAATATTTTGACCCTGACCTTTGATCCCAACCTCTTACTTGTCATTTGGCCCTTACCTTGACCTTTGAACTTTACTTTGACCCTAACACTAACCCTGACACAGACCTAGATCAAGGCTTGATCTAGCTATATTTTTTTTCATCGTTATTTTTTTACACACTTTTGTTGGTTTACATCTTTTTCCCCTGGCAAGGAGAAACAGATACAATGCATAATTCTCTTCATTCAGAGAAGAAAAACACATGGGCAGGCTACACAGTGACTGATCACTGTGATAGCTAATCAAAAGCTATCACAGCGATCAGGTGATCGGGAATCGGGAGTCCCAGTCCACGAACATTAGTACAAAACCCAGGGCTCTTGATGAGAGCTTGGGAGTGCACTGTGGGACATGCCCCCAGAACAAACACTGGTATGCATATATGGAAGAAAACCCACTTCAGTGAGGCCGCATATATATGTACAGGCATCGGAAAGGGGATAAAAATTCACTGGGCACCTCTAAGCACGGTTTAACTTAGTGCCCAATGACAGTCCCTTTCTTTTTGACTGTATAATTTGTTTTGAGATTTTAAATTATTTTTAATAAAGCAGTTTTACACTATGGAATCCCCTACTGGTCTATCTCTTACATATTGAATCCTGCGGATGTAGTGCATAATATTGAAGATCTTTTAATATTAATCCAAAGGAAGGAAAAATCAGAGGTGCAGACATCCAAGCTGAAGGAAAGTAGAATTTGGTGTTGAGAATAAGGTTAAAACAACTAGAGAGTAGGGATGAGCTCGGTGTTCGAGTCGAACATAGGTTTGACTCGAACATCGGCTGTTCGCAGCGTTCGGCGAACAACGAACGATTTGGGCCGTTCGCGCCAAATTCGAGTGACGCGAACGGCCCACAATACACTGCGCCATCGTAGTGTAATCCCGGCGCTGTGATTGGCCAAGCATGCACTGTGACCCTGCATGCTTGGCCAATCACAGCGCCGGCAGCGAGGAGAGCAATGATTGGCCACAGGCAGAATGCCTGTGGCCAATTATAGCTGAGGGGGTTTAGTACACGCCCCACACTATAAAAGGCCGCCAGCGCGGCGGCCTTGTGTAGTGTGTTCCGGAGCAGGGAAAGTGAAGGATAGGCAGGGACAGTGTCAAATCTTGTCAAATCTATTCTTTGCTAAACCTTGTGTGTAGGGACAGAGAAGGATAGGCAGGGAGAGTGTCAGTGTCATATTCTTTGCTAAACCTTGTGTGTAGGGAGAGAGAAGGATAGGCAGGGAGAGTGTCAGTGTCATATACTTTAATAAACCTTGTGTGAAGGGAGAGAGAAGGATAGGCAGGGGACAGTGTCAGTGTCATATTCTTTGCTAAACCTTGTGTGCAGGGAGAGAGAAGGATAGGCAGGGAGAGTGTCAGTGTCATATACTTTGATAAACCTTGTGTGCAGGGAGAGAGAAGGATAGGCAGGGGACAGTGTCAGTGTCATTGTTGCTAAGCCTCCTGCACATTATACACCTGAAGTTAGCCCGTATTGCTGCTTTTTCCTGGTGTGTTACACCAACAGGATTTTGCGGCACTTACAGCGGGCGGAGTGTGCCTCCTGACCATATTACAACTTAACTTAGCCTGTATTGCTGCTTTTTCCTGGTGTGTTACACCAACAGGATTTTGCGGCACTTACAGCGGGCGGAGTGTGCCTCCTGACCATATTACACCTTAACTTAGCCTGTATTGCTGCTTTTTCCTGGTGTGTTACACCAACAGGATTTTGCGGCACTTACAGCGGGCGGAGCGTACCTCCTGACCATATTACACCTTAACTTAGCCTGTATTGCTGCTTTTTCCTGGTGTGTTACACCAACAGGATTTTGCGGCACTTACAGCGGGCGGAGTGTGCCTCCTGACCATATTACACCTTAACTTAGCCTGTATTGCTGCTTTTTCCTGGTGTGTTACACCAACAGGATTTTGCGGCACTTACAGCGGGCGGAGTGTGCCTCCTGACCATATTACACCTTAACTTAGCCTGTATTGCTGCTTTTTCCTGGTGTGTTACACCAACAGGATTTTGCGGCACTTACAGCGGGCGGAGTGTGCCTCCTGACCATATTACACCTTAACTTAGCCTGTATTGCTGCTTTTTCCTGGTGTGTTACACCAACAGGATTTTGTGGCACTTACAGCGGGCGGAGTGTGCCTCCTGACCATATTACACCTTAACTTAGCCTGTATTTCTGCTTTTTCCTGGTGTGTTACACCAACAGGATTTTGCGGCACTTACAGCGGGCGGAGTGTACCTCCTGACCATATTACACCTTAACTTAGCCTGTATTGCTGCTTTTTTCCTGGTGTGTTACACCAACAGGATTTTGCGGCACTTACAGCAGGCGGAGTGTGCCTCCTGACCATATTACACCTTAACTTAGCCTGTATTGCTGCTTTTCCCATTTCCCTGCAGGCCATTAGAATGTCTGGAAGGCAAACAAGGAGAGGCAGACAGTCAGGAGCCAATAAAAGAGGGCAAGCAGGCTCTGTGTCTAGAGACAACAGTGCTGGTCGTGGACGCGGTGCATCGCCATCAGCACGTGGCCATGGGACACGCTTGTCCTTCTTTTCGGCAGCTGGACGTGTTAAGCCACATCATGCCGAAGACTTGGTAGAGTGGATGACCAAGCCCTCCTCATCCTCCTCATCCTCTCTCACCCAGGCTCAGGGTACTGGCAAAGCAGCTGCCAAAGCGTCCTCTTCCCTGGTATCAATGTCATCATCAGTCACTCCTTCCCTAGACCAACCATGTCCTCCTGAGGAGTCCCCCGAACTGTTTGAGCACAGTGTTGGGTACATGCTCCAGGAGGATGCCCAGCGTTTTGAAGGGTCTGATGATGATACCCAGCTAGAGGAAGGCAGTAGCGTGTGAGCAGAGAGAGGGGATGCTCAAGAAGGACACCAATCTGGCAGTCATGTTCCAGCAGCTGCAGCATACTGCCAGATTGGCTCCAGTGATGAGGAGGGAGGGGATGATGAGGTCACTGACTCCACGTGGGTGCCTAATAGGAGAGAGGAGGAGGAGGAGGATGAGGAGGAGGCACATCTCCAATGAGGCAGGATGCCCTCGGGGGGCCAGCGTAAGGGCAGCACACCGACGGAATCACACCGCAGAGCTCCGCCTGTGCAGGGCGCTGCCTCTGCCCGTTATTCAAAAAGTTCTTTGGTGTGGGCCTTTTTTGAGTCGAGTGCATCAGATCGCACAGCTGCTGTTTGCAACATATGTCTCAAGCGTATATCGCGTGGCCAAAACATCACCCGCTTGGGCACCACATGCTTGACCAGACATATGTTGACCTGCCATGCAGCTCGTTGGCAAGCCTACCTTAAAGACCCACACCAAAGAACAAAGCTGACCTCTTCTTGCACCACATCAGCTGGGATCTCCAACCCCACTATACCTTCAGTCCTCTCTGAAACCTGCTCTGAGAGGAATGAAGGTGTAGAATTAGGTGTGTCACAGCCAAGTACTTGCGGGCACTCTGCTAGCAGTACACCGACGTCCGATTCTAGCAGGCAAATTTCCCTGCCCCAGCTGCTGGACCGTCGAAAGAAGTTCACTCCCAGCCATCCACATGCCCAGCGGTTGAATGCTAGCTTGGCTAAATTGCTAGCGCTTCAACTGCTGCTTTTTCAGTTGGTAGACTCGGCCCCCTTCCGTGAGTTTGTGCAATGTGCGGTTCCTCAGTGGCAGGTTCCCAAACGCCACTTTTTCTCACGGAAGGCGATTCCGGCTCTCTACCGGCATGTGGAAGGCAATGTCTTGGCCTCGCTGGACAGGGCGGTCAGCGGAAAGGTGCATATTACCGCTGACTCATGGTCCAGCAGGCATGGACATGGACGTTACCTTTCTTTCACGGCCCATTGGGTCACTCTTTTGGCAGCTGGGAAGGATGCAGGACAAGGTGCAGTAGTGTTGAAGGTTGTTCCACCGCCACGCCTCCAAAATGCTACTACTGGTTGTGACACACCTCTGTCCTCCACCCCCTCCTCTTCTTCTTCCTCCGTGGCCTCTTCCTGTGCTTTGTCCTCGGAACCAGCGGTGCTCCGTAGGCGTTCAAGGGGCTACGCAAGTACGCAGGCAAAAAGATGCCATGCCGTGCTTGCACTGGTGTGTTTGGGGGACAGGAGCCACACTGGGGCAGAGGTTCTCTCTGCTCTGCAGGGGCAGGCCGAGAGGTGGTTAACGCCATGCCAGCTTAAGCCAGGAATGGTAGTTTGCGACAATGGCACCAACCTCCTCTCCGCTCTCCGACAGGGACAACTGACCCATGTGCCCTGTGTGGCTCATGTCCTTAACCTGGTGGTGCAGCGGTTCTTGGGCAGGTACCCGGGCTTACAGGATGTCCTGAGGCAGGCCAGGAAAGTCTGTGTGCATTTCCGCAGCTCTTATAATGCCAGTGCTCGCCTGGCTGAGCTGCAAAAGGAGTTGAACCTGCCCAAGAACCGCCTTATATGTGACATGCCCACCAGGTGGAACTCAACGTTGGCCATGCTGCAGCGGCTGCACACGCAGCAGAGGGCCATTAATGAGTACCTGTGCGACTACGGCACCAGGACAGGGTCAGGGGAGCTCGGGTTTTTTTCACCACGCCAGTGGGGCATGATCAGGGATGCATGCACTGTCCTGGCACCATTTGAGGAGGCCACGAGGATGGTGAGCAGTGACAGTGCATACATCAGTGACACTGTACCTCTTCTCCACCTGTTGGAACATACGCTGCATGGAATAATGGACAGGGCACTTGAGGCAGAACAGAGGCAGGAAGAGGAGGACTTCCTTGCCTCTCAAGGCCCCCTTTACCCAGATAGTGTTCCTTCTGTCCCACCCATCGCACAGGAAGAAGAGGAGGAGGAGGATTGTGTCAGCATGGAGGTGGAGCCTGGCTCTCAGCATCATCAGCAGCAGTCTTTTAGGGATGATTTACAGTCCCAAGAAACCAGTGGACTTGTACGTGGCTGGGAGGAGGTGGCTGCGGATCATGTCGTCCTTAGTGACCCAGAGGACTCCGGACCGAATGCCTCAGCTAACCTACGCTTCATGGCCTCCCTGATCCTGCAAAGTCTGCAGAAGGATCCTCGTATTCTTCGGATCAAGGAGAGGGACCATTACTGGCTGGCCACTCTCCTTGATCCACGGTACAAGGGTAAGGTTGCGGACATTATCTTATCGTCGCAGAGGGAGCAGAGGATGAGACAACTCCGGGAGGCCTTGCAGAAAGGTCTGTGCAACGCGTTCCCAGAGACTGGGAGGTTACAAACTCCTGGTCCTGGACAACGAGTTGCTGAGGCTTCGGTCAGTCAAAGAAGGAGCGGTGGGGAAGGTGGCCGTCTGACCGATGCGTTCAGACAATTCTTTAGTCCGCAGCCCCAAGGTATGATCGGTTCCAGCAACCATCGCCAGCGTCTGATATACATGGTGCAGGAATACCTAGGGGCAAGGTCAGACTTGGACACCTTCCCCACCGAAAATCCTCTGGCTTACTGGGTCTTGAGGATGGATCACTGGCCAGAGCTTGCACAGTATGCAATTGAGCTACTGGCCTGTCCTGCATCCAGCGTTCTTTCAGAACGCATATTCTGTGCTGCTGGAGGATTTGTCATGGATCACAGGGTGCGCCTGTCCACCGACTCTGTTGATCGACTGACCTTCATAAAGATGAACCAGTCTTGGATCACCACCAGCTACCAAACACCTGAAGCTGATATAACAGACTAATTTATTTTCAAATGTCACATCCCTTCAAGACTGATGCTGATGCTGAGAGACTGTCCTGTTATGTTGACTGACTATCCTCCTCCTCCTCAATGATCCGATTGATGATGATAGCTTGGAAGAACATTTTTGTTTCTGGGTGCCGCCACCAGTGGCTAAGGCCCAATTTTTCAACCCCTGTTTAACAGGAGCGTGTAATTACAATTTTTGATGCAATACTTTGCAACAGGGCTCATTGCTGTGCTCCAAGTACAGTATCTGTGAGGGGTTGCAGTGTTGTGGCACCAGTGCCTAAGGCCCAATTTTTATGCCCCTGTTTAACAGGGGCATGTAATTACAATTTTTTATGCAATGCTTTGCAGCAGGGCTCATTCCTGCACTCCAACTAGAGTATCTGGGAGAGGTTGCAGTGTCGTGGCACCAGCACCAGTGGCTAAGGCCCAACTTTTCAGCCCCTGTTTAACAGGGGCGTGTAATTACAATTTTTGATGCAATACTTTGCAACAGGGCTCATTGCTGTGCTCCAAGTACAGTATCTGTGAGGGGTTGCAGTGTTGTGGCACCAGTGCCTAAGGCCCAATTTTTCTGCCCTTGTTTAACAGGGGCATGTAATTACAATTCTTGATCTAATAATTCACAGCAGGGCCCATTCCTGCGCCCACCAAGACTAACTGTGAGGCCTTACAGTGTTGTGTCAACACCACCACCACCACCACCACCAAAGGCCCAATTTTTCAGCCCCTTTTCAACAGGGGCATGCAATTACAATTCTTGATCTAATAATTCACAGCAGGGCCTATTCATGCGCCCACCAAGAGTAACTGTCAGGGCTCACAGTGTTGTGGCAACACCAACATGTAAGGGGCTAATTTCAGCTGAGTATATACGGCAGGCCCCTACTTTCAAACATCCAACTTACAAACGACTCCTCCTTGCAAACGGAAGGATACAACAGGAAGTGAGAGGAAATCTACCCCTAGGAAGGCAAATTCTCTCCTGTAAGAGTTAATATGGGAAAAAAAGTGTCTCCTCTCCACTGATGCTTTATCACCAATTCTTGTTTCAATAAAACCCCCAAATTTTCAAAAAACATTTGTCATTAGGACGGAAAGTGAGGTGAACTGTTCTGAACAGGTGCACACTGCACAGACAGCAAAACAAATGTTACAGGGGTGATAACCCTTCCCTATGTTTTCCAAAAAGCTTAAAAATAGATTTTTTGCCTGGAGCTACACTTAAACAATGTACCTGTTCAAAATTACAAACAGATTCTACATAAGAACAAACCTACAGTCCCTGTCTTGTATGCACCGCCTGTATACGGCTGTTCAGAGTATATAGGGCCTTTTTTATTTTGTGTGCGGGGTTCCCCTTAATATCCATACAAGACCCAAAGGGGCTGGTAATGGGCTGGGGTGGGGGGGTGTGTGATGGGGTAGCTATGCCATTTTTCTTAAAGATTTTCATCCATATTACTGGGACCAGACATTACATTAAAGCCGCAAGCAGTTTTAAATGGCTTTTTTTCCTTTAGAAATGTAATTTTGTGCAGGGACAGTTCTAAACACGGGAAACACGTGCCACTTCACAGGCATACTTTAGACACCCCCCAGGTACGATATTTAAAGGAATATTTGACTTTTTTTTTTTTTCACTTTATGCATCATTAAAATGACTGCTCCAGAAAAACGGCCGTTTTTAAAACTTCTTTTTGCATTGATACATGTCCCCTGGTGCAGAACCCGGGTTCCCAAACCCTTTTTAGGACAATAACATGCATAATAGTCGTTATAATTAGCACTTTAGATTTCGAACATTCGCATCCATTGTATTTAATAGGGTTCTAAAGTTCGTGCAAACTTTCGGTCCGTTCGCGGGTTCTGGTGCGAACCGAACCCGGGGGTGTTCGGCTCATCACTACTAGAGAGCATACAGACCTATAAAAATACATAAGAGGTCATATGTTATCGGTGAGTGTATATCTAAGTGGGGTGGCGGAAACATTGGAGAACTAATAAAGCACTGAATTGTGGATGCATGCCACTATTTGTTGCACTTTAAGCAGAAGAGGAAATGCGCTGGACATTTTTTATTAGGGAAAGCTATATGTAAGTCACAGACACAATATGGATTTTTCAAGTTTTTTATTTATTCATTAGCACTAGATAGCTTCACACAGTGATTATAAAGAGAGACATATTATTTTGATGAATTGATTTATTAATTATTGTAATGAGCATTTTAATGGTTGTATGTCTTCTGGAAATATTTGAATTCCTTTTATTTCCACCAGATTTACTTGAGAGAATCCAAAAATTAGCACCATTTTTTGTTTTAACAATGACATTCAAGTGCCACTAGAGGGAACCAGTGTGACAGCAGTTCATGTTACTGGAAAACACATGTGCACTTAGGTTTATTTTTACATTACAGCACAGGTTACACTTCCAATACATCGGCTGCCTAAGCTGCCCTTAGCTGTCGCCGGTCCAGGGTGGGAAATATGTAAAGGTTTGTTATGTAATTGTTTAAGTTGATGAATTTGATTTGATCGCTTTAAATATTTGTATGACCTTTCATTTTTCTTTAAGAGCTTTCAGTGTCTGCAAAAAAATAATAAAAAATCCTCAATAGGAGGCTCATATGATGCAATCTTTTACCTGTAGGATTTATTTACCTTCCAGTAAGAAGATTTATGGGATCCTGGCAAGGTAAGACAAAGGGCGGTAACTGGTGAGTGATCTAAGGGTGAGGTTGACAATATGTCAGACATTTCTATTTTTTGCAGGCCCTTTCTTGAATTTGATTCAATTTAACAATCTGTCAGAGGAAAGTGTAGTAATTGTAGTTAGGGCAATTGGCAAAGGTTTATTTGGCACTGTTTATAACACCTTATATGAACAGAATCTTTCTTTCTGCATTCAGCATAGATTCTGCTAATGTAAAAGGGGTTTGCTTGCACAGCCCAGTGGCAACACCTTTTGATCTTTTATCCTATTGTTTAGAAGCTATGTAACCATTGAGGGTGGTGGACAGAGTTTAGGATAACCTTTTGCAGTCTCCAACAGATGAATTTCCTGCAAAAAGCCTATGGATACTGCATGATGTTTGGGTTCTTTATGGAAAGCATGATGTTTGATGAAAGAATGAAGTCCTTTCACATTATCAATATTACTTTAATAGATGCCATTGTGCTGAGCAAAGGGAGATCATACATAGCAATATAGCTGCAATCAAGTGCATATGGGCGGTCAGGGGAACAGCGGGGGTGAACTCATGAGGGGAACGGACATAACAAATGGGGAAACCAATAAACACGTTAAAAGTTGCAAGTACAAGTTACCATGCAGAGAACATGCATTTGATTTCCATGGGCATCAGCACACACTCTTTCTTTTTGCAATGTGCATAGGTCAGCTTTATCCATTCTTGTCACAAGCTTCTGTACTCATATTACAGCTCACCCTTCTCTGTAAACCCCCATATTCAAGTCATCAGTACCCCACTCCCTCTAATCCATAAAACATAAAGTTTCCGTCTGCTGGGTATGTGCCTGGTAGATCTCTGACATTAATTTGAGAAGCAGGACAACCAGGGCCATCAGTCAGCCCTCCACCACTGACTTATATACATAAGACTGACAGGACCATTAGGGCTGTTTCTGGGGCCACAGCTTTAGGGAGTCTGCAGATATTCACTTCTTGTCAGCGCTTCCAGGAGAAAGTTGCACTGGAGTTCCAGGTGTAAGTCAACTAACCAAAAGCATTGGGGGAGTGTATGTTTATATACCTCCAGTGGACACAAACAATAGGGCTGTTGTACCTATCCCCTGAAAGTGATAAGCATAGCTGCAATTCATAACACAATTTTTGGGAGTATTTTTTTAAACAAATCCTCAGTGTGTGCACATTGGACACATCTCCCTTAGGACTAGCGCACCACACGCACTGCACCCATTATGGATATTAATAAACTGCCTTAGTTCTGTGTTTTGGATCCCAAAAAGCCAAGACCAGAACTATCTGTACATATGTATAAGCCTGTATTGGACTTAAAGAGGAAGTAAACCCACTTTAAAAAAAAAAAAAAAAACACCACCTGCAGGACAAATGCATAATGATCTGGTATGCATAGCATACTAGCTCATTATGTAATACGCACCTCAGATCGAAGCCCCTTGCAGCCATCCTCGTACATCGCTCGGGCGGCCGACATCTCTCCTGGGGGTTACTTCAGGGTATCGCGGCTCCCGCGCTGTGATTTGCCGGAGCCGCAATGACGTCACTCCTGTGCATGCTGCTGCTAAAGTGCGTCTGTGCCATTGTCTACGGCGCATGCGCTGTAGACATCGGCGCCAGTCATTTTTGTAAATATCTCCTAAACCGCGGAGGTTTAGGAGATATTTCAAGCACATACAGTTAATCCTTAATCTAGGCTTACCTGTAGGTAAAAGTGGTTGTAAAGGGTTTGCAACCACTTTAACTGAACCTACTCTTATTCCAGAAATCATGTTATGATCTTGCTGCAAGCTGCAGATTTTGAAGTCTGCACCTTAGAATATATATTGTCATCTAATTATGTAATTTTTTTGTTGTTAACAGTTCTGAAAAATGCTCATATCTTGCATATACTATCTTAAATTTTTACTGCAAGTTAGATGCTTGTTTTTTGTGTGGAGGTTTCATTCTAAACCACCTGTCATGTATTCTACATTTTGGACCTCTAATGCTTTGTGACATCTGTTGGGACATCCTGTATCCTGTCATGTGAATCTCTGATTGTTCCTGGCACCTGTCTTAGAATATTGTGTCTATTGCATAGCTTGCAACTATCATCAGTGGCCCCAGACTATACTGCATTTATTGTATCTTCACTATTAAAAAATAGCAGAATGCTATGCATTTCCTACCTGCGTTTAAATGAAATAGAATTATGGTTGGCCTTTATTGTACTGTGTAATGCAACATGTGTGCTGCTGTTTATGTCAGTGTTATATCAGATATAATATTTTTGTTAGCTATACTTTAGTACTTCAATATTTAAGTTTTGAATAAGCTTTGCTTACAGTATATTTGGAACTATTACTAGAAAATGACTGCATAATTACTTTTGTGTACAGCCATATCCTGCAACTTCATTATGTTATCACAGTGAGTCAATCTCTAATCACCTACCACTCTGAAAAAATCATCCATCATCTTGTAAATTATATTATTTTAAAAGTACATATTTTAGTACACATTTACCTTAGGGTTTTATAAATTCAACTCTTTATATGATTCATAATCCTTAATATTTTAGCTTATTCTGGTACTTTCAGGTATAATTTAAAAGAACAAATGGCTTCAGTGTTCCATACATGGACTGCTTCTCTCTGCCGTGAGCTGAACTGTAGCTTGTATTGCACACTTACAAAGTGCCTTTTATGAATATGTACATAAATGCCAGCACACTACAAAACACTGAGTACTATCCAAAAGTTTTATTGAAGAATGATCATATCACAGTGGACAAAGTGCAATACAGTAATGCAGAGAGATTTAAGGTATTATCCACCAATCAATATCAGAGAAAAAGGTGACATCCCCCGCCCTCTGAGGTCATATGATGTCATAATCCCACCAAATAGCATAATACAGTACATATTAACATATCCACGTTAATGATCAAACTAGAGTGGGCTGTGATCAAAGAAGTACCAACAAATAAAGTCTGCTAAATCAGTACTATGGGGCAGGGAAGTAACATCCAACAACATCGGACAGTGAATGTCTTGCTGAGAATCCATCAATGAATAGTGAATCTTAGGCAACAGAGGGTACAATACCCGCTACCAGTACCATCAACCATCCTCGTTTTCTGGGCCACCAGTGGCAACAACAACCCAGGAGGGGCATTAAAAGACTGAAACCCCCTAGGTAGCAGTAGTCAACAGGGATTAAGGTGTGCCAGTTTATCAACCTATCTTCAAGACTTGTCATGATTGGTGAGTTGAAACTTCTATCTAAAGGACTTTCTTTTTGACCTGTAGCCAGGATTAACAAGTTTAACTTTTGTTTTTATTAATTAAAATAACAAACATGTTATACTTAACTGCTTTGTGCCCTGATCGTCCTTATCTGGGGCCTCCCACTGGTGCTTTGGGCTCCACCCCCCACCAAGGGCCCCCATAGCAAGTCATTGGCTATAGGAGCACTCGTGCATGCTTGTTCCCGAGCCCTGCTCTACATAGGATGCAGTAAGGCAAAACAAAACTTCTGCCTTTACAACCACTTTAAGAAACTATTTTTCCATATGCAGCCAAATACGATTTCCACAGAAAGACAGGATCCATTCAAGCTTAAAAGCAAATTCGTTCCACCAGGGCAGTTTTTATCCATTAAATATTATACATGGACAATTAAACATGATGTCATTATTGGAGCCTCCAGGAATACCTACACTTACAGTACTTGAGCCCAGAGCAATTCTCTGCACTAAGACCACTCAAAGATGATGAGAACATTATTATAAAACCTGACAATAAGCCAGGGGCGATTGTAATCATTAACTATACAGACTATAGGGAAGGTATGCTTGCCATGTTGGCTGATACTACCAGTTATATGATGTTGAAGAAGGATCCTTTACAGAGTACTAAGAATGGTTTGACCAACCCTATTAATATTGGTTGATCCAATGGCTGGATAAATGACAAGATTGAAAATTCTTTGTACAATGACTATCTCTGTTATCCAGTTATTTATGGCTACCAAAAATCCACAAAGGGACTAAACCCTTAAAATTTAGACCGATTGTTGATATAGGGTAGATTGTCCAGCTGTTGGACCAATTCATTGACTTTCATCAACAACCATTGGTGAGGGATTTACCAACATACATAAGGGACACTAGTGACTTTTTGAAAAAGCTCAAGGCCTTTTTTTACATTTAATGAAGACTGGAAGCTTGACACAGTGGACATTTTCTGACTAGACAAAATCTGCCAGATTTGCTGAATGAATACCTATTAGAACATCTTGTTCTTGTTAATAACTGCTTTGAATTTGAGGGGAGAACATATGCACAGATCTGTGGCACTGCCATGGGCAGCACTGTGGTCCTTTAATTTGCAAATTTGTTGGCTACATTGAGGAACATCATATATATCCATCCAGTCTATTTACTAAATACATCAAATGTTGGATGTGTTATATAGATGACAGGTGGTGGAAAATAAACTTAACATATTGCAGTCTAACAGCTCTCTAGCACCTACTGCACCTACCTACTCAGGATGCTTACAAATGCAATCGAACCTTACTAGATCACTTTGTGCAGGCTGATCCCAGAGACAAATACACTAAAGCCCCATCCAGAATCTCTTAGATGATGGGATGTTAAAGGAGTCATAATTGCAATAAATGCAATTTACGTATGTATTAAGCTATGTGAGTAAAGCAACTGGCCCACAAGAGACACTTCCAGAAACATAGGAGTGACATTAGGACAGCCCTAGTGAGGACTGAGTAGGATGAAGAGACAGATTTGAATAAACTTTGTCACATCCAAACATCAAATCCATGATCTGAGCGGTATGGTGACTGAACATGTCAAGCAATCACATTCTAGTTTGATTATGAATGTGGATATGTTATTATGTATTGTGCTATTTTGGCAGGATTATGATGTCATATGATAATTTCTCTGATCATGATTGGTGGATAGCACTTAAAATAACTCTACACTACTGTATGCACTTATCACATGCCTGACAATGGGGTCTGGCTTGGCTCCGAAATATTGTGCTTTGTCCACTGGGATGTGACCATTCTTCAATAAAACTTTCAGACAGTACTCAATGATCTGTGGTGTGCTGGCAAATATGTACATTGACATGTCTCCAATTCCCAGCTGGCTATTGCTGCAGAACCTGCTGCTCCTGAGCCTATTCCAGGAATTTGTACAATGGGAATATTGACGTTACCTTTTGTGAACAGATCATCAATGGCAACTACAAAACACATCAAATATATCACAAGTAGACTATGGGAAAATGGTAAAACTGAGTTATAAGTAGATAATTTAAAAGTGGTAATATACCCAAAAGCAAACATTTATTAGATTGCAGATTATCAATGCTTAGATGTGATGGCCGCATTCGTTTTATTTTTTAGGCTTTTGTTCCTTTATATTCACCTGAAGATTTAGCCAGTAAGCCTGTTGTTTTTAAACAGAACAAGCTTCCCTGCAGATGTAGCAGTTAGTTGGTTGAGACAAACCATGTACCATATATAGGGGTGCTTACAATGGTCAGCTTTTTTTAAATTATTTATGTAAAATCTTTATTCGAAAAAAAAAAAAAAAAAAGTGTTGATGTAACTACTTAAAGTGATAGTTGGAATTTGGATTCAATTTGTTAGTGTATCTAAATCTGGTATTCCATCTAAAACTAACCCTACCCCTACTGCTGTCCAAAGGTGTGTGAAACCAAAGCCTTTAAAAACCTAAAAAAGGAAACTAATGCAGCCACAGCATTTAGAAATTAATAAGCTGCAATACGGTATATACAATTTTGGGTTTTGGGTTTAATACTGTATGTATTTTGACTGCATTTGCTTGTCTGTATAGACTAATGCAAATTTACTGTATTTTCCTCAATGTTTTTTTTTTTTATGTGGATTTAAAAAAAGTTTTAGAACACATCATTTGCCAAAGATGACTTATGTTCCTGTACCAAAAGTGCATCTTATGCCGCAAACTATAAATGTATATATATCAGTACACAATAAGTGATAACACATCGTGCCTACAAAAATATTAATAAACACACAACATACTGTATAACCCAAAATTCTAAATTGTGATCAACATCCCAATGCAAATGCACCAAATAACACATAATGTAAAAAGTCATTAATTTGTAAAGTCCATATTTTGTGATCAATCTTCCAAAAAATTAGGTACACTTCTCCATTTTACCTCCAGTGTCCACACCTACACTTGTGCTCATAAGTTTACATACCCTGGCAGAATTTATGATTTCTTGGCCATTTTCTGAGAATATGAATGATAACACAAAAACTTTTCTTTCACTCATGGTTTGTGTTTGACTGAAGCCATTTATTATCAATCAACTGTGTTTACACTTTTTAAATCATAATAGCAACAGAAACTACCCAAATGACCCTGATCAAAAGTTTACCTACCCTGGTGATTTTGGCCTGATAACATGCACACAAGTTGACACAAAGGGGTTTGAATGGCTATTAAAGGTAACCATCCTCATCTGTGATCTTTTTGCTTGTAATTAGTGTGTGTGTATAAAATGTCAATGAATTTCTGGACTCCTGACAGACTCTTGCATCTTTCATCCAGTGCTGCACTGACGTTTCTGGATTCTGAGTCATGGGGAAAGCAAAAGAATTGTCAAAGGATCTGCAAGAAAGGGTAGTTGAACTGTATAAAACAGGGAAGGGATATAAAAAGATATTCAAGGAATTGAGAATGCCAATCAGCAGTGTTCAAACTCTAATCAAGAAGTGGAAAATGGGGGGCGTGGCTTAGCAGAGTATGTAGAAGGACGTGCGTGTCTCCAGCTCCGCCGGGAATCCATGCAATAATCCTTCCCTATACCGTTCCTGGACCGCAGCAGTACCTAACATCATGGTACCAGTGCCCGGGAGACATCCGGATCCTCGCCAAACCCTCCGCAGTGGCCGCAAATATGTCTAAAAGGAACAACAGTGCCAGAGGCCCAGCAGACATCCACAGCCAAGATGGCGCCGGCCCGCACCGCACGGCCAAGGAACAGTACAAAGAAGCTGCACAAAAGCTCCTGTTCGGGAGAAAATCATATAAATACGCCCTGGCTGGGTCACACATCATGGGGGAAACCTCAGGGGGCATTTTAGAGGAGGAGGACACTGTCCCCTTGGAGGATGCCGATGGATAGTCTCCTGACTGGAACATAGTGAGTACCCCTAAAGACACTGCCATTAGGCCTCAGAGAAGCTCCCCCAGTGAGGACAATACGGAACCCACACTTAGAGATATATTCACGGCTGTAACATCATGCAATCTGTCTATAACAGCTCTGTCTGATGAGATTAAATGGGTGAAAGCTGAAATATCCTATGTACGCCATGACATGCAAAAGCTGAGAGAGAGGACCTCTGCAATGGAAGGCAGATAGAGTACAGTGGATGATGATATGGTTCCTATGCAAAGGGATTTGAAACATAATTGTCACATTACTGAACAACATGCCGCGCGACTTGACGAAATGGCAAATCACATGAGGTGCAATAATGTTCATGTACTAGGCATCCCTGAGCGAGCTGAGGGTAAAAACCCTGTGGCCTTCATAGAGCAATGGCTTACCTCCACATTCGGTAAAGAAGATGCCTTTTCACCACTCTGCTGTTGAGAGGGCTCACAGGGTACCTACCCGCCCGTTACCACTGGCCAACCATCCCAGGTCCTTTCTGTTTAAGCTTCTCAACTATAAGGACAGGGATGCGATCCTTTCCAAGGCCAGGGCCATGTCCGGAAAAATGGTAATCGATAACTCTAAAATATCCTTGTTCCCTGGTTTCTCAGCTGAACTGCAAAAAAGACGAGCTATATTTAATGATGTTAAGAAAAGGCTCAGGGAGCTTAACCTACAACATGCCATACTATACCCTGCTCGTCTCCGAGTAACTGCTCTGGGAGAGGCCCACTTCTTTGATCGACCCACAATTTTTGGATCGAGAGGTCAGAGCACTTAAAGCTTCCAGACAGCAACGTCCAGCACAAGAATGAGGATTTAATACTTTTTCTACTAGAGGGGAATATTACCCTTTGGTTTAGGCGGTTGGAGGAGAACCCTGTGACTTCTTACTTCATGGGTCATTCCATGCTGACTGCAAATGTGAAACACCACCTACAATCCAGAATTTACTTCTGCGGGAGTTTCCAATGCCTTACCCCCCCCCGAAATATGTCTGGGGGAATCTTACACCTCAGCCCCTGTGGCTGGGAGCCCAGTTGGCTCCAAGACTGACAATACTGTTGTTTTACTTTTTTTTGGTGCTTTTTTTCTTTTTCTTTTTTGTTTTCAGACTGTACTGTGATTCTGGCTTCCGCCCGGGCCCCTCAGATCTTCATGCACGACTCCCTACCAGTGCGGATATCAATGAACTGTTCAGAGGTATCTCAGGTTTTATTGACGCCAGAACTGATCTACATGTTTTTTTACTGTCAATTGTGACTAGGCATGTGCATTTCGTTTAGTTCCGAATCGAAATTCGGACGAATTTTCATTATTCGGACGTTCGGATGCATCCGAATTAACGAATTACCAATGCTAACGAATTCAACCGAATCCGAACGTTTCGAATCGAAAAACCACGGACGAAATTCGAATCGAATTCGAAAAGAATTCTAGTCTAATCGAATTTGAAAAACAATTAGAATAGAATAGAATCGAAAATATTGGAAATAATCAAATAGAAAAACAATAGAACAGAATAGAATAAAATACAATATATATATTATATTTTATTCTATTCTGTTCTATTTTTTTTCTAGTCTATTTTCTATTTCTATTCTAATCTTTTCTAATTGGAATTCGAAAAAACGGTCGCATTCGAAAATATTTCAACCAAATTCGAAAATATATCTACCGGATTCGATAATATTTCAACCAAATTCGATAATATTTCAACCGGATTTGAAATTATTTCAACCAAATAGAAAAGATTATAATAAAAAAGAAAAACAGATAATAGACTAGAAAAACAATTGGACTGAATATATTATATTTTATTCTATTCTGTTCTATTTTTTTTTCTAGTCTATTTTCTATTTTTATTCTAATCTTTTCTAATTGGAATTCGAAAAATCGGTCGCATTCGAAAATATTTCAACCAAATTCGAAAATATTTCTACCGGATTCGATAATATTTCAACCAAATTCGATAATATTTCAACCGGATTTGAAATTATTTCAACCAAATAGAAAAGATTATAATAAAATAGAAAAACAGATAATAGACTAGAAAAACAATTGGACTGAATATATTATATTTTATTCTATTCTGTTCTATTTTTTTTCTAGTCTATTTTCTATTTCTATTCTAATCTTTTCTAATTGGAATTCGAAAAATCGGTCGCATTCGAAAATATTTCAACCAAATTCGAAAATATATCTACCGGATTCGATAATATTTCAACCAAATTTGATAATATTTCAACCGGATTTGAAATTATTTCAACCAAATAGAAAAGATTATAATAAAATAGAAAAACAGATAATAGACTAGAAAAACAATAGGACAGAATATATTATATTTTATTCTATTTTTTTTCGAGTCTATTCTTTTATATTCTATTCAAATCTTTTCTAATAAAATCAAAATCATTATATACTGAATTCGAATTTCGGAAGATGGTTATATATATATATATAATTTTTTTTCCGACATTCTAATTTCGTATAGAATGAATTCTAATTTGAATAGAAAAGATTAGAATAGAAATAGAAAATAGACTAGAAAAATAATAGAACAGAATAGAGTATAGATACTATCTATTTAATTTTTTATTTTTTTTGCAGATTACTATTTGTTTCCATAAGATCTCCTGCAGACTATTAGCATCTATTTTTTTCAGATCTCCTGCAGACTATTAGTACTCTGCAAAAAAAAATAATAAAAAATTAAATAGATGCTAATATTCTATACTCTATTCTGTTCTATTGTTTTTCTAGTCTATTTTATATTTCTATTCTAATAAAAAATGATATATTACATATATATATATATATATATATATATATATATATATATATATAACCATCTTCCGAAATTCGAATTTAGTATATAATGAATTTGATTTTAATAGAAAAGATTTGAATAGAATATAAAAAATAGACTAGAAAAAAATAGAACAGAATAGAATAAAATATTATATATTCTGTCCTATTGTTTTTCTAGTCTATTATCTATTTTTCTATTTTATTATAATATTTTCTATTTGGTTGAAATCATTTCAAATCCAGTTGAAATATTATCGAATCCGGTAGATATATTTTCAAATTTGGTTGAAATATTTTCGAATGCGACCGATTTTTCGAATTCCAATTAGAAAAGATTAGAATAGAAATAGAAAATAGACTAGAAAAAAAATAGAACAGAATAGAATAAAATATAATATATTCAGTCCAATTGTTTTTCTAGTCTATTATCTGTTTTTCTATTTTATTATAATCTTTTCTATTTGGTTGAAATCATTTCAAATCCGGTTGAAATATTATCGAATCTGGTAGATATATTTTCGAATTTGGTTGAAATATTTTCGAATGCGACCGATTTTTCGAATTCCAATTAGAAAAGATTAGAATAGAAATAGAAAATAGACTAGAAAAAAATAGAACAGAATAGAATAAAATATAATATATTCAGTCCAATTGTTTTTCTAGTCTATTATCTGTTTTTCTATTTTATTATAATCTTTTCTATTTGGTTGAAATCATTTCAAATCCGGTTGAAATATTATCGAATCCGGTAGATATATTTTCGAATTTGGTTGAAATATTTTCGAATGCGACCGATTTTTCGAATTCCAATTAGAAAAGATTAGAATAGAAATAGAAAATAGACTAGAAAAAAAAAAAGAACAGAATAGAATAAAATATAATATATTCAGTCCAATTGTTTTTCTAGTCTATTATCTGTTTTTCTATTTTATTATAATCTTTTCTATTTGGTTGAAATCATTTCAAATCCGTTTGAAATATTATTGAATCCAGTAGATATATTTTCGAATTTGGTTGAAATATTTTCGAATGCGACCGATTTTTCGAATTCCAATTAGAAAAGGTTAGAATAGAAATAGAAAATAGACTAGAAAAAATAGAACAGAATAGAATAAAATATAATATATATATTGTATTTTATTCTATTCTGTTCTATTGTTTTTCTATTTGATTATTTCCAATATTTTCGATTCTATTCTAATTGTTTTCGAATGCGGTTGAAATGATTTCGAATCATGTTGAAATGATTTCGAATCCGGTCGAAATATTTTCGAATCCGGTCAAAATATTTTCGAATCCGAGCGTTTTTACGAATTCGGTCGAAAACGGAACGAAATCCGAAAGCGAATTTAACGGATTTAACTAATCAAACTAAACGAAATTAATTAATTAACGAATTAAAACGAAACGAAACTAAACAAATTTTTTCCTTTTGCACATGTCTAATTGTGACTCAGGTGACGCTATCTTTCTGCAGCAGGTCCTGGTGTGGCCCTACCTTTATTTTCAAGATGCCAAAATGGCTGCAAATGTTAAAATTTTGTCCTGGAATGTCAGGGGGCTGAGCAGTCCTGTGAAAAGATTAGCAGACCTTGGACACCTTAAATGTACTGGGGAGGGTATCGTATGTTTACAGGAGACCCACTTCCCCCCCAATGTCACTCCTAGCTTTAGCCCCCGAGTGTATGGTTCTCATTTCCACTCTACGTACTCTGCTTATGCCAGGGGAGTGAGCATTCTGATTCATCAGGATGTTCAATTCCATTGCTCTCAAAAGTTCATTGAGCCGGGAGTGAGATATGTTTTTCTACAGTGTCTCATATGTTGGGTATTGTGGCTGGAATATATATACAGTATACCACCCCCCTATTCATCCGAGATCCTCAAGTGCTTGGTGAGCTTTATGGCACGGTTTCCAACTGTACCTCTTTTAGCAATAGGCAACGTTAACAATTATATTAATCATAACTGGGACAAATTGCCAGTACCCGCTAACGTGTCCACTCGTAATGGAGGGTTTACCTCCTTTGCTGGCCTACTTGAGGAGCTCGGACTGACTGATGTGTGGCGAATGAGTTATTCTCAGCTTAGGCAATACTCATGTTGCTCTACAGCTCACAGGAGTTTGTCTAGGATTGACCTAGGTCTGGGTAATGATACACTACTCCCATTGGTTGTTGACTCTGGGTACAGGGACAGACATGTGTCGGATCACTCCTCCCTATGGATTACGATTTCGCTGCCTGATGCCAAAACCAGACGCTGGAAACTTAATCCGTTCTGGCTTTCTCTGTTCCCAAGCCCAGATCCGATCAGAGAGCGCTTAAAATTATTCCTGCAAGACAATCTAGACTCGACCCAGCTACGGGTTGTCTGGGATGCTACCAAGGCATTTTTGCATGGTCAATTTATTACCGCGATTAACAGAATAAAAACAAATACCAAAGCTTGGGAGGGGGAGGTCTGCAAGACACTCAGGGACTCTGAGGCTGTGTATATAGCCAATCCTACTGAAGACACAAAAGGAGCTTGGCTAGGAGCACAGGCCATGTCTAGTCAATTGGCATTGCAGCTAGCTGAAAACAAACAATTTTTCTTACAGCAAACCCATTTTTTTTTTTTTTTATTGTCAGTTGTTTTTACAGAAACTGCATGAGATCTAACAAACAAAGATCTGTACATAGCACATATGTCAGCAGGACTGAACAGTTGATGAACACAGGAAGGTATTTAAAGAAAGACAAAAACAACTAACGTCGTGGGGTTGCAGCAAATACACAGTCTAGATAAGGTTGAAGACAGAAAATTGGATGGATCGGAATGCTAACCCCTGAGAAAAAAATATATAAATTCTAATAGACGGGGGGGGGGGGAGGGGTTCAACCAGGAAAGCACCGTGGGGGGGGAAGACTTGCGGGCTTAAGAGGATGCAACGTCATATAGGGGCTCCAAAAGTGTCCACCGAGTGTAGTAATATTGAAAAAGAAAAAGATGATATCCAGGAATGACCATACGGATTACAGATTACGGATCCTCAGGGATTGGCTCATCATATGAGAAGGAAAGCGTGTGAAGATCCAGTTGGTCGTCTGGAGATAGAGCTGAAGAGATGAACAATTGCCATCTAATGAGAAACTGAAATCTGGATTTGGGGTCTTTAAAGTCTGTGAGGAGTCGTTCTCTGTATAGAAGACTATGACAATCCTTTTTGAGTTGGATGATGGGTGGACTTTGAGGTGAAATCCAATGTCTGAGGATGAGTCTCCGTGCGATGAGTAGGCATAGCAGGATCCAATCCTTTGAGGGAGAGTTTAGGGCCGCCCCCTTGAGGGATGCGGCCTTAGATGATGAGGATGACCAGGGTAGCAGTAGGGGGTCCCAATATCCAAAAATTAAGAGAAAAGGGTCTTTGGGGATTGTCAATAGCGTGACTTCGAAGATGTAGAGAATAACTTGATCCCAAAACGAGGAGATGAAGGAGCAGGACCAAAAGCGGTGAGAAAGCGAAGGTCTGGTAACTGAACATAAGGGGCATGCAGTTCCCTCCGTCTCGGATTTGGGAGAGAGGAAGGGAATATATGCTCGGTGAGCAATTTTTAGCTGCGTTTCCCTCCATGTTTCATTAGGGGTTAAGCGAAGAACTCTTTGGAGGCCAGATAGAATCTTTTCGATGAGGTTAGGGTCTGGGAAGTCTTTGCTCCAGTTGGCTATAGAAGACGATGTGAGAGGTGGGGAGGATTCATGTAGCAGAGGCTTGTATATGTTCGAGATAGAGAAGTGACCAATCTTTAGCAACCGATCTAAGAAACTTGGTTTAAATCTCCAGGATGGTTCTTTGCAGGTACTGGAGAGAAAACTGACACATTGATTGTGGTAAAACCTATGGGAAGGAGGTAAGGAGAATTGGGTAGCCACTGTCGAGAAAGACAAGGGCTTTCCGGTCGTGAGATCACAGAGCGCGGAGAAGTTTGATAGGCCATGCTCCTGCCATATTTCAAAAGGTTTGCTGTGCATGCCAGGAAGAAAACCAGGATTCCCCCTAATGGGAAGGTGGGGGGAGATGTAGGATGGGAGCTTTAGGATTTTTCTGGTCTCCCTCCAGGCCAAGGCTGTGTCGCATAGAAGGAGGTTATGTTGCAGTGGGAGGGGGACAGATTTCCACCTGCAATGCAGGAGGGCCACCAGGGAGTAGGGTTGTGCCATTTAAGACTCTAGTTCATAGTTGGAATGACGGGATTGGTGGGCCACCCAGTCGAGGCTAGTCCTAACTAAACAAGCGAGATTATACATTCTAATATGTGGCAGGCTAATACCCCCCCTATGCGTGGCCTTTTGCCATGCCAAAGGAATTTAGAGATTTTAGAATTGAGAGCCGATATATCTTTGTGTTTTAACAATAGTGGAATAGTTTGCAAAGGATACAGTAGTCTGACAAAGCTGATCATTTTTACCAGGTGGCACCTTCCCAAGAGCGATAGGGGGAGATCCATCCAGTTAGACAGTTCCTGAGAGATTTTTCCAAAGAGAGGGGGGTAGTTAAGATGGTAAAGAGAAGATGGCAGTTTCCCAATCTTAATCCCTAGGTAGGTGATGTGAGACGTGGCAACTTGAAAAAGAGAGTGTTGAGACCAAGGAGGTTTTGATTGGCCACCGATCGGGAGAATTTCGCTTTTAGAATAGTTTATGTGAGTCCCGAGCATATTCTGAAATCGTCGAAGATGTTTTTAATTGTCAAGACGTCAGCTGGGGGGTTAGATGTGAAAATGAGGACATCGTCCGCGAAGAGTGACGTGCGCAGTTCCATGGATCCAACAGTGATACCTCGAATGGGAGCAACGTGGGATAGGAATCTGGAGAGGGGTTCTAGGGCAATGTTGAATAAGAGAGGGGATAATGGGCACCCCTGCCTGGTCCCTTTATGAAGGCGGAGTTCTTCCGAAAGAAGACCTGCTGCGACTAGTCTAGCTGAGGGCGATGCGTACATGACACTTATGAGGTGACAAAAGGGACCATTAAACCCCATTTTGGAAAGCGAGAGCGAGAGCCAATCGAAGCTTACGTTGTCGAAGGCTTTTTCAGCGTCTAGAGTTATTATGGCATAGTCTCCCTTGGGGTCTCGTTTGGCCTGTTCGAGGGCTAAAAGCACCTTGCGAATATTCAGGGTGGCCGTGCGTCCTTTTACAAAACCGGATTGCGCAGGGTGTATGAGGTCTGGGAGGATTACTGCTAGTCTGGAGGCCACTATTTTCGATAGGATTTTAACATCTATGTTAAGTAATGAGATAGGCCTGTACGAACCTGGTTCTAGTGGGTCTTTACCCTTTTTTTCGAGAAGTTTAATGATTGCTTGATTGCCTGAGGGAAGATAAGGGCCACCAGCCCAAATGTCGGAATAAACAGAGTGAAGCATGGGTATCGCTATGTCGGGGAGAGTTTTGTAGAACTCGCTAGTAAAGCCGTCGGGGCCTGGGGCTTTCGAGGGGCGAAGATTTCTAATGGCGAGTGTTATTTCATCTGTCGTGATGGGGGTATTTAGGGAGTCCAGCTGGACGGGAGATATGGAAGGAAGGTGCATTTTGTCTAGAAAGGATTGTGCAGCCTCTGTGTTAATGGGATCTGGGCCATATAGGGCCGTGTAAAATTGCAGCATGGCTTTGTTAATAGCAGGAGGGGTGGAATGTACCTTCCCCAGGTGATCTCTAAGTGAGGTTATGTGGGTCGGACGGGAAAACCCCTTGGAAAGCTTAGAAAGAAGTTTGCCAGATTTGTTCCCGAATTTGTGTAAGGTGGCGTCTAGGTGAGCTTTTTTGGTAAGTTCAAGGGTAGTTGCCCAGGCGTCAAAGGAGGATTTAGCTGCCAACCATTCGTCTCTGTCAGCGGGAGTTGTGGAAGTGACTAATTTGAGTTGCGCACTGTGTAGTCTAGTACTGGCTAGCTTAAACTTAGATAGCGCATTCTTCTTAAAAGTAGCAGCATAAGATATGATCCTCCCCCTCAGGAAGGCCTTACCAGCATCCCAGAAGAGGTTCGGGTCGCCTGAATGGGAGGCATTAGCTGAGGAGAATTCTTCCCAGGAGTGCACTATATAATTTCTAAAGTCCGTGTTATTGTGGAGGAATGAGGGAAAGCGCCAAAGGTTGGGGTGTGGAGGGAGATCCAGTCGTTCAAGGGTAAATGTAATTGGGGCATGGTCAGATATGGCAATGTCTTCTATCCCGGTTTCTGATATAAAGGGTATAAGGTTATCGGAGCCAAAGAAGTAGTCGATCCTGGTAAGGATCTTGTGGGGGTTATAGTAAAATGTAAAGGCCTTATCTGTTGGATGAGATAGACGCCATAGGTCTGAGAGATGTAGGGAGTCCATGGTTGATGCGAGCAGTGTATGGGTGGAGGGAGAGGAGGGTGCTAACGATGATTTTGGTGAGGACCTGTCATCTGTCAAGTGCATAATGTCATTGAAATCTCCCCCAATCAAATGGGGTAGATGAGTAGGGGTGAGGAGCAATGAGGATAATTGACAGTAAAAAGGTTTCGTCGGGCTGTTGGGGGCATATATGTTAGATATTAATATCTCCTTAGACCCGAGTTTAACTCGGGTCGAGATAAAGCGCCCCTGGTCGTCTGTGTCAGTGGAGAGGACGGAGCATGGGAGGTTTCTATGGATCAGCAGGAAGACACCAGCTTTACGCCCCACTGCCTCTGAGCCCAGGACTGTCCCTACCCACAGTTTCTGCATTCGGTGGAAGTCAGAAGAATGGAGATGTGTTTCCTGAAGTAGCGCAATATCGGTTTTCAACCGTTTAAGGTGGCGGAGGATCTTCATTCTCTTGTGAGGAGAACGGAGACCCTTAACATTCCATGAAACAACCCTAAGGTGGTGTGTTAAAGAGAAGGTATTTGAGGGGACCTGAGATCAGTGTATCATAGATTGGATATAGGAGACTCGACTGAGGAATGGAGTTGCATGGGTTATGCGGGCAGCAAGCTTTTGGGTAGACGATGCAGGAGAAAATGCAATAAGGAAGGAGTGGGACGGGAGGGAAGGTAGTAGGGAACCAAACAGGAAAAAACAACAGAACCAGAATATACATATTCGTGAACTTCACTTTTTTCCGCATGAATTCACTGTGCAAGCGGCTCCTCATACAGGACCTCCAAAGAGGGAGGGGGAGATAGCGAAGGTGCCTGAGAGCCCTGGGACTACTGACACGAGGCTCTAGAGGCTCAGATTGTTACGAAAGAGGGAGTGGAGAGTGGTGCACAGCAGACTCACGGTGAAAAAGGGGAACAAGTAAGCAGTAGTACAACAATTAGCATCTGCACTAGATCAAATATGGAAACCAAACATTCAAACATGACACGAGAAAAAATATTGAAACAGAGCAGTTTGACATCTACAGATGTCTCTCGGCCGGCAGGCCTGTTAATAGCCTTGAAACACTGTGGGGACCTGTAGAGAATATAAAAATAAGAGAAAGAAAACAGACACGATAGAACTTCCGTGGATCCATGGTATCTGTGATAGAGAACACGGATTGAAACAGCGTAGCGTCCTGAGGAGCCAAAAAGAAAGAGATAGCGGTGGGGTGCTAAGTCTAAGTGACCTCGGAATAGACCCTCCATCAGGGTAGGGCAGGTCGGCTGGGGGGTAGGCAGGGAGGTATATGTCAGAAGAACATATGTAAAAGAAAGAGAAAAAATAAAAAACATACGACCTGCGGTGAAGGATGTAATGGTTGCGGCTCAGAACCAAGACTTCAGGTCAGGGTGTTTCTATTGCGATAATCCGGAACAGAAGGCCTAAAACGTTTGGGGGAATCCTTGCGTGGGCTTCTTTGTTCCAGAGAGCGGAGACTGGAGGCAGATTTGGAAGGCGTCTGGTGGAGAGAGTCCGGGCGAAGAGAGCAAATGAAGGATTCTGCTTCCGAGGGATCCTGGAAGGAGAGTTGTTCCCCATTGGGCGATCGAAGTCTGAGGGTTGCAGGGAAAGCCAGAGTGAATTTTATTTGCTGCTTAAATAGTTCAGAGCAAACCGGCTGAAAGGCTTTCCTCTTCTTAGATACTTCTATGGAGTAGTCGGCAAAGATGAGGATTTTAACCCCATCTATTTGTAGAGCCGGGGATTGACGGAATTTTTGGAGAATAGTGGATTTATCTGCATAATTTAGGTA
The DNA here is from genome assembly GCA_029206835.1 of Rana muscosa. Lineage (NCBI taxonomy): Eukaryota > Metazoa > Chordata > Amphibia > Anura > Ranidae > Rana > Rana muscosa. The sequence goes on from CM055117.1 coordinate 765,160,416, forward strand.
CTTGGCAATGATGGGGCGAGGGGATTTGCGTTCAGGTTTGAGGGTGCCCATCCGGTGCGCGCGTTCCACTGTGAACGGGCCTGGAAGGCCCATTGCTTCGGGGATGCGTTTAGAACAGAAGTCCGCAAGAGCTGTAGGGGGTAACGACTCCGGGACACCTACAAAACGCAAGTTGCTCCTTCTGGACCTATTTTCCAGGTCTTCCAACTTCTGGATAATGTATTGGTTAGTTTTGTCTTCGGAGTGCTCTGCGGACTGTGCTTGGTAGAGTTCATCTTCTACTTCTGATATGCGATGTTCGACTTCATTCAGCCTTTGAGTGTGTTCAGATAACTGGGCTTTGATTTGGTTCATGCCTGCATTGACTGCTTTTTCCACAGAGGCTGCAATCATAGGGTTCAGGAGCGCAGCCACTGCTTGTGCTATGCGCTGTGTGTGACCATCATCCCCCGAGGGGGTATCAGGAATAGTGTTCCCTTGTATGGTTGAGAGAGAGAGTGGTAGAGCTGGGCCCTAGAGTGCTGAGGAGGGTGAGTTTAAGGGCTTCTGAGAAGCGCAGCCACTAACCTCCATCTCTCCTGGCTGTGTGTCCGCCGCAGCGTGCGAGTAGGCCGGAGCCGGGGGCTCGATTTGCAGCCTGTCCGACGGGGCCGTGACGGCAGCGTGCGATCGGGTGCCGGACTTTTCGAAAAAACGGTCCATCCGTGACCTGCGGGTGGTGGGGGTGCCTCGGTGGTGACAGGTATGTTGTTAGGGCCACTCAGGCCGGTTTTTTAGGCCGAATTGGGGTACCTGTAGCGGGAGCTGTGGAGAGGCGCAGCTACTCCATGCGGCGCCAGAACCGGAAGTCGCAAACCCATTTTGAAGAGGGAGAGTCCACTGGGCACATGTTGGCTTTGCTTGCACGGGTGCAGAGATCCACCTCTATGGTCTCGGCCTTGTGCGATACTCAAGGCGTTGCCCAAACACATACTTCCACAGTGACACAAATTTTCAGGTCATTTTATGCTGACTTATATACCTCAAAAGTACACCCTACAGATGAGGACATAAAGGGATTTTTTGGGGGGTGTGAGCTGCCTTGGTTGTCAGCCTCGGACACGGCCATGCTTGATGCCACACTAACGGAGGATGAATTGGCTCCAGCATTAGAACAAACTCAAAATAATAAGTCTCCGGGGGCTGATGGTCTCCCATCCAAAGGTTTACAAAAGATATGTGGACACATTACTGCGCATGCTTTTGAGGGTATACAATGAGGCACTAAAAGAAGGCACACTCCCTGATTCCATGAATGAAGCGATCATAATAGTACTACTGAAAACCTGGTAAGGAGGCTACATCACCAGACGACCAATGTCAAGCTTTTGGCAAGGGTGTTGGCGACGGGACTGTCACAAGTAATCCAGAAACTGGTCCACAAAGACCAGTCTGGATTCATACCCACCAGATCCACGTCCCAAAATATTAGGCAACTTTTTTTGAATATGCAACTCCCGGTGGATAACCCTGGCAACCAGGCCATTTTCTTGCAGGACGCAGCTAAGGCCTTCGACAGTGTCGAGTGGCCTTATTTGTGGAAGGTATTAGACCGTATGGGCCTGGGGGCAAATTTTATTAGCTGGGTCAAATTATTATATGCTCAACCGTCGGCCAGAATTAGGGTTAACGGAGAGCTGTCAGAGCAGTTTCCACTGTTCAGAGGCACCAGACAGGGGTGTCCACTTTCCCCCCTGCTGTTTGCCCTGGCCCTGGAACCACTCGCAGCACGAATAAGGGAGGTTAGTAAGATCATAGGGTTTCGGCGTGGCATGGGGACGGATGTTATATTGTTATACGCGGATGATACCCTGCTGTACTTGGGTGACACACAGGTAGGGATGAGCTTCGAGTTCAAGTCAAACTCATGTTCGACTCGAACATTGCCTGTTCGCACGTTCGCCGAACAGCGAACAATTTGGGCTGTTCGCGGAAAATTCAAAAAGCTGCGGAACACCCTGTAAAAGTCTATGGGAGAAATCTAAAGTGCTAATTTTAAAGGCTTATATGCAAGTTATTGTCATAAAAAGTGTTTGGGGACCCGGGTCCAGCCCCAGGGGATATATATCAATGCAAAAAAACGTTTTAAAAAAAGGCTGTTTTTTCGGGAGCAGTGATTTTAACTAAATTTGCGTCTTTTTCTTCCCACAAATAGAGCTTTCTTTTAATGGTATTTGATTGCCTCTGCGATAAAAAAAATTTGCGATATAAACGGAAAAAGACCGAAACTTTGGAAAAAAGTAGGATTTTTAAAACAGCTTACCTGTAAAATCCTTTTCTTGGAGTACATCACGGGACACAGAGCAGCATAGTCATTACTATGTGGGTTATATAGAATTACCTTCAGGTGCTGGCACTGGCAACTTCCAAAACAGGAAGTACCCTCCCCTATATAAGCCCCTCCCATCCGGGAGCACCTCAGTTTTGTAGCAAAGCAATACGTGTCCCCAAAAGAGGGGTGGGAGCTCTGTGTCCCGTGATGTACTCCAAGAAAAGTATTTTACAGGTAAGCTGTTTTAAAAATCCTACTTTCTTGTTCATACATCACGGGACACAGAGCAGCATAGTCATTACTATGTGGGACGTCCCAAAGCAATGCCAAATGAGGGGGGGGATACACCATACATAAGCTGGGCGCTATCAGGCATGAGGATCTTTTGCGGCCTGCAACACACTGCGCCCAAAGGCGACATCCTCCTGACTTCTAACGTCCACCTGGTAGAACCTAGTAAACATGTGTACTGAAGACCATGTTGCGGCCTTACAAATTTGAGCCAGGGAGGCCTGGTGATGCACTGCCCATGAAGTTCCAACTGCTCTCGTGGAGTGCGCCCTAACTTTGAACGGAGGCGGTCTACTTCTCAAGCCATAGGCTTGTATTATGACCTGTCGAATCCACTTGGCTAAAGTAGATTTTGATGCTGCCTGACCCTTTCTGGGGCCTTCCGGGAGAACAAACAAAGAATCCGTTCTACGAATCTGAGCAGTGGCTTTTAGATAAGCTTTAACTGCTCTTACTACATCCAAAGAATGCAATAACTTTTCCTCTACCAAGCTTGGTTTGGGGAAACAAGAAGGAAGAACCACATCCTGGTTCAAGTGAAACCCCGATACCACCTTAGGAAGAAAGGCTGGGTGAGGGCGTAATACTACTCTGTCCTTATGAATAACCAGATATGGCTCTTTACAGGACATGGCGGCTAATTCCGACACTCTTCTAGCCGAGCATATGGCTACTAAAAATATCAATTTTCTGGTGAGTAGAACCAAGGAAATGTGCCGCAAAGGTTCAAATGGCTGCTTCTGCAGAACCGACAGAACCAAATTTAGATCCCATGGGCATATGGGAGCTTTAATCGGTGGAATAATACGAGTCACACCTTGCATAAAGGATTTGACAAGTGAATGCATAGCCAGGGGCCTTTGAAATAGTATTGATAAGGCCGAAACCTGGCCCTTGATAGTACTAAAGGCAAACTTCCTGTCTACAGCCCACTGCAGGAAGTCCAGAATTCTGCCTATAACGTACTTACGTGGATGCCATTTTCTGGCCTCGCACCAAGTGATGTACGCCTTCCAAACTCTATAGTAGATCTGCCTGGATACAGGCTTCCTGGCATTGATTATAGTTGATACCACAGAGTTAGAGAGACCTCTCTTCTTTAGGATGTGGGATTCAATAGCCAGGCCGTTAAACTTAGAGTTAGTAAGGAAGGGTGGTATATCGGTCCTTGCGAAAGCAGGTCCGGTCGACGTGGAAGGGTCCAAGGACTCCCCACAGACATTTTGATGATCTCCGCGTACCAGGCCCTTCGGGGCCACGCTGGAGCCACCAGGATCACCGGCTTCTTTCCCAACCTGACTCTGCGAAGGAGTCGAGGCAACAATTGTAGCGGAGGGAATGCATATATCAGTCTGAACTGATCCCAAGGGAACACCAGAGCATCCGCGCCGCAAGCGAGGGGATCCCTTGTCCGGGAGACAAATCTGTCCACCTTTGCGTTGAATCTGGATGCTAGCAGATCTACATCCGGTGTTCCCCACCGCTGACATATTGCTCGGAAGACCTCGGGATGAAGGGACCATTCCCCTGGGCATAACTGTTGGCGACTCAGAAAGTCCGCCTTCCAATTCTCCACCCCTGGAATGAAGACAGCTGATATACATGGGACATGCTTTTCTGCCCATTCCAGGATGTGACTTACTTCCCTCTGGGCTGCACGACTCCTGGTGCCTCCCTGATGATTGATATATGCCACTGCTGTGGCATTGTCTGATTGATTCTGACAGGGGACCCTTGGAGTCTGGATGTCCAGGCTACTAGGGCATACCGGGCTGCTCGTATCTCTAAGAGATTGATGGGCAGGGTTCTTACTACATTTGACCATCTGCCCTGGAGAGACCATTGCTCCAGTACTGCCCCCCCAGCCTATAAGGCTGGCATCTGTAGTGACCACCTTCCAGGATATCGGACTGAAGGGTTTTCCCTTCTGGAGATTCTGGGGGATCAACCACCAGCAGAGACTCTTCCGAACGGAAGGGGACAAAGCCATCGGGAAGTCTTGAGCCTGAATCTTTCCGTTCCAGGCTGACAATATGGCCCTCTGTAAATTCCTTGAGTGGAATTGGGCGTATGGCACAGCTTCGAATGATGCTACCATCTTTCCTAGCAGCCTCATGCACAGGCGTATGGACGGCTGTCTTTTTGCACAAAGCAGACGGACCAAGCCCCTCAGAGAGGATACCTTGTCTAGAGGTAAGAAAATCTTCCTCTGGTCTGAATCCAGCCGTAGCCCTAGATATACCAGGTTTTTCACTGGCTGTAGGGCTGACTTGTCCAGGTTGATGACCCAACCGTGAGATTCTAGATACTTGATTGTATCGACAATTACCACTTCTAGCTTGGCAACTGAGTGGTCCATCAACAACAGGTCGTGTAGGTATGCCATTATCGTTACACCTCTTGTACTTAGATCGGCCAACAGTGGGGCCAGAATTTTTGTGAACACTTGTGGTGCTGTGGCCAGACCGAATGGTAAGGCTCTGAACTGAAAATGGCGCCCTTCTACTGCAAAGCGTAGAAATTTTTGATGACCTGGAAAGATGGGAACATGCAAGTAAGCATCTTTGATGTCGATCGAGGCTAACCATTCCTCCCCCTGTAGGGCAGCGGTGACCGATCGGATCGACTCCATCCGGAAGGACCGGACGTTTAGAAATTTGTTTAGACTCTTTAGGACCAATATGGGTCTTATGTCCCCGTTTGGTTTCGGGACTGTGAAAAGGTTTGAGTAGAAACTCAACCCCCACTCTTCCATAGGAACCTCCATAATTACTCCTTGGAGCAATAGTTGTTCTAACGCCACTAGGAGACACCTTCTTTTCAGAGGGTCTTTTGGCATGCCTGACCACATAAAATGGGAAGGAGGAGACTCTTTTAACTCCAACTTGTATCCCCGAGTTACTGCGGAGAGCACCCATCTGTCTTTGATCGTCTCCCGCCAGGTCTCTGTGAACAACTGAAGTCTTCCCCCCACCCGTTTGAGTGGGGGCAGCCCTTCATAGGCTTGACTTGGAGGCTGGTTTAGTACCTCTTCGGATCCAGGGCTTTTTATTACCCTGTGACTGTCCCTGATTTTTACCTCCTGAGTTTGACCGAGAAGGCCGTCGGAACTGCTTAGTAGCAGACGTCCCAGGGATAGGAGAGGTAGTCCTCTTAAAAGACGGACCCCTAGACCTCTTTTTAATTGGTAAGAGAGTACTTTTACCACTGGAAATCTTCTGGATATATTTATCCAGGTCTTCGCCAAAAAGGCGTTCTCCATGAAATGGGAAGCTAACTAAGAGCTTCTTACAGGGAGCCTCAGCAGACCAGTTCTTGAGCCACAGAAGCCTACGCATATGTACCAAAGACAGCGTGAGGCGGGAGGCCTGATGGATAGAATCCTTGATGGCGTCAACCGCAAAGCATAATGCTCTAGGCAGATCAGCCAGAGCCTGGGCCTGCTGGTCTGGCAAATCCCTCAGGACCATTTTCATTTGATCCTTTAAAGCTTGGCAGACCCCAATAGCTGCCACTGCTGGCTGTGTAACAGCCCCTGCTGTGGAAAACGCAGATTTTAATAAAGATTCCAATTTTTTATCTACTGGATCTTTGAACATTTGAACATTATCTACTGGACATGTCAGTGATCTGTTCACAGAAGAAATGGCTGCGTCCACCGTAGGAACATTCCATCTCTGGGTGAATTTTTCCTCCATGGGATAGATCACCTGAAATTTCTTAGGTGGAACAAATAGTTTATCAGGATGTTCCCAGTCCTGGTATATAAGTCCTTCCAATAATGGATGAATTGGAAAGGAGCAATTAATCTGGGGAGCTTTTAGCGACCCCAACGAGGAGACAGCAGTAGTTGATGGTTCAACAAGAGGCATTTTAAATGCAGATCGAACCATGTCAGTTAGGGTCTGAACCCACAATCTTTCAGTCTTTGATGCTGAAAATGGTTCATCTACTGTCGATTCCTCAAAAACAGAGTTAACCTCCTCCTGATCCCCTTCAGGTAGGTCAGTCCCTTCCTGGGACTGTTGCTCTGCCAACAGGCACTCTAATGGAGGGGATGGAGATCTGGCGCGCTTTCTTTCCTGCAGAGAAGAAGCGATCAATGCTGCCAATCTCTGCTCCAATCCCTCCAGAGTTGAGGCAAAAACCTCCTCTGTTATATATGCAGGAGCAGGTGGACTGAGGACAGCCGCAGTACCTGGCACTCCCGGGGGTTCCTTATGGGTATTAACCTCTGATTTCTCAGGGGAGGAAGGTGCAGATGACTGCTCCAGATCCTCAGAGCCCGATGGAGACCCCCTACACTTCCTGAGAGGTATATCTCGGAGTTTTTTAGGCGGCATATTCCTTAGTTCAAAGCTGAGGTATTCCAGCCGCAATACACCCCTTTACTGAAATAGTCTAATGCAATTTGCTGCTATGTACATCAGTGGGTGTCTACTAATGCGTCTTTCTGGGGATGCCTGTATCAACCGCCCGCTGTAAGCCCCTATACCATGCTACCAGCTCCTTTTCATGCTCTGTGTCCATAGCAAGCAGCGTGGACTGAGTCCTTTTATCTTGCTGGGACGCCCGCACATGCGCAGAAGCGCTGGGCGCACAGAGCGCGTCATCCGCCAGGCTCCGCCCCCTTTTTTGAAGCTAAATCTTATAAAAAGAAAGCGTGTGTGCGCGCGCGCGCGTGCACGTGTGCGCTCTTGGCGCCATGTAGGGAGAGGAGCCAGGGTCCCTGTTTCACCAGGACTCGGGGATGGAAGGAAACTACTTGGCAGCATGACAGAGGAATGCAGCTTCCCTGATAGAGAGCTCACTCATCTGCCTGGACTTTCACCATGGAAGGAATAGTCCCAAGAAAAAAAGACGTTCCACAGCGGCCTCTAGTGGACAAACACAGGTACCGCACTTTGTCTTTTTTTTTTTTTTAAAAACCCCCTTTATGAAAAACATTTCTAGGTTTACAGTTTTTAAAACTTCCTTATGAAAAGACATTTCTAGGATTTCTTAGGCATATACAGCTATTAGCGGGAATACCTTTAGGTAACAGGCAGAAAGACATATTAGGCTTGGGGGTCCCCTCAATAGAACCAAGTTCCTGAGGGGCCCCCACTTACCTTTTCCCCGCCGCAGGACTTTGTTTGGTCCACAGAAGCCCAAACTTCACCTCTCACGGCAGGCATTGTAATTAAACCTTCAGGGACCGGGTTCCCAAGGATTCCACTCCCCTGGACCTGTATAGCACCCTGCACAGATAGCCTCTTGGTTTTGGGTATGACCAGAGCTCTGGATCCCAGGGTCCAGCCCTCCTAAGAGAGGCATTACAGGCAAAACCCTGCTCTTCTCTGCAAGGCCCGGGTACCGACCGTTTAGCTATGAAGCTTTTTTGGTCGGATCCGGAATAGCTTGCTAAGGCCCAGAGAACCTGTACACAAGCCCAGATGAATACATGTTAACCTTGGCCAACACCTTAGACACTGGCAAAAAACTGAGGTGCTCCCGGATGGGAGGGGCTTATATAGGGGAGGGTACTTCCTGTTTTGAAAGTTGCCAGTGCCAGCACCTGAAGGTAATTCTATATAACCCACATAGTAATGACTATGCTGCTCTGTGTCCCGTGATGTATGAACAAGAAAAAACATATTTTCTACTTTTTGTTATAAGAAAAATCGAAGAAACTCAATTTTAGTCATACATTTACCGGTAGGCCAAAATGTATTCAGCTACATGTCTTTAGTAAAAAAAATGTCAATAAGCGTATATTTATTGGTTTGCGCAAAAGTTATAGCGTCTACAAACTAGGGTACATTTTCTGGAATTTACACAGCTTTTAATTTATGACTGCCTATGTAATTTCTTGAGGTGCTAAAATGGCAGGGCAGTACAAAACCCCCCCCAAATGACCCCATTTTGGAAAGTAGACACCCCAAGGAAATTGCTGAGAGGCATGTTGAGCCCATTGAATTTTTTTTTTTTTGTCCTAAGTGATTGAATAATGACAAAAAAAAATAAAAAATTACAAAAAGTTGTCACTAAATGATATATTGCTCACACATGCCATGGTTATATGTGGAATTGCACCCCAAAATACATTTTGCTGCTTCTTCTGAGTATGGGGATACCACATGTGTGGGACATTTTAGGAGCCTAGCCGCGTATGGGACCCCGAAAACCAAGCACCGCCTTCGGGATTTCTAAGGACGCAAATTTTTGATTTTACTCCTCACTACCTATCACAGTTTCGAAGGCCATATAATGCCCAAATAGCACAACCCCCCCCCCCCCCCAAAATGACCCCATTTTGGAAAGTAGACACCCCAAGGAAATTGCTAAGAGGCATGTTGAGCCCATTGAATATTTTTTTTTTTTGTCCCAAGTGATTGAATAATGACAAAAAATACAAAAAAAATACAAAAAGTTGTCACGAAATGATATATTGCTCACACATGCCATGGTTATATGTGGAATTGCACCCCAAAATAAATTTTGCTGCTTCTCCTGCCAGGTTGCGTGCTCGGATAAAGGGTCTGGTATGGATTTTTGGGGGGGACTCCACACCATTTTTTTTTTAATTTGATGCAGGGTTCCCCTTAATATCCATACCAGACCTGAAGGGCCTGGTAATTGAATTTGGGGGGACCCCGACAATTCATTATAGCTGCGAGTGCTTTTAAATGACTTTTTTCCTTCAGAAATGACACTTTGTGCAGGGACAGTTCTAAGCACGGGAAACAAGCGCTGCTTTACAGGCATACTATACACCCCCCCCCCAGTTACAAAATTTAAAGGAATATTTCACTTTTATTGTTTCACTTTAAGCATTATTAAAATCACTGCTCCCGAAAAAACAGCCGTTTTTAAAACTTCTTTTTGCATTGATAGATGTCCCCTGGGGCAGGACCCGGGTCCCCAAACCCTTTTTAGGACAATAGCTTGCATATTAGCCTTGATAATTAGCACTTTTGATTTTGAACGTTCGAGTCCATTGTATTTAATAGGGTTCTAAAGTTCACGCAAACTTTAGGTCTGTTCGTAGGTTCTGGTGCGAACCGAACAGGGGGGTGTTCGGCTCAGCCCTACACACAGGGTTCATTGGTTACAGTTATGACTCTTATTAAAGCCTTTGGTGCACTGTCCGGCTTCTCCATTAACTGGAATAAGTCAGTACTAATGCCATTAGATCCTCTGACAACCCCCCTGCCTGACTGCGCATCAATGATACAGATAGTATCTTCCTTCTGTTATCTGGGTGTTCAAGTGTCTCCAGATACCTCCCAATATATACTTTTTAATCTTACCCCCCTACTCGCGAAATTTTGGGACAAATGGAATACCTGGTGTAAATTGCCCTTATCGGGGGTGGGGAGGGTGAACCTCATAAAGATGGTGTGGTCGCCCCAACTATTATATATATGCCACAATTCCCCAGTTTGGATCCCCCGTTACTGGTTCAATAGGATGATCTGGCGCAAAAAAAAAACGGCTAGGATTAGCCTCTCCATTTTACAATATAACAAGGACAAGGGGGGATTGGCAGTCCCCCATGCCAGGGCCTACTTCCTTGACTCCCAGCTACAGCAGCTGGGCGGTTGGGGGTTGGTAGACACTTCGGACCCTGTACGTAGACTCCTAGCTACTCCGACGGATGATGCCACGGCACTGTCCGGATTGGAGGCAGGCTATCCACATTTAAATAGGGGTTCCCCATCCATATTTCTACTAAAAACACTGTGGTATCACATTAAACGACTATTGGGTGTAAAGGGTTTCTTGATGCATACTCCTATCTGGCGAAATATGAACTATAGGGAGTTACTTAAACTTAGTGGATTTAGAAACTGGGAAACTGCAGGGCTCAAATACATGTCACAACTGTACAATGTCCATACCCTCAAGTCCTTTCTGGAAATCCAAGCAGACTTTGGTATACCACGCACTAACTTTTTTAGGTACCTGAAACTGCGTCATGCACTGCAGATACAATGCAGACTGACACCACTTAGGCTGACTGATCACACCATAATACAGGGGATTTTATTGAAAAGCGACAAGAAAGGCATGATATCTAGGGGCTATAATATTATCCTCAATGCACTTCAGGTTCCCACTGCTCTGCCATGTAGACGTAAATGGGAGGAGGATGTGGGCCAGTGGATGGGGAGACATGGAACCTTTGCCTGGCCTCCGCTCCCCTGGTTTCAGTATCGGCATCCCAGAAATTGTCACATCTCTACCTGCTACATCCTACAGAACACCTGCCAGACTTCAAAAATGGGGAATTCGAGATACTCCTCTCTGCCCAAAATGTATGAGGGATCACGGAGACCTCATGCACATTTTCTGGAAATGTCCCAAACTATTTTGTTACTGGACTGAAATACTGGACATGATTTCTCAGGTGTTTGCCTTTGCCATACCAAGAACTCCTGTAGTGTGCCTGCTGGGTGCCCTGGATGAGGAGCCACTAACCCCGGCCACTCACACGGCGATCCTCCAGCTACTTTATTTGGCAAGAAGACTGATAGCTCAACTCTGGATTACTCCCAGGGTTCCCACTAGGCAACAATGGATTGATCAGGTGAACAAACTGTTAATAAGGGAGAAACTGACATATCAGCACAGAAATGCACCCCGTAAATTCCATACTATGTGGCAGGCTTGGTTAGATATACCAGGATTAGCACCCCATCAGTTGGTCAAAGACAGGTTACTACAAGGATAGTGGTCAAGTTGAACTGGGGGAGGGACTGATTGAACTGATAGTCATGTGGCTCCTACAGTGAGAAAGCTGTGGTGGGACGGACGGAAAGCTTGGACACTATACGTTCCCAGGGCTCTAAGACCGGATATAGATTACTGTTACATTTCTTATGTTTTATATTTGTCTGTTTTGTTTATATTTTATTTTTCTATTCTCTTTCTCTTAATTTTTTTGTTGCACAAGGGCTATTGGTTAATTATTCCTACAAACCTTTTACTTCTCACTTCAAATATTTTGATATTCCTTTGCTTATATAGTTTGACACTCACATACAGTCATTCTTTTATATACTATAGACCCTGTGCAGGTCTGTGTACAATGCTGGTATGTATATTGTTTTCTGTTTTTTTGTACAAAATGTATGTGATGCTATGGAAAACCAAATAAAACTTTTTTTTCTAATTAAAAAAAGAAGAAGTGGAAAATGAGGGGTTCTGTTGAAACCAAACCACGGTCAGGTAGACCAACTAAAAATTCAGCCACAACTGCCAGGAAAATTGTTCAGGATGCAAAGAAAAACCCACAAATAACTTCAGGTGAAATACAGGACTCTCTGAAAACATGTGGTTTGGCTGTTTCAAGATGCACAATAAGGAGGCACTTAAAGAAAGATGGGCTGCATGGTCGAGTCGTCAGAAGAAAGCCATTACTACGCAAATGCCACAAAGTATCCCGCTTACAATACGCCAAACAGCACAGAGACAAGCCTCAAACCTTCTGGCAAAAAGTCATTTGGAGTGATAAGACCAAAATTTAGCTTTTTGGCCACAACCATAAACGTTACATTTGGAGAGGAATCAACAAGGCCTATGATGAAAGCTACGGAGGTGGATCGCTGATGATTTGGGGATGTGTGAGCTACAAAGGCACAGGAAATTTAGTCAAAATTGTTGGCAAGATGAATGAAGTATGTTATCAAAAAATACTGGAGGAACATTTGCATTCATCAGCCAGGAAGCGGCGCATGGGACATACTTGGACATTCCAACATGACAATGATCCAAAACACAAGGCCAAGTCGACCTGTCATTGCCTACAGCAGAATACAGTGAAGGTTCTGGAGTGGTCCTCTCAGTCTCCTGACCTCAATATCATTGAGCCACTCTGGGGAGATCTCAAACGTGCAGTTTATGCAAGACAGCCCAAGAATTTACAGGAACTGGAGGCTTTTTGCAAAGAGGAATGGGCAGCTTACCATCTGAGAAGATAAAGAGCCTCATCCACAAATACCACAAAAGATTTCAAGCTGTCATTGATTTTAACAATTGATTTTATCAATACACAGTATTAACCTCCCTGGCGGTATGATTCTGTCTGGAATTATGTACCAAAAGCGGTACAATTATTTTGCATGAAAATTTGGTGTTATGTATTATAGGCCTGCAATTCTTAGTAATTACTTACTTAAACCTGAGCAAACCAGAGTCTAGTAAACATCCCGGGTATGATAAATATGAAACACAAAATTATAAATTATAATATAATAAATAACTATAAATAATTATCAAAAATAGTAATCTAATTATAATAAAAATTATTCAATAATGTAATCAAATCAAAAACACTGAAATTTGCTCAGTTGCAGAATTGTCGCTGTCATTAGATTTAGTGTTTGATGACGAATTTCCCCACAAATCGCTATCGCTCAATTCTGCAAGTGATTGTAATTTATTATCGCTGTTTTCTAGCTGGTCTAAAACCACTTTTGACATAAAGGGACACTTTTTGGTTGCTATGGACAATCTCCAGTTTACAGGCAGAAAGAACGATTTTTATTATATAAAAGTGCATGCAGGACACTGGGCAGACCACTAGGGACAAAGGGGGTGTGTAATTATTACATACAGTACTGTAATCAGTAAGATTACAGTATACTGTATGTATACTATGTGTTTACCTTTTTGAATTTGCCGCCCAGTTCCGCTCCCTTGCGCCGCTGCGGCTCGCAGGGAACGGAACTAGGAAGTCAGATGGGGTCGAAAGTGCCGACACTCGCCGGAGATCTCGCTGGCGATCTCGCTGGCGATCACAGCAGAGGACATCATCGCTGGATCGCCAGGAGAAGGTAAGGAAACTCCGCTGCGGGCTCTGCAATGTCTACCCCGAGCGTGACTCGGGGTTACCGATCCTAGCATAAAAAAACAACCCCGAGTCACGCTCGGGATTACCGCTAGGGAGGTTAAGAACTGGGGTATGTAAACTTTTGATCAAGGTCATTTGGGTAGTTTCTGTTGCCATTATGATTTAAAAAGAGTAAACACAGTTGATTGATAATAAATGGCTTCAGCCAAAGACTTATCATGAGTGAAAGAAAAGTTTTTGAGTCATCATTCATATTCTCTGGAAAATGACCAAGAAATCATAAATTCTGCCAGGGTATGTAAACTTATGAGCACAACTGTATATACAGAACTCTCACCAGAATTGGATGACCTCCTATTGCTAAGCAGATCATACAAAGCTTAAGATATGAATGTCTTTTTCACTTATGTGTTATTTGCTCTTTATGCAGTGGGATGACTGATCACATTTTTTTTTTTCACGTGATATGTTGTATTTATTATTAATATTAATGTGGGTATGGTGTGTTATCACTTATTTGGAGCTGGTATATATAAATAATTTCTTCTTATCTGGGGAGATAAGACTTTTCCAGCTGCTGAAGATTGAAGGTGTCTTAGCACAGGTTTTTGTGAGCATACATCTTAAGCTGCAGCCAGTGTTTGAAGAAACACCCACAGGATGGCAAGTAATACTTGTTTAGTTTCCTAGCAGAAGATTAAGAACCCTTAGAAATGTGATTAATCTCCACCTGAGCCATATTAAAAAAAAAGCAAAAACTATATTACAAGCACACCAGGGATCTTCAGAATGGGTCCAAAGCTTTAGCTTTATTCAGTGATCACATAATTACAAAAGCAATGTAGGACCCCTTCTTCAGGCATATGACAGTGCAGAACAGAAAATAATTTAACCACTTCCCATCCCAGCCATAGTAATATGACAGCTGCAGGGTGGCTCTGCCATCCCAGACGGCCGTCATATGACATCCTTGGCTTCCCGGCCGCCGCGTCCCTCGGGAGCCGATGCACATGCCTGGAGGCCGCGATGTCCGCCATGCACCCACAATTGCTTGTCACAGAGCAAAGACGTGGATCTGTGTGTGTAAACACACAGATCCATATTCTGTCAGGGGAGAGGAGACCGATCGTGTGTTCCTTGTATACAGGAACACCAATCGGTCACCTCCCCCAGTCAGTCCCCTCCCCCCACAGTTAGAATCACTCCCTAGGTAACACATTTAACCCCTTGATCGCCCCCTAGTGTTAACCCCTTCCCTGACAGTGACATTTATACAGTAATCAGTGCATTTTTATAGTGTCAAAAGTGTCCGATCTGTCCGCCACAATATTACGGTCCCGATAAAAATCGCAGATCGCTGTCATTACTAAAAAAAAAAAATGCCATAAATCTATCCTCTATTTTGTAGATGCTATAACTTTTGCGCAAACCAATCAATATACGCTTATTGCAATTTTTTTATCAAAAATATACAGAAGAATACATATCGGCCTAAACTGAGGAAGACATTTTTTGTTCTTTTATTTAAATGGGATATTTATTATAGCAAAAAGTAAAAAATATTGTGTTTTTTTCAAAATTTATTTTTTTTGTTTATAGCGCAAAAAAAAAAAAAAAAACGCAGAGGTGATCAAATACCACCAAAAGAAATCTCTATTTGTGGGGAAAATTTCATTTGGGTCACTTTGCACGACCGCACAATTGTCATTCAAAATGTTACAGTGCTGAAAGCAGAAAATTGGCCTGGGCTGGAAGTGGGTGAAAATGCCCTGTATTAAAGCGGTTAAAGAACCATCCACTAATCAGTGAGCAAAGAACTGGCTCAGTCCCACACCCTGATATAACAATGATGTCATATGCCCGCCATAAATGCATTATGTAAAATGACATAACTGTCAGACGTCCTAACTGTTGATGTTATCATAATAATCATCAATGTAGCCCACAGTCCAGAAATCCAATAATGGCAAACAGTAGTTGTACAAATAATATACTGTCACTGCAGCACCCACTCATGGGTATGTTGGGAATATTGTTTTTTTTTTTTTCTAAAGGCAAATCCACTTTGCACTACAAGTGCAAACTACAAGTGCCAAGTTCACTTGAAATTGCACTAAAAGTGCACTTGGAAGTGCAGTTGCTGTAAATCTGAGGGGTAGATCTGAAATGAGGGGAAGCTCTGCTGATTTTATTACCCAATCATGTGCAAGCTAAATATGCTTTGGTTTATTTACCTTGCATGTCCCCTCGGATCTGCAGCGACTGCACTTTGCACTTGTAGTTTGACTTGTAGTGCAAAGTGGATTTGCCTTTCGTAAATAACCCCAATAGGCTTTTAAAGAAGTTTGGGTGGAGCAGAATTTAGAAGCAGTTAAAGCTGATTCTCCTGAGGAGCTTTTGGGCTTTAAAAAAATGCCAAACACAGCTAAACACGGCAAAGTGCTAGACACATTTAACACTTCAATAAAACAAAAATGTCACCAGCGCTAAGGATAAACAGGGAAAAGAGGTTAAGCAGAGGTGCTATGATCCCTAAATTAGGGATTAGGGATGAGTGAACAGTTCAGCCCGAGCATGAGTTTGGGCCAAATAATTTGCCTGTTCCGCCGTTGCAGGGTGTTCCCCCGGGTATTCACCCCAACGGACACCCTGCAATGCACTGAGTGCTGCACAGTGCATTCTGAGCCCTGATTGGGCAAAGCCTTGCCCAATCAGAGAGCAGTGTTGTTAAAGAGCAGGGTCGGGAAGCAGGCTGCAGCGTCCTTAACAACTGATGAGTCATCAGCTGTCAATGGGTTTCCCCGCTGACAGATGAACAATAAAAAAAAAGCATTGGTTAAAAAATAGACAAAAAAATGGTGTGGGGTCCCCCCAGTCCATGCCAGGCCCTTCAGGCCACGCCCAAAAAAAAAAGTCACATGATGGCCACGCCACCTTGTGAGGTCACATGCCCAGCATGCACCAAGCCGTGATGTCAGAAGGGGGCGTTGCCACTAGGTGATGTAGCCAGTTTGCCCCGCCCTTACCTATATAAGAAATGTCAAAGCGCAGAGCAGGCATTCGGCGTGGGGTCCCCTCCAAAATCCATACCAGACCCTTATCTAAGCATGCAGCCTGGCAGGTCAGGAAAGTGGGGGGAGAGCTGCCGGTTTCCAGGCCTGCTCCTTAACAACCAGCTATTCTTCACACAGAAACAAAATGCACATGTCTAGTGGCTATTGAAACATTGTTCATGAGGATTATATCTTCTGGTATAACACTTCTTATCTGTTGGAAAGGATGGCAAGACACAGGGGTGGATATTAGAGTATGCAAGACAGCATGGGGGAACATGTTGAACATTACCAGGAATGTGCATTATTTCATATTATGACAAATTTGCACCACATAATAAAAATATACAGTATATCATGTAAAGCAGATTTAAAAACAACATATACTGTATACTTTTACTCAATTTGAAATGCATCATTATGAAAATTTTCTTGCACCTACATTGCCCTAAATACTCTTTATTATATACGACAGAATGATTGAAGGTTTTCAAGACATCTGTGCTATCATCATTATGTGTTCATTGTGTGAAAAATAATGAAAATGACAGTGAATAAAAACTGTAATCTTACATCTTATTGTAAAAGCAGGTTTCATATTCTAGGCTATAAAACAAAAATTGGACTATTTGTGTAAAAACACAGCGTGCCTGATGATGGCAGCAAAGCATTCAACTTTGGAAAAGCTAACACGAATACTTTATGCAAAGACGAAAATAAGAGCAGGTTTTAAAATAAAAAATGTTGCCGTTTGCTTCACTTTCTGTCAGCATATTAAACAGCTTAGCTTCCGTTTTATGAAAAGACACAGACTTCACATAATATTTTACCATCAGAAGTATTATCCCATTGAAATAGTCCATAATCACTTTCTCTTATCCATGCTAAATGTTTGTGTCTTTACAGAAACTTTCATGTTAAGGTGTCTCTTAATAGTCAAGAATAGAGTGTATTACTGTAGTAGAGCTTAAAAGGGTTTTTCTTCTTTGTACTTTATCCAATACCACTTGAACTTTTTACTAAAAAAAAAAAAAAAAACAGATAATGATTTCTTTACTGTAGAATTTATATTTTCAAGTTATTACCTACATTAAATTACAGCACCTTGTGTTTCATTCACTAGCAGTAGGAGCGCAGCTTGGATATGAAATATCTATAAATAGCCATTCAGAGCATTTCATTGTTTTCAAAAGCTGCTAATCAGCAATGACCCATCAAAACTATTGGTCTTTAAGAGTTCAAATGATGATGCATTATGTGTTAAGCCTCATACACATGGTCGGACTTCCATCGGACTTTTCCGTGGATTTTTGTTCGAAGGGCGTTGGGCGTGAACTTGGTATGCATACACACGGCAGGAGTTTTTTAGCCAACTTTCACCAAATCACGTGTTTTTTTCAGCTCTTTACCACCACCCTGTGGGCAACTTCTGCTATTGTTGTCTGATCTTTAGCATTGGTTCTGAGAATGCGTGTTTGTACTTTGGACTTTAGTCTGATGGACTTGTGTACACACGATCGGATTAGCCGACGTAGGACATTTGTTGCCGGAAAGTTTGTCTGCTCTCACAGCGAACATTTGTCCGATGAAAAAGCGAAAAAGTTTGACGGATGGAGCGTACACACGGTCGGATTGTCCGCTAAAACAGGTCCGTCGGAAATTTGTTGTCAAAAAGTCTGATCGTATGTATGGGCCTTAAGAGTGTTGTAGCTTCTTTATTGAATTCCCTCCTGTATATTTATAAAAGCATACCACAAAACACATTTGCAACTCTATTCTACTCCACCTCATGTGTGCATGTGTGCTGTACTGTACACTCTCTGCTGCACATATCTTTGTCATGTATGTTGTGCTGCATTTTCCTTTTTTCACACTCTCATATTCTGTAGGCTGCACTGTTGTACATTTCCTAATTACACAGGGTCATTCTGTACACTACTTAGGTAGTGTACTACTACATGCTCTAAGCTGTATGTTCCCTCTTCCATTTGCCTTAATCGTTATGCTGTGCTGTACATTTTCTATTTTAACGTGAATGACTTTGAATGCTGTGAAGTGCTTTGCCTAATCCCAGACTTGATCCTCTGGGCCAGTTGATTTTTTCTGCTGCCCAGTGGGGATGCTGGCAATCAATAGTGGGGTAAGCTGGCATAGGAGGCACTTATTCATGACCAATTCACTTTGCATGCTGTGTTGTGCTAACCCCCCCCCCCACACACACACACACACACACACACACTCTGATCATGGCATTATATGAGCTATGCTGCACATTAAATATTTCACACCCCTTAAATGTATATACTGTTGTACATTGCATAGTCCTGATCTCTGCATTTCATTGCATCATATCCAGATGCTAACACTTGTGAAAAAATACATGCAATAATCATTTCAAATGCCAAAACATAATTTACATAATTTACAAACCAACGTGGAAATTGAAAACCAAAATTAATCATGAATAATCCCAGTGTTCAATTAAGGCCCATATATATATATATATATATATATATATATATATATATATATATGTAGCGGGATCTCCTTTAAGGCCCCGGGACTACGTTACCCAGAACCCCGTTCGGCACCCAGAGTGCAGTTAGCCACCGCAGAGACTCATGGGAGGGGTTATTTAAGGAGGAGGTGAGGCGGAGCTTGGCCTCTTTGGACACCGCGCTGCAAGCAAGAGTTCTTCCTGTGCGGATCTGCTGCAGTGCAAGGCCTGAAGCCTGGGCCTTGCGCAACTTCCAAAGAGCCTTCCACCCCACTGCGGAGCCTGGGTGGCATATGCCTTGTCGAGTGAGGACATCAGTTAGATCGGGGACCCGATCATTACAGACGCTGTGTGCGGAGACACAGCAGGTGGAAGTCCCGGGCTGGGATCGCGCCCGGAGTGGTGAGCGAGCACTTGCTCAATCCAATAGACTTTACTGATTCTAGGCCTATAGACTGCCGTGGCTCACCGATTGTTTGCTTGTTGTTCCACTGGGGGGACCGGTAGCAGGACAGAGTTGAAGTGTCCCCCCCCATCATAGTGTTCTTAGTGATTGCCAGTTGTGGATTACAAATACCATTCATCAAGTGCACCACCGAAAGTTTGCATGCAAAGAAATCCCCATAGATCAGACGCTGAATGCAGAAGCTACTGAGTTCATTCCGTCCAGTCCTTGGTCAGATTCTTGGGAGAGTGCCTGTGACTTACTACCAGAAGAAGATCCAAGGGAGTCTCTGTACCTCCCTACCCCGGAGTCCAGTGCTCCCCAAACCAGAAGTAATTCCTGAGTTGGTTCCAGAGGAGGAGCCTGTTCTAACAGAGAGCCCAAGAGGATAGAGGAAGCGAAGAGCCATAAAGCCTCCCAGAAGATTAACTTACCCACAGATGGGGAGAAGTGCAGAAGACACTGTGGTTACTGCCAGAAGGAGTACGGAAGACCCTGACCCTCCCACTGTTCATTTAGTGGGGGGCAACCCCAGCTCACTCTCTGGCACAGTTAGGCAGGACACTAGTGATGGTGTGACCTGTGGGCAGGGGAGTTCACCGCCTCGGTTTTGGTGGGAATTTCCTCTGCCAACATCATACGAAACTTTTTTTTTTTATTAGTTTTTATTGAGATAAAAGAACAGTTTTACAAAATACAAAATAGAGGGTACAAGAAGGTAAGTAAGCAATTGTGTAGTCATATCATCACAGTATAAAAGACTGAGATAAATATGTATCTGAGATATAATCTCCAGGATACGCTCTTATAAGAATAATCCGTAGTCTGAGTGGGAAAAACATATCAAAACTTACTCAAATGAGAGTTGAGAGGAGAAAAGGTGGGAGAGGAGGATGGGAAGAAAAAAAGGGGGGTGGAGAAGAAAGAGGGGGGGGTGAGGAGGGGGGGGGAAGTATCATCCTGCGATCTTAGCATTGGTATATGAAAGAATTAAGGTAAGAGATGTTACAAAATACAAAACAGAAAAAAGATATGAACTATTTAGTGTACATCTTTCTCATTATTAAACCATGTCGTCCAAATTTTCCAATTGTTGTCAAACCGTTGTCTATTACCTCTCCTACTGGCCAGTAGGGATTCAAATACATAATGTGTCTGCGTGATCATAAGAACTTCTGATGCATTCCGTGCCCTATCTGCTTTCCACTGTTTAGTGATTAAAGATCTGGCTGCCAACAGGATATGTGTCACTACTGTATTGAATTCCGGGGGGAATATGTCAATACCAACATGTAGAACTGCTAGGCTGGGTTTGGGGCGAATCAGGATTCCAGTAATCTCTGAAATATAATGGAATATAGAGTTCCAGAAGCTAGTTAGGTGCTTACACGACCAGAACATATGTAGCTGGTTACCAATCATTCCACAGTTCCTCCAGCACAACAGAGAACCTAGTGAACTGAATTTGGAGAGCCTGTAAGGGGTAAGGTACCATCGAAGAGCTATCTTTTGAGACAGCTCCCAGTGGTTAACACAGCTAGAGGCTTTATATAGTGATTTCAACGCATGTGTCCATTGCGTGTCTGAAACAGTAATACCTAAATCCAATTCCCACTTCTTGAAGGGTTGAGATTTAACAAAGTGCATTTTACATTGGAAGGTATTATAGAAAAGGGCAATACCCTTAGGGGGGGAGGGGTGGGTGTTGTAGAACCTCCAGATTTCTTTAGGCAATGCTATCTGATGTGATTTGAGAGAACCAAGGAAATGGGCTATTCGAGTATATTTATACTGGTCGGTAGATGTTAGGTTGAATTTTTCCTGTAAAGCTTTGAATGAAAGGAGGGAACTCTCTTGAAATAAGTCAGCTATTGTATCGATTCCCCTGGCCATCCATTCAATGAGGGAAATGGAAGGGATGATATGAGATAGGATTGTTATCGGTATAGGTACATTTACTAGTTTGGAGGGTGGGAATGGAATTTTTCTGAGGTCCCTCCATGCCTACAGAGAGGCCTGGATAGGAAGAGGCAGACCAAGCATGGGAAGAGGATGCCATATATCAACTAGTAGTAGGTTTCGGAGATTTTTAACAGGGCTTAAGGTCTGTTCGATGTCATACCATATTGATTTAGCTGTCGGGTCAAACCAACTTTTAAGTTGTGCTAGGATAGACGCTCGGTAGTAATCCTGGATATCGACCAGGCCCATGCCTCCTGCTGTTCTATGTTTAACCAAAAGGGCTGTGGAGCATCTAGGTCTTTTAGTGCCCCAGATAAATCTAGAGAGTAAGGAATTCAGATTTTTAAGATACTCCCTGGGTATAGGAATAGGAAGCGTTCTAAAAATATAGAGTATTTGCGGAAGTAGCAACATTTTAAATGCAGCTAGTCTACCTGACCAGGTCATTTCAATATTGGCTAGTCTTTTGGATTCTGTGGATAGTTTGTCAATTAGTGGAGCATAATTGGCCTCTGCTAACTGCCGAGGGTCAGTTGTTAGTTTAATTCCCAAGTATGTAATATTGGAAGTACTCCAGGAATAAGGGAAAGTTGTCTGAAGCTGTTTTTTTAAAAGGGGAGGGATTCCAAGGTCAAGAGCGATCGATTTGGTGAAATTCACCTTGTAGAAAGAGACTTCACTGAAAGCTGAGAAAGTGTCATGAGCATGTGGTAAAGAGGTGGAGGGGGATGTTAAGAAGAGAATGATGTCATCCGCAAACAAATTTATATCATGGCATTTACCGTTAATGGAGAATCCCTTGATGTCTGGATGTGACCTGATCCTTTCCGCGAGAGGTTCAATGAGAAGGTTGAATATTGAGGGAGAGAGGGGACACCCCTGTCTGGTACCATTGGAGATATGAAAAGTATTAGATAATAGGTTGGACGTATAAACTTGCACGCATGGGGATGAATAGAGAGCAAGAATGGCTGAGAGGATGGGCCCCACAAAACCAAACCTTTGTAAAGTATGTCTCATGTACCCCCAGTGGATCCTGTCGAACGCCTTCTCTGCGTCCAAAGAGAGGAGGAGAGAAGGCGTCTGACACGATCTGGCATACTGGAGAAGTCCTATGACTCTCCTAGTGGCGTCTGAGGCCTGTCTGCCCTGAGTGAAACCTGATTGGTCCGGGGCAATGAGAGATGGTAGAATAGGTAGTAGTCTATGTGCCAAAACCTTTGCATACAATTTAACGTCTGTATTGAGTAAGGAGATTGGCCTAAAGTTCGCCGGGGTAGTGGGATCCTTACCTGGCTTAGGAAGAGTGACCACATATGCCTTAAGCATTTCTGATGGAAACGAGGCAGAGGACATCACATTGGAGAAGACAGTATGTAGGGTAGGAATAAAATTATCCTGGAACGATTTGTAGTAGTCGTTTGGAGGGCCATCAGGGCCTGGTGATTTGCCTAATGGGAGTGATCTGATTCCCCTTCTGATCTCAGTCTCCGTGAAAGGTGCATTTAAAGCTAGGAGTTGAGTTTGCGTAAGGGAGGGGAGATTAATCTTGGCTAGGAAAGCTTGAATGTTTTCCTCAGTAGGCTGGGGAGTGTTGGGGTCATCTTTAAGTTTATACAGAGAGGAGTAGTAGTCTGCAAAGGAGTTAGCTATCTCTTTAGGGTTAAGAATTTTATGATTGTTCTTCGGGTGGAGGAGAAATTGGATTTTAGACTTAGTTCTAGCCGTTCTAAGTCTCTGGACCAGAAACTTCCCCGCTCTGTTGCCAGAGGAATAATGGGTTAGTTTCAGGTTTCGAATGTGTTTGTCATATTGTTCAATGAGAAGGAGCCTGAGATCAGAGCGGAGTTGGGAAATCTGTTGACCCAGCTGAATATCTGCGGTGGATTTGTTTTGGGTCTCCAATGACTTAATATCATTGAGGAGACGGTTAAGTTTTTGTGTCTTTTGCCTCTTCTCCCTAGCACACAACTGGAGAATTATACCTCGGATATACGCCTTGTGGGCACACCATACCATAGCAGGGTCGGAGACTGAACCTGTGTTTTCATCAAAAAAATTAGACAAGCAGAGGAAGACACCGCCTGCAGTAGCATTTTATCAACAAGAATCAACTCAATTCTGCAATAAGAATTGTGTCTAGCAGAATGGAAGGAGTAGTCTCTTTCGTTAGCATGCTGGCACCTCCACACATCATAAATGTCCTCTGTGTGAAGCAGAGTATGAAGTTGAGGAGGAGGGCATTTTACTTTGGAGGAGGAGTCCATCTTGTAATCCACAGTCAAGTTGTGGTCCCCGCATATTATCGGGGAGCCTCTCTTAAGTTTGGTAATCTTGTCATATCTCTTCAGAAAGCGGCATTGATGTGAGTTTGGCGCATAGAGATTGGCAATGGTGAAGGGTTTGTTATTGAGTTCGCCCACTAAAATTAGAAATCTGCCGTCTGGGTCAGCATGAGTGTCTATGAGGTGGAAGGCGACAGTGTCCCTAATGGCGATCAAGACCCCCTTCTGTTTAGATGAGGCGGAGGCCAAAAAAATGTGTGGAAAGCTTGTGTGTACAAAGATAGGGGATTTGTCTGCTTGGAAATGCATCTCTTGGATGCAGAGAACATCTGCTTGGAGTTTGATAGCTTCTTTCCAAGCCAAGGCTCTCTTAGCAGGGTGGTTGAGACCATTTATGTTAAAGGAAACTACTTTAAGTGCCATGTGGACATAGGAAGTGTTGATGTAGGCTGTACCTTAACCATGATGATGGGAGTTTGGATGCGGCAGGCAGTTGACATCCAGTGAAGAGCCGCAGGCGGTACATCTCCACGACGGTAATGGTGGTAAGGATCGATGGCAGGATAAGCAGCAGGGGGAAGAAAGAAAAAGAGTCACAAAAAAACAAGGAGGTAAAGAACATAGTCATTGTGATAAAAATTTGCTCGAACAGGAGCTTGAGGGCAGCTTTGTTGCCCATAATATGTGGGGGGGGGGGATAACAAAAGCAACAAACCGAACAGTTCAGGACAGTCTGGGAACCTTGGTTGCTAAATGTAAAAGTAGGTTTCAGGACTCCAACTCAGGTGTGGTGTTTCTTGGCGCTTTTTCTGTTTGGCACTGTTTGCCATTCATATTGGTTGTTGAATTTTGCCGGAGGGGAGGAGCTTGCAGGTGAATGGTCAGGGATGATGTCTAGTGCACGCAGCAGAGCAAGACCGTCTTCTAGTTCCATGATCACAGTAGTTTTGTCATCATGTGTAACAGTGAGTCTGACTGGGTAGCCCCAGCGGTAAGGGACATTGTGGTTGTGAAGTGCTTTAGTCACAGGAAGTAAGGATTTACGTTTCTGCATTGTGAACTGTGAAAGATCCGCAAAGAGCTGAATATGGGCATACTGCTCCAGGGGTTGTTGAGTCTTGCGGAATGCGAACGTAAGCTGTTCTTTCACTTGATAGAAGTGTACTCGCATTAATACATCTCGTGGTACATTCCCTGGGAGGTGGGATGGTTTAGGTAACCTATGTATGCGGTCTACCTGTAGCTCTGAAGTAGGAACTGAAGGGAGCTACTGCTTCATCAGATCGTGGGCATATTGTTGGAGCTGTGTGGGGAGTACAGTCTCAGGCAAACCCCTTATTTTGATATTGTTTCTCCTTGATCTGTCCTCAAGGTCAGCGACCTTTGCCCTGAGCCAAGCCAATTCTTCTGAGTGATCAGAATGTGCGTCAATAAGGGAGTTATGGGAGGCCGCAAACTCCCCCATCTTATCTTCCACGTGTGCCACCCTACCCCCTAATTCAGTCACTTCAGTTTTAAAGTTCTTCATGCAATGCATTAAATCAGCATGCATAGAGCTGCAGAGGGAGACAAGCATGTCTTTGAGGGTAGTGCCAGAGACTGCTACGCCTATAGTTGGAAATGCTGTGAAAGGGTCTGCCAACTTCCTCATGTCTTCTAACCCCTCATGGCCTGTGCTCACCTTGGTGAAGTTGTCTTCCAAGCGGGGCTTTGACTTCGCCGGGCTGCGGGACATTGGTGTTGATGCCTCCGGAGAGCATTGTGTTGGGGTGAGCTGTACGGCTGGGCTGGATGTAGCTGAGCGTGAGCCACAGGAGGAGGAAGGAGATGCGTCCTCCATGCCGGCGCCATCTTGGGTCATGCTCCGGCCTTTCGGCAGGTAGAAGTCGTCCAATTTCTTCGGCTTAGCTGTCTCTTTCCGCTTGCGGGCCATCCCCAGAGTGGTATATAAGCTTCAGGGCCCGTTTGGAGTGGTGTACGGTGCGTGGTATCCCGGCAGTTGTTAGCGGTTCCCGTGCCTGGAGCGGAGCTGTGTGATCACACGTCCATACAGTTGCGCGGTAGCCACGCCCCCCACATCATACGAAACTTTGATTGATGTTGTACGTTCTGTGATTTAAGTTTATGTTATCTTTGGGGATCAAAGAGTTTAAGTGGGGGGAGTGTGTAGCGGGTCTCCTTTAAGGCCCCGGGACTACGTTACCCAGAACCCCGTTCGGCACCCAGAGTGCAGTTAGCCACCGCAGAGACTCATGGGAGGGGCTATTTAAGGAGGAGGCGGAGCTCTGCCTCTTTGGACACCGCGCTGCAAGCAAGAGTTCTTCCTGTGCGGATCTGCTGCAGTGCAAGGCCTGAAGCCTGGGCCTTGCGCAACTTCCAAAGAGCCTTCCACCCCACTGCGGAGCCTGGGTGGCATCTGACTTGTCGAGTGAGGACATCAGTTGGATCGGGGACCCGATCGTTACAAACGCTGTGTGCGGAGACACAGCAGGTGGAAGTCCCGGGCTGGGATCGCGCCCGGAGTGGTGAGAAAGCACTTGCTCAATCCAATAGACTTTACTGATTCTAGGCCTATAGACTGCCGTGGCTCACCGATTGTTTGCTTGTTGTTCCACTGGGGGGACCGGTAGCAGGACAGAGTTGAAGTGTCCCCCCCCCATAATAGTGTTCTTAGTGATTGCCAGTTGTGGATTACAAATACCATTCATCAAGTGCACCACCGAAAGTTTGCATGCGAAGAAATCCCAATAGAAAGGACTGAGATTTATTCTGGGTCAGGCCTGGCCAGGGTGGGGATATAGGATATTGTTTAGTGCGCCACAGGGCGTGTATACCATAATAGCTACGCGTGGTGGATTACCGCGCAGTGCCATTATTGTGTGCTATATTGATTGCTGCAGGGCTCTGCAAGCCAGTTGTGTGTATTATATCCTGTTTCAACCTTTCCTTTTACAACCAAAGTAAACTGTTATATTTAATCTTTAACATTGGTGTGTTGTCTTACTGTAAGGAGGGTGCCTTTACCATACCCATTGATTATGATAAAAATATAACCCCTAGACTAACTGTGCCAGAGGTGGTTCGAGCAGATTGCCGGGGGTTGGTGGTGCTGTACACAGGGCCCGAAAACAAATCCAGCGGCTCTCTTAATTGGGGGTAGCGCTACATATATATATATATATATATATATATATATTGTGACAGGATAAGACACTGTCACTGTGAATTTGGTGATTTAACCACTTGCCGACCAGCCGCTGCAATTTTACTGAGGCAGCATGGCTCGGCTGGGCAAAACAACATTATGTGACGTCGCTTCGCCCTGTGGCCACTAGGGGCGTGTGCCACTGGAGGCACGCGTGCACGCCCGCTGCTCTCCCCCAGGGGCCAATGCGAGTGCCCGGCGGGAACCCACGATCGCTCGTGACACAGCGAGAACCAGGATCTGTGTGTGTAAACATACAGATCCCGGTTCTTTCAGGGGAGAAATGACTGATCGTGTGTTCATACAAAGTATGAACAGCGATCTGTCATTTCCCCTAGTAAGTCCCATCCCCCCTTCAGTTATAACACAGAGAGGGAACACAGTAAACCCCTTGATCTCCCCCTAGTGTCAACCCCTTCCTTACCAGTGACATTTTTACAGTAATCAGTGCATTTTTATAGCACTGATCGCCGTAAAATTGTCAATGTTTTCAAAAATGTGTAAAAAGTGTCCGATCTGTCGGTCATAATGTCCTGATAAAAATCACAGATAGCCACCATTACTTGTAGGGATGAGCCGAACACCCCCTGGTTCGGTTCGCACCAGAACCTGCGAACAGACCGAAAGTTTGCGCAAACTTTCAAACCCCCTTAAAGTCTATGGAACTCGAACGTCAGAAATAAAAAGTGCTAATTTTAAAGGCCAATATGGAAGTTATTGTCCTAAAAAGTGTTTGGAGACCCGGGTCCTGCCCCAGGGTACATGTATCAATGCAAAAAAAAAGTTTTAAAAACAGAATTTTTTTCGGGAGCAGTGATTTTAACGATGCTTAAAGTGAAAAAATAAAAGTGAAATATTCCTTTAAATATCGTGCCTGGGGGTGTCTACAGCATGCCTGTAAAGTGGCGCATATTTCCCGTGTTTAGAACTGTCCCTGGACAAAATTAAATTTCTAAAGGAATAAAAGTAATTTAAAACTGCTTGCGGCTTTAATGTCATGTCTAGTCCAGTCAATATGGATGAAAATCATTGAGAAAAACGGCATGGGTACCCCCCCAGCCCATTATCAGCCCCTTTGGGTCTTGTATGGATATTAAGGGGAACCCCGCACCCAAATTAAAAAAAGGAAAGGCGTGGGGCCCCCAGGCCCTATATACTCTGAACAGCAGTATTCAGGCGGTCCCAAGAAAGACAGGGACTGTAGGTTTGTTCTTAAGTAGAATCTGTTATTAATTTTGAACTGGTACATTTTTAAAGTGTAGCTCCAGCCCAAAAATCTATTTTAAGCTTTTTGGAAAACATAGGGAAGGGTTATCACCCCTGTAACATTTGTGTTGCTGTCTGTGCACCTCTTCAGAAGATTTCACCTCACTTTCTGTCCCAATGACAATTGGATTTTGAAAATGTGGGGTTTTTAGTGAAACAAGGAACTCTTACAGGAGAGAATTTCCCTTCCCATGGGTAGATTTCCTCTCACTTCCTGTTGTCTCCCTCCGTTTGCAAGTAGGAGTCGTTTGTAAGTTGGATGTTTGAAAGTAGGGGCCTGCCCTATATACTCTGCTGAAATTTGCCCCTTACATGTTGGTGTTGCCACAACACTGTAAGCCCTCACAGTTACTCTTGGTGGGCGCATGAATGGGCCCTGCTGTGAATTATTAGATCAAGAATTGTAATTATATGCCCCTGTTGAGCAGGGTCAGAAAAATTGGGCCTTTGGTGTTGGTGGTGGTGGTGTTGCCACAACACTGTAAGGCCTCACAGTTACTCTTGGTGGGCACAGGAACGGGCCCTGCTGTGAAATATTAGATCAAGAATTGTAATTACACGCCCCTGTTAAACAGGGGCAGAAAAATTGGGCCTTAGGCACTGGTGCCGGTGCCACAACACTGCAAACCCTCACAGATACTGTGGTTGGAGTGCAGGAATGAGCCCTGCTGCAAAGTATTGCATCAAAAATTGTAATTACACGCCCCTGTTAAACATGGGCTGAAAAATTTGGCCTTAGCCACTGGTGGCAGTGCCCAGAACCAAATAATTTCTTACAAGCTATCAGCATGATCATTGAGGAGGAAGACGATAGTCACTCAGCATAACAGGATAGTCACTCAGCATCAACATAGGCAGTCTTGAAGGGATCTCACATTAAAAAAAATATTCGGTTACATCAGCATCAGGTGCTTGGTAGCTGGTGATCCAAGACTGATTAATTTTTATGAAGGTCATCCGATCGACCGATTCGGTGAACAGGCGCACCCTGTGATCGGTTACAAAGCCTCCAGCAGCACTAAATGTGCGTTCCGAAAGAACGCTGGATGCAGGACAAGCCAGTAGCTAAATTGCATACTGTGCAAGCTCTGGCCAGTGATTCATCCTCAAGACCCAGTAACCCAGAGGATTTTCGGTGGGAAAGGTGTCCAAGTCTGATCTTGCCCCTAGGTATTCCTGCACCATGTGAATCAGACGCTGGAAATGGTTGATGGAACCGCTCATACCTTGGGGCTGCAGACTAAAAAATTGTCTGAACGCATCTGTCAGACGGCCACCTTCTCCACCGCTCCTTCTGTGATTGACCGAAGCCTCAGCAACACGTTGTCCAGGACCAGGAATTTGTAACCTCCCAGGCTCTGGAAACGCATTGCACAAACCTTTCTGCAAGGCCTCCCGAAGATGTTTCATCCTCTGCTCCCTCTGCGACGGAAAGATAAGGTCTGCAACCTTACCCTTGCAATGTGAATCAAGGAGGGTTGCCAGCCAGTAATGATCCCTCTCCTTGATACCATGAATACGAGGATCCTTTCGCAGGCTTTGCAGGATCAGAGAGGCCATGCAGCGTAGGTTTGCTGAGGGATTTGGTCCGGAGTCCTCTGGGTCACTAAGGATGACATGATCCGCAGCCACCTCCTCCCAGCCACCTCCTCCCAGCCACGTACAAGTCCATGGGTTTCTTGGAACTGTAAATGATCCCTTAAAAACTGCTGCTGATGCTGAGTGCTATGCTCCACCTCCATGCTGACACAATCCTCCTCCTCCTCCTCCTCTTCCTGTGTGATCGGCGGGCCAGCAGGAACACTGTCTGGATAAAGGGGGCCTTGAGAGGTAAGGAAGTCCTCCTCTTCCTCCCTCTGTTCTGCCTCAAGTGCCCTGTCCATTATTCCACGCAGCGTGCGCTCAAACAGGTGGACAAGAGGGACAGTGTCACTGAGGCATGCACTGTCACTGCTCACCATCCTCATGGCCTCCTCAAATGGTGACAGGACAGTGCATGCATCCCTGATCATGACTCATTGGCGTGGCAAAAAAAACAAGCTCCCCTGACCCTGTCCTGGTGCCATATTGGCACAGATACTTATTGATGGCCCTCTGCTGCATGTGCAGCCGCTGCAGCATGGCAAACGTTGAGTTCCACCTGGTGGGCATGTCACAGATTAGGCGGTTCTCGGGCAGGTTAAATTCCTTTTGCAGGTCAGCTAGCCGAGCACTGGCATTATATGACCGGCAGAAATGCACACAGACTTTCCTGGCCTGCCTCAGGACATCCTGTAAGCCCGGGTACCTGCCCAAGAACCATTGCACCACCAAGTTAAGGATGTGAGTCAAACAGGGCATATGGGTCAGCTGTCCCTGTCGGAGAGCGGAGAGGAGGTTGGTGCCATTGTCGCAAACCACCATTCCTGGCTTAAGCTGGCATGGCGTCAACCACCTCTGAACCTGCTCCTGCAGAGCTGACAGAATCTCTGCCCCAGTGTGGCTCCTGTCACCCAAGCACACCAGCTCAAGCACTGCATATCATCTTTTTTCCTGCGTACTTGCGTAGCCCCTTGAACGCCTACGGAGCACTGCTAGTTCCGAGGACAAAGCACAGGAAGAGGCCATGGAGGAAGAAGAAGAGGAGGGGGTGGAGGAGAGAGGTGTGTCAGAATCACCAGTAGTAGCATTTTGGAGGCGTGGTGGCGGAACAACCTCCAACACTACTGTACCTTGTCCTGCATCCTTCCCAGCTCCCAGCAGAGTCACCCAATGCGCCGTGAAAGATAGGTAACGTCCCTCTCTATGCCTGCTGGACCATGAGTCAGCGGTAAAATGCACCTTACCGCTGACCGCCCTGTGCAGCGAGGCCAAGACAGTGCCTTCCACATGCCAGTAGAGAGCCAGAATCGCCTTCCGTGAAAAAAAGTGCCGTTTGGGAACCTGCCACCGAGGAACCGCACATTCCACAAACTCATGGAAGGGGGCAGAGTCTACCAACTGAAAAGGCAGCAGTTGAAGTGCTAGAAATTTAGCCAAGCTAGCTGTCAGGGTCACCTGTGGCCAGGTGACAGATGCACACCGTAGGGGGACAGGAGTGCACCGCGAGGTAGTGAACCCTATGGCTGGCTTCTGCGGATAGGGAACTGGGTGGTTGTGGAAAGCGGGACCAGAGGAGCACAACCGGGATCCAAACGGAAGCTAGAGCCAAGATTCCCCAGGGCGTGGAGTCTAAGACCCAGCTGGTCTTCTCCAGGGCCTCTAGTGGTGAGGATGTTAGCTGCAGGCTGGGACCAGGTCGCGGCCCCTGGAGTTTCCTAGCTCACGCCCCGTAGGATAAGGGGAAAAGAGGGGAAGCAGCAGCACACGATAAGAGAGAACCGAATAACAAGCTGAAGGTCAGGGGCCACAAGCAGACAAGGATAACGAAGAACGAGCCGAAGGTCAAGGGTCACGAGCAGACAGGGATAGTCGGGGACAAGCCAATAACGTAACAGAGAGACAGACGTAGCACACGGCAGGCAGGAACCCAAACACACAATGCCAAACAAACACGTTGATCAGCAAAGCAGGCTTGCAGTGCACAGGTTAATATAGTGTTCAGTGATAGGGCCTGGGGTGGAGTCAGGCTGGGAGGAGATTATAAAGGAAGCCAGGTGAAGGAGGTCTGGTCTCTAGATGAACACATGAGGAGGAAGGTAAGATGGCAGACAGACATTAATGCATATCCATGACAGTACCCTCCCTCTTACGAGGCCTCCCCCTTCCCCGCCTGACCCAGGTTTAGAGGAAAACTTCAGATGAAACTCCTTTAACAGACGAGGTGCAAAGACCTCAGATGCAGTGATCCAAGACCTCTCCTCAGGACCAAACCCTTTCCAATGAACGAGGTACTGAAGAACGCCTTTACAGAGTCGGGAGTCCAGAATTTGACTGATTTCGTACTCCTGATTATCCTCAGAGACAGGTGCCACGTTAGGGAGAGGACGAGAGAATTTATTGAGGACTAAAGGCTTTAGAAGAGCAACATGAAAGGAGTTAGTGATTTTAAGGCTCTTAGGAATCTGGAGTTTGAAACAAACTGGATTCAGTTTAGCAGTTACCGTGTATGGACCGATGAATCGTGGAGCAAACTTCAGAGAAGGAACTCGGAGCTTGATGTTCCTGGTAGAGAGCCAGACTTTGTCCCCTGGCTGAAGAGAAGGCGGTTTGCGCCTGTGGCGGTCGGCAAAGCCTTTGAATTTTTCAGCAGCTGCCCGGAGGGAATCATGAACGTGACCCCAAACGGAATTGAGAGACTCCTGAACCGAAGCCAAAGCTGGAATGTCTGGAGAACAGATCATGGGAAGAGGAAGTGGAGGGTGTTTTCCATAAACTGTGAAAAAGGGTGTCTTCTGCGAACTGGTATTCACATGATTGTTATGGGAGAATTCTGCCCACGGGAGTAGAGAGGACCAATCGTCATGGTGAGAAGACACAAAGGTGCGAAGAAAGACCTCTAACTCCTGATTAACCCTCTCAGTCTGTCCATTGGATTGGGTATGGTAAGAAGAAGAAAAATCCAAGACAATATTGAGGGATTTGCAAAAGGCTCTCCAAAAACGAGACGTGAATTGGACTCCCCTGTCGGAAACAATATGAGAAGGGACCCCATGTAGGCGGAGAATTTCCCGAATGATAATGGGAACCAAGGCAGGGGCAGAAGGAAGACCAGGAAGAGGAACAAAATGAGCCATCTTGGAGAATCGATCGATTACCACCCAAATGACTGTATTATTCTCAGACAGTGGGAGATCGGTGATAAAATCCATGGCAATATGGGCCCAGGGTTCCTTAGGAATGGGCAAGGGCATGAGGAGACCAGCAGGAGCTTGTGTGGAGGATTTGGACTGAGCACAGACATGACAAGCTTTAACGTAGTCTTTGACGTCTGAGCGGAGTTTAGGCCACCAGTAGTGACGACTGATGAGTAGGAAGGATCGGAGGAATCCAGAATGCCCTGCCACCTTGGAATCATGTCCCCAACGAAGGATCTTAGCTCTTAGCTCAGTGGGGACAAAGGTCTTACCAGGCGGAATTTTTGACTTCAGGGTGGTAGAGTGGGCAACAATGCATGAGGTGGGAATGATCGGCTCAGGTTCAGGGGCGGACTCCTCGTCCAAAGTGTCAAATGACCTAGAGAGCGCATCAGCCCGACCGTTGCAGGAACCAGGTTTGTAGGTAATCGTGAAATTAAAACGGGCAAAGAAGAGACTCCACCTGGCCTGTCTAGGATTCAGACGTTTAGCATTCTGTAGATACTGTAAATTTTTGTGATCGGTAAAGATCGTTATGGAGTGAGGGGAACCCTCCAAGAGATGACGCCACTCCTCTAACGCCAATTTAATTGCGAGAAGTTCCCGATCACCGATGGCATAATTCCTCTCTGCCTGAGAATTTTTTTTGGAGAAGAACGCACATGGTTGGCGTCTCTTCTCAAAGATTTGAAG
This sequence comes from Rana muscosa, assembly GCA_029206835.1. Lineage (NCBI taxonomy): Eukaryota > Metazoa > Chordata > Amphibia > Anura > Ranidae > Rana > Rana muscosa. The sequence continues at coordinate 765,194,036 of CM055117.1, forward strand.
AAGCACAGCTCCCACCCCCATTGAGGAAGCGTCCACTTCAATAAAAAATGCATTCCCAGGATTTGGTCTCCTCAAGAGGGGGCCAGAAACAAAGGCCTGTTTCAGGTTGTGAAATGCAGACAGCTTCGGGAGGCCAGTCTCTGGCATTCACACCCTTCTTGGTCAAAGCGATAATAGGCGCGGCAATGGAAGAGTAATTCCTTATGAACTGCCTATAATAATTAGTGAAGCCAAGAAAGTGCTGTGTGGCCTTGAGGCTAGCAGGAAGAGGCCAGTTGGTGATAGCCAAGACCTTCCCAGGGTCCATACGAAGACCCGAACATGAGACGAAGCACCCCAAAAACAGGACCTCAGAACATTCAAAGGAACATTTCTCCAGCTTGGCATAGAGATTGTTCTCTCTAAGACGTTGAAGTACAGTGCGGACATGGTTTCTGTGGACGAGCAGATTTTCAGAAAAGATCAGAATGTCATCCAGATAGATGACAACAAACTGGTACAGCAGATCTCTGAAGATTTCATTGACAAAGTTTTGAAACACGGCTGGAGCATTACACAGACCAAAAGGCATCACCAGATATTCGTAATGCCCGTCTCTAGTGTTGAATGCAGTCTTCCATTCGTCACCCTCCCTTATTCGAATGAGATTGTACGCGCCTCTGAGATCCAACTTGGTGAAAACGGAGGCACCCTTCAACCTATCGAATAGCTCAGATATTAAGGGTAAGGGGTATCGATTTTTAATAGTAACCGCATTTAAACCCCGATAATCGATGCAGGGTCTTAAGGTACCATCCTTTTTGGCAACAAAAAAGAACCCTGCCCCTGCAGGCGATGAGGATTTCCGGATGAAACCTCTCTCCAGATTCTCTGCGACATACTCCGACATGGCCTGGGTCTCTGGGATGGACAGAGGGTAGGTACGACCCCTGGGTAGAGTTGCTCCGGGGACAAGATCAATAGCACAGTCAAAAGACCTGTGGGGAGGAAGCGCCTCAGCTGATTTCTTACAGAACACATCCCGGTAATCGCTGTATGCAGCAGGAAGATCAGAAGAAACAGAAGTGGCAGCAACCGGAAGACTCTCCTTGGGGGTCACCTTGAGAAGACACGACGAGAAACATGAGGAACCCCAGGCCAGGATCTGCCCAGAGACCCAGTCCACATGTGGAGAGTGGAGCTGTAGCCAAGGGAGGCCCAATACAACTGGGGTAGAGGCCTTGGGTAGAATAAGAAAGGATATCCACTCCTGGTGGAGAATCCCTACCGACATCCTAATGGGTAGCGTCTGGAAGCGAATAGGGCCCCCTGGGAGAACAGTGCCATCAATTGCCGAGACTACCAATGGGGTAGTGAGAGGTGAAAGGGTAAGCTTCATAGAAGAAGCAGTTCTCCAATCCATAAAATTGCCGGCAGCCCCGGAATCCAGGTATGCAAGGGTTGACTGAGGAGAAGTGCCTACATGAAGGAACACCGGCAAGAGCAGGCGAGAAGGTGATGTTTCTGGGTCCAATACTCCACCTTCCAAATGTATTAGACCCGAGCGTTTCCCGGACGAAGCGAGCAGGAGTCACGAAAATGACCCTTGCCCCCACAATAGAGGCACAAGCCCAGAGTTCTGCGCCTAGCACGTTCTTCGGGGGTTAGTCTGGTCCGGGCCAGCTGCATAGGTTCTTCAGCAGGTAGAGGATGCTCCACGGAATGAAGGGAGGGGAGCTCAGACTGGCTAGGACCCAGAGAGTGCTGGCGTTTTTTTTCTGAAGGACCTCTCTTGAAAACGAATGCCGATCTGGTTGCATAATGAAATTACATCGTCCAGACCGACGGGAATGGCTCTTCCCGCTAATTCGTCTTTCACTCGGTCAGAGAGGCCATGTAAAAAGGTAGCGACCAGGGCCTCATTATTCCAGCTCAATTCAGCTGTGTGGATACGAAACTGAAGAGCATATTGCCCCACTGAACTAGATTCTTGGCGAAGACGTAAGACAGCACTAGCCGCTGAAGAAGCCCGAGCCGGCTCTTCGAAGATGTTACGAAAGAGCTTCAAGAAATCGGACAGACTGGAAACCACCGGATCGTTCCTCTCCCACAGGGGGGCAGCCCAGGCCAAAGCTTCACCGGAGAAGAGGGAAATTATATAGGCTACCTTAGCCCGGTCAGACAGGAAGCTTTGAGGCTGAAGCTCAAAATGAATTGTGCATTGGCTGAGAAACCCCCTGCAGGCCTTGGAGTCCCCAGAGAAACGGAACGGAGCTGGCAATCTTAGTGAGTGTGAGGCTGCGACTGGTGCGATAGGTACAGCCGCTGGTTGTACTTGGGGTTGCGGATTCGGGGTTCCCAAGGAGACCTGAAGCTGCTCGAATCGAGAAGCCAGATCCTGGAGGAATCGCATCACCTGAGTCTGATTTGATTCCTGGGTCTCAAGTCTGCGAACTATGCCCTGCAATGGATCATCCGCGGGAAGCGGGATGTCAGCCGGGTTCATGGCTGATCAAACTGTCAGGGTCACCTGTGGCCAGGTGACAGATGCACACCGTAGGGGGACAGGAGTGCACCGCGAGGTAGTGAACCCTATGGCTGGCTTCTGCGGATAGGGAACTGGGTGGTTGTGGAAAGCGGGACCAGAGGAGCACAACCGGGATCCAAACGGAAGCTAGAGCCAAGATTCCCCAGGGCGCGGAGTCTAAGACCCAGCTGGTCTTCTCCAGGGCCTCTAGTGGTGAGGATGTTAGCTGCAGGCTGGGACCAGGTCGCGGCCCCTGGAGTTTCCTAGCTCACGCCCCGTAGGATAAGGGGAAAAGAGGGGAAGCAGCAGCACACGATAAGAGAGAACCGAATAACAAGCTGAAGGTCAGGGGCCACAAGCAGACAAGGATAACGAAGAACGAGCCGAAGGTCAAGGGTCACGAGCAGACAGGGATAGTCGGGGACAAGCCAATAACGTAACAGAGAGACAGACGTAGCACACGGCAGGCAGGAACCCAAACACACAATGCCTAACAAACACGTTGATCAGCAAAGCAGGCTTGCAGTGCACAGGTTAATATAGTGTTCAGTGATAGGGCCTGGGGTGGAGTCAGGCTGGGAGGAGATTATAAAGGAAGCCAGGTGAAGGAGGTCTGGTCTCTAGATGAACACATGAGGAGGAAGGTAAGATGGCAGACAGACATTAATGCATATCCATGACACTAGCATTCAACCGCTGGGCATGTGGATGGCTGGGAGAGAACTTCTTTTGGTGGTGCAGCAGCTGGGGCAGGGAAATTTGCCTGGTACAATCTGACGTCGGTGTACCGATAGCAGATTGCCCGCAAGTACTTGTCTGTGACACACCTAATTCTACACCTTCATTCCTCTCAGTGCAGGTTTCAGAGAGGACTGAAGGTATAGTGGGGTTGGAGATCCCAGCTTATGAGGAGCAAGGAGAGGTCCGCTTTGTTCTTTGGTGTGGGTCTTTTAGGTACACTTGCCAACGAACTGCATGGCAGGTCGACATATGTCTGGTCAAGGATGTGGTGCCCAAGCGGGTGATGTTTTGGCCACGCGAGATACGCTTGAGACATATGTTGCATATAGCAGCGGTGCGATCTGATGCACTCGTCTCAAAAAAGTCCCACGCCAAATAACTTTTGGAATACTGCGCAGAGACAGCAGTGCCCTGCATATGCGGAGCTCTGCGGTGTGATGCAGTCGATGTGCTGCCCTTAAGCTGGCCCCTGGAGGGCATCCTGCCTCGTTGGAGATGTGCCTCCTCCTCCACTCTCCTATCAGGCACCCACGTAGAGTCCGTGACCTCATCATCCCCTCCCTCCTCATCACTGGAGCAAACCTGGCAGTATGCTGCAGCTGGAGGAACATGACAGATTGCTGTCCCTCTTGGGCACCCCCTCTCTCTGGGCTCACGTTACTGCCTTCCTCTAGCTGGGTACCATCATCGGAGCCTTCAAAACGCTGTGCATCCTCATGCAGCATGTACCCAACACTGGGGTCAAACAGTTCGGGGGACTCCTCAGGAGGACATGGTGGGGCTAGGGAAGGAGTGACTGATGCCAGTGAGCCGAGGGAAGTGGCCGCTTTGGCAGCTGCTTTGCCAGACAAAGTACCCTGAGCCTGGGTGAGAGAGGATGAGAAGGATGAGGCTGGCTTGGTCATCCACTCTACCAAGTCTTTGGCATGTTGCGGCTCAACACGGCCAGCTGCCGAAAAAAAGGACAAGCATGTCCCACGGCCATGTGCTGATGAGGATGCACCATGTCCATGACCAGCACTGTTGCCTCTAGACACAGAGCCTACTTGCCCTCTTTTATTGGCTTGTGACTGTCTGCCTCTCCTTGTTGGCCTTCCAGACATACTAATGGCCTGCAGTGATATGTAGCTGCACAAAGCTGGGATGTATATATATACACTGATTATACTGCAGCTAGCAGAATCAACTGCCTGCCTGTAGTATTATTAGGAAGAAAACAACAGGAATTGTCTGTAGTGAGCTTTAGCTGCACACTGTGCCAAGTAAACAGTACACTAATATACTGCAGCTAGCTGAATCAACTGCCTGCCTGTGGTATTATTAGTAAGAGAACACCAGCAATTGTCTTCAGTTAGCTTTAGTTGCACACTGTGCAGAGGACACAGTAAACTGACTGAAAATACTGCAGCTGCCTGCCTGTGGTATAAGTGTCACGTATCAGATAAGACCAGAACTGTGTGGACTGCAACAGAGAAAACCCAAACGTGTGTAAGTGAAATATAATGATTTTTTACGATAAGTAAAATAATATAGATACAACCACCTCCAATACCACACAGTGCACAACGACCAATACCAAACAGAACCACAAATAATAACAGTAAAGCCTCGTACACACGAACGAGTTTCTCGGCAAAAAACAGCAAGAAACTTGCTGGCAGAGAATTTTTGCCGAGAAATTTGTTTGTGTGTATGGTTTCTCGTCAAGAAAAGCGACAAGTATCTCGACGAGAAAATAGAGATCCTGCTCTCTATTTTCTCGTCGAGATTCTCGTTGGCATGTTTCTCGACGAGAAAAGTGAGTGTGTGTACACTTACCTGTCCTCCCGGAAGCCCGCGCATGTTCGAAATGAATTTGACGCATGCGCGGTAGCTTCCTAGGCATACGTAGGGTATACCAAGATGGCGGCGACGGCATCGAATGTGACGAGCGCATGCTCGTCGTAGTCGATGACGTCACCGCGTACGCTCCATTCAAAGAACCGCGGGTTCTTTGAATCGAGCGTGTGTACACTCGGCCGGGACAAGTTTCTTGTCCAAGAATCTCGTCGAAAAAAAACGACATGTTTTTTTCGACGAGAATCTCGGCCGTGTGTACGAGGCCTCACAGACAAATATGTACAAGTAATGGGGAAAACCAGAATCATAAACAGGGCCAGGCCAGAGTCGTCAACGGGAGATCAGCAGCTGGGGAAAGGGAAAACAAACGGGACAAGGAGAGGATGGATGGATCACAGGAGGGACGGGTACAGGTACAAGGCTCAGGGTTCAGGTAACAGACAGGAACAGGATCAGGTACGAATACAGAGCTTCTCAGGTTCAGGATCAGGGCGCATGGAGAGATACCAAGGAAAAGTAAGAGTGTGTCTGCCAGGTATTTATACACATCTCCTGCAATCAGACTCAAGTGATGCCTAATTGCAGGAGATGATGTCGGCCCCCACACTGCCAGGAACCACCCGCTGGTGGACACCAGTACTGCGGCCCAAAGATCACATAGTACCATCACCAGGGGAAAGCTCCCCTGGCAGTTCTAGACTGCCAGGAGACACCTGCTGGTGGACCACAGTACTGCACATCAAATATCAGGCAGTGTCACCAGGGGATGGAACCTTCCCTGACAGTACCCCCCGCAAAGGAGCGGCCTCTGGACGCTCCAGCTATCTGTAATTGTCCATAGTCTATGACATCAGGCTGGGCAACAGGCGCTTCAGGCAGGGCATCAGGCATTTCAGACAGAGCCTCAGGTACATCAAACCAGACAGCGGGTACCTCAGGGCAGACAGCGGGTACCTCAGGGCAGACAGCGGGTACCTCAGGGAAGACAGCAGGCTCCGGGGCATCGAGCTGGGCAGCAGGCTCTGGGTCATCGAGCTGGGCAGCAGGCTCCGGGTCATCGAGCTGGGCAGCAGGCTCCGGGTCATCGAGCTGGGCAGCAGGTACAGGCACATCAAGCTGGGCAGTAGGTATGGGCACATCGAGCTGGGCAGCAGGCACGGGCACACCAAGCTGGGCAGCAGGTAGGGGCAAATCAGGCTGGGCAGCAGACAGTGGCACATCAGGCTGGGCAGCAGACAGTGGCACATCATGCTGGGCAGCAGACAGTGGCACATCAGGCTGGGCAGCAGACAGGAACATCTCAGGCTGGGCAGCAGACAGGAACATCTCAGGCTGGACAGCAGACAGGAACACCTCAGGCTGGGCAGCAGACATGAATACCTCAGGCTGGGCAGCAGGCAGCAACACCTCAGGCTGGGCAGCAGGCTCCGCAGGCTGGGAAACGGGAACCACAACCTCAGACCGGGAAACGGGCACCATAACCTCAGGCGGGGACACAGGCACCGGATCTTCAGGCGGGGACACCGGATCTTCAGGCTGGGACACCGGATCTTCAGGCTGGGACACCGGATCTTCAGGCTGGGACACCGGATCTTCAGGCTGGGACACCGGATCTTCAGGCTGGGACACCGGATCTTCAGGCTGGGACACCGGGACTTCAGGCTGGGACACCGGGACTTCAGGCTGGGACACCGGGACTTCAGGTTGGGACACCGACCGGGACTTCAGGCTGGGACACCGGGACATCAGGCTGGAAGGCAGGCACAGGGACATCAGGCTGGAAGGCAGGCACCAGGATATCAGGCTGGAAGGAAGGCACCAGGACATCAGGCTTGAAGGCAGGCACCGGGACATCAGGCTGGAAGGAAGTCACCAGGGCGTCAGGCTGGAAGGAAGGCACCAGGGCGTCAGGCTGGAAGGAAGGCACCAGGGCATCAGACTGGAAGGAAGGCACCAGGACATCAGGCTGGAACACTGGCATCAGGACTTTAGGTTGGCATACAGGAACTTCAGGCTGGCATATAGGAACTTCAGGCTGGCATACAGGAACTGGGGCGTCAGACTGGACAATAGGCACTGGCACGAGAGGAACATCAGACTGGGGCACAGGAACTTCAGGCAGAGACACTGGCTGGATATCAGGCAGAGGTTTGGCAGAATCAGGTGGGTTGTCAGTTTCAGCTGGTATGCAAGCAGGCTGGAGCAGGTTGGTTGGTGTGGAGGCAGGTTGGGTTACTGGCAGGATCGTGTGGGTTGGAAAGAATTTCTGTTTCTTCTTTGGCTTAACTGCTGGAGATCTATAGGTGACTGCAGGACTGTAGGTAGGAGGTGAGACATACTGAAGAGAAGGGCTGGGATATGACAAGGAACAGCGGGCAGAGTTCTTGTGGGGAAGCTGTAGGTAGCAGAGAAGAGACAGGTGGGTTAAAGGCAGGATAAGTGCAGCGGGTAGAGACAGGTTATTGATACTTGGTGGGAAGCAGGGCAGTGGCGGAACTACCGCCATAGCGACACACGCAGCCGCTATGGGGCCCGCAACCGAGAGGGGCCCGTGGGCTGGGGCCGGTTTCAGTTGCTGCAGTGCTCCTCCCTGTCCCCTCTCTCCTCAGTCTCCTGCTCCTGTGCATTACGGAGCTGGCTGGGTCTGTGTGTGTTCGGCGGCGGGCGGCACTGTAACGCGGTCCCGCCCCCCCTAGACTGGCTCGTGTGATAGTAGATGGAATGAGTGTTCAGCCTATCACACAAGCCGGTCTAGGGGGGGCGGGACCGCATTACAGTGCCGCCTGCCGCCGAACACACACAGACTCAGCCAGCTCTAAGGAGATGCCCGCTGTACAGCCCGCCCTATGTGCCTGGATAGGAGGATCGGATTCGGCAGGGGGGCCCGGCCGCATATAGAGGAATTGAGCTTTCTACTGTCCTCCATGCAGAATGCTTGCAGGAGGGAGAGGAGGAGAATCAAGCATTCCGCGGCTGTATGGAGGACAATAGAAAGCTCAATTCCTCTATATGTAGCCGCCCTGCTTCTCCTCCTATCCAACTTCTTTTGCTGCCCCCCCCAGTGCTCCCCCCCACCACACACTCCAGCCCCCCCCCACAGTTCTCTCCACCCCTGTTCTTGCTGCCCCCCTGCTCTCAAGCTCTCCCCATCCTTCTCCAGCCACCATCCCAGTGCTCTCCACTCCCCCCAGACTGTGCTCTCCCCCCCCAGTGCTCTCCACCCTTGTCCCCCCCTTAGTGCTCTCCACCCCTGTCCCCCCCCAGTGCTCTCCGGCCCTGTCCCCCCAGTGCTCTCCACCCCTGCCCCCCCAGTTCTCTCCACCCCTGCCCCCCCAGTGCTCTCCACCCCTGCCCCCCCCAGTGCTCTCCACCCCTGTCCCCCCCAGTGCTCTCCACCCCTGCCCCCCAGTGCTCTCCACCCCTGTCCCCCCCCAGTGCTCTCCACCCCTGTTCCCCCCCAGTGCTCTCCACCCCTGTTCTTCCCCCCCCCAGTGCTCTCCACCCCCGTTCTTCCCCCCCCCAGTGCTCTAAACTCCTGTTCTTCCCCCCCAGTGCTCTCAAGCTCCACCCTTCGCTCTCCAGCCCCCGTGCTCTCCACCCCCGTTCTTTTTGGCTCCCCCTCCATTGCTCTCAAGCTCCCCCCAGCACTCTCCGCTCCCCACTCCTGTACTACTCTCCACTCCCCCCTGCATTTTGCCCCCACCCACATGCTCTCCAACCCCCGCCAGTGCTCTCTCTGCTCCCCCCTGCATTTTGCCCCACCCATGTGCTCTCCAACCCCGTCAGTGCTCTCCGCCCACCATAGTGCTCTCCAGCCCCCCGTACTTTCCACCCCTTTTTTTTCTGGCCCCCACTGGTGCTCTCAAGCTCCCCCCATTGCTCTCCACCCCCCAGTGCTCTCCACTCCCCCCCCAGTGCTTTCCACTCCCCCCTGCTCTTTGTACCCCCCAGTGCTCTCCAGCCCCCGTGCTCTCCACCCCTGTTCTTTCTGCCCCCCCCCAGTGCTCTCAAGATCCCCCCAGTGATCTTTACCCCCCACACTCTTAGCCCCTTCAGTGCTCTCAAGCCCCCTCTCTCAGCCTCCCATGCTCTCCACCCCTGTTCTTTTTGGCTCCCCCCCAGTGCTCTCAAGCCCCCCCCCCCAGCGATCTCCGCTCCCCACCCCTGTGATCTCCACTCCCCCTGCTCTTTGCCCCCACCCATGTGCTCTCAAACCCCGCCAGTGCTCTCTGCTCCCCCTTCTCTTCAGCTCCCACCCAGTGCTCTCACTTCCCCAGGACCAGAGGACAGGCTGTCTGGGGGCAGAAAATGAGGACAGCTGAAGGTGCAGGTGGCCAGGGACCACTCCATCTCACAGCAAACAGATCCTCTGGAAGGAGCACTGTCCCCATCCAAAACTAGAACAGACCCTGCCTGCTGATGGTGATCATGGATATCCTGCTGGCATAGAAGGTACTGTACCGAGCATCAACAACACACCTACCCACAGACAGGGACTGCAGACTGGGACATGGGGCATAGGAGGGGCTGCAATGATGGGCACAGTGAGGCTGAATTTGTGGGTAAAGTGAGACTGCATTCATGGGCACAGTAAAGCTGCATTTGATGGGCACAGTGATGCTGCATTGATGGGCACAGTGAGGCTGCAATGATGGGCACAGTGAGGCTGCAATGGTGGGCACAGTTAGGCTGCAATGGTGGGCACAGTGAGGCTGCATTTGATGAGCACAGTGAGGCTGCATTTATGGGCACAGTGAGGCTGCATTTATGGGCACAGTGAGGCTGCAATGATGGGCACAGTGAGGCTGCAATTATTGGCACAGTGAGGCTGCAATGGTGGGCACAGTGAGGCTGCATTTATGGGCACAGTGAGGCTGCATTTATGGGCACAGTGAGGCTGCATTTATGGGCACAGTAAGGCTGCATTGATGGGCACAGTGAGGCTGCATTGCCCTTTAAACCACGCCCACTATTTAATTTAAGTCCGCCATTTTTTTGTGGGGGGGGGCCCATACAACATTTTGCTATGGGGCCCTGTGATTTCTAGTTACGCCCCTGAAGCAGGGTATATTGGACTGAAACAGAGGTTGCGATGGGTGAAGGGGAAATAGACTCTTGGGTAGGCAGGTGTCTGGCAGCAGAGTTTTTTTTTTGTGGGCTGGCTGGGGCTGATTGCAAAATATCAGACCATGTTGAGAGTAGTGGTTGCACAAACTGCAGTTTACATTCTGCCTGTCTGACAAGGGATTGTACAGAATCAACACACTCTATTATTTTCTGTTGGGAACAAGCTGTGTAATGTTCAAAAAAGTATGGGGAGTCATCCTCCAGAAGCCAAACCAGTGATACAACCTGATTAACCTTAAAGGGGGGAGAAAAATCATCATGGCCTCCTGGGATACAGGGCAAAACCAGCTCTGTGCAGATTTGAATTAAAGGCTGAACATCCCCAAACAGCATAGAGCCCTGATCAACCAAATGGTGAGCTAAATGAATAATCTCTAGCAGCTGATCACTGGTCCACTCTTTCAGTGTCTGACGGAGATATTCACCACTCTCTGACACCAGCAGAGCATAGTAAGGAATCACATAATAATTCATCTCAGCAGAGCAACAGAACCAAGATGGAAGATGTGCAGCCACTTCTGATCAGGGATGGCCTTGGTATACTGTCACGTATCAGATAAGACCAGAACTATGTGGACTGCAACAGAGGAAACCCAAATGTGTGTAAGTGAAATATAATGATTTATTTAAGATAAGTGAAATAATATAGATATGACCACCTCCAATACCACACAGTGCACAACAACCAATACCAAACAGAACCCACAAATAATAACAGTAACAGACAAATATGTACAAGTAATGGGGAAAACCAGAATCATAAACAGGGCCAGGCCAGGGTCATCAACGGGAGATCAGCAGCTGGGGAAAGGGAAAACAACCAAGACAAGTAGAGGATGGATGGATCACAGGAGGGATGGGTACAGGTACAAGGCTCAGGGTTCAGGTAACAGACAGGAACAGGATCAGGTATAAATACAGAGCTGATCAGGATCAGGGCGCAAGGAGAGATACCAAGGCAAAGTAAGAGTGTGTCTGCCAGGTATTTATACACATCTCCTGCAATCAGACTCAAGTGATGCCTAATTGCAGGAGATGATGTCGGCCCCCACACTGCCAGGAACCACCCGCTGGTGGACACCAGTACTGCGGCCCAAAGATCACATAGTACCATCACCAGGGGAAAGCTCCCCTGGCAGTTCTAGACTGCCAGGAGACACCTGCTGGTGGACCACAGTACTGCACGTCAAATATCAAGCAGTGTCACCAGGGGATGGAACCTTCCCTGACAGTACCCCCCGCAAAGGAGCGGCCTCTGGACGCTCCAGCTATCTGTAATTCTATCTGTAATTGTCCATAGTCTATGACATCAGGCTGGGCAACAGGCGCTTCAGGCAGGGCATCAGGCATTTCAGACAGAGTGTGTCTGCAAGGAATTTATACACATCTCCTGCAATCAGACTCAAGTGATGCCTAATTGATGTCGGCCCCACACTGCCAGGAACCACCTGCTGGTGGACACCAGTGCTGCGGCCCAAAGATCACATAATACCATCACCAGGGGAAAGCTCCCCATGCAGTTCCAGACTGCCAGGAGACACCTGCTGGTAGACCACAGTACTGCACGCCAAATATCAGGCAGTGTCACCAGCAGATGGAACCTTCCCTGACAGTAAGAATACACCAGCAATTGTCTTCAGTTAGCTTTAGGTGCACACTGTGCAGAGGACACAGTACACTGACTGAAAATACTGCAGGTACCTGCCTGTGGTATTATTAGTAAGAGAACACCATCAATTGTCTTCAGTTAGCTTTAGTTGCACACTGTGCTGAGGACACAGTAAACTGACTGAAAATACTGCAGCTGCCTGCCTGTGGTATTTTTAGTAAGAGAACACCAGCAATTGTCTTCAGTTAGCTTTAGTTGCACACTGTGCAGAGGACACAGTAAACTGACTGAAAATACTGCAGCTGCCTGCCTGTGGTATTATTAGTAAGAGAACACCAGAAATTGTCTTCAGTTAGCTTTAGGTGCACACTGTGCAGAGGACACAGTAAACTGACTGAAAATACTGCAGTTGCCTGCCTGTGATATTATTAGTAAGAGAACACCAGAAATTGTCTTTAGTTAGCTTTAGGTGCACACTGTGCAGAGGACACAGTACACTGACTGAAAATACTGCAGCTGCCTGCCTGTGGTATTATTAGTAAGAGAACACCAGCAATTGTCTTCAGTTAGCATTAGTTGCACACTGTACAGAGCACACAGTAAACTGACTAAAAATACTGCAGCTGCCTGCCTGTGATATTATTAGTAAGAGAACACCAGCAATTGTCTTCAGTTAGCTTTAGGTGCACACTGTGCAGAGGACACAGTAAACTGACTGAAAATACTGCAGCTGCCTGACTGTGGTATTATTAGTAAGAGAACACCAGCAATTGTCTTCAGTTAGCTTTAGTTGCACACTGTGCAGAGGATACAGTACACTGACTGAAAATACTGCAGCTACCACAATCATCTGCCTGCCTGTCAGTATATTAGGAAGAAAATAACAGGAACGGATCTAGCTAAACTGAATACAGTGTATATATATATAAATATATATATATATATATACACAACACCTAGGATGCATATATATCCTCTATACACTGTAACTGCAGCTAACTGACTTGCCTGCCTGCTCTAACTCAAATTAAATGACACTGTCTCTCTCTCTCTCTCTATCTCTCTCCGCCGCCGCAACACACTACACAAGGCCGCCATGCAGGCGGCCTTATATAATGTGGGGCGTGTACTAAACCCTCTGAGACAAAATTGGCCAAAGCCACCCTGGCTTTGGCCAATTATGGCTCTCCGTTCTTACCACGCTGTGATTGGCCAAAGCATGCAGGTCATAGTGCATGCTTGGCCAATCATCAGCCAGCAATGCACTGCGATGCTGCAGTGAATTATGGGCAGTGACGCGCCACTCGAATTTGGCGCGAATGGCCCATAATGTTCGCAATGCGACGAACAACCAAACAGATGATGTTCGAGTCGAACATGAGTTTGACACAAACTCGAAGCTGATCCCTAATTATTAGTAAAAAACAAAATAATAATAAAAATGCCATAATTCTATCCCCTATTTTGTAGACGCTATGACTTTTGCGCAAACCAATCAATATACGCTTATTGCGTTTTTTTTTTACCAAAAATATGTAGAAGAATACATTTCGACCTAAACTGAGGAAAAATTATCTTTTTGTAAAAAAAAATGGGATATTTAATAGAGCAAAAAGAGAAGATATTGTATTTTTTCCACAATTGTCGCTGTTCTTTTGTGTATAGCGCAAAAAATTAAAACCACAGAGGTGATCAAATACCACCAAAAGAAAGCTCTATTTGTGGGAAAAAAAGAACGCAAATTTTGTTTGGGTAAAGTGTCGCACGACCACGCAATTGTAAATTAAAGCAACACAGTGCCAAATTGTAAAAAGTGCTCTGGTCAGGAAGGGGGTCAAATCTTCCGGGGCTGAAGCGGTTAAAGGACACATATGGGTTGATTTAATTTAGGCAAATTCACTTTGCACTACAAGTGCACTTGGAAGTGCAGTTGCTTTAGACCTAATGTCTTTGTCTAGAAGCCCAGATTCCTGTTTAAAAATGTTTGTAGTCACCCCTGGCAACAGAGAGGAAATTCCTGTTGTGCCTGCGAGGGGTGCTAAACAGCCAGAGATGCCTGCTGTAGTTTCATCCCGTGGCCACCAGGGAGAGTTGGCTAGTAGAAGTGCATCAGAAGAAAGTCAATGTACCCAAGTGAACACAGCAAGACCTGTTACACTGATGGGTAAGACTGTTGCTATTAAAGTCATGAGAAAAACTGACTGTGTGATTGCTTACACTGGTGTGGAAGTGACCCCAACTTGGAGATCCACTGTCTGTGCAGAAAAGGGCTTGCCTCACTGAAGTGCCATGTCCAGTGGGGAGGCAAGTGTTAAAATTTAATGTGAAGACGTGAAGCTTGCCAAGGAGTATGACAATAATGTTATTGAGTTGACTAATGCTGATAATGTGATGCTTAATGAGTATGAAGTTGCTACTGTGTCAGGTGAACAAGGTTCTGAGTTAAATGAGGTAGGGTGATCGCTAAGCAGGATATGCTATCCCCCCTAGCAACATTATATAAGGCTGCACAGGTACTGTATCTCTAAAAACCTCCAGAGAGCTCTGTGTGTTGGAGCCCAGGACAACTATGGTGCCGCTCTGATGAACAAGAGGGTACTTGAACCTGGTGATAAGAATTTGTTAAATGCCAAAACTGAAATGTTTGAAAGTGCTCGTGGTGATAATGGGTAATGCAGTCTGTCAATGAAAATGTAAAGGTTGATGTGTCGAATGAAGCTCCATCTGCTCCCGATGGTGAGGATGTGGTACTGCAACATGTTGTGGTTCAAAATGTATAACCACAGTCTAGTTGGAACAAAAGTGATATGTGCAAAGTGTATGTTGTTGAGTCGCTCTGTACTGTGTCTTCTGCAGTTGGAGCGGTACTGCATAGTACCTCTGATGGGAACAGAGAAAGTAGATTGGGACAGATGGGGAGCAAACCTGTTAGCTTTATTGGAAAAGACCTCTGCTGGTAACTGTGTCGCGGACATTATTTCTGAGGTGCCAGATGAAGGACCTGCAGAGCAACTTATATGCTAGGGTGCACTTGCTGCTGCAGATGATATCGCTCACGAGATGGAAGCACCAAGTAAGGGCAAATGCACAGCAGAGGTAAAAGGTGCCGTAGAAGGTAATTTAAGGGAAGCTTTTCTACAATTTATTCAGCGCCAGGGAGTTTTTTTTTTTTTTTTAAATAGCTTACCTGTTCTAGAAGGAAAACTTGGATAAAGTGCTAGGATCCCTAAAGGTGGCACCTGACTTAAAATTCTCTGAATGGCGAGGGGGTTGTTCTGCTCTACAGAAAGAGAATAGGAACTTGCTAAAGTCATATAGGAATGTTAGTAATGAAACTGGCAAAATAAGGCATGCAGAGTACATGGGGAAACACACAAAGCTATGTTTGGACAGTAAGTGGGTACCCATACATATAAGGCAGAGAGTAACAAGTGTCATCCCCATAAAAGTCCCCACACTTATTGCTTAAAAGGTATTTAGAAAGGTGCCCCTTTTAAAGGTAAAGAGAAAAGAGCTGGAGAAGACTGAACAAGTCCATGGTAAATTCCCTAAAGGTAAAATGACTGGTGTGAACCCAAGGAATATATTTTGGGTTTGGAAGCACACCAGTAAAAGGGCATGGGTATGTTTTTGTAGAGCCCAAGTGAGTGTAGCAGGGGGACACAGGAAAAGTCATCCCACAAGACAGGAAGTAAAGTCCCCTTTTGATAAAAGCCATGTAAGACAGGATTGGGCCCATGTGGGTGATGGTTGGAAAAGGGATGCAAAATTTAGGTTAGGCTTGTGTGTTCCAACCCCTCCTGGGTCAAAACAAAGGGGGAGTGGTATGTGGCAGAGCTTTGCCCTGCCAGGGTTTAGAAAGCGATTTTGACCCAGAATTCTCAATCAAGTGGGTTGAGAGGCTCCAGGGGGTCTGCTTAATGCAGAGGAAATTGGCTTTTCAATTTCATTGTTGTTTTCCAATGTCCGCTTTGGGACTTTTTTTCAGATCCTCAGAGAGTAATTTGCCATGAGTTACAGCTATGTTGAACTTCCAGTGACCAGTATGAGAGAGAGAGAGCAATAACACCAAATTTACCAGACCTGCTCCCCGTTCACACCTGAGACCTTGTAACACTAAGGCGTCACATGACACTAATTGGGTCCAATTTGGCTATTTTCACTTAACGGTGTACTCACTTTTGTTGCCACCTGTTTAGACATTAATGGCTGTGTGTTGAGTTATTTTGTAGGGACAGCAAATTTACACTGTTATACAAGCTGTACACTAACTACTTTACATTGTAGCAAAGTTTAATTTCTTCAGTGTTGTCACATTAAAAGATAGAATAAAATATTTACAAAAATGTGAGGGGTGTACTCATTTTTGTGAGATACCGTGTGTGTGTGTGTATGTATATATTTACATACATACATTCATAAAGTCCACATTCAGTGCTCCCAGCCCACCACATTGCTGAAAGTGCCACCTCCTCGAGACACTTCACAATTACCAAGGATGCCCAACTTTCAAGAGAATAACAGCAGACCCTAGAGTATTATCCATAAAAACGAATTTATTACATAAAAATATACTACAGAGTACACAATGCAAAAAGCACCTCACTGTTGTACACCAATGGGTGTTTATGATGTCACAGGCCAATAGCCCCTCTCAAAGCATTGTATCTACAATGGGACCTCTTCAGGGGAGAAGTTGGGGAAAGTTGGGTATCCTTTGGAATTGTGAAGTGACCTGTTGAGGTTTAAAATTGCCATTGGACCCTGGAGTGACTGTATGTATATGTCTAAGTGCACCTGATCTCTTGTCTTGATCGTTTGGATCCAGTAAGAAGGTCCAGGAGCACTGCATGCAGAGTTTATGCACATATTATATGTACTATATATGTACTATATGTAGCGGGTATTTGAATTTGGAGGAGGCATCTGGGTGGTAGTGTAACCCGGATGCACTGATTGCTAGGGAGTCCGAGACCCTTTTATGGTTCTTGGAGGAGTCTGGTGGTGTGGGGTTCCCTTCGGCCTGCAGGTGGCATTGTCGTCCTGGCTGGAGTTGAACTCACACCGCAAGACTGCTTCCTTTTTGTCCTTTCCTGGCACTGGTACAGCGGGGCGGGGAACCTGCTGTGATGCAAAAGGTGAGGGGATAAAAGGGGCGGACACCCTGACCTTGGGTTCAGAGTCGGAGGACGTGGCCGCACCCAGGCACCTTCAACTTGGGTGCTGGTGTTCCGGAGTTCCGGGCCCAGGTGCCCTTGACCTGGCCGGAGCGAGAGATGGAGTCCATCTCAGGCACCTTTAGCCTGGGGTGAGGTACTATGGCAGATGCCTGGGGCTCAGTACCTTCGACTGAGTTCCGCGAGGGTGGAGGAATCTGAGGGGGCCCCAACTCCTTGGGTGCCCGTGTCTGAGGTTGAGGAGACTGGTGAGCGGAACTTCTCTGGAGAGTCTGGCGCAGCATTTGCTGGTGACAGAGAGGCCTCCGGTGACTCCCTTGGATGGATATCCTTCCCCTGACAGGGGCTGTGCTAGCGAAGGTAATTCATGTTCTACCTCATATAGTCAGTGGCAGTGACTATTCGCCACTGGTGACACCACAGTGGTTAGCAATACTTTAAAGGATTGTGCCTCGACCTACTCCCATTAATACTGAACTGTTGCAAAAGGTCCCAACTTGACTGTGCTGTATGTTTATTCGCTGAGAAGAATAAAACTGTGTTGGACCTATTCAGTGAGTGGAACTCTGGTTACTAGGAGCAAAGGGGAGTGGATCTGAGGAAAGGATTTGACCCTAGGACACCTACACAAAGCCCGAACTTTCTGGCCTTCACCTCTTCACTATGGAGGAAATCGGCCGTGGTGTATCTCATCCCTCCCCCCGATACTGACACCCCTAGACAAAGACAGACAAGCCGAGAATGAGAAGGGGTGAGAGGGGTGAGGTCGCTACACATGGGGGCATCGTATCCGGGATGTGTATGGTGTCTGAATTTGAACTTTGCTGCCCGGAGGAGTTCCGAGTAGGTCGGCCATATTGGCCAACGCGCCACGAGGCAAACCATAGCTGCGCAGTTCGTGGGCGGGGAGAAGGAAAAGCCTGCGAACAAGTGCAGAGTGTGGGAGGAGTCTGGCCATGTGGACGGACACACGTGGAGATTCTGGCGCGAGTGGGTCAGTGCGCACTGGAGCAGCAAACAGGGAAGATGACTACAAGTACCCCGTGGATTTTTGCTTCTTCCTTCACGGACATGACTTCTCTAGATGCTGCAATCATGGACACAGGAATCAGACTGAGGCCCCGGGGGCGATTGGCTCTGTACACCTGCAGAGACATGGAGGCCCTCGGTGTGATCTGTCCCAGCTGTTCGGGACTGGTGGTTCAGTTGAAGCCATTCGGGCGATGTGAGGTCTGCAAGGAGTTTTTCTTCGAGGTGGAACCATCCACAGAAAGGCCTCACGCTTTCCACCTCAACTACCTCACAGGTACTGCCACTCCGGAGGGAGAGATCAATGCCATGGCGGGTATTCCTGCGTGCACTGACCAGGGCGAAGTGACTGCCCAAGCGGAGATTAAAAGAGAAAAATCCGAGGATGCTGCCTCGGTCACCAGCAGCTCCCTGCTCCGACCGCTGAAGAGGAGAGTCGGCCTGGTACAGGCCTCCTGTGGTCGTGGAAGAGCTTCACCCCGTTGCTTGCCTGGCCTGGATGGATCCGGAGGGAAGAGCCCTGGACATTCCTGTTCTTCTGAAGGCCCAGGTGAGCCAGGGGTTGGGACTGTGTGTGTGGTTGGAGGTGTCGGCAGCCCACTGTCGGTGGAGGCCATCAAGGGGGATGATTCCGTGACTGGGAATTATCTGCCCGCTGAGTGTTATGACACCTCCGACCTGGATTCATTGTCTGACAATGGCGATGATGAGGAGATAGACGAGATCTTCCACCGGAAGGGATGGGACAAGATGAAGTTATCCTCGTCCCATGTCAGAAGGGACCCACCTATGTCCATTGGGGATAGTACACCCCGGGTGGAGGCCTCGGAGCCTAGGGAAGAATCTGGTCCACTGTCTGCAATCCCTCTTCTGGATTCAACTTCCATTTCACCTGCTCCTGTTGCCGGAGTGCAACGCCAGTCACTCCGGGCCCCTATGCCAAAGTCTGCCGAGGTGGTGAACGCACCTCGCCATCCGGAAGCTGTTGTTTTTCCTGGAGAAGGAGACCGTGTTACGATGCCACCTTTATCAAGGCTGCAGCGTCTCTTTGGCCAGAAGGTTGCCCAAGAGTATGGGTGGGAGTACCCATACCTGCCTCGAGAATTGCTATACGAGGTGGAATTTTTTCACCAGAGGTGGTATGATACTTTTGTTTGGAACAAACTCAAGGTACCTCAAGCACGCCGATACCTTTCATGTTCACCAACGGTCACTAAAAAGTTTTGGGACTGTAAGGCTAAGTGGATGCTCGGAAGGCATATATATGCAGACAGAGTAGTGATTTGTTGCAAGGATGGAGGAAATGTTGAGTATAACATGGAGGCTTTTGACAAGCATTTGAAGCCTGTGCTTCTGCCGCATCCAAAGTTTTATTTGTAAGAGCAAGAGACTCTTTTCTGTTGTTGCTGCTGAGTTTTTCTAAAGCAAGTGCTGGAACACAGAGACTGTGCCTTCTATTTTTCTGGGTGTTTGTTCTTGGAAGAATGGGAACTGTTGCCGTTTGTTTTTTTTCTTCCTCACCAGGAGAAATCAGTGACTTTGGGGTTTTAGTCAGTGTAGGGCCACAGAGAGAAAGAAAAAAGAGCAAGAGGAGAAAAGTTCATCTGCATTTGATAAGTGCCTTTTTTGCGGCATTACCACCAGGTGGCAGTGTTGCGCAACGATAGTTTGTTTTTTTGTACACTATGCAACACTCATTGGAGTGAATGGGTTTCTTCTCGGATAGACCCATTTGTTCCAAGCAAACACATATATTATGTTAGGATGTGTGTTTCCTTTTCTTTTCTTACCTCTGCAGGAGACTCGTCTATCAAGGCTGCTGAGAATGGGGGGTCCTTAGATAGCCAGCAGGGAGGGGGAGAAATGTGAATATGTGAGATATTTAAAGTATTTTATTACAAAAGTTTATGGTTTTATATTACTGTTTCCCTTTCCTGTTTTAGGTCCTGGCACAATTCCTGATTAAAATTGTTGAGTTTGGATTATGTGAATGTTGTCTCTGGGTTGAACTCACCGCTGATGAAGTCCTATTGGACGTAACGTGCGTACGGGGGAGGAGCTTACTTTGGTGACGTCACCCGCGTCTGTCCCAGGCTGTGTTTGCGGCTTATCATCGCCGCTTACACTGATCTACTTTGCTCGTTTTTACCATCACTCATTTGGTTTTTGTGGAGCTTCTAGTGCTAAGGACTTGGTGTTGTGGAGTTATTTGCTCCAACACACACATCTTGCTGCCAGCACTCAGCGTGTCACTCTTTACCTATTAGCTGTGACCAATTGTACCAGCTGCTGCACCACTGACTATCTGTTACGAGTGCTTGGTATGTCATTTGTCAACATCAGCAGTTGCTACACACTCTGGATTGTCCCTTGATTTTACTATAGTACATTAGTGCCCAGTGGCTCTTGTGCTCTTTTTTTATCTGTGTTTTTATGCCATTTTTTTGGATTAAAATTATTATCAGTCTACACTTAGAACGTTTCCACCCCTCCTTTTTTCTTCACATATCATCTTCATTTGATGTTGTGCCCACCACTTTGCTGGATCCTTTCTACATCGGAAATCATCTTCCCCTCATGGTGGAAAACAAGCGTTTTCGACCTCTTGTTCATTCAAAAGGTCCATCTGTTCCGGTAAGCAGGTTTTCCTTACATTGGATACACACATGAAGAAGTGTACTACCTGATTTCTCCAGTATTTCTTATTTTTCTTCATTGTTGACCTTTTATGGACATTGATTGCGCTGCACTGTTATTTTTTATATGAACTCATGTTGCCACTCTTTGGGAGACATGGGTTTGCACCAGACACTGGGGACCAGTGTCAAATTACCAGGGGGAGAGTGTAGCGGGTATTTGAATTTTGGGGAGGCATCTGGGTGGTAGTGTAACCCGGATGCACTGATTGCTAGGGAGTCCGAGACCCTTTTTTGGTTCTTGGAGGACTCTGGTGGTGTGGGGTTCCCTGCGGCCTGCAGGTGGCATTGTCACCCTGGCTGGAGTTGAACTCACACCGCAAGACTGCTTCCTTTTTGTCCTTTCCTGGTGCTGGTACAGTGGGGCGGGGAACCTGCTGTGATGCAAAAGGCGAGGGGATAAAAGGGGCGGACGCCCTGACCTTGGGTTCAGAGTCGGAGGACGCGGCCGCACCCAGGCACCTTCAGCTTGGTTGCTGGCGTTCCGGAGTTCCGGGCCCAGGTGCCCTTGACGTGGCCGGAGCGAGAGATGGAGTCCATCTCAGGCACCTTTAGCCTGGGGTGAGGTACTATGGCAGATGCCTGGGGCTCAGTACCTTCGACTGAGTTCCGCGAGGGTGGAGGAATCCGAGGGGGCCCCAACTCCTTGGGTGCCCGTGTCTGAGGTTGAGGAGACTGGTGAGCGGAACTTCTCTGGAGAGTCTGGCGCAGCATTTGCTGGTGACAGAGAGGCCTCCGGTGACTCCCTTGGATGGATATCCTTCCCCTGACAGGGGCTGTGCTAGCGAAGGTAATTCATGTTCTACCTCATATAGTCAGTGGCAGTGACTATTCGCCACTGGTGACACCACAGTGGTTAGCAATACTTTAAAGGATTGTGCCTCGACCTACTCCCATTAATACTGAACTGTTGCAAAAGGTCCCAACTTGACTGTGCTGTATGTTTATTCGCTGAGAAGAATAAAACTGTGTTGGACCTATTCAGTGTGTGGAACTCTGGTTACTAGGAGCAAAGGGGAGTGGATCCGAGGAAAGAATTTGACCCTAGGACACCTACACAAAGCCCAATCTTTCTGGCCTTCACCTCTTCACTATGGAGGACATGGGCCATGGTGTATCTCATCCCTCCCCCGATACGGACACCCCTAGACAAAGACAGACAAGCCGAGAATGAGAAGGGGTGAGAGGGGTGAGGTCGCTACATATATATATTGCCTTCAGAAGTCTAATTAGTAAATAGAGTCCACCTGTGTATAATTTAATCTCAGTATAAATACAGCTGCTCTGCAAAACTCTCAGAGGTTAATTAGAGAACCTTAGTGAACAGTGATCCAAAGAAAAAATGGTAATCGCACTAAAAAAAGAAGGTAGTACTCATCCTATAAATGAGGGGGCAGTTGTCTAAAGATAACTGCTATGGAATATGAAAAATAAAAGACAAAAAGACACTACACAAAATGAGTGAACTACAAATGTATTGAGCAATGGGCTCAAGTTCAACAGCATAAATGCCCTAACCATCCTCATATAATCCTAACAACCACCTGAGTCCCCCTATTAAACCCTCCCAGACTGGAACCATGGACAACCCTTACAAAAAGGGAAGGATACAGTATCAAAGCTGAGCTTAGCCCACCTTCCCCTAAACAAAAAACTCCCCCACACCAAGGGACCCTGAACCACCCCACCAGAAAACAGAGGTAACACTCTTTGCAACGAGTGTGGTGCTCCACCTTAAAGCTATAGTGGGTGAATGAGGCACCAACACTAAGTGGGACAGAGATGCATACCTGCCAAAATGGGGCTACATGTATAGCGCACCCACCCCAGGCTTTACCTGCTTTTCTTTATTTGGCTCCTCCTCAGGAAAGACTGAGGCACACCACACTACAAGCCCGTACCCCCCTGGATGGGGAGGTTGAGCGGTGTTAGTTTTTTCGGGCCTGCCTGCAGCTGGTGTTAGAATCCTCCCGAGCTGATCTCGCTTCTGCCTTGGCCAGAAACAAGTCCTTAATTCTCCCCAGTAAAGTAACTGTCCACACCAACTGAAAGTCCAACTTCTGTATTTATTTCACATGGATAATAAATAGTCCCTTTAACCACTAGTCCCCCGCCCACTGTCAATTGACGGCGGGCGGAGGACACTCTCGTTCTGGGAGGACGTCATATGATGTCCTCCCTTTAAAATGAGCTAGGAGGCGCGCGCGCGCGCCTGCCGCGTTCTCAAGGCCCCAATGCGCGTGCCCGGCGGCCGCGATTGCCGCCGGGCACCCGCGATTGCCCGGGAAACGAGCAGGAAAGTGGATCACAGAGATCCACCTCCTGTGAGGGAGAGGGGACCGATGGTGTGTCCCTTGTACATAGGGACAACCATCGGTCACCTCCCCCAGTCAGTCCCCTCCCCCCACAGTAAGAACACATTAAGGGAACATATTTAACCCCTTCCCGCCCCCTAGTGGTTAACCCCTTCCCTGCCAGTCACATTTATACAGTAATCAATGCATTTTTATAGCAGGGATCGCTGTATAAATGTAAATGGTCCCAAAAATGTGTCAAAAGTGTCCGATGTGTCCGCCGCAATATCGCAGTCTCAATAAAAATCGCAGATCGCCGCCATTACTTTTTTTATTTACCAAAAATATGTAGAAGAATATGTATCGGCCTAAACTGAGGAAAATGTTATTAAAAAAAAAAAATGGGTATTTATTATAGCAAAAAGTAAAAAATAGTGTTTTTTTTCCAAACTGGACGCTCTTCTTTTGTTTATAGCGCAAAAAATGAAAACCGCAGAGGTGATCAAATACCACCAAAAGAAAGCTCTATTTGTGGGAAAAAAAGGACGCAAATTTCGTTTGGGAGCCACGTTGCACGACTGCGCAATTGTCATTCAAAGTGTGACAGCGCTGAAAGCTGAAAAATGGCTTGGGCAGGAAGGGGGTTTTCGTGCACAGTAGAGAAGTGGTTAAGAGCAGACAGGTTGAGACGAGACAAAGGTCAGATAAAGTGGGAGGGAGGTCCAGGCACAAACTTAATCTTGTTTCTCTTACTGTTCTGATATGCATGAACAGGTTTGGCGTACAATCTTTGTCACAGACCTAGTGAATATGAAAGTCACTGCCACCGACTTGTTGAGAATGGTCACTGCAACTGACCTGTTGAGAATGGTCACTGCCACTGACCTGGAGTGTGTAGAGTCACTGCCACTATGACCTACAGAACATGCACTGCCTTCTTGGAAAACTTGGCCCATGTCAAGGAGAAAAAAACGTCCCTCCGGAGAGTTACCAGAGGCCCTCACTGTCACCATGACTCTGCGCTGGGTCTTCAGAAAGGGTCACCTCCCTGGCCTCCTCAATCCAAGATATGGGTCCCCTCGCAAGGCAGTACCCTGGGAGCTCTCGATCCTTAGCGGACCCCAGCCGAAGGTTGCTGGGCCCCGGGCCTCCTATTTAGTACCTCACCCCAGACTGAAGGTGTCTGAGTTGGAACAGCAACTCCGCCTCTGGGCCTAGGGCACCCAGAGGGGACACACCCAGGCCTGGTGCCTGGGCGCGGAACGACCAACCGACCAGGCCTCCGGGCCTAGGGCACCCGGAGGCGACACATCCAGGCCTAAGGTGCCTGGGCGCGGAACCACGATGACCACGACCCCACTGGAAGATGGCCGCCCCCTTTTATATCCTCTCCCGACAGGCACAGCAGGTTCCCTGCCCCGCTGCACTGCTGTCAAGAGGGGATAAGAAAAGGCACAACCCTGTACTGTGGTTCAACCTGGGCCTATGGCAACAGCGCCACCTATAGGCCCCAGGGAACTGTACATCAATACTATCTCCCAGGGACAGAAATGGTCCATGAACCCTAAAAAGAGACTTATTACCACTCAGATACTTTCCTTAAATATAGCACCCTGCTACACATGCATGAAAACACAAACTCACAAAACCAGTCAGTCAAAGGAGTCAGTCAACAGCAAAAATGAAAACCAAATGGCTGCAATGGGAGCTCAAATATCAAAGAATCAGTGTCCAGCTGTGTTGGTAACGAGATGTATGAAGGAGCCTTGCACGTGACAATCAATTGACTAGTAACTGATTAGATGATCCATGAAGGGATGTGTAGGAGACCAGATATATGCCAGTTATACCAGAATGATAAACATTCCTAGGAAGCGTACTGATAACAGTGGCTGGGAGAGCTGGCAGAGATGAGTGGTAAACAAGTGAGATGGAGTAGGGAGATTCCCAACAAAAGCAGGTAACCTCAACCTGTCAGTAATGCCACCAGGGGACAATGACTCCCAATGTGGGTGTCAGAAGTACTCACAGTTTTCCGTTCATGCTCCCCTCATAAGAGGATATATGCCAGTTATACCAGCATGATAAACATTTCTAGGGAGTGTACTGATAACAGTGGCTGGGAGGGCTGACAGAGATGAGTGGTAAACCAGTGAGATTGAGAAGGGAGATTCCCAACAAAAAACAGGTAATCTCAATCTGTCAGTAATGCCACCAGGGGACAATGACCCCCAATGTGGGTGTCAGAAGTACTCACAGTTCTCCGTTCATGCTCCCCTCATAAGGTTGGGAATAAAGTTGTGCAAACCTACCAAGACATGGCCATCCACCTAAACTGACAGGCAATAAGAGCATTAATCAGAGAAGCAGCAAAGAGGCACATAGTAACCCTGGAGGAACTGCAGAGATCCACAGCTAAGGTGGGAGAATCTGTCCACAGGACAACTATTAGCCCTCGTACACACGGCCAAGATTCTCATTGAAAAAAACATGTCGTTTTTTTCGACGAGATTCTTGGACAAGAAACTTGTCCCGGCCGAGTGTACACACGCTCGTTTCAAAGAACCCGCGGTTCTTTGAATGGAGCGTACGCGGTGACGTCATCGACTACGACGAGCATGCGCTCGTCACATTCGATGCCGTCGCCGCCATCTTGGTATACCCTACGTATGCCTAGGAAGCTACCGCGCATGCGTCGAATTCATTTCGAACATGCGCAGGCTTCCGGGAGGACAGGTTAGTGTACACACACTCACTTTTCTCGTCGAGAAACATGCCAAGGAGAATCTCGACGAGAAAATAGAGAGCAGGTTCTCTATTTTCTCGTCGAGGTTTCTTGTCGGTTTTCTCGACGAGAAACCCGATAGCCGCGTACACACGACCGATTTACTCGGCAAGACCTCTCTGCCAGCAAGTTTCTTGCTGGTTCTTGCCGAGAAAATCGGCCGTGTGTATGAGGCCTTTGTCGTGCACTCCACAAATCTGGCCTTTATGGAAGAGTGGCAGGATTAAAGCCATTGTTTAAAGAAAGCCATAAGAAGTCCTGTTTGCAGTTTGCAAGAAGCCATGTGGGGGACACAGCAAACATGTGAAAGAAGGTGCTCCGGTCAGATGAGACCAAAATTGAACTTTTTGGCCTAAAAGCAAAACGCTATGTGTGGCGGAAAACTAACACTGCACCCTGAACACACCATCCTCACCGTGAAACATGACAAAATATGGAGAATTTCAAGGGGTATGAATACTTTTCCAAGGCTCTGCGTATGTATATGTGTGTATATATATATATAATGTGTGTAGCAGGGGTCCCAAATTTAGGGATTGCTATGCCAAATTTAAGGGTGATTTGGGTGGTAGTTGGCTTGAATCTTTCAACTTGTGGACTCTGCCTTGCTGCTGTTTTGCCTGGTGCGCAGTTCCCCTTAGAAGTATGGGTGGCACTGTCACTTATGCTCGGGGTTGAACCACAGGTAATGAGGCAGTGATTTGGTGTCCCCTCTCGGCAGCTGTACGGTCGGGGTGGTCTACCTGCTGTGCATGCTGGGAGAGGATACAAAAGGGGCAGATGCCGCCTGGGAGGGGTCTTCTGTTCGTTCCTGGTTCCAGAGCCGGAGTCCTGGTGCGTGACGCGTGGCCCTCCAGGCCATGGGGCCACGTGCACTTCAGTCCCAGGCCCCTTTAGTCCTGGGACTGCAACTTCAGCCCTGGGCCCAGTACCTTTAGCTGGAGCCCACTTTGTGAGGAGGAATCCCAGGGTGCCGCCTTGCGAGGGGATCAGTTTCTAGAAGAGGAGGCTGGGGGAGGACCATTCCGAAGGACTGGTGAGAGATCACAGTGAAGGAAGGGGCCCAGTAACTCTCTGGAGGGATGTCATCCACCCGGAAAAGGGATCTAACCAAAAGGACCAGTAGGAATTTTGGGGCACGATAGATCCTGTGGCAGAGGATCTACTGAACGCATCCATTAAGAAATCTAATAGACTGTTCGAGTTACACGCCGGCTGCTAGTGCCTTCGGGTGACTATCCGGGTGAGCTATACCCACTCGGGATCGAGTGGCGAAGAAACAAGAGTGCCTGAACTGATCTGTCTTCCTAACACCTTTCTCTTCTGCTCATTTGTGGATGTTCGTGCATAAAGAAATAAACTCTATGTTGGAGTTGACGCTGGTGTGGACCTTGGAGTTACTTGGGGCCAGGGATGAGCCGAACACCCCCCTGTTCGGTTCGCACCAGAACCTGCGAACAGACAAAATGTTCGTGTAAACTTTAGAACCCTATTAAATACAATGGACTCGAACGTTCGAAATCTAAAGTGTTAATTATAAAGGCTAATATGCAAGTTATTGTCCTAAAAAGTGTTTGGGGACCTGGGTCCTGCCCCAGGGGACATGTATCAATGCAAAAAAAAGTTTTAAAAACTGCCGTTTTTTCGGGAGCAGTGATTTTAATAATGCTTAAAATGAAAAAATAAAAGTGAAATATTCCTTTAAATTTCGTACCTGGGGGGTGTGTATGATATGCATGTGAAGTGGCGCATGTTTCCCGTGCTTAGAACTGTCCCTGCAAAAAATGTCATTTTTGAAAGAAAAAAATGCATTTAAAACTGACTCGCGGCTATTAATGAATTGTCGGCTCCCGGCAATACATACAAAAGTCATTGATAAAAAAAAAAAAAAAAAAGCGTGGGGGTTCCCCAGAATTCAATTACCAGGCCCTTCAGGTCTGGAATGGATATTAAGGGGAAGCCCGCCGCAAATTAAAAAAAATTGACGTGGGGTTCCCCCAAATATCCATTCCAGGCCCTTCAGATCTGGCATGGATTTTAAGGGGAACTCCACCCCAAATGTAAAAAAAAAATGGCGTGGAGTCCCCCTAAAAATCCATACCAGACCCCTTATCCGAGCACGCAACCTGGCCGGCCGCAGGGGAAAAGGGGGGGACGAGAGAGCGGCCCCCCCTCCCTCCTGAACCGTACCAAGCCACATGCCCTCAACATGGGGAGGATGTCCCCATGTTGATGGGGACAAGGGCCTCATCCCCACAACCCTTGCCCGGTGGTTGTGGGGGTCTGCGGGCGGGGGGCTTATCGGAATCTGGAAGACCCCTTTAACAAAGGGGACCCCCAGATCCGGCCCCCCTATGTGAATTGGTAAGGGGTACATTGTACCCTACCATTTCACGAAGAAAGCGTAATATTTTTTTTAAAAAAACACACAAACACCTTGAAAAAGTCCTTTATTTAAAAAAAAAACAAAAAACATTCCAGCGGTGAAATCCAGTGTCCCGCGGCGATCCCGATGTCCAGCGCTGTCCTTCATTGGTTGTGCCTGAGCGGACCTGATGGGGAACTCCCTCTCAGTATTTTAAATGTATAGACCCGCCCCTTCTAAAGTTCCCCATCAGGTCCGCTCAGCGGACGAGATGCGGAACATGAGAAGGGGCGGGTCTATACATGTATTGCCAAAGTGAGAGCAGTTCCCCATCAGGTCCGCCCCCTCGGTATGTCGGACCCGCCTACGTCATTGGCTTGAGCGGGGAACTTCCTTCACTATGTAAATTTAAATTTCACCGCTGGAATGTTTTTTTTTTTTTTTTAAATAAAGGACTTTTTCAAGGTGTTTGTGTGTTTTTTTAAACATTTTTTTACGCTTTCTTTGTGAAATGGTAGGGGTACAATGTACCCCTTACCAATTCACATAGGGGGGGGGCGGGATCTGGGGGTCCCCTTTGTTAAAGGGGTCTTCCAGATTCCGATAAGCCCCCCGCCCGCAGACCCCCACAACCACCGGGCAAGGGTTGTGGGGATGAGGCCCTTGTCCCCATCAACATGGGGACATCCTCCCCATGTTGAGGGCATGTGGCCTGGTACGGTTCAGGAGGGAGGGGGGGCCGCTCTCTCGTCCCCCCCTTTTCCCCTGCGGCCGGCCAGGTTGCGTGCTCGGATAAGGGGTCTGGTATGGATTTTTTTTAATTTGGGGTGGAGTTCCCCTTAAAATCCATGCCAGATCTGGGGGTACGGGCATGGTGGGATTCGTGCGCGCCTTCCTCTCCAGTGAAGGAGCCAAAGAGTGGAGAAGGAGGGTGGAACGGGTGGTACATATATATATATATATATATATACATATACACATATATATATATATATATATATATATATATATATATATATATATATATATATCTGAGAATGTTTTGCAAGACAAGTAAAGAATTTCTTATAAATTTTGACTTAATAAACAAGTGATGTCTTGATATACAAGTAGTGTCATGTCACAACTGAGTATTAAAGAGAAGAGAGGTGCCTCTAAGTGTAGCAATATGGTTACATTTAATGAAGGTATAACATTTAGCAACTCATATGGTTGATGATTAAAACAGGCACATCTAAGTATGCAGACATCCGGGGGAAAAGCTGTCCACATAGACCATCCTCTGCACCGCCATTGACGTCATCCCTTCCATGCTGCGCTCCACAAGCGCTTCAAACCTCGCTTTCAGATCGCTCTACTGCAGGGTAGACTCTGCGATCATGATTGCAGACTGACAGCGGTGAGAGCCTGTGGTGCGGAGGACGGTCTATGTGGACAGCTTTACCCTGGATGCCTGCATACTTAGATGTGCCTGTTTTAATCAATAACCATGTGAGTTGCTAAATTTTGTACCTTCATTAAATGTAACCATATTGCTACACTTAGAGGTGCCTCTCTTCTCTTTTATACTCTGTAGCTCCTGCTGGATTTTGCTTCTAAACGCCTTGCGGAGGCTTGCATTTGTGGATGGACATTTTATGGTTACACAACCTATCACATTGCTATAATCTTTTTATATGGACTATAAACTGAAGGACTTATGAATAAATGGTTGTGGAATAAATCTTCTGCGTTTCCATTATTTCTTATGGGGAAATTTGATATACGAGTGATTTAAATTACAAGCATGTTTCCGGAAGAAATTATGCTCGCAATCCAAGGTTCTACTGTATATATATACTGTATACTGTATTGCCCTTATGCCGCGTACACACGATCGTTTTTCATGCCGTTAAAAATGCCATTTTTAAAAATGGCCATTAAAAATGATCGTGTGTAGGCTCCAGAGCATTTTTAACGACGTGAAAAATGGCCATTAAAAATTCCGGACATGCTCTCTTTTTTCACGTCGTTTTTCATGTTGTTTTTTTTAACGACGTGAAAAACGATAGTGTGTATGCTTTCACGACGTGAAAAAAAACGCACATGCTCAGAAGCAACTATGAGACGGGAGCGCTCGTTTTGGTAAAGCTAATGTTGGAAATGGAGATGGCACATTCGTCACGGTGGAATTAATAGCATCGTTTTAATGCAGCGCATTCCGTTCTTCTTTCTTTCTCGTACATCACGGGACACAGAGCGACATAGTCATTACTAATGGGTTATATAGATACCGTCAGGTGCTGGCACTGGCAACTTCCAAAACCGGAAGTACCCTCCCCTATATAAGCCCCTCCCATCCGGGAGCACCTCAGTTTTTTGCCAGTGTCTAAGGTGTTGGCCAAGAAGAAACATGTGTTTTTCACTGAGCTTGCGTACAGGTTCTTTTGGGCCTCAGTAAGCTATTCCGGATCCGACCAAAAAAGCTTCATAGCTAAACGGTCGGTACCCGGGCCTTGCAGAGAAGAGCAAGGTTTTGCCTGTAATGCTTCTCTTAGGAGAGCTGGACCCTGGGATCCAGAGCTCTGGTCATACCCACGACCAAGATGTTTTCTGTGCAGGGTGCTATACAGGTCCAGGGGAGTGGAATCCTTGGGAACCCGGTCCCTGAAGGTTTGATTACAATGCCTGCCGTGATAGGTGAAGTTTGGGCTTTTGTGGACCAAACAAAGTCCTGCGGCGGGGAACAGGTAAGTGGGGGCCCCCAGGAACTTGGTTCTATTGGGGGACCCCCAAGCCTAATTTGTCTTTCTGTCTGTTACCTAATGGTATTCCCGCAAAATTCTGTGCATGCCTGTAACTACTAAAAAAATGTAATAATTTTTAATGGTGGTCAAGAAAAAAAAAATATATATATTTTTTATATATATTTAAGATATTAGACTGCGGTACCTGTGTTTGTCCACTAGAGGCCGCTGTGGAATGTTTTCTTGTCATGTGGACTAGTTTCTTCTCAGCAGAGCAAGTCCAGGCAGATGGTGAGTTCTCTTATGGGAAACTGCTTCCTCTGCCATGTTGCAATGCTCGTCCATCCCCCGGCCTGCGGCAAAGAGGGGCCCTGGCTCTTGTCCCTAGTCTCCATTTTTCAAAATTAGCGCCGAAGGCGCACGTGGCCGCGCGCGTGCACGCGCCTCTATATATAGAGGTGAGCCAGGAAAGGGGGCGGAGCCTGGGGGATGACGCTCTGTGTGCGCCGCAGCGCTTCTGCGCATGTGCGGGCGTCCCAGCATGTAAAAACCACAGTTTTGTGTGGTGAGCTGGCTATGAAGTACAGAGACAGAGCTGGCAACATTTAAAAAAAGGGCATACAGCAAGCGGTTGATACAGGCATCCCCTAGAAAGGCACATTAGTAGACACCAACTGTGATATAGCAGCAATTGTGCTAGACTATTCTCAGTAAAAGTGGTGTATTACGGCTGGAATACCTCAGCTTTAGGCTTAGGAATATGCCGTCCAGAAGCTCCGGAACTGAATCTTCCAGGAAGCGAAGGGGGTCTCATCGGGCTCGGAGGATCTTGGGCATACTTCTGCTGCAC
This sequence comes from Rana muscosa, assembly GCA_029206835.1. Taxonomy (NCBI): domain Eukaryota; kingdom Metazoa; phylum Chordata; class Amphibia; order Anura; family Ranidae; genus Rana; species Rana muscosa. The sequence goes on from CM055117.1 coordinate 765,225,780, forward strand.
CAGTCTCCCCTGAAGTTCAGAGGTAAGTGACCGTAGAGACCCCGCAGGGGTACTTGGTACTGTGGCTGTCCTCAGTTCACCTGCTCCTGTGTATGTAACAGAGGAGGTTTTTTCCTCAGCTCTGGGAGGATTAGAGAGAGATTGTCAACATTTATCGCTGCCTCCCTGTCAGGGAAAGCACGCCCGATCTCCGTCTCCTCCTTCAGAGTGCCTGTTAGCAGAGCAACAGTCCCATACAGGGATCGACCTGCCTGAAGGGGATCAGGATGAGGTTGATTCTGTTATAGAGGAATCAACAGTGGGGGAACCTTTTCTCAGCATCTCAAGCTGAAAGATTATGGGTTCAGTCTCTGACTAACATGGTCCGATCAGCATTTAAAAATGCACCTTGCGGAACCATCAACCACTACTGTATCCTCGTTGGGGTCGCTAGAAGCCCCCAGACTGTTTGTTCTTTTCCACTTCACCCTTTACTGAAAGGGCTCATTTACCAGGATTGGGAACGTCCTGAGAAAATATTTATTCCCCCAAGAGATTTCCGGTGGTCTATCCCATGGAGGATAAGTTCATCAAAAAAAAAAAAAAAAAAAATGGAAGGTCCCTACAGTGGACGCAGCCATCTCTTGTATGTATAAATCACTGACATGTCCAGTGGATAATGTCCAAATGTTCAAGAACCCAATAGATAAAAGATTGGAGTCCTTATGAAAATCTGCTTGGTGATACAACCAGCAGTAGTAGCTATTGGGGTCTGCTAAGCAGTGAAGGATCAGTTGAAACAGGTCTTGAGGGACTTGACAGATCAGCAGGCTTTGCCCTAGCTGATCTACCTAGAGCCTTAGGCTTTGCGGTTGACGCCATAAAGGATTCAGTCCATCAGGCCTCCCGCCTTACGCTGTCTATAGTACATATGCGTAGGCTCCTATGGCTCAAAAACTGGTCTGCTGAAGCTCCCTGTAAAGAATGGCTGGTTAGCGTCCCATTTCATGGTGAACGCTTATTCAGGGAAAACCTGGACAAATATATCCAGAAAATTTCCAGCGGTAAAAATACGCTCTTGCCGGTTAAAAACAGAGTTAGAGGCCCTCTCTAAGAGGCCTGCTTCTCCAGTCCCTGGGGCATCGGCTGTGTAACAGTTCCGACGGCCTCCTCGGTCAAATCCCGGGGGTAAAAAACAGGGACAGTAGCAGGGTAATGAGAAACCCTGGGTCAGGGGAGGTACAAAACCTCCCCCAAAGTTAAATTCATTGAAGCCCCCACTCAGTCGGGTGGGGGGAGGACTCCAGTTGTTCGCAAGAGACCTGGCGGGACACGATCAAGACAGATAGGTGCTCTCCGCAGTAGGTTTGGGATACAGTTTGGAGTTAAAAGACTCTCCTCCTTCCCATTTTTGAGGTCAAACGTGCCAAGGGATCCCCGGAAGAGAGAGTCCCTCCTGTTGGCACTAGAACAACTATTGCTCCAAGGAGTAATTATGGAGCTTCCCCTGGAAGAATGAGGGTTCGGGTTTGACTCAAACCTCTTTACAGTCCCGAAGCAAACGCGGACGGGAGGCCCAGATTAATTCTAAAAGGGCTATACAAATTCCTGTATATCAGGACTTTCCGATGGAGTCGATCCGATCGGTGGCCACTGCCCTACAAGGGGAGGATTGGTTAGCCGCGATCGACATCAAAGATGCTTATTTGCACATTCCCATCTTTCCAGTCCACCAAAAATTTCTACGCTTTGCAGTAGAAGGGCGCCATTTTCAGTTCAGAGCCTTACCCTTCGGTTTGGCCACAGCACCACGAGTGTTTACAAAAATTCTGGCCCTTTATTGGCCAATCTAAGAACACAAGGTGTAATGATAATGGCATATCTGGATGACTTGTTGCTGATAGACCACTCAGTGAAAAAACTAGACGTGGTCGTTCACAAGACAATCAAGTATCTGGAATCTCACGGTTGGATTATCAACCGAGACAAGTCAGCCCTAAAAACCAGTCAAAAGTCTGGAATACTTGGGGCTAAGGTTGGATTCAGGCCAGAGAAAAATATTCTTGCCTCGAGGAAAGGTGTTGTCTTTGAAAGATTTGATCCACTTAGTGGGTACAAAAAAGACAGCCGTCCATACGCCTGTATATGAGGCTGCTGGGAAAAATGGTGGCATCATTCGAAGCAGTACCCTACGGTCAATTCCATTCAAGGAATTTGCAAGGGGCCATACTGTCAGCCTGGAACAAAAAAGTTCAGGCCCTAGACTTACAATGTCCTTGTCCCCTTCCGTTCGCAAGAGCCTCCGTTGGTGGTTGGTTCCCCAGAATCTGGAAAAAAGGAAATCCTTCAGTCCGATTTCTTGGAAGGTGGTCACTACAGATGCCAGCCTTATAGGCTGGGGAGCAGTACTGGAGCAATAGTCTCTCCAGGGCAGATGGTCGGATGCAGAAAAGGCCCTGCCCATCAATCTCTTAGAGATACGAGCAGCCCGGTATGCCCTAGTAGCATGGACATCCAAACTCCAAGGGTCCCCTGTCAGAATTCAATCAGACAATGCCACAGCAGTGGCATATATCAATCATCAGGGGGGCACCAGGAGTCATGCAGCCCAGAGGGAAGTAAATTACATCCTGAAATGGGCAGAAAAATATGTCCCAGCCATATCTGCGGTATTCATTCCAGGAGTGGAGAATTGGAAGGCGGACTTTCTAAGTCGCCAGCAATTAGGCCCAGAGGAAGGGTCCCTTCACCCCAAGGTTTTCTGGACAATATGTCAGCGGTGGGGAACATCGGATGTAGATCTTCTAGCATCCAGATTCAACGCAAAGGGGGACAGGTTTGTCTCTCGGACAAGGGATCCCCTAGCTTGCGGCTCGGATGCCCTAGTGTTCCCTTGGGATCAGTTCAAGCTGATATATGCATTCACACCGCCACAATGGTTACCTCGATTACTCCGCAGAATCAGGGTAGAAAAGAAACCAGTGATTCCGGTGGCTCCAGCGTGGCCCCGAAGAGCGTGGTACGCGGAGATTGTAAAATTTCAGTGGGGAGTCCTTGGACTCTCCCACGTCGTCTGGACCTGCTTTCGCAAGGACCGATATACCACCCTTCCTTACCAGCCCTAGGTTTGACGGCCTGGCTATTGAAGCCCACATTCTAAAAAAGAGAGGGCTCTCTAATGCTGTGGTATCTACCATGATCAATGCCAGGAAGCCGGTATCCAGGCAGATCTACTATAGAATCTGGAAGGCGTACATCGCGTGGTGTGAGGCCAAGAAATGGCATCCACATAAGTACGTAATAGGTAGGATTCTGGACTTCCTACAGTGGGCTGTAGATAGGAAGCTTGCCTTGAGTACTATCAAGGGTCAGATTTCGGCCTTGTCAATATTTTTTCAAAGGCCCTTGGCTTCGCATTCACTAGTCAAAGCCTTTATACAAGGAGTGATGCGTATTAGTCCTCCGGTTAATATTCCCATATGTCCATGGGATCTAAACTTGGTTCTGTCGGTTCTACAGAAACAACCATTTGAACCATTACAGCATATTTCCTTGGTGCTTCTCACCAGGAAATTGATTTTTCTAGTAGCCATTTGTTCGGCTAAAAGAGTATCGGAATTAGCAGCTATGTCCTGTAAGGAGCCATATCTGGTTATCCATAAGGACAGAGTAGTGTTACGTCCTCATCCAGCCTTTCTTCCTAAGGTGGTATTGAGGTTTCATTTGAACCAAGATGTGGTTCTTCCTTCTTTTTTCCCCAAACCTACTTCGGTAGAGGAAAAGTTATTGCATTCTTTGGATGTAGTAAGAGCAGTTAAAGCTTATCTAAAAGCCACTGCTCAGATTCGCAGAACGGATACTTTGTTTATTCTGCCGGAAGGCCCCAGAAAGGGTCAGGCAGCGTCAAAATCTACTTTAGCCAAGTGGATTCGACAGGTCATTATGCAAGCTTATGGCTTGAGAAGGAGACCGCCTCCGTTCAAAGTTAGAGCGCACTCCACGAGAGCAGTTGGAACTTCATGGGCAGTGCATCACCTGGCCTCCCTGGCTCAAATCTGTAAGGCCGCAACATGGTCTTCAGTTCACACGTTTACTAGGTTCTACCAGGTGGACGTTAGAAGTCAGGAGGATGTCGCCCTTGGGCGCAGTGTGTTGCAGGCCGCAAAAGATCCTCATGTCTGATAGCGCTCAGCTTATATATGGTGTACCCCCCCCCTCATTTGGCATTGCTTTAGGACATCCCATTAGTAATGACTATGTCGCTCTGTGTCCCGTGATGTACGAGAAAGAAAATAGGATTTTTATAACAGCTTACCTGTAAAATCCTTTTCTTGGAGTACATCACGGGACACAGAGCTCCCGCCCCTCTTTGGGGACACTTATTGCTTTGCTACAAAACTGAGGTGCTCCCGGATGGGAGGGGCTTATATAGGGGAGGGTACTTCCGGTTTTGGAAGTTGCCAGTGCCAGCACCTGACGGTATCTATATAACCCATTAGTAATGACTATGTCGCTCTGTGTCCCGTGATGTACTCCAAGAAAAGGATTTTACAGGTAAGCTGTTATAAAAATCCTATTTTTGACATTGAGAGTTTTATGCCCAACTTGTTTCTAAAGTAATTCCAAATTGCTCTAATGATTATAAAATATTATTTTTAAGCCGCACCTCCCTCCTAAATAATACTAATAATAATAAAATAAGTTAATTCTCCTTTTTTCTTTAAATTTTATATTTTTTTTGGTTATTTTACCCTTTAATGACTAGCACATGTTTAGCTTTTTCAAAATTTGGAGAACTATAGTTTGTTTATGCATGGCTGGTCATGCGTTTAAATACACCTGAAATGAAGGGAACATCCACATTTCTATGGAAGTTGCCCACCTAAACAAAAAAAATAAAGGTATTTTTACATAACAAATCATTGTGGCTTCATTATGTAAATGTGGTGCTGAGTGAACTAATCAATGTTTGGTGTTTACACTGACAATGAAGGCTAATTTAAAGATTTTTTAATCCACATGGCAAAACAAATGCACTAGGTAAACCTACCAGAAACATCAAACATTATACAATAAAAAATCCAAACCAATCTTTACACAAGAAAAAGTTTTATTTTTTGGGTATAAAATTATTAAAGATTGTCTGGCATTTCAATGGCCCCCCTACCCATAAAATAGTCCACATATTGGTTACGGACCTCACGTCCGGTTGGGGGGGCCAAGCCAGGACGGCCAGGTTCCAGGGCCACCAAAGTTTCTGCATTGATTAAAGAGGCCTCAGGCCCACTCAAAGATATATAACTCGTTGAATGCACCCTTAGGAAATTATGCAGCACACAGCACGTCATAACCACATGGTTCCATTTGTATGGGGCAAGGTGGATGGAGGTAAGGAAGAGGCGAAATCGGCTGGCCATGATCCCAAACGCATTTTCCACCACCCTTCTGGCTCTGGCCAGCCGATAATTGAAAACCCTCCTCTCAGGGGTGAGGGTGCGTTGCGGGAATGGCCTCATCAAATGGGGTCCCAGGCCAAACGCCTCATCCGCCACAAACACAAAAGGTAGTCCCTCCACATTCTGCTCCGCGGGTGGCAAGGCCAGCAGATCCAAAAGGAGCCGTTCTCCAAACTCCGTCTGGGCAAAAACTCCTCCATCAGACATCCTGCCATTCTTGCCAACGTCCACATAGAGGAACTCGTAGGTGGCCGACACCACTGCCATCATCACAACGCTGTGGAACCCCTTATAATTATAATAAAAGGATCCCGAATGGGGTGGTGGGACGACCCGAACATGTTTGCCGTCGATGGCTCCTCCACAGTTCGGAAAGTTCCATCGCTGGGCAAACTCGGAAGCCACATTCTGCCATTCATGTGGCGAAGAAGGGAACTGTGGAATTAAAGAAATAACAAATTAATACTTGGAGCCAGAAACATTGAAAGCTGATTTCATACACACATTCATGGCCAACATTGGTAGAAACTGTTAAAAACATAAAAATTTGGAAGCAAGAAAAAAAATAAAAATAATAATAATTATGGGGGGGGGGGGGGAAGGGTTGAAGATGAGTTGGGAATATCACACATGAAGGCTGTAGCACTCTGTATTGAAGTTAACAACAATGAAACATTCCGAGGCAAAATTTAGAGTGCGTTTTGGGTAAAGCACTACGATGGAACATATAATAAAAAACATGGAAATGACTAGGCAAGGTAGGTATGGCCCCAGGATAGCATGCTGGAGAGGTTAGGTAAGCCAAATTTACAGGTAGGCCTCAAACACCAAACTTTAAATAATAAAACATGGGGAGAAAGGGGACATTCCCTGCAGCTAAAGAATCATGTGAATTAGGGACTGCAAATAAAGCAAATTAAAAATATCCCAAAATAAAAACCATACAATGTGAATTTTTGAAGAAGAACACTTACCTTAATATAGTCCTCCTGCAAAACTTGAAGGATGGCAGAACAAGTCTCTGGTATAATGATCCCCAGAGCCTGGGGGGAGATGCCTGTGGAGAACTTAGGGCCTGCAGGCTTCTCCCAGTAGCCAGGTATCGCAACGTGGCGATGAGCCTCTGCTCAGCACTGATGGCTTCCCGCATAACGGTGTCCTGCCTGGTAATATAGGGGGACACCAAAGCCAACAGCTGCTGAAATATGGGGTCAGACATCCTGAGAAAATTCCTGAAATCATCAGGATTATTCTCCCTGATCTCCCGCAACAAAGGCATGTGACAGAATTGGTGCCACTGGAGCAACCAATTCTTGGTCCATGAACTCCTCCTGACCCTGCTCATGGCATGGAGTCGGGATACAGCATGAACCCCTGCACCAACTACAGCATGAACTCTACGACGAGTACGTAGCCGCAACATGGCTAGATAACGGTCGGCTGAACAGAACGTACTAGAAGAACGCACGGAAGAACAGCAAGGCCTATGAAGAACAAGCTGAAAAACACGAACGTGCAGAGCAGGCCGCACTGAATAAACAGATACGAACTGACTACAAGCAGTGCTAAACAGATACGAACCCACAGGCGCAATCTGAACTCCCGAAAACGATCTTCAAAGCACGAAGACTGAAAAGCGCGAATCGTCTCTCACCAAACTTTTACTAACACGCAGAAACACGGAATTAGCAAAAGCGTCCCAAAGGGTGGCGTCATTCGAACGGAACTTCCCCTTTATAGTGCCGTTGTACGTGTTGAACGTCACTGCGCTTTGCTTGATCGTTTTTTTTAATGATGGTGTGTACGCAAGGCAGGCTTGAGAGGAAACATGAAAAAAACGAGGAGAAAAACGTCGGTTTAAAAAATGACATTAAAAACGATCGTGTGTACGGGGCATTATAAGCCTTAATTGGACACCGGGAGGGGACTTTTTATTCTTTATTGATTTTGTTTTTAATTTACACATGCATTTATGGATTATGCGATTTTCTGTGCTGGCATATGAAATTGGCAATTTATATATTTTTCATTATCGTTAGCACCTGTTTACGGTGATAAATCATTTTTGTTTTGTTAATATAGGGGTTTGTGTACCTTTTATATACAGTAATAGTATTTGTAATTTCCTGTATGGGGAACATTGAGCGCTACAGCTCCCTTTTGCACTAAGTGCATACAAATATTGGGTTTTAAATTTTACATTAAATTGCATGTCATGCTCTCTTGACTGCTGAGTTCTATGTGTTATGTTGTAATTCACACAATGAAATTAGTACACTGAACTAAAAGTCCTGAATGCCACAGTCTATAGATTACATAGTCCTGACTGCTTCACACAATATACTGTATACCGTATATACTCGAGTATAAGCTGACCCGAATATAAGCCGAGGCACCTAATTTTACCACAAAAAACTGGGAAAACGTATTGACTCGAGTATAAGCCTAGGGTGTCCATCTGCATGCCTCACTGTGCCTCACTGTGACCATGTGCATGCCTCACTGTGCCTCACTGTGCCTATGCCTCACTATGCCTATGCCTCACTGTGTCCATGCCTCACTGTGCCCATGCCTCACTGTGTCCAATCTCCCTACCTGATCTCCGGTGCTGTGTGACTAGACTTACGTTTAACATGGGAGTCTATGGAAGGAGTGCCCGGCTTTGAAAAATCGGTGCTCCCCGGCTGTAGGTCTCCTGGACAACAAACTTTGCACACTTGTAGATGAAGAGTGGGGCTACATGTGTTTCTGGGGGACCTAGGGTCGGCCAGTATCGGGTCCCCAAAATCACCGGAGAAATTACCGTTTAACATGGGAGTCTATGGAAGGGGTGCCCGGCTTTGAAAAATCGGTGCTCCCCCAGACAACAAACTTTGCACACTTGTAGAGGAAGAGTGGGGCTACATGTGTGCCAAGTTTGGGGTCCAGGGGACCAACGGATGGCTGGGATCCGGCGCACAAATTTGAAGATGGACACAGACTCGAGTATAAGCCAAGGGGGGCATTTTCAGCACAAAAAATGTGCTGAAAAACTTGGCTTATACTCGAGTATATACGTTAATACAAAGTCCTGACCTCTGCACCCTATGTGTCATGCTGTGCATTACATAGGCCTGATTACTGCACTCTATCTGCTTTAGATTATATTATATCATCTTTACCAAGATGTTTATTATCTTAATTGCTGTTTGCTAAGAAGTCCCTAGCATGACAGTCTTTTTTAAGGTAGGGTCAGACAAGTGTTATTTCTTATGCCACGTACACACGACCGTTTTTAATGACGAGAAAAATTTCATTTTTTAAAATGGCCATTAAAAATGATCGTGTGTGGGCTTCAGAGCATTTTTCACGACGTGAAAAATGGGCATGAAAAAAATTGGAACATGCTCTAATTTTTCTCGTAGTTTTTCACATCGTCGTTTTTCTCGTCATGAAAAAACGGGCGTGTGTAAGCTTTAACGACGTGAAAAAAATGCGCATGCTCAGAATCAAGTATGAGACGGGAGCGCTCATTCTGGTAAAACTAGCGTTCATAATGGAGATAGCACATTTGTCACGCTGTAACGGACTGAAAAGCACAAGGCTGAAAAGCGCGAATCGTCTCTCTACAAACTTTACTAACACGAGGATCAGCAAAAGCAGCCCAAAGGGTGGCGCCATCCAAATAGAACTTCCCCTTTATAGTGCCGTCGTACGTGTTGTACGTCTCCGCGCTTTACTCAAGCATTTTTTTCCACGATAGTGTGTAGGCAAGGCAGGCTTGAGAAGAATCACGTCGAGAAAAACGCAGTTTTTTTCAATGACATTAAAAACGGTCATGTGTACGCGGCACTACAGTAATAAATCAGGTTTTATGGGTGCAAGAAAGCTACTCATGCCTTAATGTTACTTTTCCCAGTGTGCCCCAGGGTGCCCCAAGTCTTCCACAATCCTTCAAATGCTTTTGCAGAAAATTCTCACAGAAATATGCCCTCCAGTTGCATCTCAACATGCATTCACTGTGCAGGGACCACAGAAGAAACAGAGGGGAAGTGGAACCAAATACGGAGTATCTGAGCAGCTGAAAAAGTAAGCTAGACAACATGGTTTTTATTAATAGGTTACATGCATGAAAAATTTCCACCTTTGCTTTAGATGATTAAGAATTTGCCACAGTGCTTAAACCTAACTAGTTTTATTACACAGTTTTTTCCACCTACAAAAACTTTGGGTGTCTTAGTACTCAGCAAAAAGTTCAGTGTTAAATTTAAGGATAACCTCACTCTGATGAAAAAAATATTAAATGGACATATTTTTGCTGGAAAAAAATATTAATTTCACAGAAGTCTGCAATCATTGTACCTGCAATCAGCCAAACATTGGTGCAGGTCAGACTCCTGCAGGCACTGTCTACAGTTCTGTGCCCATACCTCTGTACAGGCTGTCTGTTTTAGAACTGTAGGAAGTGTGAATGGACTATGAGCATGCTGATCAGCACTCTCGGAGTTCATTGAAACTACCATGGTAGCAAACAAGTCTTGTAGCTTGTATAAATATTTGCAGTGCCACCAAAATAAATGTGTAGGAATGATTTAGATAAATCAACATGAAATAACCGCAAATAAACTCAAAGTAAAAAAAGATAATTGCAATATGTAAGTGCAACTATACTCTAAGCAATAGTGTCACAAGCCACATATATAAATCAAGTTCATGGGGATAAAAGTCTTTCTATTATTAGAGACCAAATTCAAGTGTTATGGAAAGAGAAACGTTAAGTGTCTTCCACCATTCAATTTAATCTGCATCAAATCTTTCTTTCTGCTTAGCTCAACCCTTTTAATGGATGCTTCGTCTCTGTCCTTACCAATGAAACAGAGTATGGCCATACTGTAGTAGTTTATTAGGAATTTTAGAAACATATGATCAACCACATCTAAACAAGGTAAAACTGAGTAAGACAGCATGTAAAACTCACACAAAAAGCTGCTACACCCGAATCAGTGCAGGGTTGTGAAGGTCAGCATGTTGACTATATCCTACAGATTTCGTCCCAGAAGGACATTGTCAGGGACCTCTAGCTCCAACTGTCTGCCATTTGTTTTAGCCACCCTTAGTCCTTCTATCTAAGAGGAGGTAAGAAAAATTCAGCCATGTTTGCATAGACATTCCACCATATACCGGGGCTGGCTCTCCTCCATCTTTCTGAATGCCAGAATCTCTGGCTAAACTGCTCAAGATGACTTTTAAAACAATTCCACTATATTTTTAAAGATCAGATAATAACTATCACTTCAGTCAAATTCAGAAACAATCCAGTGACCAAAAATAAAATAAACTCTTGAGAGATAAGTCACTTCAGGCACCACATCCCATATGTTATAACAAGAAAGCAAATATAATATTTGGGACTTTAACCACTTCAGCCCAGACCATTTGGCTGGCCAAAGACCGACCAGGCCACTTTTTGCGATTCGGCACTGCTTCGCTTTAACTGACAATTGCACGGTCATGCAATGTAGCTCCCAAACAAAATTGACGTCCTTTTTTTCCCAAAAATAGAGCTTTCTTTTAGTAGTATTTGATCACCTTTGCGGTTTTTATTTTTTGCGCTATAAACAAAAATAGAGGGACAATTTTGAAAAAAACAATATTTTTTACTTTTTGCTATAATAAATATCCCCCAAAAATATATCATTTTTTTTCCTCAGTTTAGGCCGATACATATTCTTCTACATATTTTTGGTAAACAAAATCGCAATAAGCATTTATTGATTGGTTTGCGCAAAAGTTATAGCGTCTACAAAATAGGGGATAGTTTTATGGCATTTTTATTAATAATTTTTTCTTTTACAAGTAATGGAGGCGATTTTTATCGTGACTGCAACATTATGGCGGACACATCGGACACTTTTGACACCATTTTGGGACTATTGTCATTTTTACAGCGATCAGTGCTATAAAAATGCACTGATTACTGTAAAAATGACACTGGCAGTGAAGGGGTTAACCTGTAGGGGGCGCTGAAGGGGTTAAGTGTGACCTAGGGAGTTCTTCTAACCGCTAGGGGGCGTGGCTTGCTGTGACACAGAACAGACGATCAGTGACATGTCACTAGGAAGAACGGGGAGATGTTGTGTTTACACTAACATCTCCTCGTTCTTCAGCTCCGTGACACGATCGCGGAACACCGGCAGCGCGCACGCGACCACACGGCAGCACTTTAAAGGGGACGTATATATACGCCCATTTGCGCATCCGTGCCATTCTGTCGACGTAAATAGTCGTGCGGCGGTCTGCAAGCGGTTAAAGGTGCTATTACATCACAAGGGCACATGATACAGTAAAAATCAGCCATTTATTTTAAAAATTATTTAAAAATGTTAATATAGTATATATCAACAAATAAACAAAAAAAATACATTAAAAAGTAATCTCATATAGTTCCTGTTTGGCATGATTGGCAGAATCCGACATATTTCCCTCAGTTGGGCTTCCTCAGGGGATGTGTCTGTCCCCATGTATATATAAAACACATAAACCTATCACAAGGTAAAGTAAATTAAAATAAAAACATATTATTAGAGAAGCTGATCTGGAGTATATATATTTCTACATCAGAAAAAAACGAACTAACAAGAACATCAGAAATGAAGGACTGAAAATATCATATACAGCAGATGGACAAGAGCTGCTATCTCGCATCAATGAAGCATTTGATCTTTCAATCCATATTCAAACAATGAGGCATCCCTTGTCGCCTCTGTTGTATGTTATTACGATGGAACATCTGGCAAACGCATTGCGACAAAACCAAATTATTACAGGCATTCAGGTAGGCCCTGCCATCTTCATGCAAAATTGGCTCTTTTTGGAGATGATTTGCTTTTATTTGTAACAAAACCCCATACCTCTTTTCCTTCTATACTCCTAGAATTTCAGAGATTTAGTGAAGTCAGTAATTTTAAAGTCAACTATAGTAAATCAGAACTTCTTAATATATCCTTATCGCAAACAAATATCAAGCGAATATCGAAGAACTTTTCCTTCAGGACCTGCCCAGTGTCGGTTCGATATTTAGGGATTAATATACCAGCTTCAACATCACAATTATACTCCTTAAATTTTCTCCCGATGCTTCATAAAATTCAAATAGCTTTGACATCTTATGCATTTAAGAGACTTTCATGGTTTGGTTGAATTAATACCCTTAAGATGGATATACTCCCTCGCCTCTTATATTTGTTCCAAACGATTCCAATCTATCTCCTGGTCTTGTTCTTCTGTAAAATCCACCTGCTATTTTCCAAGTTTATATGGAATTCAGCCCAGCCTAGAATTAGCTTTGGGACACTATCCCTTCCGAAAAACCAAGGTGGGGTAGGGGTACCAGATGTTTCTATCTATCATAAAGCGACCATATTAACACGTATTATTTATTGGTTTTGTCACTCCTCATCTAAGCTATGGGTACAATTAGAAGGACACATAAACCCTATAGATCTCTGTGCCCCTCCGTGGACTTTGTCTATTCTAGGAAAAGGCCTCTAAATTCCAGCAGATCTTACTAGGCAAACACTACACATATGGGATCGCATGATACCTATCTATAGAGTATCAAAACAATTGAGTCCCATGAACCCCTTCTTTGGAACACCCAATTTTTTTACCAGCCTTACTTACACTCAACTGTGTTTGGCCCTTGGTATAAACAGGAACATAGAAGAATTGCTCAAGTCCTTCAGTCGGACCCATTATTAGCGGTAGCCTCTTCATCTACGATGCTCTCTTATAATCCTGCGCAGTGGCTACAGAGGCATCAAGCTTTATGTTATATACGATCTATTCCATAAAAACAAGATATTTATGCCAAACCAACTGCCTTTGAATCTCTGCTTTTGCAAGAGGAGCAAATATCACACTCGGTCTCAGAATTATACTCTATTTTGTTGTTATCAACCCATTCAGATCTTCCCCCATACACACGGAAATGGAAAAAAGACCTCCAACAGACTTTAACTACATCGGATTGGCAAAATAGCTTTATTTTGACTCATAAAATGTCAATAGCTACAAAAACTCAAGAGAAGGGGTATAAACTGGTGAGTAGATGGTAGAGGTGCCCCTCTACCCTCCATCAATTTAACCAGGATATATCTGATATCTGTTGGCGTTGTCATGAGTCAAAGGGAAATATGATCCATATCTGGTTGGACTGTCCCCCGGTGAGAAGGTTTTGGAAACATATCTTTGATCTACCGTATACACTCGAGTATAAGCCTAGTTTTTCAGCACATTTTTTTGTGCTAAAAATGCTCCCCTCGGCTTATACTTGAGTCACCTTTTTTTCACCTGATCTCCCGGACTTTGGGAACCCGGTACCGGTCGGCACACATGTAGCCCCACTCTTCCTCTACAAGTGTGCAAAGTTTGTTGTCCGGGGGACCTACGGCCGGGGAGCACCGATTTTTCAAAGCCGGGCACCCATTCCATAGACTCCCATGTTAAACAGTCATTTCTCTGGTGACTTTGGGGACACGGTACTGGCTGGTTGTAGGTCCTCTGGACCCGGACCTTGGCACGCATATAGCCCCATTTCTTCTCTACAAGTGTGAAAAGTTTGTTGTCTGAGGGACTTACGGCCGGGAAGCACTGATTTTTCAAATCCGGTCACCCCTTCCATAGACTCCCATGTTAAACGTCAGTCTAGTCATGGACACAGTGAGGCATAGGCACAGTGAGGCATGGGCACAGTGAGGCATGGGCACAGTGAGGCATGGGCACAGTGAGGCATGGACACAGTGAGGCATGCACATGGACACAGTGAGGCATGCACATGGACACAGTGAGGCAAAGTGAGGCACAGTGAGGCATGCAGATGGACACCCTAGGCTTATACTCTAGTCAATAAGTTTTCCCAGTTTTTTGTGGTAAAATTAGGTGCCTCGGCTTATATTCGGGTCGGCTTATACTCAAGTATATACGGTATATGGAAAACTAGTGGATACAACTATCCACGCATCACCCAGAGTGGCTCTCTTAACTATGATTCCAGGATCTTTAAAGAAAGCGAAGGAGGATGTGCTTAGACACTACCTCGCTGCAGCTAGAGCAGTCATTCCACGACATTGGAAATCAATGAGAGTACCCTCCCTGGGGGAATGGGCAATTGAAATGGACTATATTAGAGATCTAGAAGGTCTGTTGGCGCGGGAAATGGGAAGAGGAGAACAGTTCTCTCATACTTGGTCCGTTTGGTCCAAGTTTCGACATTCATCTGAGTTTCCAAATTGGGTTAAGGGAAATTCTACCACTGTTTAGCTATGTTAGAGTGAATATAATTTTATTTGTCTTCATAACTTCACCCCTCCCCCTATTTTTTTTTTCCCTCTTTCGTGGAATAATATCCGATCCGCTCTATAAGCTAAAGTGGAGCACCCCTTTTTTTGTTAGATAGGGAAGATATGTACTGAAGATTTGTAAGAATATATACTGTATTCTGAAAGTATATGTAGATGGTCTCCATATATATATCTATTTTGTATAGGGTAAATCCCTGTAATACTTATATAAACTAATAAAATAATATTGAATCAAACAACGAGGCATGAAGGTTCTCAGCTCATGGACCCATCGCATTTAAATTTTGGAGATCTCACAGGTCCAACTGCAGGCCGTCTAATGGGGACCCATTGTCGACCCCTAAAAATGTGATACCAATAGAATCTCTTTTGTGCTACTTCGCTGTGCTGAGAGATTGTGACATTTAAAACAATTTTTGATGTTTTAAAAGCTATCTCGTTATCTCCTGGTGGTCCTACCCACACACTACCGCCTGCAGGGACACTGCAGGCGGTAGTCATATCTGATGTTACACAAGATAAATATATTCAAGTTGTAGTCTCTACCTGTCATTGTGTAATGAAAACCTTTTAGTTTGTTGCACCTGGTACAGTACCTTTACCTGTGCAAATTATGCATTTGTTACACAGATAAAAAAAACTTTAAGTGCATAAAAAATTCTGTTTTGGGTAGGCGATATATGATGTTAAGAGCTAATGTTGGATGGAGAAGTTTGTGATAACTGGACATTACATTTTTGACCAGGGCCCTTCTTTTGATCTTCCAAAGGGGTCTCGCTCTGTCCATACCGCTTACTTTTTGAATGAACCTGTTCAATTCATCTTCCTGATACCCCTTCTCCAAAAATATATTGTTCAAAGTGTGTGCTTGTGAATAACAATCAAGTATATCATTACAATTTCTCAGTGTATGTCCCTTGGGTACATTTTTCAGTCAAGTCGGATGATTCCGAGGAATATAAATAACTTTTCCAATCTGTATTTTTAAAGTATGACTTGGTGTGCATGGAATTATTTCTAATAGACAAATTCAAATCCAAGAAGCTAAGTTTGTTTTTATTTCTCGTAAAGGACAGTTTAATGTTGGAGTTGTTGATGTTCAAAAAATGTATACAATTAAAAAAAAAACTCAAATCACCATCTATGTACTTTTTGAAAAATGACAAATGTGGCAAATTTGAACCATAAATTACATCTGTTTCCCACCTGGCCATAAATAAATTTGGCAGGCTTGGAGCAAATTTTTCCCCCATTGCTACGATTTTGGTTTGTAGAATTTTTTTTTTATTAAACGAAAAATAATTGAGGCATGGCGATTGAAGTTTAAAAATACAGATTGAAAAGGTTATATATAGATGATGAGGCCTTCTTGGTAACAGCTGATGTGGCATCTTTATATACAAATGTCTCCCATAAAGACAACTTTGATGCTGTCTGGTTTTATTTGGATTTAGTAGATCATATCCCACCCCCACAAAAAATATTTATCTTAGAACTTTTGCAATTTTCCATATCTCGCAATTATTTTTGGTTTAATAACACATTTTTTCTACAAACCAGAGGTGTAGCAATGTGGGCAAAATTTGTGTCCAGCCTAGCCAATTTATTTATGGCCAGGTAGGAAGCAGATGACATTTATGAGTCGAATTGGCCACATTTGGCCTTTTATAAAGGTACATTATGTACTTATATAGAATGGTGATGCACAAAATCTTATGCATTTTTTGAAAATCAACAACTCTAACATTAAACTGTTCTTTCAGAGCAGTAGAAACAAGCTTAGTTTTTTGGAATTGAATTTGTCTATTAGAAATAATTCTATACACACCAAGTCATACTTTAAAATACTTTAAAATACACATACTGTAGGAATAATTATATTCCTCTGAATTGTTGTCATCCGACTTGGCTGAAAAATGTACCCAAGGGACAGTTTATGCATCTGCAGAAAAATGTTAATGATTGAAAGAATTATTCACAAGCACAGATTAAAAAAAAAAAAATTCAAGAAAGGGCATCAGGAAGATGAATTAAACAGGGTCATTCAACAAGCGGTATAGAGAAAGACCATTTTGGAAGATAAAAAGAAGGGCTCTAGGTCAGACGTTTCATGTCTATTTATCACTAACCTCTCCATCCAACATTATTAGGTTAAATAGATCATATGAAGAAACTAGGGTATCTTAAGACAAGATATCATTCCAGAGACACCTGAAGTCTTTTTTTTTTTAAAGGGCTCCTAATTATAAAGAGACATTAGCTCCTAGAGTAACATATCCCCACCCAGATATTATTTTTCACTTAAAAATGTTTTTTTTTTAATCTGTGTAATACAGTATGTCACAAAAGTGAGTACACCCCTCACATTTTTGTAAATATTTTATTGTATCTTTTTATGTGACAACACTGAAGAAATGATACTTTGCTACAATGTAAAGTAGTGAGTGTACAGCTTGTATAACAGTGTAAATTTGCTGCCCTCTTAAAATAACTTAGCACAGCCATTAATGTCTAAACCACTGGCAACAAAATGCAGTACACCCCTAAGTGAAATTGTCCAAAATGGGCCCAAAGTGTCAATATTTTGTGTAGCCGCCATTATTTTCCAGCACTGCCTTAACATCCTTGGGCATAGAGTTCACCAGAGCTTCACAGGTTGCCACTGGAGTCCTCTTTCACCCCTCCATGACAACATCACAGAGCTGGTGGATGTTAGAGATCTTGCTCTCCTCCACCTTCCGTTTGAGGATGCCTCACAGATGCTCATTAGGGTTTAGGGTCATGCTTTTTTTTTTTTTTTATTAAATGTATTTACGTTTTTTTTTCACTATGTCAAGTCTTCTATCTTTTCCCCTTGGATTTATGTCCTAACGGAGTATTGATGAGAGGACTCCACACACTGAAAGTTCTCACAAGTTTGCATACCATTCCATTGGCTACGGTGGCTGACGATATTTTCCAATATCATGTCCATTGGCGATGATTCCAGTGAAGACTCCATATTTAGGTGTTGAGACACCAAAGCCAGTGTGACCCATTTGGTATATGCTAAATAGGGTCCTATTGTTTCCGGTTAGCCTCCTTATACTCTATTTGGTGGCAGAAGGCTTTCACAGCGATGATTTTGTTTCACTTGGGTGATTGACTATCATTATTTGAATCACGAATATATGGACTCACTTTTGAAACAATAACTGTTTTTGAGTTCTCTTGTATCTGTTGTATATACATGTATAATTTTTTCACTTTACAATTCATATTAATTTATATTTTAATGATTTATGTTTAAGCGCTGCACTGTTTATACCCTCTTTTTTTTTTTTTTTTTGCACAAGCTGTCTATTGTAGTGCTGGTGGCTTTGTAATTGTTATTATTTATTTGAATACTAAGCGTGGTTTAATACTATACCATGTTCTACACAAGAGTTGGAGATTGCCACTGATGGGTTTATTAACCCTTTGGTTGTTTGGGTGTTTTTAATGTTTTAGTAAAATAATTTTAGCAATACAGAAAACACTAATGCCCTATACACACGATCGGAATTTCCAATGAAAAAAGACTGATGGACTTGTTTCATTGGAAATTCCGATCGTGTGTGGGCCCCATCGGACTTTTTTCCATTGGTGTCAAAAAATAAAACATGTTACTGGTCCATAGAATTATTCTATTTTTTGCCTTTTTTTCTTTTTCTTTGTTGTTTGTTCTTTGTTCGTCTTTTTGTTTCCGGTCTTTACCGGCTATTTCACGAGGTGAACTCTGATCATCCCCTTGTTTAATTATAACCTGGTACATCTAAACGTGTTTTATACCCTTCTAGTGTCTTCGGGACCTCTAACTTCAGTTTTTCAAGCAGCACAACCAAGACTTCTCATCCAACATCACCTGATCTATCCAATCCCGATCGATTCTTCCTCAGAACTGTAAGTTTCCTCAAACACACCTTTCACGCTCTCCACCTATCATGGGGATCACTATTCTCTCTTTGAATGCGAAGGGGTTAAATCACCCTGCCAAAAGAACCTCCTTATGGAACACTGCTATAACTAACGATTGTGACATCCTATGCGTGCAAGAGACGCACTTTGCCCTCAATGCCCCTCCCAAATACCAACACAGGCTGTTCCCCCATGTGTTTACATCCTTGTATCCCAAAAAGCAGAGGGGAGTGATGATAGCTGTCAGGAATACAGTGAACTTTCAACTTCTACATTGGGACTCGGATACGGAAGGAAGATATATAATCCTGGTATGCACCATAAACAATGTCCCGTATACTATTGTATCCATATACGCTCCTAACTATGTCCAAATGGCTTTCATCAAAAAGACTTTGCGAGCGGAGTGAAAATATTCGCCACACATAAGTCTAACCATGATTTTGAGTTCAGATGCTTATGACCCATTGTACCAATGTTATTGGACCAATTTTGTACGATAGGTCTGAAAATATATGTTCTTTATGCATATGTATGTTAACCTGAAAATTTTTCAATAAAAATCTATTGAGAAAAAAAATAAAACATGTTTTAAATTTTTCCGATGGAAAAAAAACGATAGGAAATTCTGACCGTCTGTGTGGAACTCCATCAGAGAAAAATCTACGCATGCTCAGACTAAATTAGGAGACAGGAGCGCTCGTTCTGGTAAAACTAGCGTTTGTAATGGAGATAGCACATTCATCATGCTGCAAATTATTGCATCGTTAACCACTTAACGACCGCTCACTGTATATATACGTCGGCAGAATGGCACTGACAGGCAAAGTCACGTACCTGTACGTGACTGCCTTTTATATAGTTGGGGGGTCCAGCGGTCGTTAGTTGTTCGGGAGTGATCCGTAATGAGGGGACGGCCGTTCGATTCCGGCCACCCCCTCGCGATCGCTCCCGGCGAATGAGAATCTTCCTCTGCTGTGTAAATGTAAACACAGGCAGAGGAAGTGATGTCATCTCCGCTCGTGGCGGTCTTTTCGTCCGCAGCGCAGAGGAGAGAATACGCAGGTTAGTGCACCAACAGCCCACTGACACGTAGGCACACATTTCACCCCCCAGTCACCCCCAGGTCACCCCCCAGCCCCCAGGCACAGTGTCACTGATTGCAGTGATCATTTATTTTACTGATCACTGCATTTAGTGTCATCTGTGACAGTAAAAAGTTGCAGGGCAGTTAGGTTTAGGCCCCTTCAGGTCCAGGGTAGCCCCCTAACCCCCCTAATAAAGGTTTAACCCCTTGATCGCCCCCCAGGTAACCCTTTCACCCCCTAACTCCAGCGTCACTAAGCGATCATTTTTCCGATCGCTGTATTCGTGTCGCTGGTGCCCTAGATAGCCAGTTATTTATTTTTAGGTTCGCCGCAGGTTTTTATAGCGTCAGGTACCCCCATATATTATTTTAACCCCTTGATTGCCCCTAGAGTTAACCCTTTCACCAGTGATCACCGTATAAGCGTCACTGGTGACACTGGTTAGCCAGTTAGTTTTTTAGTTATTTAGGTTACCCGTCAGGTTTTTATATAGCGTCAGGTACCCCCATATTTAACCTAATAAAGGTTTTAATCCCCTGATTGCCCCTAGTTAACCCTTTCACCAGTGATCATCATATAAAGGTTACGGGTGACGCTGGTTGGTTAGTTTGCTTTTTATAACATCAGGGCACCCGCCGTATATAACCCAATAAAGGTTTAACCCCCTGATCGCCCGGCGGGTGATATCAATTATGTTTTAGCGCCAGAGAGGGTCTGCGTCGCCCCAGGCAGCGTTAGGTTAGTGCCAGTAATGCTAACACCCACGCGCAAAGCATACACCTCCCTTAGTGGTATATTATCCGAACAGATCAATATCTGATCTGATCAGATCTATACTAGCGTCCCCAGCGGTTTAGAGTTCCCAAAAATGCAGTGTTAGCGGGATCAGCCCAGATACCTGCTAGCACCTGCGTTTAGCCCCTCCGCCCAGCAAAGCCCAGCCCAGCCCACCCAAGTGCAGTATCGATCGATCACTGTAACTTACCAAACACAACACACATAACTGCAGCGTTCACAGAGACAGTCCTGATCCCTGCGATCGCTAACAGTTTTTTTTAAGCGTTTGATACATTTGCTGACAGTCAGGTGCTTTTTTACCTGTGAATCTTACTAGTGTACCCCTAAATTTAGAGCCCAAAATGGCAAATCAAAGGTACACTAGTAAAGAGGCCTACGAGATTCTGAGCATGACAGATAGTGAAGAGGAGGTCACGGATCTGTCAGATTCAGGCTCAGAATATCTTCCCGTAGAAGACAGTGAAGTCAGTGGCTCCACGCCTGATAGCTCTGACGACGAAGGTGAGGTCCCTGCTAAGGTCAGGCGTACCCAATCCCGATCGTCTGCTGTTGTTGAGGAGCAAGAACCGCAGGGCTCTCGTATCATGGAGCAGAGTAGTACTAGTGCCGCTATTCCTTCTGGTGAACTGGCAAGCACCAGTGGCCTAGTACAGCCTGGGCGTACATCCAGCACTGCAGTATCACGTGGTGACATGGTGAGTCCCATAAGTGCAGTTCAAGCTGGCGAGGTGGCAAGCACAAGTAGTGTCCCGCTGCCACCAAGAAGAAGACAAAGGCAGGCCCGTCGTGCCCATAGTGCCCTTCCTGCAGAATTTGCCTATCCTGATTGGGTCCCCACCACTTCTGCAGAACCCGTACTTCCCCCATTCACTGCCCAACCTGGTATTCAGTTGGAAACTGATTTTAAGCCAATTGATTTTTATTCACTGTTTTTCACGGAAGATCTCTATAGATCTATTGTGGACCAGAGTAATTTATATGCTGGTCAATTCATCGCCGCTAGTCCCCAGTTGCCTTCCATTGCCAAAGATTGGAAACCAATTACGGTTTCCGAATTTAAAACCTTTCTGGGCCTTTCCCTCAACATGGGCACACATAAATTCCCGTCTTTGCGTGTTTATTGGTCCACACACCCAATTGACCACATGCCTGTGTTCTCTGCCTCCATGCCCAGGACACGATACGAGCAGATTTTGCGGTTCATGCACTTTAACGACAATGAACTTTGTCGTCCACGTGGAGACCCTGAATACGACCGGCTCTACAAAATTCGGCCCCTCATAAACCACTTCAACTAACGTTTTGCAGCCTTGTTTATTCCCGATCAAGTTGTCTGCGTTGATGAGTCCCTGATTACATTTTCTGTCCGCTTGTCTTTCAAGCAGTACCTTCCCAGCAAGCGTGCCAGATACGGGGTCAAGCTCTATAAGTTCTGTGACAGGGCAACAGGCTATGTATGGAGCTTTATGGTTTATGAGGGAAAAGACAGTCAGGTTGAGCCGGTCAACTGCCCGGATTACATAGGGAGCACTGGCAAGATAGTGTGGAAATTGGTGTCACCCTTATTCGGAAAGGGGTACCACTTGTATGTGGACAATTATTACAAGAGCGTGCCACTGTTTAGTCACTTGTTTGATCATCAGATTGGAGCATGTGGCACCGTGCGACCTAATCGCCGGGGCTTTCCCCAGCGGCTTGTAGATGCCCGTCTTAGGCTGGGGGAGAGAGCCTGTGTGAAGTGTAATAACTTGCTTGCTATGAAGTGGAGGGATAATAAGAATGTTTTCCTTCATACCTCCCTTCATGCAGACACGACAGTCCAAATTCCTACGGCGACTGGTGTTGTGGAGAAACCCCTCTGTGTCCACGAATATAACAAAAATATGGGAGGGGTGGACCTCAACGACCAGTTGTTGGCACCGTATCTAATTGACCGTAAGGCGAGATGCTGGTACAAAAAAGTGTCTCTATCCTTATTCCAATTGGCTTTGCTGAACGCTCATGTGCTATACAGAGCTTCAGGCGGGACGTTATCTCTTATAAAATTCCAGAATGAGATAGTCACAGAACTCCTGTATCCAGGCGGTTCTGCACCTCACCATCCCCAACCAAATGCAGTAAGCCGGCTGCATGAGAGGCATTATCCGTATGTCCTCGAGAGTACCCCTACCCAACGAGCCCCCCAAAAAAGATGTCGTGTCTGTAGCAAGCGTGGATTTAGGCGTGACACCCATTATTTTTGTCCACTCTGTCCTGACAATCCTGGTCTTTGCATTGGTAAATGTTTTGAACGCTTCCACTCAAAAGTGACGTTTTAGCGTAGGGTACAGCATTTCACAGACTAGGACACACTTACACAGGGTCTCCCAAGATGCCATCACATTTTGAGAGACCCGTTACAGTTGAGTAAAAAAAATAAAAGTGTAAAAAAAAAACCCCAAAAAAACGTAAAAAACAAAAACACTAAAAAAATATAAAATAAAAAAAACAAAAATAGTTGTCGTTTTATTGTTCTCTATCTCTATTTTCTCTCTATTGTTCTGCTCTTTTTTACTGTATTCTATTCTGCAATGTTTTATCATGCTTGCTTTTCAGGTATGTAATTTTTTGTTTTCAGGTGCGCCATTCAATGTGCAGCGCGGAATTATTTATCTTGACAGCAACAGCGTTTGCTTCCACGATACATAAAGCTGTGACTCCAGTGCTGTAGGAGGTGATTTCACCACCACAGTTAAAAAAAAGAGCATATATGCCGAAGCATGGGGGCAGCAGGGGTGGAGGAGCGATTTTGCTCCTAATGCCGCGTACATACAGTACGGTCAAAATTCCTGACAAAGGCTTGCCCGTGGAAAAGTCAGGCCGTGTGTATGCGGCATAACTTTTTTGCGGGAGGATGCCCCCATGCTTCGGCATATATATATTTTAGGCACAGGTTAAGTTAAAAAAAATATTTATTTTATAATAGTTTTTTTTTTTGGTATTTGCTTTGCAGGTATGGTAGGGTAAGGTCTTACTGTTATACTGTAATGTTACTTTGTTTTAATGTTAACCATTATTTGCTTTGCAGGTACGCCATTCAGTTGCAGCGCAGATTTATTTATCTTGACAGCAACAGCGTTTGCTCCCACGATACATAAAGCCGTGACTCCAACGCTGTAGGAGGTGATTTCACCACCACAGTTAAAAAAAAAAGAGCATATATGCCGAAGCATGGGGGCAGCAGGGGCGGAGGTGCGATTTTGCTCCTAATGCCGCGTACATACGGTCGAAATTCCGACGGAGGCTTGCCCGTGGAAAAGTCAGACCGTGTGTATGCGGCATAGCCTTTTATGCCACGTACATACGGTCGAAATTCCGACGGAGGCTTGCCCGTGGAAAAGTCCGACCGTGTGTACGCGGCATAACTTTTTTGCGGGAGGATGCCCCCATGCTTCGGCATATATAAATGGTGCATGTATGCCCATCATTAGAAGTGGGTGGATGAAGGGAGGTATTCTAATGGTGGGCATACCCACCGATCAATCTCTTTTTTTCGTTCAGCCAACAGGCTGCATGAAAAAAAAGATTACAATACATGTCCAACAAGGACCAGCAACGTACTGGTATGTTGCTGGACTTTGAATGTTTATAACAGAATGATGCCTGCAGGTTTAGGTATCATCTTGGTATCATTCTTTTCAGCCAGTGGCCGGCTTTCATGTAAAAGCAATTCTAGCAGATAATTAGCCTCTAGACTGCTTTTACAAGCAGTGGGAGGGAATGTCCCCCCCCCAGATATAAACAGCGCCATTGGGAAATTGGGAAAGCATTTTATCACACCGATCTTGGTGTGGTCAAATGCTTTGAGGGCAGAGGAAAGATCTAGGGTCTAACCCCCCAATTTTTTTCAAAAAAAGAGTACCTGTCACTACCTATTGCTATCATAGGGGATATTTACATTCCCTGAGATAACAATTAAAATGGTAAAAAAAAAAAAAAAATATGGAAGGAACAGTTTAAAAATAAAATAAAAAAGCAAAATAAATAATAAAAAAAAATAAAAAAGCAACGCTGTCCCCCCCTGCTCTTGCGCGAAGGCGAACGCAAGCGTCGGTCTAGCGTCATATGTAAACAGCAATTGCACCATGCATGTGAGGTATCACCGCGAAGGTCAGATCGAGGGCAGTAATTTTAGCAGTAGACCTCCTCTGTAAATCTAACGTGGTAACCTGTAAAGGCTTTTAAAGGCTTTTAAAAATGAATGTAGTTTGTCGCCGTTGCGCGTTTGTGTGCAATTTTAAAGCATGTCGTGTTTGGTATCTATGTACTCGGCCTAAGATCATCTTTTTTATTTCATCAAACATTTGGACAATATAGTGTGTTTTAGTGCATTAAAAATAAAAAAGGTGTGTTTTTTCCCCAAAAAATGCGTTTGAAAAATCGCTGCGCAAATACTGTGTGGAAAAAAAATGCAACACCCACTATTTTAATCTGTAGGGCCTTTGCTTTAAAAAAATATATAATGTTTGGGGGTTCAACATAATTTTCTTGCAAAAAAAAAATATGTTTTCATGTAAACAAAAAGTGTCAGAAAGGGCTTTGTCTTCAAGTGGTTAGAAGAGTGGATGATGTGTGACATAAGCTTCCTAATGTTGTGCATAAAATGCCAGGACTGTTCAAAACCCCCCCCCCAAATGACCCCATTTTGGAAAATAGACACCTCAAGCTATTTGCTGAGAGGCATGTTGAGCCCATTGAATATTTTATTTTTTTGTCCCAAGTGATTGAATAATGACAAAAAGAAAAAAAAATTACAAAAAGTTGTCACTAAATGATATATTGCTCAAACATGCCATGGGCATATGTGGAATTGCACCCCAAAATACATTCTGTTGCTTCTCCTGAGTACGGGGATACCACATGTGTGAGACATTTTGGGAGCCTAGCCGCGTACGGGACCCCGAAAACCAAGCACCGCCTTCAGGATTTCTATGGGTGTAAATTTTTGATTTCACTCCTCACTGCCTATCACAGTTTTGGAGGCCATGGAATGCCCAGATGGCACAAAACCCCCTAACTGACCCCATTTTGGAAAGTAGACACCCCAAGCTATTTGCTGAGAGGTATGTTGAGTATTTTGCAGATCTCACTTTTTGTCACAAAGTTTTGAAAATTGAAAAAATAAAAAAAAATATGTCTTTCTTCATTTTCAAAAACAAATGAGAGCTGTAAAATACTCACCATGCCTCTCAGCAAATAGCTTGGGGTGTCTACTTTCCAAAATGGGGTCATTTGTGGGGGTTTTGTGCTATCTTGGCATTTTATGGCCTTCAAAACTGTGATAGGTAGTGAGGAGTGAATTCAAAAATTTGTGCCCTTAGAAATCCTGAAGGTGGTTCTTGGTTTTCGGGGCCCCGTACGCGGCTAGGCTCTCAAAAAGTCCCACACATGTGGTATCCCCATACTCAGGAGAAGCAGCAAAATGTATTTTGGGGTGTAATTCCACATATAACCATGGCATGTTTGAGCAATATTTCATTTAGTGACAACTTTTTGTACATTTTTTTTTCTTTTTGTCATTATTCAATCACTTGGGACAAAAAAAAATATTCAATGGGCTCAACATGCCTCTCATCAATTTCCTTGGGGTGTCTACTTTCCAAAATGGGGTCATTTTGAGGGGGTTTTGTGCTATCTTGGCATTTTATGGCCTTCAAAACTGTGATAGGTAGTGAGGAGTGAAATCAAAAATTTATACCCTTAGAAACCTTGAAGGCAGTGCTTCGTTTTTGGGGTCCCGTACACGGCTAGGCTCCCAAAAAGTCCCACACATGTGGTATCCCCATACTCAGGAGAAGCAGCAAAATGTATTTTGGGGTGTAATTTCACATATTCCCATGGCATGTGTGAGCAATATATCATTTAGTGACATTTTGTGCAAAAAAAAAAAAAGTTTGTCATATTCCCGCAACTAGCGGCAAAATATAAAATATTCCATGGACCCAACATGCCTCTCAGTAAATAGCTTGGGATGTCTACTTTCCAAAATGGGGTCATTTGGGGGGGGTTTGTGCTATTTTGGCATTTTATGGCCTTCGAAACTGTGATAGGTATTGAGGAGTGAAATCAAAAATTTACGCCCTTAGAAATCCTGAAGGCGGTGCTTGGTTTTTGGGGCCCCGTATGCGGCTAGGCTCCCAAAAAGTCCCACACATGTGGTATCCCCGTACACAGGAGAAGCAGCAGAATGTATTTTGGGGTGTAATTTCACATATGCCCATGGCATGTGTGAGCAATATATCATTTAGTGACGACTTTGTGCAAAAAAAAAGTTTGTCATATTCCCGCAACTTGTGTCAAAATATAAAATATTCCATGGACTCAACATGCCTCTCAGTAAATAGCTTGGGGTATCTACTTTCCAAAATGGGGTCATTTGGGGGGGTTTTGTGCTATTTTGGCATTTTATGGTGTTTGAAACTGTGATAGGTAGTGAGGAGTGCCTCTCAGCAATTTCCTTGGGGTGTCTACTTTCCAAAATGGGGTCATTTGGGGGGGGGGGTTTTGTACTGCCCTGATATTTTAGCACCTCAAGAAATGAGATAGGCGGTCATAAATTTAAAGCTGTGTAAATTCCAGAAAATGTACCCTAGTTTGTAAACGCTATAACTTTTGCGCAAACCAATAAATATACGCTTATTGACATTTTTCTTACTAAAGACATGTGGCTGAATACATTTTGGCCTAAATGTATGACTAAAATTGAGTTTATTCGATTTTTCTTATAACAAAAACTAGAAAATATCATTTTTTTTCCAAATTTTCGGTCTTTTTCCGTTTATATCACAAAAAATTTAAATCGCAGAGGCAATCAAATACCATTAGAAGAAAGCTCTATTTGTGGGAAGAAAAGGACGCAAATTTCATTTGGGTACAACATTGCATGTCCGCACAATTTACAGTTAAAGCAGCGCAGTGCAAAATTCTGAAAACACCTCTGGTCCTTTAGCTACAAAATGGTCCGGGGCTTAAGTGGTTAAATGTAGCGCATTCTTTTCTTCTTTCTAATGCTAGAACAAATAATTTTTTTTGCTACGGATATTCACACTGAGTTCTGACAAACGTATTTCTTTGTTTCTTGTGATCTCATGAATCTTCGTATTTTATTTTAAAGCCAGGTCTCCAAAATATCGTAATATTTATTTATTTTTGTTGGTGATTTGAATCAAGATCTCCTTATTTTTTTTGGTGGGGTTTTAATATTTTCTTGTGATCTCCATTTTTATTTTCTGGTCAATAACATTATTATCTTGTATTTTTTTTCCCTCAAGGAGGTTGGTGTTGGTGTCCCTTGTTAATTACTAATTGTATTTATGAAATGTAATGCCTACTCACAAGAAAAACACATAGGCAAGTATTTAAATTAACCACTTAACCGCCACCCACCTCCGAATAATGGCAGCAGGGTGGTTCCTTAACCCTGGGAGGGTGTTATATAACGCTCTCCCAGAATCCCGCTCCCGCGCGCCCCCTGGGGCGAGCACACGGGAGTCTCCGTGACCGCCGGGTCCAGAGGACCCGGCGCATCACGGATCACGGTAAATCGCCGCTGATAGCGGCCGTTTACCACGTGATTGCTCCATCAAATGACGGAGCGATCACTTGTAAACAGACCGGCGTCATGTGATGACGCCGGTTCCTCTCTCCCCTCTCTGTACCAATCGGTACAGTGTGAGAGGGGAGAGGGAGAGAGTGGATGGCAGCAGCACTGTGGGCTGGATCTGTGACAATTGCAGTCACAGATCGAGCCATCCATCCACCCATGCTCAGCCATCCCTGACCATACTCTGCAATACCCTGCCAATACCCTGCCAATACTCTGCCCATACTGTGCAATACTCTGCAATACCCTGCCCATACTGTGCAATATTCTGCAATACTCTGCCCATACTGTGCAATACTCTGCAATACCCTGCCCATACTGTGCAATACTCTGCAATACTCTGCCCATATTGTGCAATACTCTAAATACCCTGCCCATACTGTGCAATACTCTGCAATACCCTGCCAATACTGTGCAATACCATGCCCTACTGTGCAATACCCTTAAATACTCTGCAATACCCTGCAATACTCTGCAATACCCTGCAATACTCTGCAATACCCTGCAATACTCCGTAATACTCCACAATACCCTGCAATACTCCGCAATACCCTGCAATACTGCGCATAACCCTACAATACTCCGCAATACCCTGCAATAACCTGCAATACCCTGCCCATACTGTGCAATATTCTGCAATACTCTGCCCATATTGTGCAATACTCTGCAATACCCTGCCCATACTGTGCAATACTCTGCAATACCCTGCCCATACTGTTCAATACTCTGCAATACTCTGCCCATATTGTGCAATACTCTAAATACCCTGCCCCATACTGTGCAATACTCTGCAATACCATGCCAATACTGTGCAATACCCTGCCATACTGTGCAATACCCTGAAATACTCTGCAATACCCTGCAATACTCTGCAATACCCTGCAATACTCTGCAATACCCTGCAATACTCTGCAATACTCTGCAATACTCCGCAATACCCTGCAATACTCCGCAATACCCGGCAATACTCCACAATACCCTGCAATACTCCACAATACCCTGCAATACTCTGCAATACTCCGCAATACCCTGCAATACCCTGCAATACTCCGCAATACCCTGCAATACTCCGCAATACCCCACAATACTCCGCAATACCTGGCAATACTCCACAATACCCTGCAATACTCCGCAATACTCCGCAATACTCCGCAATACCCTGCAATAACCTGCAATACTCCGCAATACCCTGCAATACTCTGCAATACTCCACAATACTCCGCAATACTCCACAATACTCCACAATACTCCACAATACCCTGCAATACTCCGCAATACACTGTGCAACACCCTGCAATACTCTGCAATAACCACTTCCGACCCGCCGACCGTCATATGACGTCCTTGACTTTGTGCAGGGATATCTGAATGATGCCTGCAGCTACAGGCATCATTCAGATATCAACTTTTTCAGCCGACGATTTCCTACACCATAAGAAAAATCATAGCAGCTGTTCCGCTGCTTGATCATACTTACGGGAGGTGAGAGGGGAAGTCCCCCCCCCTCCCGCCTCCCTCCGGTGCTTCTACCGACTCACCGCTACGATCGAAGCCAGGATTGTTTTTTTTTATTTCTTTTTATTTCAGGCTTCCCAGCCTAGAGGTGAGATGTGGAGTCTTATTGACCCCATATCTCACTGTAAAGAGGACCTGTCCTGCCATATTCCTATTACAAGGGATGTTTACGTTCCTTGTAATAGGAATAAAAGTGAAGAAAAAATGTATTTTTGCGGAAAAATGTGTCAAACTAAAATAAATAAAGTAAAATGAACAATACATTTTTTTTTAAAGCGCCCCTGTCCCCGTGAGCTTGCATACAGAAGCAAATGCATACGCATAGAAAAAATGTTATTCCCCTTTTTATTCACTTATACACCATCTATGTATGGGTATGCTCTTCCATGTGCATTTGATATGCAGATGCGTCAACATCACTTTCACTCCTACCACTCTAGCACTTTATCATTTATTCATCATACAATAGCTCTCTTTCACCTTTTTCACATATCTACACAGTCTCTTACTTTTCGCTACATTTCCACACTGATACATTTTTCATAGCCCATTCATTAAATTTTTCAATTTTTATACAGATATATCCAATCAGTATACAAGCATTATTTCCTGGCATGGTGGCTCGCGGCGAGCAATGGGTCTGCCGCCCACGACCCCCCCATGCATCCTGGTCAACGTGTCTCCCGCCTCTACCCTGGGTGAGACATCGTACGCGGTATCACCTTCCGAGCCTTTCCCCAAACAAGGTCTCATTACACGGGCTGTTTAGCAAGGTACAATATTGTTATGTATTTTTCACCATTCCCTTTTTCCTTACTTCTTCTTCCCCCCCCCTTTTTTCCTTCATCTCATTGAGTTTGTCTATGGGGACTAGTGGATCCCCAAAAACTACCACAACAAATTTTTCCATTTATCTCATTTTAGATTACTTTCATGCATCCAAACTCCTGATGAGTGGTAGGCGACCATGAAACGCGTAGCGTTTACATCCTCGGATGCTCTACAACAGCTTATATCATTATTTGTCAATCAGATATGTGTCAATCATGTTGTTATTACTTATATATTTATTATTCATTGAATTATTTATTATCATGTTTGTATGTCACTAATCATGTTCCCCAATTAATCATGTGTTATTAAATTAATGATGATTATGAATTGTTCCTTTGTGATTACATTTTTGTATCATAAACATATTGTGATTACTGGTTTACTTATACCGTATCATGTCAATTTAGAGGGAACTATGACATCCAAGCTATCTATTTTATTTTATTTATTTTACCTTTATACCTCAATTAAAGTCCCAACTCCACTACTTTCCTGCATTTGTACATATTACTTAGGGATGGAGGTATTCTGGTATGTCAATAGGGTGGGATGGGTCTCTACCCCTCTTTTCTCAAACGCATACGTAAGTCTCGCCCACATATGAAAACGGTGTTCAAACCACACATGTGAGGTATCTCTGCGAATGTTAGAGCGAGAGCAATAATTTTGGCCCTAGACCTCCTCTGTAACTCAAAACATGTAACCAGTAAAAATATTTAAAGCGTCGCCTATGGGGATTTTTAAGTAGCGAAGTTTGGCACCATTCCACGAGCGTGTGCAATATTGAAGGGTGACATGTTAGGTATCTATTTACTCGGCGTAACTTGATCTTTCACATTATGCAAAAACATTGGGCTAACTTTACTGTTTTTTTTGTTTTTTTAAGCACAAAACTGTTCTTTTCCGTAAAAAAGGCGTTAGAAAAATTGCTGCGCAAATATTGCGCGAGATAAAAAGTTGCAATGACCACCATTGTATTCTCTAAGGTCTTTGCTAAAAAAAACATATATAATGTTTTGGGGTTCTTCGTAATTTTCTAGCAGACAAATGATGATTTTTACATGTAGGAGAGAAATGTCAGAATTGGCCTGGGTGCTCCAGAAAGCCTGAAGGTGCTCCCTGCATGTTGGGCCTCTGTATGTGGCGACGCTGTGTAAAAGTCTCACACATGTGGTATCGCCATTCTCGGGAGTAATAGCAGAATGTGTTTTGGGGTGTAATTTGTTGTATTCATATGCTGTGTGTGAGGCCTCGTACACACGACCGATTTTCTCGGCAAGAACCAGCAAGAAACTTGCTGGCAGAGAGGTCTTGCCGAGTAAATCGGTCGTGTGTACGCTGCTATCGGGTTTCTCGTCGAGAAAACCGACAAGAAACCTCGACAAGAAAATAGAGAACCTGCTCTCTATTTTCTCGTCGAGATTCTCCTCGGCATGTTTCTCGACGAGAAAAGTGAGTGTGTGTACACTTACCTGTCCTCCCGGAAGCCCGCGCATGTTCGAAATGAATTAGATGCATGCGCGGTAGCTTCCTAGGCATACGTAGGGTATACCAAGATGGCGGCGATGGCATCGAATGTGACGAGCGCATGCTCGACGTAGTCGATGACGTCACCGCGTACACTCCTTTCAAAGAACCGCGGGTTCTTTGAAACGAGCGTGTGTACACTCGGCCGGGACAAGTTTCTTGTCCAAGAATCTCGTCGAAAAAAACGACATGTTTTTTTAAACGAGAATCTCGGCCGTGTGTACGAGGCCTGAGAAATAACCTGCTAATATGACAATTTTGTTGAAAAAAAAAAGAAAAAAAAATCTTGATTTTGCAAAGAATTGTGGGAAAGAATGACAACTTTAAAAAACTCACAATGCCTCGTTATAAATACCTTGGAATGTCTTCTTTCCAAAAAGGGGTAATTTGGGGGGTATTTGTACTTTTCTGGCATGTTAGGGTCTCAAGAAATGAGATAGGCTGTCAGTGCTTCAGGAATTTTCAGATATTGGCACCATAGATTGTGGACTCTATAACTTTCACAAAGACAAAATAATAAGCACCAATTTGTACTTATTTTTACCAAAGATATGTAGCAGTATAAATTTTGGCCAAAATTTATGAAGAAAAATTACAAATTTGCTAAATTTTATAACAGAAACAAAGAAAAATTATTTTTTTTTACAGAATTTTCAGTCTTTTTTCTCTTATAGCGCAAAAAATAAAAAAACCCAACAGTGATTAAATACCACCAAAAGAAAGCTCTATTTGTGTGAAAAAAAGAACACAAATTTCATATGGGTACAATGTTTTATGACTGAGTAATTGTCATTCAAATTGTGAGAGCATCGAAAGCTGAAAATTGGTGTGGTTATTAAGGGGGTTTAAGTGCCCAGTGGTCAAGTGGTTAAATCAAATATCCATTTATTATGGTTAACAAAATAAAGAGGAAGGGCAACAATGGAGAAATTTTTAGAATTTATTCAGCCTTTAGACACCAAGGCAGACATCAAAGTGTGTTATAACGAAACTTAAATATCTTGAGGAGTCCCTATAATTGGGAGCACAATCTGGTCCCCAAATCTCCAAAATCAGGAGCAGCAGAAGATGTCATACATGTCCCCAGGCTGTGGTACTCCAACAAACTGCGTCTTCTGGCAGAGCAGCTTGAAGCCAGGGATTCACTTTCTGGTCTTCCTTGTAGCCTCCCCTCCACGGCTCCCTGCAGCGTTCCCTCCACGCTTCCCTGCAGTGTTCCTTCCACGGCTCCCTCCACGCCCCCTTGCAGGCTGTGGCTCTGGTGTTGGTAATGTGGCAGGAGGAGGAGGAGAAGGAGGAGGAGAAGGATGGGCGAGATCACACAGATGGGTGGTCTCAGTCAGCTGGCCCCTTCCCGCCTTCTGAAGGACCCTAGAAAAAAGCTCCTCAGAGAGTTTATGTTGTCCCTCCTCCATTTTCTGGAGCTTATCAGCCAGATAGCAGCTATAGGCCTCTACAGGGTTGAGGGGGGCTCTCATCTCGGCTGCGTCCTTTATTATCCTCAGTGATTCCTCCTCCACCTGAGTCATCCTCCTTGGCCTTTTTGGTCTGACGTGGAGGGCAGGCACCTGTGACTGGGTGCTGCCACTTGGCCTGGGCACCTGCTGGCTGCCACTTGGCCCGGCCTCCTCCTGGTTGCCACTCACCCCTGCCTCCTCCTGGCTGCCACACTCCAGAGCCTCATCCCCCTGGCTGACCTGTGTATAAAAAAGGGACATAGTTTCAGTTTTTGGTTTATCAATCACACACAATTTTCAGCTCATGACGGTTGAAAATTGAATGTTAATAAATAGAAAAGACTCTCATTCTGACCCCAGCATTTTTCATTCTTGTCCCAATCAATTCTGGCGACTACTCTCTTTTTGATATGTAAATTATTTTGTGTTTTAATTCTTAATTTGTGAATAATAACATCTAGTTCCCAACAATAATTCTAGGAAAACAAATATGTTGTAAAATACTATACCTGGCTATAGATGTGCAGATCCGGCTCTTCCAGGTCAGCTAGCTCCTCGGCACCCTCTGCAGGGGTGGAGGGAAGGCTGGAGGGAAGGGTGGAGGGAAGGCTGGAGGGAAGGCTCGAAAGTGATTCCCTGTCTTTAATCTGGTCGTCCAGAAAACGCAGGTGATTGTAGTACCATAGTTTGGGGACATATACTTGGTCTGCTGCTGCTCCTGATGTCCGTGATTTGCCAACTTCTTTGTACTGCTTTTTGTACATATTCCTCACGTTATTGATTTTATTATTCAACATGGTATAGTCTGCCTCTGGGATCCAGGTCTTCATAAATTCAGCTAATTTCTCAATTGTTGCCCTCCGTACATCATGGTTGTGGTACAAACAGTTTTTTTACCTCCCACAAGTTTCTCAGCTCTCTATATTTGTCAATAAAAGCTCTCATGATCACAGGATCCTTAAATTGCTGCATATTTTCTGCAAGATAAAACACAAGACAAAAACACTAGGTCAGCTTAAACTGTCCTAATCTTATCTCAATATAGGACTTTATAATCATGAATCAGTATAGGCCACTGATAGCCCAAGTTTAATTTTTACCTTCGTTTGTGACGTTCGGCACTTCCGGTCCTCCTTACTCCGCACACACAACGTAGTTACGACACATGCGTGTTAACATTATATACCCTGCGCATGCGTGAATCTCTGCCCACGTCGCCCGCCCCTGACATTTTTCTAGGATATTTCCCGCCCCTTCTCGTTTGACGCATAGTGGGAGACGACATGGCGGTGACACAGCAGGT
This sequence comes from Rana muscosa, assembly GCA_029206835.1. NCBI lineage: Eukaryota > Metazoa > Chordata > Amphibia > Anura > Ranidae > Rana > Rana muscosa. The sequence continues at coordinate 765,260,656 of CM055117.1, forward strand.
GCGTGTTATATTAAGTACCGACGAGGAAAGCCCGGAGCCGGAAAGGTCCCGATCCAGGAGAAGAAGATACAAGGGCAGTAATATGTCCTTTGCTGAGATGGCGGAGATGGTGGAGATCTTGCGGAGTAGAGATTATGATGGGAAGCATGGGCCGTACAACACCCCTAATCTCAGGAAGGCCAAAATAATGGGAAAAGTGGTGAGGAGTCTGTTCAAAAAATTTAGGGTCCGGAGATCCAAAGAGCAGCTGAGAAAAAGGTGGTCTGACCTGAGGTTGAGGGAGCCGGAGCAGTGCAGGAAGATCAAAAAAATGCTAGCAAAAAGTAAGTATTTCTCCTGTGTTATTACTAATTTGATTATTATACTTGCATGTTCTCCATGTGCTTTTATTGACTGGTTGGACATTTGAAAATGGCAACTTTCAGGTTAGTGGCCAAAGTATAATCGTTCGTAGTAAACATCCATCGTCAAAAATATGCTGTTTTGCGCAGATACAGGTAAACCACATTTGTTCATGCCTATTTGTAATAAAACAACATTTATAAACATTGTTGTCTAGATGATGTGTTTGTAACTAGAATGTGAAATGCAAACTTGATTCAGTGTAAAGGAGAGGACACTCAGCAGCTGTTTCCACAGCCGTACTCAGGAGCACCTGTGTGGGACACCAGAACAACCTTTTTAGGGTGTCCCACACAGGTGCTACAGTGAATACTTGGGGTGTCTCCATGTGTGTAACTTTGTCAGAAAAGGGTACTCACCGAGGCCGAGATGCAGAGAGGGGCTCACTTTTGCGCCTAAGCGCACTCCACCCCCTGGAGATGGGACAGAGGGTGGATGGCACAAAGAGGCACCAGCTAATGATAGGCTGAGCAGGACTTGCAAGAAGATCTCAGAAGACAGGTGCAGGAACTGGTGGAGAACAGAACTCAGCTGGTATGGTGGTGCAAAAGTCCAGGACAGGCCGAGGGTCGAACACCCACAAGGAGGAAAGTCCAAAGGCAAGCAGGGGGTTAAGTACTGGAGACTGGAGATAATCCAGGTCACAGGCTGGAAGGTCAGGGGCAGGAGGCTGGCAGCAAAGTCCGGGTCACAAGCAGGGGGTCAAACACAGGAGATAGCAGCGAAGTCCAATAAGCAAAGCCAAGGGTCAGGTAAGGAGAGATCAGAGTAGTCCAAAGGAAATCTGGGTCACAGCAGTAAATCAGGCAGGCAGGAAACAGAAACTCAAAATCACAGGAAGCTGAAAACAAAACAGCAATTTGCTTGGAGATTTGCTCAGCCTATATAAGCAACCAGGATGTCATGTGACACACTGAATCAGATTGAGGCTGTTTACTTCCTAACAGGCAGCCAGGATGTCATGTGACACGCTGCACGGATTGAAGCTATTTATTTCCCTGACAAACCTGGACAAAAAAGGTAGGTATTCCAGCTTTGTAAAAATCCCAAAATCATGTCATCATCTTGGAACTCTGCCAAAACAGACAATTGTACCCCACTTCCGAGCAATGTTTCATATTCCGATTTCTGCCCTCAAATATCTGTGTGCTAAAGTATACCTTTTGATTCATTCTCATAGGGGAGCGAAGACTCTGAGCACACCACTCTGAGGAGGCCAGGAACCCCACACCTCAGAAAGAAGGGGACCAGAGAGAACTCCCAAACTCAGAATGTGGAGGAAGGAGATGTGGAGGAAGAAGAGGTGGAGGAAGAAGAGGTGGAGAAAGGAGATGTGGAGGAAGTGTGCGAGATTGTCACCACAACAGGCCAGTGTCATACACCACAGATTCAGGGAATAGATGCATGCATATTTATAAGACATGCGTTTTTTTATTTATGGTGATGTACTGCTTGTTGAAGAACAATCTCCTCCTTTCTCAAGTGGTAGCGCACAAATCCTAATCCAGGATCTCATGGTTATGAGTCGTGAAATGGACATTACAGTATAAGGCACAAACTCTATCGTTTTGACCAACAAATTATGACCACGATTGATGTTTTAGGGAGAGTATAAAGATGTTTTAATGCCACATTTTTGTGGCCTACTTTTCCAAATGTTTGTGTAATTTAACAAGGCAAATTTGGAAGATGCACACAGTGTGTCAACATGTGCTATCTGCCATCTGGGGAAATCAATGTACGGGTTTTGAGGGTGCAACCCCTTTCTCGCAACTCAAGTAGGTGAGAGGAAGGGTTTGCACCCCCAAAACATGTCCAATGATCCCCCATGATGGGAGATAGCACATGTTGACATTAGGCATGGGATTAGGAAGGAAATCCCCATTTTGACGCACAATTTGTGTGCATCTTCCAAATTTGCCTTGTTCAAAGGTGACATCACCCCATCTCATAAAGGCAACAGCAACACATTTTTGAAACACTATATAATGTCTGATATTGCCTTCAGTTTTAAAAAGGTTGAACTTTGTAAGTTCCATAGTTTTTATATGTTTTATTGTTTGAAAAATGCCTGTTTATGCCAAACAAAAACAAAAAAAAAGTATATTTTTGTTAAAAAACTTTTTAGAATTTTCTAAGAAATTTTATAACACACAAGTTGTGCACAGAGTAAAACTAGTTTTCTACTCAACAATGTGTGGCTTCTTCTTTCTATGCTCAATACCAGTTTGAAAATTATGTTCTTGTTTACTGTGACAATGGTGGTTATTTATTAAAGACAAATCCACTTGGCACTACAAGTGCACTAGGAGAACCTGGGAGACAGATAAAAGAAACATAAGCAATAATGACAAATCAAATTTTTCACAGAAATATTTTTTGGGTTTATTTTTTTACTCAAAAAATCATAGATTGTCTGGCATAGCAATGGCCCCCTACCCGTAAAGTACTCAACGTATTTATCACGCACTTCACGAGTGCTTTGGGGGGCCAAGCCAATACAGCTAGTATCCAGGCCCGTCATGGGATTGTCCGAAAGTCCGGCCTCAGGCCCAACTGTGGTGAGATAATTTGGTGCATTTCTCCTTAAAAAGTTATGCAAGATGCAGCAGCTGAATACTATGTGATTGAGTTTGTATTCCGCCATATGTATACTTGTCAGGAACAGGCGGAACCGGCTGGCCATTATCCCAAAGGCATTCTCAACAACCCTTCGGGCTCTGGCCAGCCGGTAATTAAAAACCCTCCTCTCCGGGGTGAGGGTCCTCAGGGGAAATGGCCTCATCAGGTGTGGTCCCAGTCTGAAAGCCTCATCAGCAATAAAAACAAACGGAAGTCCCTTCACGTTGTCTTCATCAGGTGGCAGTGCCAGGCCACTAGTCTGGAGACGTCGGGCAAATTCCGTCTGTGCGAACACACCACCATCCGACATCCGGCCATTCTTCCCCACGTCCACATACATGAATTCATAGTGTGCCGACACCAACGCCATCAACACAATACTATTAAAACCTTTATAATTATAAGAGTAGGACCCCGAATGGGGTGGTGGCACTATGCAGATATGCTTCCCGTCTATTGCCCCTCCGCAGTTGGGGAAGTCCCACCACTCGGCAAACTGGGATGCCACATTCTGCCATTCCTGTGGCGATGAAGGAAACTGTGGGTTCAAACCAGAAAAAAAATATAGTAATTTTGCACATACCATTGCAAGCAGATTACACAAAAACATTCTTGGCCAACATCAGTATAACATTCATTTTTAGGAGTATTTAAACACAAAAATAGAAGGCACAATTATCACATTCCTCACCCCCTCTGATGGCCCATTGTAAAAAATTTAGGGAGGGGGGGGGGGGTTCTAGCTGAGTTTGGGTCCTCAAAAAAAGCCTCTGCCACTCTGCCTAAATATAATGAGAAGTAAAACATTTGTACACATTTTAGGGTGGGGGGGGGGGGTAAAGCACTACAAAGCTGACAAAATACATTCTTAACAGACTAGGCTAGGTGTGTTTGGGCCCAAGATAGCATGCTGGAGAGGTTAGTTATGGGAAATATGCATGTAGGCCAAAAAAGAAGCATTAAAAGCTTACAGCATGCATGAGGATAAAGGGGACATTCACAGCATATTACAATCATGGTAATTAGGAAAGGATGAAAGAAATACAATACATTAGCAAGCATTAAGGTACATAGAATATGATGTTAAAGGAGAAAACTTACCTTAATATAGTCCTTCTGCATAACTTGAATTATAGCAGAACAGGTCTCTGGAATAATGAACCCCAGACCCTGGGAGGAGATGCCTGTCGTGAACTTGAGGTCCTGCAGACTTCTCCCAGTTGCCAGGTATCGCAACGTGGCGACTAGCCTCTGCTCGGCAGTGATGGCTTGCCACATCACAGTGTCCTGCCTCGTGATATAGGGGGACAGCAAATCCAACAGATGGTGAAAAACGGGGTACATCATCCGGAGATAATTCTGGTAGTCATCAGGATTATTCTCCTGGATTTCCCGCAGCAGAGGCATATGAGAGAATTGGTCCCACTGGAGCAACCAATTCTTGGTCCATGAACTCCTCCTCACCCTGTTCATGGACTGAGCTCGGGTCAAAGTATTAACTGCAACACCAAGCGCATACGCAGCACGAGCTCTACGATGAGAACGTACTTCCAACATGGCTAGAAACCGTCCGGCTGGTCAGAACAAACAGAATGCACTGAGGAACAGCAAGGCCTATGAAGAACGATCTGAAAACCAGTAAACGAGCGGACAAGAACGCACTGAAAAACAGATATGACCTGACTACACGCACTGAAAGACAGATACAAATCCACAAGCACAAACTGAAATGCAGAAAACTATCTGAAAAGCACTGAGAATGAAAAGCGCGAATCGGCTAACACCAAACTTTTACTAACACGCGGTAACACAAAATCAGCAAAAGCAGCCCAAAGGGTGGCGCCGTTGGATTTGAACTTCCCCTTTATAGTGATGTTGTACGTGTTGTACATCACCGCGTTTTGGACGGTCGGAATTTGGTCTGATGGTGTGTATGCAAGACAGCTTTGAACGGAATTCCGACAAAAAATTCCATCGGATTTTAGCCCATCGGAATTCCGGTCGTGTGTACAGGGCATTAGAGATGTTTATGTATTTTATTTTGAGCTCATCCTTGACACCTAGTGGAGAAAAATAGAGAGGTGAATAGGGTTGAGCGAACCTGAACTGTAAAGTTTTGGTTCATTACAGACTTTTGGGTTTTTGGGTCCCGGACCCAAACCCGAACAATTGACTGTATGTTCGGGTTCGGGTCCGGTGTTCGGTGATGTAATGGCGCATTTTTAAAAGCTGCAGGGCAGCCAATCAACTTTTGTTTAAATGGTGTGCCCTTAGAAGCCATCACAGCCATGTCTACTAATGGCATGGCTGTGATTGGCCAGTGCAGCATGTGACCCAGCCTCTATATAAGCTAGAGGCACACAGCACAGCACGTCACTCCTTTTTAGACAGTGTACGGAAAGGTTCCTGGCTGCTGTTGCTGTGAGGGAGAGAATTACATGTTTAGGAGTCAGTCCTGATTGTGAAATATATTCTAATTAGTCAGCGATCTAAATAGATTTAGTTGTGTGGGTGCAGTGCACAAGCTTTTTACACTGCACTGAGAGAAAAGATAGACAGTGTAGGGCAAGGTTCCTGTTGCTGCTTTTAGGGAGAGAGAATTATCTAGGAGTCCAGATTCAGAAATCTATTCTAATAACTCAGCGATCTACATAGATTTACCTGGTTGGGTTGCAGTGCACAGTCTTTTTAAACTACCATGAGCCCAGTGCCAGAGAAAATATAACTTTTATCTGCAAGCTCAGTGCACCAGCACTGCATATGTTACTGTGAGATACACCCTGTACATACTGTGGGTGTATTCTGCTCTTACACAAAAACCCATTTAGGGCAAAAAAAAATATTTTGCAGTGTTTTCTGCATATCTGGAGGTGTGAGATACACAATTTATATATTTTTCTTCTATTGTGCTATTCAAATAAAAAAAATGTGGGTGTTGCAAAAACACACATTTAGTGCAATTTTTTTTTATTTTTTTGCAGTTTTTTCTGCATATCTGCAGGTGTGAGATATACAATTTATATATTTTTCTTCTATTGTGCTATTCAAATAAAAATTTTTAGGGCAAAAACATTTTTTTTTAATAGCATTTTCTGCATTTCTGTAGATGTGAGATACACTGTTTACATACTCTGGGTGAATTCTGCTATTGCAAAAACACACATTTAGTGCAAAAAAAAAATTGCAGTGTTTTCTGAATATCTGCAGGTGTGAGATACACAATTTAGATATTTTTCTTCTATTGTGCTATTCAAATAATTTTTTTTTAGGGCAAAAACATTTTTTGAATAGAATTTTCTGCATTTCTGTAGGTGTGAGATACACCGTTTACATACTGTGGGTGTATTCTGCTATTGCAAAAACACCCATTTAGGGCAAGATCCTAAATTTGGAAAATATGAGGAGAACGTCAAAGAAGGGACGTGGCCCCGGTCGTGGTGCTGCTGGTGGAGCTCCTGTTGCAGGGAGAGGACGTGGTCGATCTGTGCCAGCTACACGCACAAGTGAAACACCTTCCTCAGGTGCGAGTAGGCGACAGAGCCTGCAGAGGTATTTGGTCGCGCCTAATGAGGCTGTACGAATGTTGAGGCCAGGACAAGTACAGGCGATAGTAGATTGGGTTGCTGACAGTGCCTCCGGATCCTTCACATTGTCTCCCACCCAGTCTCCAGATGAAAGATCAGAGTTGGCACCTGCAGCCGATGTCCATCAGTCTTTCACCTCACCCCCTTGCAAATCAGCCAAGCAGTCTGAGCCCAAGATCATGCAGCAGTCTCTTCTGCTTTTTGATGACTCTGTTAGCAGGGTTTCCCAGGGCCATCCACCTAGCCCTGCCCCAGAAGTGGAAGAGATTGTGTGCACCGATGCCCAACCACTTATGTTTCATGATGAGTACATGGGAGGACCATCGCAGCACGTCTCGGATGATGACGAAACACAGGTGCCAACTGCTGCTGCTTTCGCAATTGTGCAGACCGACAAGGAGGGCAGGGGTGAAGACTGGGTGGAAGATGATGTGGAGGACGATGAGGTCCTCGACCCCACATGGAATCAATGTCATGCAGGTGACCAGTGTAGTTCGGAGGAAGAGGCGGTGGTCGCACAGAGCCACCAGCACAGCAGAAGAGGGAGCAGGGTGCAAAAGCGGAATGTCCGTCCCCTAGACAGTACATGTATGACCAGGCATCTAAGTGCAAAGCACGAGCTGCAGTGGAGTAGACACCTCAAAAAACAGGAAAGGTCTCTGGCTCCTCCTGCTTCCTCTTGTGCTGCAGTCTCGGCCTCTTCATCCACCTCTGTAGTGACAGTGGCACTTGCCAACCCGTAAACAGAGGATCTGCCAGGAACACTAGCACCTGGGTCACCAACCATCTCCACAATGTCCCATGGAAGCGTTCAGCTCTCTATCTCCCGAACACTGGAGCGGAAGAGGAAGTACCCCCCCTAGCCACCCGCGATCCCTGGCCCTAAATGCCAGCATTTCAAAATTCCTCGCCTTTGAAATGCTGTCATTCCGTCTGGTGGAGACGCAGAGTTTTAAAAGCCTGATGGCATTGGCTGTCCCACAGTACGTCGTGCCCAGCCGCCACTACTTTTCCAGGCGAGCCATCCCTTCCCTGCACAACCAAGTAGGGGACAAAATCAGGTGTGCACTGCGCAACGCCATCTGTGGCAAGGTCCACCTAACTACGGATGCGTGGATCAGTAAGCACGGTCAGGGATGTTATATCTCCCTAACAGCACACTGGGTAAATGCAGTGGTGGCTGGGCCTGAGGCAGATAGCAGTTTGGCGCATGTCCTTCCACCACCGAGGATTGCAGGGCGCTTCAGTTTGCCTCCTGTTGCTAACTCCTCCTACTCCGCTTCCTCATCCTCTACCGCCTCCTCATCTGGCCAGCGTAACACCTTCACAACCAACTTCAGCACAGCCAGGGGTAAACGACAGCAGGCAGTTTTAAAACTTTCCTGTTTGGGGGGAAAACCCCACACCGCGCAGGAGTTGTGGAGGGACATGGAACAACAGACCGATGAGTGGTTGGTGGCAGTGAGCCTCAAGCCCGGCCTGGTGGTGTGCGATAATGGGCGAAATCTCGTAGCAGCTCTGGGCCTAGCCAGTTTGACACACATCCCTTGCCTGGCGCATGTGGTCCAGAGGTTCCTGAAAAAAGAGCTGCTGCAGAAAGTGCGGGCCGTCTGTGCGCACTTTTGGCGTTCTCACCCTGCTGCTGCTCGCCTGTCAGCGCTGCAGCATAACTTCACCCTTCCTGCTCACCACCTCATATGTGACGTGCCCACAAGGTGGAACTACACCTTGCACATGCTGGCCTGACTGTGCGAGCAGCAGCAGGCGATAGTGAAGTTTCAGCTGCAGCACGCACTGTGAGTTGCTCTGCGGAACAGTTGGGTCTCCATGCGAGACCTGTGTACCTTGTTGCGCTGTTTCGAGTACTCCACCAACATGGCCAGTGCCAATGATGCCGTTCTCAGCGTTACTATCACAGTTCTATGCCTCCTTGAAAAAACGCTTCGGGCGATGATGGAAGAGGATGTGGCACAGGAGGAGGAGGAGGAGGAGGAACCGGGATAATTTCCAAGACTTTCAGGGCAGTCATTCACAAGTGGCTACGAGGGTGGGTTACTGCACCAACAAAAGCCAGGTACACAATTGTCCGGCAGCAAGGGCACAGTTCTGGAGGATGAGGAGGTGGAGGATGAGGAGGAGGAGATGGAGGAGGAGGAACCATGTTCACCGCAGGGTGGCACCCAGACCAGCTCATGGCCATCACTGGTGCGGACATGGCACAATTGACCTTAAAATTTGACAATTCTCCATACACCCGTAGAGCCACTAGAATATTGGGGAGTGAACCACGTGGATTGGAGACAAAGAAGATCAAGTCATCTGCGTAGGCCGCAATTTTATGATGCCCTGAGGGTTTCCGCACGCCTGTGATATTAGGGTCATCTCTTATGGAACACAGGAAAGGCTCTAGGGTCAGAATAAAAATGAGGGGAGACAGGGGGCAGTCCTGTCTCGTCCCGTTCGATATTGTGAAAAAGTCTGAGCGCCATTCATTTACCCGTACAGCCGCCGAAGGGGTGGAATAGAGAGATAGGATCTATCTAAGCATATTGGGATCTAATCCAATGTGGTCCATGGTAGCCTGCATAAAATGCCAGGCCACCCTGTCGAAGGCCTTTTCTGCATCTGTTGAAAGCAAGAGAAAGGGCCTTCTGGTGGAACGGGCCGTATGGATAAGGTTAAAAACCCTGGCAGTGTTGTCCCTTGCTTCTCTCTCTAGATCAGTGTTTCTTAACTCCAGTCCTCAAGGCGCACCAACAGATCATGTTTTCAGGATTTCCCTCAGTTGAAACAGCTGTGGTAATTTCTAAGGCAGTGAAACTGATCAAATCACCTGTGCAAAATAATGGAAAGCCTGAAAACATGACCTGTTGGGGCGCCTTGAGGACTGGAGTTGAGAAACACTGCTCTAGATGTATCAATTTTGGGATGTGCGGTAAAAGTCGGTTTGACAAAATTTTTGAGAAGAGCTTTAAATCTATGTTGAGGAGCACAATTGGACGGTAATTTCCACATCGGGACAGGTCCTTCCCTTCTTTGGGTATAAGAGATATATACGCCCTCAGTGAGTCCGCTGGCGTGGAACTATCCCCCTTCGGGGTGTTGTAAGCTGTCAAGAAGTGTGGTGCCAAAGAGGTCAAGAAGGTGTGGTAATAAGTCCGACTGAAACTATCAGGCCCTGGCGCCTTCCGTGTTTTTTTTTGACCTAAGGCTACATGGAATTCCTCAGCTGTAATCTCAGACTCCAAGGAGTCCTGTATTCCATCCGGTAATGTGGGCATGCCAGAGGCTCTGATGTATTTACTAGCCGACTCTGTCCTGGCCGCTGCGGTCTCTGCGGACTCATCGGGGTGTAAGTTATACAATTTCTGGTAAAAGTCACAAAAAGTTACAAAATGCCATATCCTTAGAGGTATTTACCCTGGTCCCCTGTCTGGTTGTAATATGGGGAATGAAGGTGCGCTTCCTCGGGCCACGAAGGGCTCTAGCAAGCATTGGCACTGGTTTGTTTGAGAATTCAAATAGGGAGTGTCTTGCCCAGGCCAAAGCTTTGAGCAATCTTTTGATAGAGCAGATCTTTCAGATCTTCTCTGGCCTTCAATAGGGCTGTGAGATGGGCTTCTGCCAATGTTCGTTTGTGTAGTAGCTCGAGAGAATGCACCTGAGATATTAACAAATCAATCTGACTAGACCTTTCCCGCTTCTTTAGAGCCCCTATTCGGATCAACTCGCCCCGTACCACACATTTATGCGCATCCCATATGGTCATCGGGTTTAGAGACGGGTCAGCGTTTTCAGAGAAATAGTTTGATAGAGTTTTATCTAGTTCACTACGCACTTCTGGGATTTGTAACAGAGACCCATTGAGTTTCCAAGTCGGGGGGCTTAGGGGGATAGCTTCCCAACTCAAGGTCACGTGGGTTGGAGCGTGATCCGAAAAGTATATGAAATTGAATTGGGAGGAGGTAACAAGAGGTAAGTCTTTATGCTGAATCAGGAAGAAGTCAATACTTGAATATGTGGGGCTCACTGAAGAAAAATAGGTATTATCCCTATCCTTCGGGTGCATGATTCTCCATGGATCGACCAGATTCAGACTAAACAATTCTGCTTTTAGCTTTTTGAGATAAGGAGTATGAAAGGTGAGACGCCCCTCTTGAGATGAAAAGTAACGGCTCCTGGGAGAAATTAAAATCCCCACCCAAAAGATGCACTCATGGAATTCCAATAAAATTGGGATTAAGGACCGCAAGAAGGTAAGGTGGTCCCTGTTTGGAAAATAAACGTTTACCAGGGTCACTGTGGTAGTTCTGATTTTCCCTTTTAGGAGCAAGTATCGGCCCTGGGGGTCTGCACGTTCCTCCAGGAGGGTCCATGGGACTGACTTTGCAATCAAAATACTGACACCCTTGGACTTCCACAAAGGGGAGGGTGCATGATATGCACTGGGAAAGTCCAGATTATAAAGCCTAGGGACTGCTGTTTAAAGTGGGTCTCCTGCAAGAATGCCATCTGGATACAGATTTTTTATTTTTTTTCCAATTCTTCTTTATTGATTTTTTCCAATATATGTTACATACATTTATACATAGACATTAAAACACATATACATAATAAGACATTTACTCGATCTCAATTTATCCCCTGCCTGTAAATATATTCCAATTTGTTGTACTATAAGAGATCTAGATATCCCTTATAAAAATTTACCCTATCTAATATCCTCCGTATTCTAACCGCTTGTTAAAGACATCCATAGAGGGAGGGAGAGGAGGGAGAAAGGGGGGAGAGAAAAAAAAACCCTTTACAAGTGCTAGGAAAAGTGTGAAATTCTTTTAAGATCAGAGAGAAGTCTCGGGGGTGGCCAGATCGCTTCTCAGGGGTGGCCAGACCCCGAACATTGAGGGAGGTAAATTTGATCCCGTGATCTGATTGACGTGGGTTAGTAGTCACAGAAGGTGCCATGCTGCTTGCACGCACTGGGAAGTATGACAGGAAAAGAGATAAAAATAAAAAGAAGGGAAAAGGGGGAGGAGGGGGGGAAATGGGAGAGGGGGCAGGGAAGTAGAGGAAAGGAGAGAAAGCACCAAAGACAGGAAAAGAAAAAGAGAAGATAAATAGGGTGCTCTAACGTTGGCTGTAAAGAGCCTGGCGTAAGTATATGCGGCCTATATGCAGGAAGTGGAAGACTGACTCTGTAAAGCAGTGGGAGACGTGCTGTCGGGTGAGAACCAGTGGTGAGAAGACGCTAGACTGGGACCTCAAGTGTGGAGAGCAGTTGGGGGGTACCCCAAACCAGCAAGCGTATTGGCCCAAAAGGGCAACTGGCTATTGCTCCAACTGGAGTGCATCTCGTGAAGGCACTATAGGCCTGAGTTTGAACCCAATAATACATAACATAACAAATATAAAAAATGACTCAAAATACAATGTTCCGTAACCTTCCAGGGGTAACCCACCACACACCCCAGTCACATGCCAGGAGAAAACAAAAAACACCTGAGTTGTAGTTGTAGGGGGGTGTAGCAAGTCGATCCCCGTGCAGCATCAGAACAGAACCGGACAAGGCAAATCAAACCTGTTACCTATATGAAAAAACATAACATGAGAAGTGATCTAGAGGTTCAGAGCCGAACAGGCCACCCAATTGGGTAGCAACCTCTTGTTCAGGCTTAAGAGGACAAAAAATACTTAGAGCCTGTCCAGTTCCAGGGACACCGGTGTCCGCAATCGCCACAATCCAGAGTGTCACGATCAGGCGTCGGGCTTGAAGACCAGTTGCTATAGCAGTTGCAGGACAGGTATAAAGGCAGTCACTTCTGGCAGATGACACAGGCTCACCTGAGGTGCGGAGTCTAAGTACTAGCTGGTTTTCCCCAGAGCTCCGGGTGGTGGAGATGGATTTGGCTGCAAGCTAGTACCAGGTCGCGGTCCTCAGGTTTGCCCCACCAGGGTGTGAGCAGGCCAGGGTCCAGTGGCGGATCAGCAGATAAGGATTAAACAGCAGCGTGGTCAGTAACAAGCCAAAAGGTCAATTACGAGTGGTTGCAGGTTGGGATCAGGCAGCAGAGAAGTCCAGGAACAAGCCAAAGGTCAATCACGAGTGGTTGTAGGTACAGATGGCAACAGGAAAACCAACAGCAAGGCACTGGCAGGGAAGGCACAATAACCTGGCAAAGAGGAAGTGCTGAGACAAGGCTTATATAGGAAGTTCATGGGAGGAGCAAGGAGTTCAAGGTTCATCGGTAATCAAGACTCAAGGCAGGGCTGTCCATTGGATCAGATAGGTTAGTCCAGCAGATCAGGCAGGGAGCTGTCCAGCATCCCAGATAGCTCAGTGGGAAGAGTAAACGCCAGACACCGACGAAGTCCCAGGTTCAAGCACAGGTCCTGACACAGAGGCTGCCTGGTAGGCCGGTTCCAATTAAGGCTCGGGTGAAGTCGGTGCGTCCCTGGAGTCAGCTCTTGATCTGGATTGCTGTCTTTGCCGTCTGGATCTTTGGGGTCTCAGAGATGCAGGACAGGTGTTACCAATTGTGATTGGGAAATCCGCCAGTCTGGGATGGGGACCTCCGGGATCCCCAGGAAGGCGAAAAGATCCGCTAGCTGGTCAGGCCAGCGCAGAATCAAGGAATCATTCCCCTTAAGGACTACAAGATGAAATGGGTGTCCCCATCTATACGTGGCCCCTGTGTTCCTAATGACTTCCAGCAATGGATGTAGCATACCTCTCATCCTGAGGGTAAGTCATGAGAGATCCAGAAAAAGATGCACAGATACGCCATCAAAGTTCACCGGGCCCTTGGCCCATGCTTGCCGCATTATTTCCTTTTTGATTGTAAAAAAATGGACCCTGGCCAGAACATCTATAGGAGAAGGAGTGTCCCCTCCCCTGGGTCCCTGCACTCTGTGTACCCGATCAAACTCCAGCTCTGCCGTGGGTGGCTTGTCCAGCAGGCGATTAAAAATGGTAGACCCCAAAGCCTGATATTATTTCTGCGGTTGCGGTTCTCTCCATTGTCAACAGAGAGCTGTAGCATGATTAAGCGACATTGGTAGTTGGTCTGCAACTCCTTTAGTGCCACCATTCTGGGAATCCAAGGCATTTGAGGAGGTCTCGACCGCGGATTCCCGCAAGTCCACAGTGTTAATTTTTTGTTTAAGATCATGGATCTCTCTAGAGAGGGTACTCACTATTGATGCTGCCGACTCTGAAATGTCCTGCTTGGTAGGAAGAACGGAGATGATGTCCCTCCATGCAGCTGCAGACGCCTGTCCCTGTGAGCTGGCATCTTGCAGGGTTGAGGGGAAGCCTGCCCCCGGGAAATCTGGGGATAGGATCGGTGAATCCAGTCTATCAGAGGATTGCTGTGCCTCTTGCACAGTGTTAGGCATCCCCTTGCCTACTTTCTTCTATGTGGCCGGCACCGGAGGTGTTAGTGCGTGGGGGCGCCATCTTGGGATCTGGGGCCGGGACCGGAGTTGCCGAATTCTGTAGGAAATACACAGAGATGTCTGTTCCTCTGTGTGCGGCGGGTGTCCCTGGAGCTTTGTCTGCCACGGACATGTAAAAGCAGCGAGGTCTGCACGCTGGGAAAGGCTCACCCCCGAACACTGCACTGAGCTCCCGGTCACCCAACCTCACAGCGCCTTTATCAAGCCACGCCCCGTAGTACCCTTTCTGAGACAGTGCATCCCTTTCTCCTAATCTCTTATTAGTTTGCCCTTTTTTTTTACCTATGTGTGCTTTGTATAGCCTGTTCAGTGCTACCTGTTTACCAATCTATTACCTTTTTTTCTATTGTTTGTTTGTTTAAGGGCTGTGACCCTATCTTAGGGTGTTTATACTTCAAAACTCTAATAAAATATATATAAAAAATAAAAATAGGACAAGGATTAAAGCTTCAATTCTACTCAAAAAGTTGTTGTCACTCTAAAGGTTTACCTCACTCAATTAATGCTTCATTATACTACTAACTTAGTATTTAACAAAACTCTCCAGAGTTCTGCCGGAAGCTGATACACATTCTAAAAATGTGTTGCATGCACAGTATTTTACTATTTAAACATTACTTTACAAATAGATACTGTATTTATCCCCTTAAAATCAGGGGAGAATCGTGGGTGCGTGTTATACACAGGCGTATAACACGCACCCCAATTTTAGGAGGGAAGTTTAAGGAAAAAAACATTTTAAATAAAGAACTTTGAACTTTGAAGACCCCGAAAAAATATTCCCATATTATCCTATGCTAACTATAGGAAGGGCGAGGGCAGCTGTGGATCAGATGTGTGTCCGGTGGATTTGTGTATATCAGCCTCTGCAAACACCCTGAATTGTTTCTATCTTCTACTTTCCATCCCATAACTTATGAAAGAAGTCAAGAAACTTAAAAAAATCTCTTCCCTGTCTCTCTTTCACACTATCACCAAAGCTGAAAGAAGCCTAAAATACAATGGGAGCAGGACAGAGAATTGAAGATTATGCTTGGATTTATAAATAGCTGGTGCTCTCCATAGCCTGAGACAATGCTATTGTCTTTTTATAAGAACTTATCACTGTGTTAGAACTACATAAAGGAGAATCTAGTAATTTTGGTATCATTTGTATAGGAATAGTAAAATTATAGCAATGGTGGTCATATGGTGCACGGTTTCTTAGAAACACTGACCTGCCATCATTGCAGCCTCGCCAGTGTTGGATTATCCCTGCTGTCTCCGAGGCAAGAGGAGGAGTGAGCGCCGGTGAATTACATAGAGCCGCGATCTCCTGTGTACCCGGCGGTCCGTCACTCACAGCCACGCCTCCTGGCCCTGCTCATATGATAGACAGAACAGTGGCCCAATGCAGGGCCAGAAGGCGTGGCTGTGCGTGTACACAGGAGATTGCGGTTCTATGTAATTCAGCGGTGCTCGCTCCCCTTCCCTCAGAGACGGCAGGGATCGGTTTATAACACGCACCCACAATTCTCCCCTGAATTTAAGGGGAAAAAATTGCGTGTTAGACGCCGATAAATACGGTACCTTTGAAATTGGCCTTTACCGTTTTGAAGATTTTTTTCTTTTGACAAACTACATTGATCTTTGAGCTACATTCATTTTTTAGCTATTAATATTTCTATAATTTTATATTTCAATAATAATAATAATAATTAGAACTGGTATGCCTAATCTAATTAATCCAAATGAACAGAATTTGTTTTCAACTGAGATTTGTGATTTTCTAGCAGCTAATAAGAAAAAAAGTTGGCAGAGAACAAGCTGGAACTAGGCAAGTGGGTCAGATATAGAAGCACACAATAACAAATCTATTGTTCGTTGGCTCACTCATGGTAACTCATCATCATATGTTTATATTAAAATATACATTAAATTTAATTTTCATAAAAGATGTATTATACTGTATGTTATATACAGGTCCTTCTCAAAAAATTAGCATATTGTGATAAAGTTCATTATTTTCTGTAATGTACTGATAAACATTAGACTTTCATATATTTTAGATTCATTACACACAACTGAAGTAGTTCAAGCCTTTTCATGTTTTAATATTGATGATTTTGGCATACAGCTCATGAAAACCCAAAAATCCTATCTCAAAAAATTAGCATATCATGAAAAGGTTCTCTAAACGAGCTATTAACCTAATCATCTGAATCAACTAATTAACTCTAAACACCTGCAAAAGATTCCTGAGGCTTTTAAAAACTCCCAGCCTGGTTCATTACTCAAAACCGCAATCATGGGTAAGACTGCCGACCTGACTGCTGTCCAGAAGGCCATCATTGACACCCTCAAGCAAGAGGGTAAGACACAGAAAGAAATTTCTGAACGAATAGGCTGTTCCCAGAGTGCTGTATCAAGGCACCTCAGTGGGAAGTCTGTGGGAAGGAAAAAGTGTGGCAGAAAACGCTGCACAACGAGAAGAGGTGACCGGACCCTGAAGAAGATTGTGGAGAAGGACCGATTCCAGACCTTGGAGGACCTGCGGAAGCAGTGGACTGAGTCTGGAGTAGAAACATCCAGAGCCACCGTGAACAGGCGTGTGCAGGAAATGGGCTACAGGTGCCGCATTCCCCAGGTCAAGCCACTTTTGAACCAGAAACAGCGGCAGAAGCGCCTGACCTGGGCTACAGAGAAGCAGCACTGGACTGTTGCTCAGTGGTCCAAAGTACTTTTTTCGGATGAAAGCAAATTTTGCATGTCATTCGGAAATCAAGGTGCCAGAGTCTGAAGGAAGACTGGGGAGAGGGAAATGCCAAAATGCCTGAAGTCCAGTGTCAAGTACCCACAGTCAGTGATGGTCTGGGGTGCCATGTCAGCTGCTGGTGTTGGTCCACTGTGTTTTATCAAGGGCAGGGTCAATGCAGCTAGCTATCAGGAGATTTTGGAGCACTTCATGCTTCCATCTGCTGAAAAGCTTTATGGAGATGAAGATTTCATTTTTCAGCACGATCTGGCACCTGCTCACAGTGCCAAAACCACTGGTAAATGGTTTACTGACCATGGTATTACTGTGCTCAATTGGCCTGCCAACTCTCCTGACCTGAACCCCATAGAGAATCTGTGGGATATTGGGAAGAGAAAGTTGAGAGACGCAAGACCCAACATTCTGGATGAGCTTAAGGCCGCTATCGAAGCATCCTGGGCCTCCATAACACCTCAGCAGTGCCACAGGCTGGTTGCCTCCATGCCACGCCGCATTGAAGCAGTCATTTCTGCAAAAGGATTCCCGACCAAGTATTGAGTGCATAACTGAACATAATTATTTGAAGGTTGACTTTTTTTGTATTAAAAACACCTTTTTTTTATTGGTCGGATGAAATATGCTAATTTTTTGAGATAGGATTTTTGGGTTTTCATGAGCTGTATGCCAAAATCATCAATATTAAAACAAGAAAAGGCTTGAACTACTTCAGTTGTGTGTAATGAATCTAAAATATATGAAAGTCTAATGTTTATCAGTACATTACAGAAAATAATGAACTTTATCACAATATGCTAATTTTTTGAGAAGGACCTGTATATAAAATGACAATGAAGTTAACAGGGCAGTACTTTTTCATTACAACTGGACATTTGAAAATATTTTAAATTGTATAGCCCTAATTAATATAAATCAACTTATAACACTTGATAGGCATGGTTTGAATTGTGAAATTATATAACCATGATTAACAAAATTAATAACTACATTACCAGGATGTTGGCAATTCCATCTTCACTGTTAAATATTGCAGTCTAAAGATTATGAAAAGTTGATATCATGAAAATCAAATCATTTATAGCAAATTGCAAAATTCATGAGACTAAATAGATTTTCTATATTCACCTGATCATTCACAATTGAAATCAAAAATAAATCAATCTAAATTAGCTGCCACAAAAATGTGACTAATCCTTCCTGAAAATTAAAAATGTATATTTAACCCTGGCATTGTGCATAGTCAATGTCAATCAGAATCTGCAACAGATTATAAGTAAAACTTCATAAGAGCATATAATCTATATTAATGTAAAATATCTTAATCCAATGTATCCATGACATTATATCAACACTCCAGCTCATAAATGTGTGACAGGCATATGTACTAGGAGTGGGTACACAGGCTGATTTCACAGAACAAAATAAGAAGACAATTCTTAATTAAAACAAAAATTACAATAGCTCTAAAGAAGCAGCCTGCCAAATGTATATGGATCAAGGAGAATTATAACACAATCTCTGATTCTTGATATATATAACCACAAAGGTGCATAAATTGACTTGAGTCCTGTTTAAAAATGGGAAAAGTAATATATGCCTGTCCTATTGTAGAGAGACTTGGCCCTCCCTTCTAATATAGCCAGGGAGTGATCAGTACCCACCATAACAATGAATTAAGAATGCCCTGTGCCCCCAGTGCATCTTACCAAAGGAGTGGATACCTATGTCTACATTCTCCCCTGCTATTTATATTTCCTAGCTGTTTTGAAAAGTCGCTGTTGGGACACTATTACTACCACAAATAGCCTTAGGAAGATGTTACTGCAGGGGCTTTATGTGTTCTAAATGTAGCTTCAGGGTGGCAAATGAGTGATATGGTTGCAGAGGGATGCAGAATAAACACAAGAAAAATAGAAAAAGCAGGTAGTTGTTTCCACCAAGTTACTTGGCTCCTTATAGTCAAAGTTGACAACAAATGCATATCTCATAAATATAAATGTGATTACAGTAATTAAGGCTACTGTTTTTTTATAGAACAGAAACAGTTAAAGTATATAAACTCGGCTTAATACCTTGCACACTGGCTATCTATCAATATATTATTAATAGCCCAAGAAAGTCAAAATCTTAGACTGACAGAAAAGTAAAATATTACAAGTATCTAGTTTGCCCAGTATATTTAATTAATTACATTATGGTAGACCCTACTGTGGGGGGGTTAGCTCGGTAGCGGGTGTGTGTGACCCTCTGGATGGGCTCCCCACACAAAAACAGGCCCAGCAGACGGAGGTTGTGGTTTTCAAGATCAAAAGGTGCGGTTTATTTCTCTATTTACAGTGACAAAAACACAGCAAAGCAAAAAGAAACATAAACAAAATAAATCCTGGTCAGCTTGACCTCTGACTAAACATGCAGGTTTCCCTAACTAACAACTGGGATCAGCCTGGTGCTGTCCTAGTCCCTAAGTCCCTGGTTTAGTAAATGTCCAAACAAATAGCCACACAGGCTTTGTCTCACCGCACAGGGGTTCACTCTCCCTAGACAGTCCACACAGGTCTGGGTCCAGGCATGAGCAAACACCTAATGAAGCTGGGAGTTTTTATAGAGGCCTTAAACGAGCTGACAAGCTTCAGCTGGTCTCATCAACTCCCTGCCTGCACGACGCCCAGCACTCTCCCTAGAGGTATGAATCATCCATGAGCCCACTAGCCTCAGCTGGGCTTCATCAACTCTCTCCCTAGTTGTATAAGTCGGCATAAAGCCTGAATCTGGGAGAAATATACCTACCCCCCTGGATGCAACCAGGTGACTTTACCTTCCTGCTGTCACATACCCCCCCTCTTGTTTTAACCTTGGGGTTGGAACACCAGCAATCAGGCATTCATGTACTCGAGACAAAGCATCCACATTCCCCATTTGAACGCCAGGGCGATGCTTTACTGTGAAGTTGAATTCCTGTAGGGCCAGGAACCACCTATTTACTCTTCTATTTGTCTCCTTGTTTTGAGCCATCCACTTTAACGGAGCGTGATCCGTAACCATGTCAAAGTGCCTACCTAGCAGATAGTACCGAAGGGAATCTAGAGCCCACTTCACCGCTAAACACTCCTTTTCAACCGTGGCGTAATTTACCTCATGGGACTTCAACTTCCTGCTGAGGTAAATGACTGGGTGCTCTTCCCCGTTCCAGACCTGGGACAATACTGCTCCTAACCCCACATCTGACGCATCACTTTGTACGACAAAGTCTTTAGAGAAGTCGGGTGAGTACAACACTGGCTGGCTACATAAGGCTTGTTTCAAGAATTGGAATGCTGCCTCAGCCTCGGGGGTCCATTTAATCATGACCGACCCTTTCCCTTTCGTCAGGTTGGTTAGGGGCACAGCCTTAGAAGCAAAGTGGGGAATGAAGCGCCGATAATAACCCGCGATTCCCAGAAAGGCTCGTACCTGCTTCTTGCTGTTGGGACGTGGCCAACTCTGGATGGCCTCGACTTTGTTGAGTTGGGGTTTTATTACTCCCCTGCCAATGGTGTACCCAAGATATTTGGCCTCCTCCTGCCCAATGGTACACTTCTTGGGGTTAGCCGTAAACCCCACTTCCCGGATAGAGTCTAGGACTGCTTGCACTTTTGGCAGATGTGAGGCCCAATCTGTGCTATGGACAATTACGTCATCCAGGTAAGCCGCAGCATACTTCCGATGGGGCCTCAGTATCTGGTCCATTTTCCGCTGGAATGTGGCCGGCGCATTCTGTAACCCGAACGGCATTCTCTTATATTGGAACGCCCCGTCTGGGGTTACAAATGCGGTTTTCTCTTTGGCCGACTTGGCCAGGGGAATTTGCCAATACCCTTTTGTGAGGTCAAGAGTCGTCATGTATCGGGCTGTTCCCAGCCGGTCGATCAACTCATCTATACGTGGCATGGGGTAGGTGTCAAATTTTGTAACTTTGTTCAACTGACGAAAATCGTTACAAAATCGCCAGCTCCCATCCGGTTTAGGCACCAACACAATGGGACTAGACCAATCACTTTGGGACCCCTCTATCACCCCTAAGTTCAGCATTTTCTGTACTTCCTCCCGTATTGCCTCCCGTCGGGCCTCTGGGATCCGATAGGGTTTTAACTTCACCCTTTCACCGGGCGGGGTAATAATATCATGCTCTACCCCAGATGTTTGTCCCGGCAGCTCAGAGAACACCTCCTTGTTGCGAAGCACAAACTCCTTAACCTCCTGTTGTTGGGGTTGTGACAAGGTGGCTGCTATTCCAACCTCCGGAATCACGCAACCAGTTTGAGCTGGTGACCAAGTTTCTGCGACTAGGGACTCTCTATCCCTCCAGGCTTTCAACAGATTAACGTGATAGATCTGTTCGGGCTTTCGCCTTCCTGGTTGTCTGACCTTGTAATTCACTTCGCTCACTTTTTCCATTATCTCGTAGGGGCCTTGCCATTTGGCAAGGAATTTACTTTCAACCGTAGGGACAAGTACCAATATCCTATCCCCCGGGGAAAAGGTACGGGTCTTGGCTCCACGGTTGTACACTCTCTGCTGTGCCAACTGCGCTTGGGCCAAATGTTCCTTCACGATGGGCATTACCTGTGCAATTCGATCTTGCATCAGGGCGACATGCTCAATCACACTCCTGTGGGGAGAACTCTCACTTTCCCAAGTTTCCTTGGCAATATCCAACAGCCCTCTTGGGTGTCTCCCATACAGTAACTCAAAGGGGGAGAATCCCGTAGAGGATTGGGGCACCTCCCTAATAGCAAACATCAAATAAGGAAGTAGACAGTCCCAATCCTTTCCATCTCTATCCACCACTTTCTTCAACATTTGTTTTAGGGTTTTGTTGAATCTTTCAACCAGCCCATCGGTTTGGGGGTGATACACAGACGTACGCAATTGCGTCACTTTGAACAATTTACACAGCTCTTTCATAACCCGGGACATAAAGGGTGTACCTTCGTCCGTAAGCAGTTCTTTACAAATACCCACCCGGCTAAAAACAAGAGATAGCTCTTTGGCTATGGTTTTGGCCGAGGTATTTCGGAGAGGGATCGCTTCTGGATAACGGGTGGCATAGTCCATTATAACTAATATGTACTGGTGCCCCCTAGCGGACTTGATTATAGGACCTACCAAATCCATTGCGATCCTCTCAAACGGGACCTCAATGATGGGTAGAGGGACCAGCGGGCTACGGAAATGTGGCATCGGGGCCGACCTCTGACACACAGGGCAGGAGGAACAATAATTTTCTATGTCCTTCATCACCCCAGGCCAATAGAATCTCTGTAATACCCTCTCTCGGGTTTTCTCTGTCCCCAGATGACCTCCAAGAATGTGCCCATGGGCCAACTCCAACACCAACTTCCTGTAAGGTTTGGGCACCACAAGCTGCTCAACGGTTTCTTCTGCCCTTTTTGCCACCCGATACAGTAGGTCCTTCTCTACGCTGAAGTATGGGTAAGTGCAGGTATTATCTGGGTTCACTAACTCGCCATCTATTTCCACTACGTTTTCCCGTGCCTTTATTAGGGCGGGGTCTTTTAACTGTTCTGTTGCAAAATTTTCCCTGTGAACCTCAAGATCAGAAAACTCCACAGACGGTAGGTTTTCGTCTGAGGAGGTGGGCTCCTCTCCAGTTTCTTGAGTCTCGCCTGCCGATACTGACAAGGGAAATTCTGGAGAGTCCTCACCACTCTCAGAGGAGTTCTGGCTATCACCTTCCTGGTACATAGGGGCACCAGTGGGGGGCTCAGGATCATCCCACAGTTCCCAGAACTTCGGAAAATCCCTTCCCACAATGGCATCATGGGGTAGTTGAGATACTAACCCCACTGGATGAGAGAGGGTACCTTTGGGGGTCTTGAAACACACTGTAGTCACTGGATACTCTCGGGTGTCCCCATGCACACAAATAACAGCTACCTTGCTATTCCCAGAGACCTCTGTTTTAACTAATTCAGCCTTTATCAGGGTCACAAGGCTACCTGAATCCAGTAATACCACAACATTTCTACCATTAATACACATTTTGCATAAATGTTTCTCAGTTCCCCGACTGGCAGTGCATGCGACTGTCGCACACAGCGACTGACGTCTGTCCGCCAGAAAGTCACATTGCATGGGTTCCTCCACAACCGGGCAATTTGCTGCAATATGTCCCGCTTGCCGGCAGCGGTAGCAAACAATCCTTTTGGCTGCCTCTTGAGCCCCCGACTTCCCAGGCTGTTCTCGCCAAACCCTGGGCAGAGCTCCCACCCTCTCACTCTCTCCACCCTCACCCCTTGGAATCATCTTATCCGCCCCTGGGGATGGTCTGGTCTTAGGGTGGAAAGTCCGAGAGTCTCTGGAAGAGGCCGTCAGGTTCTCTGCAGCCAAGTATCTCTCTACACGATCCACAAGTTTACCGGCCGTTTCTGGGTCTCCATGGCTTACCCACTTTTGAATGGCGGTAGGAAGAGCTCTCAAGAAACGATCCATCACAACACGTTCCACAATCTCCGGTGCGGACAACGTCTCTGGCTGTAGCCACTTCCTGCTCAGGTGAATGAGATCATACATTTGAGACCTGGGGGGTTTTCCAAGCTGGAAAGTCCAGTTATGCACACGCTGAGCCCGGACAGCCAGGGTGACACCCAGCCTTGCCAATATTTCAGCTTTTAGCATCACATAGTCTTTTGCTTGGTCAGGCTCTAGGTCATAGTAAGCTTTCTGCGATTCACCAGTTAACAGAGGAGCCACCAGTCCAGCCCACTGCTCCTCAGGCCACTTTTCTCTTTCAGCAGTCCTTTCAAATGTGGTCAAAAATACCTCTGGATCATCCTCTCCAGTCATTTTTGTCAATAAACGACTCACCCCAAAGGACGCGGTATTAGTGGGACGGCTTTCCTCACTGGTCTGCGGACGTTGCTGCATTACTGCTTCCATCTGTTGTTGTAGTCTCTGCTCTTGCTTCTGCAACAGGTCTATGAAGCGGGCCTCAGATTGCTGCTGGGCTTGTTGCTGGGCTGCGAAGCTCTGTTGTTGAGCTGCAAGGCTCTTTTGCAAACCTGCATTTGTCTGCTGTTGATTGGCATTTGCTAGAGCCAGCTGTTTCAGTATCTCCTCCATGCTGGCTTAAAAAAAAACTGCCACTGGTTCTCCACCAACTGTGGGGGGGTTAGCTCGGTAGCGGGTGTGTGTGACCCCCTGGATGGGCTCCCCACACAAAAACAGGCCCAGCAGACGGAGGTTGTGGTTTTCAAGATCAAAAGGTGCGGTTTATTTCTCTATTTACAGTGACAAAAACACAGCAAAGCAAAAAGAAACATAAACAAAATAAATCCTGGTCAGCTTGACCTCTGACTAAACATGCAGGTTTCCCTAACTAACAACTGGGATCAGCCTGGTGCTGTCCTAGTCCCTAAGTCCCTGGTTTAGTAAATGTCCAAACAAATAGCCACACAGGCTTTGTCTCACCGCACAGGGGTTCACTCTCCCTAGACAGTCCACACAGGTCTGGGTCCAGGCATGAGCAAACACCTAATGAAGCTGGGAGTTTTTATAGAGGCCTTAAACGAGCTGACAAGCTTCAGCTGGTCTCATCAACTCCCTGCCTGCACGACGCCCAGCACTCTCCCTAGAGGTATGAATCATCCATGAGCCCACTAGCCTCAGCTGGGCTTCATCAACTCTCTCCCTAGTTGTATAAGTCGGCATAAAGCCTGAATCTGGGAGAAATATACCTACCCCCCTGGATGCAACCAGGTGACTTTACCTTCCTGCTGTCACACTACATACAAAGTTTCATCAGCCAATAGACATAATATGACAGTTTCTGGAAAGCAGGAGTCCAACAACTGATGAATATGAATATAGAAAAGTGTTTCAGTTTGTTATGAAGTAATATTGTTATGGTTAATATCCCTAATGTACACTGTGTTAAGCCTGTACACTGACAGATTCCATTGAGGGGCAAGTCCAGTGAATACAGTTAATTGTGCCACTTTGGCATATATATTGTTCAACTAAAACCCCATACACATGTAGCGGGGTCTCCTTTAAGACTCATTGGACTATCTTTCCCAGAACCCCCCTTGGCACCCAGGGTGCAGTGTTGTCACCACAGAGACTCATGGGTGGAGCTATATAAGGAGGAGGCGAGGCTAAGCTCTGCCTCTTTGGGACACGAGACTTGAGTGGAGAGATCTTCCTGTTCGGATCCGCTGTGGTGCAAGGCCTGAAGCCTGGGGCCTTGCGCCGCTACCCAAAGAGCCTTCCACCCCATTGCGAGCCTGGGTGGCATCTGACTTGGTCATCCTCAACCGCTGCTGAGCCGGAGACCCGACCGCTGCAGACGCTGTGTGTGGAGACACAGCAGGTGGAAGTCCCCGGACTGGGATTGCGTCTGGAGGGGTGAGCGAGCACCTGCTCAATCCATATACTTTACACTATTGTTAGGCCTACAGACTGCCGTGGCCCACCAGTTCATATTTGAGTCCTCACTGGAGATCCATAGCAGAACTGAGTCAAACGGATCTCTAGTGAAGTGTTCCGTGTTGGTACTTTTACCCTTTTTTTGGGATTACAAATGTGTTCCTAAAATGTGCACCACTATTTAAAGACTTGCATGCAAAGAATTCATCTACTAGAGACTGAGTTATAGGGTCAGGCCTGACGGGTATTAGAGTTTAGTAGCTGCGCCATAGGGCGCTTAGTTAACGGTCGCCCCACGTGGCACGCCATTACTGTGTTCCATTAATGTGTAGGGTATAATTTGCTGCAGGGCTCTGCTAGAAGCACATGTTATTTGTCTTTACTCTTGATTTATCTTAATAAGAGAGAGTAAACTCATTATTCTTTTACTATTTGTATTGGTGTCTGAATATTCCATAGAGCCTAAGATATATTACCCTATACTAACTGTGCCAGAGTGGGTCGAGTAAATTGCCGGGGGTTGGCGGAGCTGTCTTCAGGGCCCAAAACTAATACTGCGGCCCTCTTAGCTGAGGGTATCGCTACACGTGGGGGTTCTCGTCCGGGATCCTGATACAGCAGGTGAACGCCAGAAGTGCCGGCATGGACCCCATGGACCCGCAAGCAGTAGAAGCGTGGTGCAAAGCCTCTAGGGCAGAGCCAAACCAGTCGATAGTCATCAGCCTCCCAGGGGAGGAATGGTCGACTGAGACGGTAGAGGAGTTAATGAAGTCAGTGTCCCCAGATCACACACCGTGGGTGATGGAGATAAAGTCAGACCCAGACATCTCATATCAGTATGCACTAGTGGAGTACTGGGACGGGATGCCAGAGGCTTGCAAGCGCAAGTGTGTGCGGACGCCAGACAACAGAACCTATAGGTTGGCGCACGCAGTAACTGTAAAGAAGGAACCATCACCAACGGGATCACCGCAGGCTACGGCCCGTACCCCACCTGAAAGAGGAGACAGGGTGACACCTCCGATTTCGATACTTGGGTGGAACAGGCATTACAAGCAGTGGAGGCATGGGAGGTGCCTGAAGCGCAGAAGAGGCAACGAGTGATAGAAAGCCTTAAAGGCGCAGCAGCAGAAGCAGTGAAAAGTTTCCGGTTTGGGAATACAGACTGCACGGCTCAAGACTGTCTAGCCATGCTACAGGAAGAGTTCGGTCAGTTGGAAAAGGTGACAGAGATGGTCTACCAATTTGAACATACTTTCCAACAGCCGAATGAAAAGCTTTCAGAGTATGTCAGAAGACTGAACAAGTTGCTGTGTAAGATTGTCTTGAAGAAGGGAATGATGCCCCAAGATACAGATGCGGCAAGAATGAAGCAAGTCTTAAAGGGAGCGTTGCGCTCGGATCCAGTCTGGTTGCACCTGAAAACCTTGGGAGGAGGAACGTCACTGACTTACTCTGATTTGATAAAAATCATCAGAGATGAAGAGGCACTGCAGAAGGATCAGCAAATGATAAAGACAAGTCATGCTCCTACACCAGTGATAGTCAACTCGCTGATGACTCCAGAAAGGGACTCAAAAGTGGACACTTTGAAATCACAAATGTCTCAGGTGTTAGAGATACTGACCTCTCTGATGGCGAAAGACACACAGGGTCCATAGAAAGAGGTAGCGAGAAAGGAACTGTTCCCAGTTGTTTCGGCACCCACATCCCTAAAAGACTGGGGGGATATAATCTGTTTTAACTGTGGGGGAGTTGGCCACATTGCAGCTACATGTTCCAGTCCCAAGAAAAAGAAAACAGATAACCGCAAGCCGGCGGGAAACTCCAGAGGGCCCCGGTGAAGGAGTCAACCGGGTGCCCATCATCTTCAGTGAGCTCCAAACTGAATGAGAAGCTAAAGAAGAGAGGAGACAAAACCCCTCAGAGGAAACACAGCATCCCTCAACAGAGATACACCCCAGAGAAAGGGGGCAAGACCCCTCAGAACCCTCAGAAGAGGCACCACATTCCCCAAAGGGGATGCACACCTAAGAAAAACAATAACATCCCTCAGCGGGTCTGTACACCCATTGAAAGGAGGGAAATCAATGCATACCAGGCTCAAGAAAGACTAAAGTCCAAAGGGAGTTGGACAAGAGGGAGTCTGAAGGGAAAAGACCAGAAGAAGGCAACCACTGTCAGGCCATATCCGGAGAAGCTGGTAGGCCCATCTCCTGTAGTGCCCATTCAAGTGGAGGGAGTCTACACCAGAGCTATCTTGGATACTGGGGCACAAGTGACCCTACTATACCGGGATTTCTACGATAAGCACTTGAGTCATCTACCCATCCAGAAGATAGAGGAACTGGAAATATGGGGAATCGGAACCCAGAGCTTCCCCAACGATGGCTATTTGCCCATAAAGATGACTTTCGACCGATCCGTGGCTGGGAAGGCCAAAGTGTTTGACACCTTGGCAGTTGTGTGCCCTCGGCCGCCTGGAGCTAACAAAAGTTCCCTCATAATAGGGACAAACACGGACCTGGCCTGGAGACTCCTGACCCCTCTAGTGAAAGAGAAGGGCCATGCAGCTACCAAAATCCATCCCATGCTGAAGACGGCCTACCAACGACTGGTCCTAGAGCAGAAGACCCTTGGAGAGGGGATAGGGAAGGTATGGAGACTTGGAAGAGGAGGGGTAGTGTTGCAACCCGGCGAAGTAACCTGTCTCAGGGCCACTGTGAAGCTTACTTGGGAACAACCCGGACCCTTTGTCATGCTGGAGTCCGACCCAAGGGAAGAGTCCTCCGGTCTGGAAGTGATACCAGAAGTGATTCCGCTGAAGGCCCTGAAGAAGGCCCATTGTAGAGTTCCGGTGAGTGTTAGGAACACTACAGGTGGCCCCATGGAAATCCCAGCCAGAGTGCTGCTGGGCCAGGTGAGCCCTGCTGCCCCGGTTACCCTGTCAGAAGTCAAGGGGACGGGTGAAGGAGGAGATGTTTGGTAGAAGCTGTCCATGGAGAACCCGAATCTATCCAGGGCTTGGAAAGAGAGAGAGCCAAGGCCCAGTTGACCAGATGGGAGAAGATCTTCTCCAAAGATGAGTTCGATGTGGGGTGTGCAAGGAGTGCCACCCATCGAATCCGCCTCCAACAAGACAAGCCCTTCAGAGAGAGGGTCAGGCGGGTCCAACTAGCAGATCTGGAGGATCTGAGGGAACAACTCGCAGAACTCAAGAGGACTGGTGTGATCCGGGAGTCTAGAAGCCCCTATGCCTCCCCGATAGTGGTGGTCAGGAAGAAGAATGGGTCGTTGAGGCTATGTATAGACTACAGGACTCTCAACAGGAGAACCATCCCCGACCAGTACACCACTCCGAGGATAGAGGACGCTTTACAGAGTTTATCAGGAGCCAAGGGGTTCAGCGTTATGGATCTCAAGAGTGGATACTACCAGATCCCTATGCATCCGGAAGACAAGGAGAAGACAGCCTTCATAACCCCAGTGGGGTTCTTCGAGTTTGATCGAATGCCTCAGGGACTGTCTGGAGCTCCTGCTACCTTCCAACGTCTCATGGAAAAGACTGTAGGAGATATGAATCTTATTGAAGTCCTTGTGTACCTGGACGACGTCATTGTCTTTGGGAGAACCTTGGAAGAACACGAAGAGAGGCTGGAAAAAGTGTTGAGAAGACTCAGTGAGCAGGGACTCAAGCTTTCGCCTGAGAAGTGTCGGTTCTACCAGTGTTCTGTGAACTATCTGGGGCACATAGTGTCTGAAGAAGGGGTGGCCACAGATCCTGAGAAATTGGAGGCAGTTACCTCCTGGCCACGGCCCACCACAGTAACAGAACTCAGATCCTTCTTGGGGTTCTGCTCCTATTACAGGAGGTTTGTGGAGGGATTTGCCCGGATTGCCAGACCATTAAATTAACTACTCAAGACCGAAGGGGAAGAGGACGACTCAGGACCCAGGAAGCCGGGAGAGTCAGTCAGAGATCAGTGGAACCAGAAGTGTGAAGAAGCCTTCTAGGCGTTGAAGGAGAGCCTAACCACTGCCCCAGTCTTGGCCTACGCAGACCCAACAAGACCCTATGAACTACATGTAGATGCTAGTCATGACGGTCTGGGAGGAGTACTTTACCAAGAACACGAAGGACAACTGCGACCCGTTGCCTACGTGAGCAGGAGCCTGACCCCCTCTGAGAAGAACTACCCCGCTACACACATTATCAGAATATCATACAAAAAAATACCGCTTTCAAAACGATAGTACGATAATCTGATCGTTAGTACACAGCTGTCATTTCAGATTTTCTGAAGGGAAGGAACAAACGCAAAAAAAATTCTCGTATGATACCAGATCGTACGATCTTCGTTTAATCAGTACAGTTCAGTCCGAAAATACAATACAACTACAATACAACACATTACATCACTTCTTTTTATTCTGCCGTACAAGAATTTTTGTACTTTAGTAACCTGTTTGTTGCCTTATGAGGAGTTTATGAGTAATCTCCATTAGCAACTGGGAATATTTGTATATATATGTAAATATAGTTTGAATAAGAAATAAGATTAGTGTGTATGTAATATTGTTTCAGTAAGGGGTTAACCTGGCTAGATGTAAATATATATGAGAGGCTTTGCCTGAGAAGATCTAATACATTTAACAGTTCCCTTTTGACATGCAAGAATGTTGGGTGAGGATGTGTTATGGAAGACGCTCTGATATTTACCTATCATAATATTCAAAGGCCAGGAAGAGATACCATCTGAGTGTGTAGACTTGACAGGGCCAAATTTATTAGCTAGATAAAAGCCTTGTAGGCCTCCTTGTTAACCAACCATTTATCCATTTCAAAAGGTGTTTGATCCCCATTCAAGAGAAGGTGATGGCCTTTGCTTTAATTAATTTCTCTTTAAACTAATTATCACTAACTCATTAACTCAAGAGAGGAGGTGCTATTGAGGGAAAATTAAGTTAATAGGAAATTGTCCAATTTTGGAGGAGATACGCCCGGAGGGAGCAGAGGGCTAACAGAATTACCAATCAGAGTCGCCCTGTTCAAGTCAATGAGAGATGGGCCTATATTAGTGGGAGTCCCAAACAGAGTAGATGGAGCCATGAATCTGACCTGGGCCCAGAACCATTAATAGAGGTAAATATTAGATCATCTCCCAGCACTTAAAGGTATACCTGCTTGTCATATGTTTGTTTGTTTGCTATTTGTATTTTGATGAATATACTCTGTATCCTTGTATTTTAACCTACTATTTCCTCCTTTGGTGTAAGACTATAGATATTTTATGTGTATTAGGGTTGTCCCGATACCACTTTTTTAAGACCGAGTACAAGTACCGATACTTTTTTTCAAGTACTCGCCGATACCGATTACCGATACTTTTTTTTAACGTCATGTGATAATTTGACTAATGGGCACTGATAGGTGGCACTGACGGGCACTGACAGATGGCACTGATGGGCACTGGTAGATTGGCACTGAAAGATGCATGGCACTGACAGATGGGTGGCACTTATTGGCGCTGATAGATGGCACTGATAGGCGACATTTATGGGCACTGAAAGGCGACACTTATGGGCACTGAAAGGCGGCACTGATAGATGGAACTGATGTCACTTATGGGCACTTATGGGCGGGCACTGAAATGCAGCACTGATTGTCAATTGCATAATAAATTACATGAATGATAAAAGGAGAGAAAAGATTTTGCAATGCTATATGGCATATAGCATTGCAAAATCCTTCCTTTCCTCTCATCATTCATGTCATTTAACTTCTAGTAAGTATGCTGTGACGCCCATATTGGTACACCTTGCACTTGGCTGCAGTAAGCCAGCAGCGGACATCTTGTTACACCCAGCCCAAACTATATGGGCTGGGTGTAACAAGATGTCCGCTGCTGGTTTACTGCAGCCGAGTGCAGGGTGTACCAAGATGGGCGCCGTGATGTTTACCCTCCGACGGAGACACCGAACGTCACTTCCTGTACCGAATGTAATGGCTCTGGTCACCGTTTTGGAAGGAATATGTGGCGGCGCCCTGCACCCCTTCCCCGGCCAGCTTACCCCCGTGGTCCACTACTGCCAGACCGATCTCCGCTCCACCCTCTCCGTCCGCCGACTTCCGGTTCCAGGTATCGGATCTGGCATCGGGAGCATTTGTGCGAGTACAAGTACACGCACAAATGCTCGGTATCTGTCCCGATACCGACAACAGTATCGGTATCGGGACAACCCTAATTTTATTATGTTAACACTTTCACTTCTGGTCAAAAGAACTCTCATTTAACCCACATCATATCTTTGAGATATTAAATCTTAAATATATATTATTCAGGTTAACATATTCCTTTTTCAATGTTGAGACTTGATGCAGAAAAAATTCACGATCAGTCATTGGATAATCTCATTGTGTGTACTAGGCTTTATAGTTTTGTCTTTGTACTAGGGGTGTATGTACCTAATTGACAGACTACACAAATTTTTGTTTCTTTCTTATCTCTGAAACCTCAATAAAGTTCTTGGGGAAAAAAAAAGAACATTGAAAGAGCTAACACATCTACATGAATGAGTACAAGTTATAATTGAACATACGATTTTAATACAATAACACTCATTAAGAAAATGTTTACATGAAGCTGATCTCTTTCACAGTACATCTAAAATACATTATAATGGTCATAGTTCCCCCTGAATTGTATTGTGGTATATGTCTTTGATTATATTTTGGAGTCTAACAGAAGTGGCACGGACCATGACACCTCTAGATCAGTGTTTCTCAATTCCAGTCCTCAAGGCGCACCAACAGGTCGTGTTTTCAGGATTTACCTCAGATGAAATGGCTGTGGTAATTACTAAGGCAGTGAAACTGATCAAATCACCTGTGCAAAATAATGGAAAGCCTAAAAACATGACCTGTTGGTGCGCCTTGAGGACTGGAATTGAGAAACACTTCTCTAGATCACCAGGTTCCTACTGGTTTAAATAGTTAGCTGGTTTTAGACTATTTGAATTGTGTGCAGACTATTGTGTGCCATGGGGTTTAGTAATTCATTAAGAATAAAAAGGTAGGTGTTTGTAATATGGATATGCTGGATACTGACAACTGAATCACATAGAGCCTAAGATCTTTGCTTCAATTCTGCTACTCAATGTCCCTGTACTTTAGTTTCTTTTATGTCCAATCTCCTTTATAGTCTTCTGTTTTGGGCCACATTCTGTACATCAATGTTTCTCAACTGCAGTCCTCAAGTACCCCCAACAGGTCATTGTTTTAAGGATTTCCCTCAGATGAGACGACTGTGGTAATTAGTTAGGCAGTGAAACTGATCAAATCATCTGTGTAAAATAATGGAAAGCCTGAAAACATGACCTGGTGGGGGTACTTTACATTATTTCCCTGCAATTCTCTGTAAATGGCAGTTGCCACTAAATTCATATAATATGGGAAACTTGCAAAAAAACATTGTAGTACATAGTGACTGTTCTGCCCATATCATCATAATAATATGTGCTATGTGCTGTTACAGATTATATTGCAATGTTGGTTTGACATTGTTGCCATCTAGTGGCCAGAGTTAGTTATTATTTTGTCACAGGAAAAGGAATTCCTTCACAGTTAAGGCAGTAACCTTTAACCTGGAACTGTATTTCCTTCATTTCATGTCTGCTCTCTGATCCAAGTAGACTGCATGTAGAAGAGCTCCTGTCTATTCTTGGACTAATGGTGGAATTGTCTGTGAGTACTTTCACTGGTAGAGTGAGGCTGCTGTATAATGTTTTAATGTACTGACACATATGTTTGTTTATGCTTATGTTGTAGTTTTACAAAGTTATTCGGAAAAAGAATACATACAGATTTGATGTCTCCCGTTTCTTGACTTCTGAATTATTGTTAAGCTGTCTGACTAGTGTTATACAACAGTTCAATAACGCGAAGCAGAACAGTGACAATCATGCTTGTTAGCAATAAAGAGTTATTTTACAATTAAAAATATCCTCAACTTGTCAAAGTAAACTTGTCAAAGATAAGTCTAATGGACAATGCTTGGTAAACATTCGCTAACTACAATGCATTCCTAATATAACAACCAGAAGACAGCAGACAATTCGATTTTACAAATTATATATTTTACATAAGCATGCTTACTTGGAAAATGTAAGATGTTACTGATTTCGCTGATGGCTAATAGTTCTTGTCCTCAATCAAAATAACTTAATTTTAGACATCCTCAGAGGGAGTTAAAATCAGATGTCAGCATACATTTTAAAAATAATATATTGCAGAAGCACAACTGTACATCTAATATAAATATGAAATGTATAAGTGTTACATATGATATCTATGCCCTATGACACTTATATTGCCTACACAAGAAATAAATAAGGCTTTGCGCAGCATTTTATAAGAAAAAAACTTCAGGTTATATATTTAAATCCTAAAGTTATTATACATCCGTTCATACATCTGCATTTTCGGTAGATAGCTTATAAAGATGAGAAAGAGAAGGCAAAATGTAAAACAAACACATCCAATTCATTTCTTTCAAAATTTTAGGAGCTCAAAGCCAAATATAAAACACATAATGACAGAAACTCATGTATGCAAATCACAGGAATGAGATATAATATTAATACTCCATATATTTTGTTGCCAAGATTTTGCTTGGAAAAAACAACCAAGTCTTTGTAAGCGAATGGTAGCATGACCAGGTAGGACATTTCATAGTTATCATGTTGAATACTGGAAGTAAAATTGATAAATTATTAGAATCTAGTATCTCTAAAATATATTTAAAGAGAATCACTAATTTATCTTCCATAGCAATGGGCCAGAAATGTGAACAAAAATATTTTTAACAATATTGTTATTTATCGGTTAACTGGAACAAAAAATGGCAAGACCTGGAATAAATCTAAACAATTGTCTGGCATACCTCAAGAAACAACCTTCAACGGGGCGTGGCGACTGCGCTCGTGTATGGCCGCTAGTCACTGAAGCTCCGCTTTACCGCCGGGGATAACCACCAACACTGGGTTTCTCCAGAACCGCATCTCACCACCACCTGCCTCCGGAGACTCACCTCACCCCAGGGCATGACCCACCGCAGGAAAGACCCACCGCAACTTGGCAAACTGGCCGGGTTTTTTATTTCACAGAGCCGTGGGCTCCAACAAAATGGCAGTGGTGCGAACACACAGGGAGGAAGACAGCACACGAGCAGCTGCACAGGGGAAACCCGGTCACACTCCACTCCACACAATAGCGGTAGCTCCTCCAGCTCTTTCACTCCATCTACAAGGAGCCCTGCCAAGTCCAAAGCCTGCAGAGAGCCTCCCAGCACTAAAAGTCAAGCTGGCAACATGGAGGTAAGCCCTACCCAGGCCTCAGGCATTGCAGCTCACATAGACCCTTTTGCAGCATTCCCTACAAAAGGCCAACCAATATCTGACCAATGCTTCTATCCCTATGCTTATCCCTCCCCTCTGACATGCTCTCCGGTGTTAACCAATTTAAAGCTGAAATACAGGATCTAGGGGAAAGAGTGGAAAGGGTAGAATAATCCATGTCCCAGGTATCAGTCTTCTTTCACAAAGACGCAACACCTAAATGCACTCACAAGGCTTAACCACTAGGGTTGAGCGGACCCGAACTGTAAAGTTCGGGTGCGTACCGAACTTTTGGGTTTTGGGGTCCCGGACCCGAACCCGAACAATTGACCGTATGTTCGGGTTCAGGTCCGGTGTTCGGCAATATGCATGTAAAGTCGCGCTTGTTTAAAAAAAAAATGGCGTGGAGTACCCCCAAAAATCCAGACCAGACCCTTTATCCGAGCACGCAACCTGGCAGGCCGCAGGAAAAGAGCCGGGGATGAGAGAGCGCCCCCCCTCCTGAACCATACCAGGCCACATGCCCTCAACATGGGGAGGATGTCCCCATGTTGATGGGGACAAGGGCCTCATCCCCACAACCCTTGCCCAGTGGTTGTGGGAGTCTGCGGGCGGGGGGCTCATCGAAATCTGGAAGACCCCTTTAACAAAGGGGACCCCCAGATCCCGCCCCCCCCTATGTGAATTGGTAATGGGGTACATTGTACCCCTACCATTTCACAAAGAAAGTGTAAAAAAAAACAAAAAAACATTCCAGCGATGAAATCCAGTGTCCCGCGGCGATCCCGATGTCCAACCGGGAGCCAGATCTAAAAAACAATACACCTCCAAACTAAACACCCTACTTGCATAAATGCACTCCCTTGAATCATGAAACAAACAGCTCCCCTCCCCCTCTATCTCCATGTCCTAGAAGGATTGAAACAAAATACTTTGTTGTGCAGATAGCTATCTGCACAACAAAGTATCTTGTTTCAATCCTTCTACAGTCTATGTTAATCATGAATATATTTTAACAATGTTATTGATACATTTATACTTTTTAAACATATCTTGTCTAGTGTGCTCACCTTACAAACAGAACGGTGTCTCCCATTAAAATCCCATTAATTCGAGAGAGCCTTGTCTCTCACTTTCTTCTTTTATTGACATAAATGATAAAAAGTATTAGCAGAGAGGCGCATGCGCGGCAGCTCCCAAGATGGCCGCCGGCTTCTAGAGCTCCGCTCCACCACGGCCCAATTATAGCCACCGGAGCTCCCAGAGCGCCCCCTCAGCAATCTTACCGGGACATATGTGCAGGGGAAGCCCCCCTGATCCCCCGAATGTCAGCGGCACCAGCAAGGAGGAATCTGACAGGCCAGATGGCCGCGAGTCCCGGCCCCCTCAGTTATGCCAAGATGGCGGCGGCTGCACGAGGCCCTCACAGCACGGAGCTCACAGGGGACGATATAGCTGACCCGCAGTCCCCCTCAGGTACAGACTATCCACCCCTGACCCTGGCCGCATCCCCAGCTTCCACGGAATCGCTGCTGAGCAGAATGAACCCAGGCACCCCCACAACCCCTATGCTGGATCCTCATACAGGCCTCATATTAGAAGCAAAGGATGCCACAGATCCTTTTCCTAATCCCTCTGACTTTTCATCCATGATGGCTGCCTTTGCTCAAATGCTCTCCACAGGGCTGGCACAGAACGCTGCGCAGATCACTGCATCCATTCATGCTGATTTACAGCAAATAGGAGTGAGAATGGACATTATAGAACAAAAAGCTGACCATGCTGTTTCACGTATTAACCAAAATACTGCTAGGCTGCAAGATGTACAAGATCAATTGGAAACAGCATTCGCGCAGATCGACGATCTCGAGAACAGATCGAGACGATACAATTTTAGGATAAGGGGTTTACCCGAATCTGAAAAGGAGGTACAGGGAACTGTAAAAGCTATCATACGCAGCCTGATTCCTGATATTACAGATATTCGCCTGGAGCTGGATAGAGCTCACAGAGCCCTTCAACACCCCCGCTCTGATGGTCTCCCCAGAGACAATCGTAGTAAAACCTCACTACTACTCAGTCAAAGAAGAGGTGATGAAGAAATCCAGGAGCTCTGATAATCTCATTTTCCAGGGACATAGAATTCAGATCTTTGCTGACCTGTCACCCTATACTATTCAAAAAAGACGTTCGTTAAAGCCTTTACTTCAGATCCTAATGGAAAAAGAGATCACATACAGGTGGTCGTTCCCCCTTCGCCTGAACTTCTCCTACAAGAACAAAAGCTATGGCTTCTCCTCATTGGTGGAAGGGGAGCACCTCCTGTTGCACCTGGGGATTCTGTCACAGGAACCTGCCCCCATGCAGATCTCTAGAAACACCCCATCTTCGTCAAAAACACCACCGCCAGCAAGTCCACTGCAACACAACTGGCTGACACAAAGCTCCAAGAGGTCTAAAGAAAATCTCCCACCTTGAAGGTCGACTACCCTTTACTAGATCAGGGCCCTGATCTGGGACACTGCCACCCTTCCTAAGTGCTTGAGACTTATATCCCCACCCCATTATTGGCGGCCAGAGTGTACCACGTCCCACTGCTTCCCGTGGATAGACATTTGTCTTTACCGGCTTTTGCTGAAGGTTACAGTATGACTGTGGGGGCCGGGTATCCTGGACTTGGGGCGGGAGGGGGGATATTTTCTCTTGCAAACCGCAGTTAGCATTCTGGTCTGCGGACAGCCTTATAAGGCCTTCCCTTTTGCTTACGTTTTTGCTCTCCATGGTTTGTTTTTCCTCACAGTTCAATTTTTGTTATAGATTCCTGGTTGCTGATACGGATATACCCCTTATTTTAGGTCATGTATTTCCAGATGGTATTCCTTTTGGGTCCTGCCTGGCCCCCTTGACCTCCCACTATAGGAGGGGGTCGGGGGGAGGGGGCGGGAGTCAGGAGGAATGGTTGGGGCTGTTCCTTGCATTATTGGCTCACTTAGTTGGGGCGCTCTGTTTAGTTGCTATTATGGGCTACCTCCAGCCTTAAGATTAATATGTTACCAGGTGACTGGGCTGTGGTGGACTCAGTGCACCTACCCTAGGAACCTAGAGCACTATTGGTGCTCCTGGGTTCCGACCTGGAATCTCCGTGACTGGGGTTTTCTGGACCTCTCAGGTTGTAGGAGTGTGGTATGGCCAGCCCATCCAACTCTGGGGGGGGGGAGGGGGGAGGGGGACCTCCCAATTCAGAATTTGTTTAAGTTGACTTCGAAGGACAGATGTTACAGTTTGGCTTACAATTGTATAACCCCATTTTTCTTCTTTCTCTCTCTTTTCCTTCTTTTCTCTTCTTCTCACTCATGCTCGACGGAATGCTCTCAGGATCCATGAATACATCCTTCCTCCCATCTCTGACGACGGAATTTCGCTCTGCCTGCTCACACGGCCTGCCTGGGTCTTCCTCTCTCAGGGACAAGGTAAGCAACTGAGCCTTATCATAGACTCATCCCCTCTGATCCATGTCTAACGCACACCATCCCATGCCCACACTTAAAATAGTCTCACATAAAGCACAGGGCCTCAATTCCCCCGTAAAACGCAGGAAGGTCTTCCAGCAATACCACTCCATGCAAGCAGATATACTCCTGTTACAGGAAACCCACTTCCCGTCCACATTCAAACCCTCTTTCCTACATCAACGCTATCCACAATTTTTCCTGGCATCAGCGGACAATAAGACAAAAGGGGTGGCGGTATGCTTCGCCAAACACATTAATCTCTCTCAGACAGAAACTGTAGTAGACCCCCTGGGGCGATATGTTTTGGTATCCGGTCACATAGATGGAGAACAATACACATTTGTGTCCTACTATGCCCCTAATAAGGGCCAAAAGCCCTTTTTTGATTCCCTTATACGGACGCTGAACCACATCTCAAAAGGTCAGTCTTCATTGGCGGTGATTCTAATATCGCCTTTGATCTTTCCCTAGATAAACTGGCAGATGGGACAACCAAGCCCAAACGTCCTTCCAAACAGAGTACAAACATAGCAAAACTAATCCATGAGGCAGGACTCGTGGATGTGTGGCGGGAGGCTAACCCTCGCACAAAAGACTACACGCACTACTCAGCCCCACACAAATCCTTTGCCAGGATAGATCACATTTTCACACACTCATATACAATTCCTCTACTTAAAAGTTCCAAAATAATAGAATCCCCGCTGTCAGATCACTCGATGGTCACTGTAACCACTCTGCGGTCGTCGGGAAAAAGAGACACACCGCGTTGGTGGTTACAAGAATCCCTATTGAATGACCCAATACAATATTCATTAGTGGAGACAGCCATTAAGGAATATTTCCTGATAAATGCAACGGAGGAAGTCTCCCCTTCTACCGTATGGGCGGCACATAAATCGGTCATCAGGGGGAAGCTCATTCAATTGTCCTCAAAACTCAAAAAGGAACACAAGGCAGATACACTCAGGCTCACAGAAGATTTCCACTCCCTGGCTAAAGCGCATAAAAGTTACCCTACGACCGGTTCCTTAGCAAATCTAGACAGAGCTAGGGTTCTCCTTAACCTAAACCTGACGACAGCTGCAGAACAACACCTTAGATGGTCCGGGGCAAGGTTCTACTCCCAGAAGGACAGGATAGGTTCTAAATTAGCAGTAAAACTTACCCCTAAACACCGCCCTTTAGCTTTCCCTAAAATCCGGACAGCAGCGGGGGACTTGACACAGAACCCGGCTAAAATTATGGACACTTTTCTACGGTTCTACTCTGACCTTTACAAACAGACCCACAGTAAGCACAAAGACGACTTTTTACAAGACCTACAATTACCCTCCCTGACGGATGAACATAGAGACATCCTCGAGAGCCCGTTCACTCAAGAGGAAGTCATGACTACCATTAAATCGCTTAAAGTGGGGTCCTCCCCCGGCCCGGATGGCTTTTCTACCGGGTATTATAAAAAATTTGGCCTGACTCTGGCTCCGCATTTGGCCCGGTTATTCAACTCTCTCAGGGATGGGGCTCAATTGGGAACAGACCTAAACGTGGCTTATATCTCAGTCATACCCAAACCTGATAAGGACCCTAGTGAGGTGTGCAATTATCGACCGATCTCGCTTATTAATAACGATATTAAAATTATGACCAAGATTATAGCTAATAGAATGTCTGGCTTCATCGCCTCATACATTCACAAAGATCAGGTGGGCTTCATCCCAGGGAGACAGGGCCCGGACCAAATTAGACCATTGACATTGTTTCACTTTTACAGTCTCAGTGGGATGGGGGAACCCAACAAAAAGGTTACTTGCTCTCCATAGATCTACACAAAGCATTTGATTCCATAGATTGGGCATATCTATCTGGTATCCTGGAGAGATGGGGTTTTGGACCGTACTTCCTAAATCTAATACACTCACTTTACTCTCAACCCACTGCTCAGGTGCGCCTGATGGGGAGATACTCTGAATCTTTCATCATAAGCAGGGGTACCAGACAGGGCTGTCCACTCTCTCCCCTCCTTTTTGCAATAGCCATCGAGACTTTAGCCATAGCTCTCAGATCGAATCCTGACTTTAGGGGAGTCATGTGCGGGCCCCGAGAACATAAGTGCGCACTGTACGCTGATGACCTCCTCCTCTTCGTGACCTCCCCTCTAACATCTACCCCGGTAGTTCTTAAAATATTGAAGGTCTTCAGTGAGGTATCGGGCTTGAAAGTAAATATGAGTAAATCAACGGCCCAAAACATTAATATTCCGCAGGACGTACTGTTACTACTTTCTAAAAACTTTGAATTTGTCTGGGCCTCCAGGGCGATCCCATACTTGGGCATCAAGCTGACCTCCGACATCAGCAACCTCTTTAAGGTGAATTATCCCCCTATGATGCAGAAATGTAGAGATGACATGAATAATTGATCGAGAAGCGGCCTATCCTGGCTTGGCAGAATCCATGCGATTAAGATGACTCTTCTCCCACGTATGCTGTATTTATTCCGATCCCTCCCAATCTCGATCAAGAAACAGGTTCTGGGTAAATTTCAGTCTGAGGTTGTTCGCTTTATCTGGGGCAACAAAGGATACAGATGTCCCTCGAGTATCCTCTTCCGCCTAAAATCACAGGGAGGCTTGGGTCTCCCGAATCTATGGAATTACTACCAGGCAGCTCAACTCGCACAAATCTCAATGGTCTTCTTGAGGGGCCAGAAGCCAGACTGGCTCTCTATAGAAAGGCAAGCGGTCCCATCGAACACCATTGACTATCTGTTATGTTGTGACCCGAAGGCCAGACCTGCGATTTTATCCCCCACACTCTCCCACTCTGTTGCTCTATGTTCCCGATTATATAATCACACATCAGTGACATCTCCGCTGAAACCCCTAGCTCACCTGTTCCATAACACGGACTTCTTGCCGGGAATGAACATTGGGGCATTTAAATGGTGGACAGATAAGGGTTTATACCGAATTGGCCACTTTCTCTCTCCTGCGGGGCCCATTTCTTTATCCCACTGCAAAAAGAGATTAGATATGCCCGACTCCGAGTATTTCAGATTCTCCCAAATCTCTCACTTCCTGCACTCCATTTGGAATAACAAGACAGACGCACATACGATTACACCCTATGAACACTGGTGCTCGAACACTATGGATCAGAGGGGAGGTATCTCGTTAATTTACACGACTCTGTCGACTAGGTTGACCAAGCCCACCTACGCCCAGATTTGGGAGGAGGATATGGATAGCTCATGGGACACTGAGGTATGGTTCCGCGCATCAAAGCGTTCATTTAAAGGTATACTCAATGTCTCTCTGATCGAAGCTGGTCTGAAAGTACTGGTCTGGTGGTACTACGTTCCTTCCAGGTTGGCAATAATGTATGCAGGCACTTCCCCAGTATGCTTCAGAGGCTGCGAACTAGAGGGCTCTATATTCCACACTTGGTGGTCCTGCCCGCGCATCAGATCTTTCTGGCGCAAAGTATTTTGCACCATTAGATCCCTGACGGGAGTACAGACAATTCCACAGCCCAATATAGCAGTTCTAAATCATATTTTCCCAATATGCCCAAACACTCCCAGACACTTTAATTTTTTCTATTACTAGGAGCCAAATTAACCATAGCCAAGGCCTGGAAGAAACCCACCGTCTCATTTACAGGATTCAGGAGGAAGGTATCCTGGATCATGGTGCAAGAGCAAATTGTCGCTAAACTTAATAACAAGACTGAAAAATTTATGGCCACCTGGGAACCTTGGGCCACCTCATGCAATGCTTCTCTTATAACTGGAGTCCAACCTGGTTTTCTGAGCACTCGCGTTCCACATTCCTAGCATGAGAGTATTCCCCCCGCCCCCCCCCCCCTTTTCTTTCACACGTTTATACCTCTTCTCCTTTCTTCTGCCTCCCTTGGCATCTCTGGGTTACTATGCTCAATAAGATCACGCTGTTCTCCTTAGAATTATTTTACTGATCTGTGGTTTGTGTTCGTTCTTATTGACTCTCTATTTACTAGCTGAGCATATTGACCTCATATTATAACATGAAAACCTTATGTTTAGTCACATGGTGGAGGTGCATCAGCTACTCATCTAGAAGAACATGCCAGGCTGGTAGATGCTTTCTGGGTGCTGGATTCTCCACCTTCTGGGATGCAGTGTGATCCCTAAGGGGCATCCCAGGGGCTGGAGACACAGTACTTAAATAGTTTTGAGTATGTCTCCGACTGGTTATGGTAGAGCATAATGTTTCGCTAAGACAGTAATGCTAGGACAATTTAGCTTGAAGTACCTCACAAGATTCACCTATGTTTCTTTTACAGGAACTTATGCTGATAAGGACACACACTTAGTTAATGTACTGTATTACCTGATTGTTTGATAATCTTCTGTTATCATTTAAAACTTTCAATAAAAATTATTTAAAATAAAAAGTATTAGCAAAGCGCCTGATGGAAGTCTTACCCACTCTAACCCAAAAGGACCAGATGGGGTTTGTTTCGGGACAGACAGACATCAGATGCGACACAACGCATTATTAACATTATTTACTATGCGAACAAAACTCAAACGTCCTCTCTGCTCCTGTCAGTGGATGCAGAGAAGGTGTTCAACAGGGTCCACTGGCTCTACGTGACTTAGGTCTTAGAAAAATTTGGCTTTCAGTACCATACTTACTGCTATCATGGCCCTGTACTCTACCTCATCTGCACAGGTGAACTCCTCCGGCCTACTGTCCAAACCCTTCTCGATCACAAATGGGACTAGACAGGGTGGCCCCCTATTTCCATCTATCTTAAATCTATTGATTGAACCTCTTGCAGAGGCGATCCGCTCCAATCCGGGAGTCACTGGCTTCCAGCTTGGTAAATATACCCACAAAATAAATCTCTTTGCGGATGACATCATACTACTCCTAATGAACCCCAATTCCTCTTTACCAGAGGCCTTCCAGATCTTCACTCAGTTCAGCCTTCTATCATACTACAAGGTCAAAGCCACTAAGTCTCTAATTTTAGATTTAGGAGTTCAGCCTTCCACAAAACAAAATTTACAAAGCCAACTCCCATTAATCCCATTCAAGTGGTCAGATTAAGGAATCCCTTATCTCGGCATTACCTTAACTGCCTCCACCACCACCTTGGCAGCTGCCAACTACATACCCCTGCTCTCCATAATTGATAAAGAACTTAACCGCATATCCAAATGTAAACCATCCTGGTGTGGCAGGCTGGCAGCAGCCAAGATGAACATTCTCTCACAAATTATCTAAATGTTCAGATCACTTCCCATCCCAGCCTCTACCTGATACTTAACATCCCTGTCTAGATCCCTCAAGTCCTACATTTGGATTGGCCATAGAGCCAGATGTCCTCACCTGAGCCTAATTTAACACAAAACTTTGAGCGGTGCAGGTTTTCTGAATGTTAGGGACTATTACTGGGCTGTGCATCTAGACCAACTTAAGAACTGGTTCTCTTCCACATCAACCTAACTATTGGTGGATATATAAAGTAAACTTTCTCCCATCTCAAACCTAAACCTAATCCTATTAAGGGACACCTGGGAACCATGGGACCTCAAACCCCTCTCTGAGCCTATGCAAGTATCACTGATGGCCTGGAGACACTTCCTCCACGCTCCAATCGAATCCTAGATCCCCCGTCCATATTACCTACCCCATTCAGATTCTTGAAACCCTTATCCCATCTATTACGGTCAAACCCCTTCTGGTGTTTGACATTCACAAAATCAATACACTCTTCAAGAACAATGTCCCTCTCTCTCTAGAAGAACTATTTAACATGCACCGTATCCCTAGAGGCCTCCACTACACATGCATGTGAATCATACACTACTTTGCTAAATACCAAATCCCCTCGTTGTCCCTACCACCAGCAACATGGGATTTCCTCAATCAACCTGCACTAAAAAAAAAGGGGATTTTCCTTTTTATAACACTCTACAAGATAAACGTGCATTACTGTATGTAAGTCCACTCCTATGTTAAAATGGATAAAGGACCCTGGGACAACATTCACCCATAAACA
This sequence comes from Rana muscosa, assembly GCA_029206835.1. Lineage (NCBI taxonomy): Eukaryota > Metazoa > Chordata > Amphibia > Anura > Ranidae > Rana > Rana muscosa. The sequence continues at coordinate 765,304,859 of CM055117.1, forward strand.
ATGGCATGCCGCACTTAGCTCTATATCCAAAGCCTCCCACTGCTCTAGCCACCAAGAAGTGACAATCAAGATTACCAATAGGTGGTACTATACACCTTACCGACTAGCAAAATTTTCCCCCAATACCTCTCCCTTGTGCTGGCGTGAATGCGGAAAAATAGGCAACCTCTTGCATGTACTGTGGAACTGTCCCAATCTCACCAGCTTTTGATCCCAAACGTTCCACCTTATTGCTTCTTGCAGAGGCATATTACGTAAACCACAGCCAAAATTAGCTTTAGCCCTCGTTCACACCGTTGCGTCAATTGCCAGCAATGACACTGTCCTAATCGGTGCGATGCCGCATCTGCGGCGCTGCACCGATTTCAAAATTTTGTTTTTGTACTACATTTTGTGATTTTGGGCCACGATTTACATTGACATCTGTGCAGAAACCTGCACAGATGTCTCTGTAATCCCGTCCGAAATCGGAACTGACAAGTGGGAGTGAAATCGTACGAGTTCAGCTGAACTCGCACGGCTTCATTCCCACAGCCCATTGTGAACCTGGGCTTACTTAACATTGGAATAGACCAGTATCCAACCCTACACAGACCAGTGGTAACCCACATTCTGGTAGCAGCCCGGCTCACTATTCTGAGGAAATTAAAAACCAACCTTACCACAAAGATATAGGACGTAGTGACTATGGTAAACTCTAACTACGCATTTGAACGTTTACTAGCGATTAACTCTGCTAAACCTCACCAAATTTCCCTAAGATGGGAAATATGGAACAACAGATAGCTCTGCTTTATCTTTATTCTTAATCTATCATCTACATATTGATTGCCCACACCTATGTTACGGCCAATCCAAGGCTTGCACCATTGAATGTTGACGTTATTTCATTCTGTACATGTTATATTTCACACGCTGCAATTTCACTTTATTTCCCTTATTTGCTTTCTATAACACAAACTTAATAAAAAAGTATTGCATAAAAGAATCAAACCTTTTTAGCTTTTGTGCTCTCATTTATATTGTGTAAATATAATGTAAAAATACATTAAATAGGCATGTAATTTTAGAAAACAACTAGCAAACAAAAATTGGAGTGAGAAGACAGCAGTGTTAATAGGAGATCTGTATATCCATTCTTAGCTCCCATTTGGCTAACTTGCACACTGCAGGATGTGCTGCATAAGCCATGACATTTTCACATAAGGTTCTTTTTTTACATGTTTTTCAAATAGTTCCCCACCTTATGCTGAAAATAACATATTGTTTAAACAGCTCAAAACCTCAATCAAAAATGTACATGCAGAAACTCTCTTTTTTTTATGCACTGGTCTGGAGGAATCCACAACAAAATATTTATTTATTCATTTTCCATATGCCTCTTTTGGGGGTTACTTGTACTGTCCTGACATGTTTGTGCCTCAAGAAATGAGTTGGGCTGTCAGTACATCAGGATTGATTAATTTTAAAATATATACCATAGTTTGACTCTATAACTTTCCTACAGACTAAATAATATACACTGATTTGGGTTATTTTCACCGAAGAAAAGTAGCAGAATACATGTTGGCCTAAATTTATAAAGAACATTTTTTTATTTTCTAAATTTCACAACAGAAACAAAGGAAACACTTTTCTGTTTCACAATTTTCAGTCTTTTTTTGTTTATTTAGCAAAAAATAAAAAAAACCCAGTTTTGATTAAATATCACCAAAAAAAAGCTCTAGTTGTGTGAACAAAATGATAAAAATGCACTGTATTTAAGTGATTAATAAATATGCTGCCGATGTCCAGGATTCAAGAGACAGAGTAAGCCATTTGGGGGACTCTATGGGGGGCATGCACAGAGTCATATAACAATTTGGTTGATGCACATGCGGCCCATAGCATCACATTGAATGGCTGAAATCGAAATTAGTGGACCTGGAGGATAGCTCCAGGCATAACAACCTTAAAATTAGAGGTATTTCGGAGTCAGTGCAACTTTCCCAGCTCCCCCACTTTACATATAACGTATTCTAAGCAGTAGCATCATCCCAAAATGCCCAGAGATCTTACAATTGACACTATCCACAGGGCTCCTAAACCCTAATTTCTTCACCAAAAAGTGCCTAGAGATGTTCTACTGTGGATGCATTATTATCAAGTGAAAGAAAGGGATATTAGACGTGATTTTCAACACACCGTCGGGTAAACGTGATGGATTTACTTCGAAATTCTACAAGACTTATAAGGAACATCTAACAACATTTATGCTTTGAGTGTTCAATTGCATTTCTGCTACTAATGTACACTGTATTCCCTTTAGCGCAAACAGCAAAAATACCAGCTTGCCTTCTCTCTGTCAACACAGAAAAGGCATATGATCATGTTGGTTGGCCTTTTCATGAGCAAACTTTGGTGAAAATAGGGTTGGGGCCATTTCTGTCACATACAATTATGGCACTTTATTCTAAACCAAGTGCCAAAATACAGATAAATCCATCCTGGACTCCGAGTTTTTCTATCCAAAATGGAACTCGTCAGGGAGGTCGGCTGTCTCCCCACCTATTCCTCTTAGTAATGGAACACCTGTTAACAGCCCTTAGACAAAATCCCCCTATTACTGGTATACAAATAGACGGACAGGAGGCGAAACTGGTGGTATTTTTCGACGATCTGCTACTTTATGTCACCAATCCACATGGAGCCCTGGGTAACTTAAAGGTCAATTTATCTAAATCAAAAATTGTTAATGTTTCTCTTTTATCACATCAAGTTCAGGCTCTTAGGAATAATTTACCATTTCAAATCTGCACTTAAATATGGTCCACTCTCCTCTTTACCCTTCCTTACAGCTCACTTTGTGTGTCTGGGACAAGTTGCAATCTTAGTTGGGACTTGCCCCCAAAGTGGGACTGATGACTCCCTTGTTTGGTATCCACAGTTCTGTCCGGCAATGGCTCAAACACATTTTCTGTCTTTGAATAAGGATTCAAACTGCCAAATATCTCAAATCCTTTATCAGGGAACTCTCCTGCCTTTGTCAAACCTGATTCCTTCACAGCAGAATTCAATTATTCACTGGCTGGAATATTGGCAAGTATCATCATTTCCTTCTTCCTTTTTCCCAAGAGATGTATTTATTACTGAATCAGTCACCTTTGACTCTCTCCTTTTAAAAGATACTTCACCAGATCATGTCCTCTCAGTGGTATACAAGGTTCCTATTATGAAACTCCATCTGCATCTCCCTGAATTTCCAAACAAATGGGCACTAGATCTGAATGTTTAAAATAAAACAGAGGAGTGGGAGAAAGTGTTTACCCTTACCCACTGTATGTCATTAGCAACTAAGGCACATGAGACAAATTTTAAGCTTCTCTCTCATTGGTACAGGTGCCCGACGCTGCTCCTCCGGATATATACCTGAATGAATGTTTCGGATTTATGTTGGTGCTGCCATTCTGACAAGGGCTCCCTACTGCATATTTGGTGGGAATATCCACCTATCCATGATTTTTGGGATGTGATTTTTCAGCTTTATACCACTGTAACCGGGGCAACTGTCCCCAAAAGACTACAAATTACTCTGCTATCTATCCTACCCGGCTCTTTTAAATGCATTTAAAAAGGTCTCCTAAGGCATTTGATGACAGCAGCAAGAGCAGCACATGCTCTACCTCTGATTGAGTGGGTTGTAGAGATGGACTATATTGAGAGGATGGAGGCGCTTATGTCACGAGAATTGGATACATATGAACAATGTCATCAAAAATGGCTCTCTTGGAAGTTGTTTAGGGCGTCTTCTGAAATGAGAACTATTATTGGTCTAAAGCTGTAATATATGAAGCAATGTCTGAGTGCCCATCCCTGGTTGCCCCATTTTAATTACTTCCCCCCTCTCCCACTTCTGCGTTTTTCTTTTTTTTTTTCTTCTTTCCCCTCTTTGTGCTTCGTCCCTTCGTGAGCTCAGGATTTATGATAGGGATTAGTAAACCATGGACTACAATCTTGTTGGCATTTTGAGGCTATGATAAGACTATTCTTCTCACAAGCCCAACAATCTGAGTAGTCCGGTACATCATTCTATTCTTTTGTTATATATATGTTTTTGTACTAGCTTACTATCCTTATTAGCATTTATATTAGTTCATGTAATGGTTTCCATGGGGTGTTTATATGTTATTTGTTATGTTATGTTATTTGATATATGTTATATATAATGTACACTTTTATACTGCAGTACATTTTACTGTTGTTCTTTGGTATGTGTATATTACTTTTTGTAGTATGATTTTGTATAGAAATATTTTCAATAAACTTAGATTGAACAATATATTCTGCCACAAGTTCAGTACATTTCTCCAATTCCTCAGAAATGCCTACTATCACCAATTCTTTTTATATTAGCAGTAAAATCCTAAGGGTAGATAATTACAGAAAACACTAATGCAAGCAGTGTGAAAATTGCAAGAATTTTGAATAGAAAAAAATGTTTGCAGACAATTCTTTACTAACTCTAACACAACCATGTCATGTGTTATGCTCCCTAATGCCATATCCAATCACAATTCATACTCATATCATGATCATGACAAACAATTGACTGGCCAAATATTTGTACAATACATTTTAATCTATTTTAGCAAACAGTGCACCAGCTCAAGGAAAATGTGACCTTTAAAATGGGTTCTTCTTACATGGACTATGTAGTATTTAAAATTGCCCCTAGCTATGATTAATTATGTACATTAAAACATAACAATAAAAATACAATAAAAATTATCATCAGTGTTGTAAATATATGAAAAGCTACTAAAGAAAAGAAAGAAACAAATAAATGTACCTTCGTCCTATAACTGAATAGAGAATATGAAAATTGTGGAGGCAATATGGACTTTAATGGTACAGTATAGACTTACACAGTAGAGTTACAAAAATATAAATGTATTATACAAAAACATACATTGTTAAAACCAAGAACAAGTAAATACTAGACACCAGATGCTACTTAATATGGAGCACCCACATCTCTGACGCAATCTGGGAAAAAGAGATATCAACCAGTTCCGCGATAGTGAACACGGAAACAATTCTCCAGTTGCAAACTCTACATGTTTTGCGGTGGCCCGCTTCCTCAGGAGTATATTTTGTCAGAGAATGATCTACAAACAAAACACAGATAAGCCAACATGTACAATGATCATAATCAGATAACAGACATAAAACAATTTACCAACCTTCATGGTGAGGCATCATATATCTGTACACTAAGGTTTACATAAGAACCATAGTATAACTCCTTAGGATCACCCCCAGTGTTCAGGATAAGGCCCAATAGAAATGTATTTATAGAAGCGAAAAGGACTCACACAAATAGCCAGCACCAAGATGCTTAGGCGTCACAAGGCCTGTAAAGGCAATCTCCCATGTGAGTGCAGGAACCAGGTAAAATAAAGATGCGTAAAGCACTGTTTCAAAAGAAAACAATTTTGAATATATGTACATATATATATAGAAAGGTACAGTATATCATATTAGAACTGATTCCCAAAATGTTGGGGTTTATGGGGTGGAGATAAAGATCTCTCACCCACTCCTATCAGGGTAATCGACAGTAAAAAACATTTCTTTCATTATGGACAATAAATAAGCAAGAAGCAATAGAAAAATAAAAAGTTTTATAATACAGTGTTGTAAGTATGTATTTTTCTGGTTTGAATGGATCTCAGCAGTTCACCTTACTCCGTAATAGGGATGAGCCAAACACCCCCCTGTTCGGTTCGCACCAGAACCTGCGAACAGACCTAAAGTTTGCGCAAACTTTAGAACCCTATTAAATACAATGGACTCAAACGTTCAAAATCAAAAGTGCTAATTATCAAGGCTAATATGCAAGTTATTGTCCTAAAAAAGGGTTTGGGGACCCGGGTCCTGCCCCAGGGGACATTTATCAATGCAAAAAGAAGTTTTAAAAACTGCAGTTTTTTCAGGAGCAGGGATTTTAACAATGCTTAAAGTGAAACAATTAAAGTGAAATATTCCTTTAAATTTCGTACCTGGGGTGGGGTGTATAGTATGCCTGTAAAGCAGCGCTTGTTTCCCGTGCTTAGAACTGTGCCTGCACAAAATGTAATTTCTGACGGAAAAAAAGTCATTTAAAAGCACTCACGGCTATAATGAATTGTCAGCTCCCGGCAATACAGAGAAAAGTCATTGATAAAAAAAAAAAAAATGCGTGGGGGTCCCCCCAAATTAAATTACCAGGCCCTTCAGGTCTGGTATGGATATTAAGGGGAACCCTGCATCAAATAAAAAAAAATGACATGGGGTTCTCCCCAAATATCCATACTAGACCCTTCAGGTCTGGTATGGATTTTAAGGGGAACTCCACCCCAAATTTAAAAAAAAAATGGCGTGGAGTTCCCCCCAAAAATCCATACCAGATCCTTTATCCGAGCACGCAACCTGTCAGATTGCCTTGCTACGGTGGCTTTGGCTAATTATGTCTCAGGGGGTTTAGTACACGCCCCACCCTATATAAGGCCGCCTCCATGGCGGCCTTGTGTAGTGTGTTGCGGTGTTGGTTAAAGTGAGAGAGACAGTGTCATATATATTGAGTTAGATAGAGCAGGCAGGCAAGTCAGTTAGCTGCAGTTACAAACACTGAGATACGAGGGCGCCCCCGCCCCCTCATACCTCAGACCCCGTCTACGTCATTGGCTGAGCGGACCTGATGGGGAACTTCCTCCGCAGTGTAGGTCCGCTCAGCCAATGACGTTTCGAGTGGAGACTGCAGCGCTGGACATCGGATCGCCGCGGGACATTGGATTACATCGCTGGAATGTGTTTTTTATTTTTTATTTTTAATAAAGGACTTTTCCAAGGTGTCTGTGTGTTTTTTTACATTTTTTTTACACTTTCTTCGTGAAATGGTAGGGGTACAATGTACCCCTTACCAATTCACATACACATAGGGAGGGGGGCGGGATCTGGGGGTCCCCTTTGTTAAAGGGGTCTTCCAGATTCCGATAAGCCCCCTGCCCGCAGACCCCCACAACCACTGGGCAAGGGTTGTAGGGATGAGGCCCTTGTCCCCATCAACATGGGGACATCCTCCCCATGTTGAGGGCATGTGGCCTGGTACGGTTCAGGAGGGGGGGCGCTTTCTCGTCCCCCCCTCTTTTCCTGTGGCCTGACAGGTTGCATGCTTGGATAAAGGGTCTGGTATGTATTTTTGGGGGAACTCCACACCATTTTTTTTATTTGGGGTGGAGTTCCCCTTAAAATCCATACCAGACCTGAAGGGCCTGGTATGGATATTTGGGGGGAACCCCACGCATTTTTTTTTTATTTGGGGCAGGGTTCCCCTTAATATCCATACCAGACCTGAAGGGCCTGGTAATTGAATTTGGGGGGACCCCCAATCATTTTTAATTTTTTTTTATCAATGACTTTTCTATGTATTGCCGGGAGCCGACAATTCATTATAGCCGCGAGTGAGTTTTAAATGACTTTTTTTTCTTCAGAAATGACACTTTGTGCAGGGACAGTTCTAAGCACGGGAAACAAGCGCGACTTTACAGGCATACTATACACACACACCCTAGGTACGAAATTTAAAGGAATATTTCACTTTTATTGTTTTACTTTAAGCATTATTAAAATCACTGCTCCCAAAAAAACGGCAGTTTTTAAAACCTTTTTTTGCATTGATACATGTCCCCTGGGGCAGGACCCAGGTCCCCAAACACTTTTTATGACAATAACTTGCATATAAGCCTTTAAAATTAGCACTTTATATTTCTCCCATAGACTTTTACAGGGTGTTCCGCGGCTTTTCGAATTTGCCGCGAACACCCCAAATTGTTCGCTGTTCGGCGAACATGCGAACAGGAAATGTTCGAGTCGAACATGAGTTCGATTCGAATTCGAAGCTCATCCCTAGTAGGGATGGCAGCAAAGAGAAAGAAGGGCTGATGTGCTTCAAGCACCACCACATTCTGTCTGTTTTGGGTTGACCAAAGTCTTTTAAGAAGCCAGAAACACCCTAGATGTCTTTTCAGTAAAATGATTGCTATCTATAATTTTTCAGTTTAGTTAAAGCCTTTCCAACTTGCTTATTAAAGGTTTTTTTTTTTTTTTATGAAAGAGAACAAAAATTCTGTGAATATAGCTATGTGATGAGTGTCATGTTTTTGCCTTTTCTTTGGTATGATTATTCCCATTGTGAGAATGCTCTCATCATTAATTTATTTTCTCATCATGTTTTGCGTTATTGAATGAAAGCCTATGGTAATAAGCTTTAAAGTACAATGCACAATATACTGCCACATAATTGTCTATTGTGTCAATTGATTACAGCATGAATCTATAATTACTCTTTCTGCTAACTCTGCTTCTCTCTCAATCACTGTCCTTGATACTTGTTACTTATTACTTTGAAAACCTTTAACAACATTACTTGGGTGTATGACAAACTTTTTCTTTGACTTTGTTTCCGTATTAGCTTTCAATAATTTACAGTCAGGTCCATAAATATTGGGACAGAGACACAATTCTAATCTTTTTGGCTCTATACACCACCACAATGGATTTGAAATGAAACTAACAAGATGTGCTTTAACTGCAGACTTTCAGATTTAATCTGAGGGTATTTACATCCAAATCAGGTGAACGGTGTAGGAATTACAACAGTTTGTATATGTGCCTCCCACTTTTTAAGGGACCAAAAGTAATGGGACAGATTAACAATCATAAATCAAACTTTCACTTTTTAATACTTGGTTGCAAATCCTTTGCAGTCAATTACAGCCTGAAGTCTGGAATGCATAGACATCACCAGACGCTGGGTTTCATCCCTGGTGATGCTCTGCCAGGCCTCTACTGCAACTGTCCTCAGTTCCTGCTTGTTCTTGGGGCATTTTCCCTTCAGTTTTGTCTTCAGCAAGTGAAATGCATGCTCAATCGGATTCAGGTCAGGTGATTGACTTGGCCATTGCATAACATTGCACTTCTTTCCCTTAAAAAACTCTTTGGTTGCTTTTGCAGTATGCTTTGGGTCATTGTCCATCTGCACTGTGAAGCGCCGTCCAATGAGTTCTGAAGCATTTGGCTGAATATGAGCAGATAATATTGCCTGAAACACTTCAGAATTCATCCTGCTGCTTTTGTCAGCAGTCACATCATCAATAAATACAAGAGAACCAGTTCCATTGGCAGCCATACATGCCCACGCCATGACACTACCACCACCATGCTTCACTGATGAGGTGGTATGCTTTGGATCATGAGCAGTTCCTTTCCTTCTCCATACTCTTCTCTTCCCATCACTCTGGTACAAGTTGATCTTGGTCTCATCTGTCCATAGGATGTTGTTCCAGAGCTGTGAAGGCTTTTTTAGATGTTGTTTGGCAAACTCTAATCTGGCCTTCCTGTTTTTGAGGCTCACCAATGGTTTACATCTTGTGGTGAACCCTCTTTATTCACTCTGGTGAAGTCTTCTCTTGATTGTTGACTTTAACACACATACACCTACCTCCTGGAGAGTGTTCTTGATCTGGTCAACTGTTGTGAAGGGTGTTTTCTTCACCAGGGAAATAATTCTTCGGTCATCCACCACAGTTGTTTTCCGTGGTCTTCCGGGTCTTTTGGTGTTGTTGAGCTCACCGGTGCGTTCTTTCTTTTTAAGGATGTTCCAAACATTTGGTTTGGCCACACCTAATGTTTTTACTATTTCTCTGATGGGTTTGTTTTGTTTTTTCAGCCTAATGATGGCTTGCTTCAATGATAGTGACAGCTCTTTGGATCTCATATTGAGAGTTGACAGCAACAGATTCCAAATGCAATTAGCACACTTGAAATAAACTCTGGACCTTTTATCTGTTCCTTGTAAATGGGATAATGAAGGAATAACACACACCTGGCCATGGAACAGCTGAGCAGCCAATTGTCCCATTACTTTTGGTCCCTTAAAAAGTGGAAGGCACATATACAAACTGTTGTAATTTCTACACCGTTCACCTGATTTGAATGTAAATACCCTCAAATTAAAGCTGAAAGTCTGCAGTTAAAGCACATCTTGTTTGTTTCATTTCAAATACATTGTGGTGGTGTATAGAGCCAAAAAGATTAGAATTGTGTCGATGTCCCAATATTTATGGACCTGACTGTATGTTTTCTTTTTTCATGCCCTGTATTAATGCTGTATACAAAGTTCTTCATCTGATTTCTAAAACTTCACAGTTTCTATAAACAACCCACAGACAAAGCCAGTAGCCAGGTATAAATGTTGTGAAAATAATTGCATAACAATACATCAAAAGAGTGATATAAGGTTCAGCAGCTTTCCTCATGGTTACATTACAGCAAAGCAAAGCAAAGCAATAAGGCACACCAGCATTACAACGCAGCCGCTGGTATGCGGTGGGGCTGAGATCAGTGCAATGATGATGCTCTTTTTTTTTTTTTTTTAAACATTTTTTTTTAGCTATCACACAGACATCTCATAGAGTTTAATTGCTGGTTGCATGGTGCAAGACAGTAGATTACCCCGCTCTGCGCTGCACAGAAAAAAGTTCTACATGCAGTTATTTTTTTAGCACTAACATGCTTACACACCAACACAATGTAGTGCTGTGAACCAGACACATAGGAGAAAAGGCATTTTGCCTTGTTCATGTGGTGGGACAGTGCCACAGTCCCACCGCATATGGTGTGAACCTAGCCTAAGTGGTTAAAGTAAACTATAACACTTTTCTATATTTTTTATGTTCATACATTTTTAAACTTGTGTTTTACATATTTTGAAGTACTGTATGTTATATAAAATATTTGTTTTAAAAATACACATCCAATATAGACTACACCAGGGATATGCAATTAGCGGACCTCCAGCTGTTGCCAAACTACAAGTCCCATGAGGCAAAGCGAGACTCTGACAGCATCAAGCATGACACCCAGAGGCAGAGGCATGATGGGACTTGTAGTTTGGCAACAGCTGGAGGTCCGCTAATTGCATATCCCTGGACTACACCAATGAAAAAGTATTCATAGAGCTCTAAGTGTTTTCAATAACAATGTAGGGTAGATTTGGGACTTTAAATGAAGCACATAAGCAAGCATATGTGCCTCCATCCCTGGTTCAAGTAAACAAAAAAAGGAAAGTGGGACTTTAAATGAGGCTGTTCACTGGTTGGGGTTTGGTTGTAATCACATGTTTTAATGACATAGATCAATGTAGATACATTACAATAGTACATATCATGTATAAAAGTAGTTATTGTTATTGATATAACTGGTGTGAGTCCTGTTAGGGCATATAGCTACAGTATATCCTGATTGACCAATGCTTTCCGTGTATAAACATTTCCTCGGGGGGCGATGCTATAAGGTATCTACAAAAAACACAATATAATTAGGTCTAATGTTGAAATGAGCACAGCAGGACAGAACAAAATTGTCAGTCCTGGGTACAACAAAATACGATAGTATGTAGTATATGTGGGGCCCGGGCCAAAGGTGTAGTCTGTCCTGAGAGTCTAGGTAGTTTATTGCCCCATACCAAAAGGGTGTACACGTAGCACAATATTTTTAATGGGTATTTTATCTATCCATTACGTCACCTCTGATGAAGTCACGTGGTGTGACGTAACATGTAAGGGCCGGAACTATAGGACAGACACAAGGAAGTGTCACTCGGCACACGCTGAACACCTCATATCATTGTTAAAAGGGGGAAAGGGGAAGTGGACAAGATGGGACTTTAAATGGGTTGCACATCCAACTTACATCGGCAACTGCGCAGCCGCAGCATGCAACTATAGACCGCCAGCACCCAATGGGACCTCTCCTCCGGGAACTGAGGTGGCTTGGCTTGGCAGCAACATCCAATACAGGCAGGTAGGAACAGGTGAGTCTGAGTGAATGCCCTGAACAGGGGTGTATGTGGGTGATCCCAGAAGGGGGCCTATGTGAAAAAAAGCACGTAGTAAGGGTGAATGTGAATGATAGTGTGGAAGGTGTATAAGATCAGTGAAAAGAGAAACAAATCAAGAAGAAAAGGAGAGGTGAGAACAAATAAGAAAATAAGAAAAGTGAGGGGGAGGGAAGGAAAAAGCAAGAAAGAAGAGAGGAGAAAGACAGAAAAAATAAAAAGAAGATTGGTGAAGAAAGAATGAAAAAAAGAAATAGCATGAAGGGACAAAAACGGGTTAATAGTGAAAATAAATGTACCTATTGTCAAATCAGAAAACCGAGTGCCTTGGACGTGTGGTGATCCTGGTGGGAAGTGATGGAAATCATATGTGTGTGTCTGCCAAGTACTGCCTATATAGGTGTGCCGCCAAGACCAGCCCCCCTACGTCACGCATGCAATCACTGAGGGAGAGGAAACCGCTTTCACCTGGGCGGCATAGTCGTCCGGCGATCAGCGCCTATCCTAATCCCTCATGTGAATGCCGGCAAGGGGACACCGCCTATGGGGGCGTACCCAGATGACGCGGAGCATCCGGTGTGTATTGAAATGGTGTAGAAGACGCCAGGACAGCGCATCCACCCCCCTCCCCGTCACCGAAGGGCGGGGAGAAGGTGGAGCCCGTCCAGCACATCTAAGCCAACGGAGGGGAGGTATCAGGTGCGAACCGGCCAGTCCAGACGCAGTCTGCAGCCACGCAGATGCAGACCAAGGATATACTAGCCATGGGACAGAAAAAAAAAAAAAAAGATTATATTAAATATAAAATTAATAGGGGGAACCTATTGAAAGGCCATGTAGAAGGTTAGTTTTGGGGACTAGAAAATTAACAAGACCAAGGGAATAAAAAACCCGGCATATAGTTGAAGTTACTGAAGTTACTGAAATAAACTACTACTGTGTGTTCCCATCCCTGGTTAATTAATAAAGTATAGAGAAGTTTTTGGGACTTTAAATGAGGCTAGAACCAAAGGGGTAGTGCCTCCATCCCGGGTATCATTGTTAAAAGGGGGAAAGGGGAAGTGGACAAGATGGGACTTTAAATGGAACGCACAGCAGTACAGTTTAAGAATGGATAGTCAAGCGACTGGATCTTTTAGACCAATTAGGTAGTTGTTACACTTTGGTTAAATATACATTGTCTTGAGTTACCAAGTGTTTTTTTACTGATAATATTTCATATTACTGACTGTATATCTGCATGTAATGTATGCTAATTATGTACCCATTTATTTAGAGGCTGTATGCCCTTAAAATGTTGTTTGAATGGTGTTCAAATAAAATACATGACTTTACCAGTCGCTTGACTATCCATTCTTAAACTGTACTGCTGTGACTTCCATTTAAAGTCCCATCTTGTCCACTTCCCCTTTCCCCCTTTTAACAATGATACCCGGGATGGAGGCACTACCCCTTTGGTTCTAGCCTCATTTAAAGTCCCAAAAACTTCTCTATACCTCATATCATTATTTTTTCATTTTTTAGTTTTGTATTTCATTTGTTTACCTGCCTTACCTGCCTATTGGCCTTTTTATAATAAACACCAGCATTTTATTACCTACTACCCTACGGGAGCCCCTCTTCTTTTTGTTCACTGTTTCCCTATCAAAAGAGTTGTCTTTGGATGCCTCCAGCTGCCCCCTGAAATACCGGATCTGAGTGGAGCTGCAGGGAGTGACGGCGCTACAGGGATAGAGGAGTCAGAGACATCTGATATGCTTTCTTTTATCTGGATTGCGGTAAGAGCTCTGTGAGCATTAAGCGGTGTAAAGATTCCCTTGATAGAAGATTGCCTTTTGTATAAGAAGAGGGCTATTGTGTATTGGATTATGTTATTGGATCCATATGAACTTACTGAAGAAAAATAGGACACTATTTTACTTTATTCTTTTATTTATTCATTTGCACTGATTTGCACATTGTTCACATGTCAACACCGGATTATGTGTTGAATTTTTACGGTGTATATGTTTACTCAGGTCTTTGCCATTTGCACAGACTTATTCGCACGGTTGCACTTTACTTAGCAATTTTGCACACATTGGATATACACTATTGGAGAGATATATATATTTTTGATTCTATTGCTCACACCTGAGGGATTTGCGCTCATCATTTATTATATTGTGTTTCCTTTTTGGTGATATTGTTTGCACTGCAGATTGAGCAGCATTTCCATTATCATTACATTATTCACGTGGCAGGCGCAGTAGACCACACTTTTATTTAGTGAAGGTGATGAATGAGATATACAAAAACCACCATTAGAGTCCAAATCACCAAAAGACAATAGAGGCAGTGGAGAAAAGAGTGGTATACTGAAAAGTAGTGTAATGGGATCACATAGAAATTACCTAAAGTATGTGCATAGAAGCAAGGTACTTCTATAAAATAGGACATCTACACATGTATAGCAGAAAAAACTGTGCCTGGGGAAATGCATTAAATACGCCCTGCCCGCACAGGCTCCTACCAGCGTCACACTAGCACGACATATGCGGATGGGGGCCCCAGCCCGGACAGATGGACACTGCCCATTAACTGACACCAATGTCCCCAGCTGAGTCGGCTGAGATGAAAAAAAATATATATACCGTATACTACACATATACTACATACCATCGTATTCTGTTGTATGTAAGTACCCAGGACTGACAATTTTGTTCTTTCCTGCTGTGCTCCTTTCAACATTAGACCTAATTATATTGAGGAAGTGTTTATACACAAAACGTGTCGGGAAGCCAGGATATAGCTATATGCCCTAACAGGACTCATACCAGTTAGATCAATAACAATAATTTTTATACAATTTTATACTCAATTTATTTGTCATGTGCTGCCAAGCTGGCATGTGTACATACATAAATTTATAGTTTTATACAACCATTTCCTACATTTCTTTGGGTTGTCAAATGTATATATCTATGCATCTTTGATGTTTATGCCATGTGTGCATGTATACAGATTGTACTACTTTCACACACAATATGTACTATTGTAATGTATCTACATTTATCTATGTCATTAAAACATGATTACAACCAAACTCCAACCAGTCAACAGCCTCATTTAAAGTCCCACTTTCCTTTTTTGTTAAATTTTTTCAATAAGGACAACACAGCAGACACCAATTGCCTGTCTCCTATTGAAACTACAGGATGAGTAAGAAGGGATAAGAAGGCAGGGGAGTGAAACCTCTGTAAATGTTGCAGGTTAAAAAAAATGTGCATTTATATTATTTTTTTCATTTCCATAGATTTTTATTGGTTTTTCAAGTCAGTATCAAGATAAACAGTATATAGGCATGCAAGGCCCGAATCAGTATACAATTGAGTAAAAAATATAATTGTACAGTAAATAAATAAAAACAGGTTAGAAATAAAACATCAACAGCGATGTACCATCTACGTGAGAAGTAACATATTAATAACATTAATATAACATCAGTGTAACTAGAGCAACAAGTGTCACGTAAGAAATTCTATTTGACAGAGAAATAGAGCAACAATACAGGCCTAAATAATTATTTGAATACCATATTGTCCATGGAAGCCAAAGATCATTGATGATTTCAAATCTGCCTTGTGTGTGTGCGAATCTAACTTCATAGCTGTAGTGGAGTTGAACTATTTTTATTATCTCTCTTAATGAAGGTACAGATGATGATTTCCAAAATCTTGCTATGCAAAGCCTAGTGGCAAGGAGAACATGAGTCACAACTAATCTAAAGTTCGGAGGGATAGCCTCTGTGCCAATGTTCAAAATCACCAGACTCGGTTAGGGGTGTAAGTTGAATCCTAGGATTTATGATTTCATTACAAAGACTGCTGGCCAGAGCTTGGAAGGTTTACTACAAGCCCAAAAGATGTGGTATAGGTTGCCAGTTTGTCCACATTGCCTACAGCAGGGATATGCAATTAGCGGACCTCCAGCTGTTGCCAAACTACAAGTCCCATGAGGCATAGCGAGACTCTGACAGCAGCAAGCATGACACCCAGAGGCAGAGGCATGATGGGACTTGTAGTTTTGCAACAGCTGGAGGTCCGCTAATT
Organism: Rana muscosa; assembly: GCA_029206835.1. Lineage (NCBI taxonomy): Eukaryota > Metazoa > Chordata > Amphibia > Anura > Ranidae > Rana > Rana muscosa. The sequence continues at coordinate 765,320,867 of CM055117.1, forward strand.
GCATATCCATGGCCTACAGCAATAAGGTGAAGTGCTGTTGTGGAATTTGGAAATGTGGTAGGGTGTCAGATACCATCTTAGCATAAGTTTTTGTGACATTTCCCATAGTCCAACACATTTGGTTACAGCATAAATCATTGACATTGCTTTCTTCTATTGGGCAATGGTATTTTAAAAGATATCTCAAGATCACTCTCCCAAGCCAGAATTGGGGGGGACTTAAAAAAATCTGCATTATCTTTATTGGTTACATAGAATAGAGAAATGCCGACTGTAAGTCTGGTGCTGGGTCTAAGAAATTGAGCTATCTTCAATGGCACCTTACATTTGATATCATTTTTTGCCACGATTTTGCAGCGACTTGAAGCAATGCCTATGTATTCTAGAGGTCTATGGACCTCAAGTCACATCAAAGTGGAACAAAAGTAGTGCAGGGGCTACTTTGAAGTCGCTTTGACTTGACGTTGCACAGATATGAACGGTTCTCATTGGAAATCATTGGATACGACTTGTCATGCAACTTTGCAGTCCCAAGTCCCAGGAAAATTTGCACAAGTGGAAACGGAGCCTAAATGAAAAGCGGGTTTTTGTGCATGTGAACTGCATTCTGATGGGCCAACTTCACAGTTAACATTGCTAGCCATCAGATTTGTGGAAACCTAGGCTCAGGGCCGGTTCACACTGCTGTGTGGTGCAAAATCGCATGTGATTTGCAGCGCACTGCAGTGCAAATCACATGAAATGTCCGTGCAATGCGATTTTAGCCATAGAGTTAGTATGGCTGAAATGGTATCGCATAGGACCCTTTTTTTGGTCTGCACCAGAATTGGATCGCATGGGTGTTCACACCTATGTGATCCGATTCATGACCGGAGTGACAGTTCACTGTGCGACATGCGAGCTGAAATGGGGGTGTCGTTAACATTGTATGACACTCCCCAGCAGTTTGCATATGTCAGTGTGAACTGCCGTGCGAGTCGGGTGCAATGCGGGAACCCGCAGTACAATCGCAGGGTTCCCGCATCGCACAAGTGTGAGCTTGGAGCTTGGAATAAATGGCTGGGACTGTAATTGGGTTATGAAAGAAATTATATTGACTGCCTCATATTTAGTATTATCTTTATGGATGTAAATCCCAAAATATCTAAAATGGTCAATAAGTCATAAATTAGTGCATAAAAGATACTTATACGGCTGTAATGGGCCTATGGGGAATGACATGTATGGATAACCAAACACAACTAAGCATATAACCCTCATCCAGGAATGTTCCTCCCTCCCCTCCAGATAAAGAAGACCCCCAGCTGGGAGGACTGCAGGGGGTGATAAGAGGGGACCCCCATCCAGGAAGATAGAAAGTCCCCTCCCTCCCCTACCAGTTAAAGACCCCCAGCTGGGAGGACTGAAGGGGGGTTAATAAGAGGGGACCTCCCTCCAGTTAAATAAGACCCCCCGCTATAAGGAATGAATGGGGTGATAAGGGGGATACTCCCCTTCATCCCCCTCCAGTAAAAAAAAAAACACCATCTGGGAGGACTGCAGAGGGGTTATAAGAGGGGACCTTGCTCGCCCCCCATCTAGTAGAAAGAAAGCACTGGGTAGGAACACTGCAGACAGCTTCCCCCTCCTCCCTCTTAGGTGAATAGTGTGTAGTGACTGAGTGAAGACATCCAGAGACCCGTACACAGCAGCTCGGGTCACAGTGCAGAGAGGGAAGGGGTGACTCACAGTAGCAGAGGAAGAAATCGCCGTACAGCTCCGATGTCTGTGATGGAGCTCTGGCGGGCTGAATGTCACTGCTGCTTCTACTCCTCGCTCTGTCCTCCACGCTGCTGAAACTTGCTTTCAGTGGTGTGTCGGCGAGGGATGGGTGGTGTCAAGGACGGACGGCACAGGCTTCATTACTAATAGTAAATACTACAGTCCATCGCGCCGGAAGCTGTGGCACGATCGACTGCGCCACAAAGGCAGTTTTTGGCTGCAAATGAAGCGCCTCATTTACAATCTCGTGATTGCATAGACGTGGCGCATCCCATAAGCACTGTGTCCGGTGGCCAGTCACAGTGCACATACGGACCTTTTTTTCAAATTTTCTTTTTCTTAAAGGGACATTTTTAAATTATTTTTAATTTTTTTTTTGACTGCTGCCACTGCCCAAGGTCTAAGATATATGAGTTCAATTAATTCACCTTATAATATGAAGTTCCATTAAAGAGATAGAGGGACTGATACACTGATGCCAAAGAATCAGTCACCTGCCTAAGCATAAGTATGATGTCATCTGCAAAGGTGCTAATTACATGTTCACGTTCTCCAATTGTAAAACCAGGGGTGAAAGGGGTGAAAGTGGACACCCCTGGGGGTTGAGAGAGCATCCCTGAGGAATACACTCTAGCTAAAGGGGATGTATATAACGCCAGAATTGCTGATAGGATGTGGCCAGAGAAACCAAATTTCGAGAGTGTTTTACTGAGGTAACCCCAGTGCATCCTAACAAACTGTCAGGGCTGGGCTCAGCCCTTCCTTCTCAGAGCTTTGTGGTCAGCTGTCGGTTAATTGCCAGTAGACATGTGCATTCGTTTTCGTCCGAATGCATTTTCGCCCAAATTTCGGGGATTTTCACGTTCGTTTTAACAAACGATAACGAACATGCAGAATCCGAAATCCAAAAGATCCGACAAAAAAAATGCTTTATTTTCATTTTGTTGTGACAACAGTTCGATACAGATAGAAGATTCGACATGACGGTGACAATAGCGATCTGTTTCTATCGAACCTGCAGTTGAATGTGCCTAACCTAACTCTATTAGTCCAAGATTATTCAACAAGATTTGAGATAGAGAGAAAAGATTTGACGTTATAGAGACATGAAGATTCGACGAAGCAGCTAAAAACATACGATCGCCGCGAGCAGACATTTATGGTCAAATGCTACACCCATAGGCTATAGAAGAATTCTAATGTTGCTTGACTAGTAATAATAATTAATAAATATAATTATTACTAGTCATACAACATTAGAATTCTACTATAGCTTGTGGGTGGAGCATTCGACCGGAAATGTACGATTGCGGCGTTTTACAGTTTAACTGCTTTGTCGAATCTTCTTAGAACATTCAACAGACACCATAAGCCTTCAATTGACAGATTCGACCTTAATTAATTCGAATTTTCAGACTAATGCATTTTTTAACTAAACAAAATAATTAAAAACGAATTTCGAGACTAACTAAATAAATTCATTTTTTGGACGAAAACGAAATTCCGAAATGAAATATTTCAGTGTGCACATGTCTAATTGCCAGTACTCTTCATTCCACAGTGACTCATCTGGTCTTCATTTCCTGCTTGTCAGTAGGGATGAGCCGAACACCCCCCGGTTCGGTTCGCACCAGAACCTGCGAACGGACCGAAAGTTCACGCAAACTTTAGAACCCTATTAAATACAATGGACGCGAAAGTTCGAAATCTAAAGTGCTAATTATAACGGCTAATATGCATGTTAATGTCCTAAAAAAGAGTTTGGGGACCCGGGTCCTGCCCCAGGGGACATGTATCAATGCAAAAAGAAGTTTTAAAAACGGTAGTTTTTTCAGGAGCAGTGATTTTAATGATGCATAAAGTGAAAAAAAAAAGTGAAATATTCCTTTAAATATCGTACCTGGGGGGTGTATAAAGTATGCCTGTGAAGTGGCACGTGTTTCCCGTGTTTAGAACTGTCCCTGCACAAAATGACATTTCTAAAGGAAAAAAAAACATTTAAAACTGCTTGCGGCTTTAATGTAATGTCTGGCCCCGGCAATATGGATGAAAATCATTGAGAAAAATGACATGGCTATCCCATAACCCCCCTCCCCCACCCTACCCCAGCCCATTACCAGCCCCTTTGGGTCTTCTATGGATATTAAGGGGAACCCTGCACCCAAAATAAAAAAAGGCCCTATATACTCTGAACAGCAGTATACAGGTGGTGCAAACAAGACACGGACTGTAGGTTTGTTCTTAAGTAGAATATGTTTGTAATTTGGAACAGGTACATTTTTAAGTGTAGCTCTAGCCCAAAAATCTATTTTTAAGCTTTTTGGAGAACATGGGGAAGGGTTAATACCCCTGTAACATTTGTTTTGCTGTCTGTGGACCTGTTCAGAACATTTCACCTCACTTTCCATCCCAATGACAAATGTTTTTGGAAAATTTGGGGTTTTTATTGAAACAAGGATTGGTGACAAAGCATCAGTAGAGAGGAGACACCTTTTTCCCATATTAACTCTTACAGGAGAGAATTTCCCTTCCTAGGGGTAGATTTCCTCTCACTTCCTGTTGTCTCCTTCCGTTTGCAAGTAGGAGTCGTTTGTAAGTTGGATGTTTGAAGGTAGGAGCCTGCCGTATAAACTCTGCAGAAATTTGCCCCTTAGGTGTTGGTGTTGCCACAACACTGTAAGCCCTCACAGTTACTCTTGGTGGGCGCTGGAACGCCCTGCTGTGAACTATTATATCAGGAATTGTAATTACATGCCATTGTTGAACAGTGGTAAGAAAAATTGGGCTTTTGGTGGTGGTGCTCGTGCCACAACACTGTAAGCCCTCACAGTTACTCTTGGTGGGCGCATGAATGGGCCCTGCTGTGAATTATTAGATCAAGAATTGTAATTGCATGCCCCTGTTGAACAGAGGCTGAAAAATTGGGCCTTTGGTGGTGGCGGTGGTGCTGGTGCACAAGACTGTAAGTTCTCACAGTTACTCTTGGTGGGCGCAGAAATGGGCCCAGCTGTGAAATATTAGATCAAGAATTGTTATTACATGCCCCTGTTGAACAGGGGCAGAAAAATTGGGCATTAGGCACTGGTGCTGGTGCCACAACACTGCAACCCCTCACAGATACTGTACTTAGAGCACAGCAATGAGCCCTGTTGCAAAGTATTAGATCAAGAATTGTAATTACATGCCCCTGTTAAACAGGGGCAGAAAAATTGGGCCTTAGGCACTGGTGCCAAAACACTGCAACCCCTCACAGATACTGTACTTGGAGCGCAGCAATGAGCCCTGCTGCAAAGCATTGCATAAAAAATTGTAAATACACGCCCCTGTTAAACAGGGGCTGAAAAATTGGGCCTTAGGTACTGGTGCTGGTGCCACGACACTGCAACCTCTCCCAGATACTCTAGTTGGAGTGCAGGAATGAGCCCTGCTGCAAAGCATTGCATCAAAAATTGTAATTACATGCCCCTGTTAAACAGGGGCGGAAAAATTGGGCCTTAGCCACTGGTGGCGGCACCCAGAACCAAAAATGTTCTTCCAAGCTATCAGCAGGATCATTGAGGAGGAAGAGGATAGTCAGTCAACATAACAGGACAGTCACTCAGCATCAGCCTAGGCAGTTTTGAAGGGATGTGAAAAATATTCGGTTACATCAGCTTCAGGTGCTTGGTAGCTGGTGGTGATCCAAGTCTGATTCATCTTTATGAAGGTCAGTCGATCAACCGAGTCGGTGGACAGGCGCACCCTGTGATCGGTTACAAAGCCTCCAGCAGCACTGAATTTGCGTTCCGAAAGAACGCTGAATGCAGAACAGGCCAGTAGCTCAATTGCATACTGTGCAAGCTCTGGCCAGTGATCCATCCTCAAGACCCAGTAAGCCAAAGGATTTTCGGTGGGAAAGGTGTCCAAGTCTGACCTTGCCCCTAGGTATTCCTGGACCATGTAAATCAGACGCTGGCGATGGTTGCTTGAACCGATCATACCTTGGAGCTGCGGACTAAAAAATTGTCTGAACGCATCGGTCAGACGGCCACCTTCTCCACCGCTCCTTCTGTGACTGACCAAAGCCTCAGCAACTCATTGTCCAGGACCAGGAGTTTGTAACCTCCCAGTCTCTGGGAACGCGTTGCACAGACCTTTCTGCAAGGCCTCCCGGAGATGTCTCATCCTCTGCTCCCTCTGCGACGGCAAGATAAGGTCCGCAACCTTACCCTTGTACCGTGGATCAAGGAGAGTGGCCAGCCAGTAATGGTCCCTCTCCTTGATCCGAAGAATACGAGGATCCTTCCGCAGGTTTTGCAGAATCAGGGAGGCCATGCAGCGTAGGTTAGCTGAGGCATTCGGTCCGGAGTCCTCTGGGTCACTAAGCACGACATGATCTGCAGCCACCTCCTCCCAGCCACGTACAGGTCCACGGGTTTCTTGGGACTGTAAATCATCCCTAAAAGACTGCTGCTGCTGATGCTGAGTACCAGGCTCCACCTCCATGCTGACACAATCCTCCTCCTCGTCCTCTTCCTGTGTGATGGGTGGGACAGAAGGAACACTGTCTGGATAAAGGGAGCCTTGAGAGGCAAGGAAGTCCTCCTCTTCCTGCCTCTGTTCTGCCTCAAGTACCCTGTCCATTATTCCACGCAGCGTATGCTCCAACAGGTGGACAAGAGGTACAGTGTTACTGATGCATGCACTGTCACTGCTCACCTTCCTCATGGCCTCCTCAAATGGTGCCAGGACAGTGCATGCATCCCTGATCATGCCCCACTGGCGTGGTGAAAAAAAACGAGCTCCCCTGACCCTGTCCTGGTGCCGAAGTCGCACAGGTATTCATTGAAGGCCCTCTGCTGCGTGTGCAGCCGCTGCAGCATGGCCAACGTTGAGTTCTACCTGGTGGGTATGTCACATAAAAGGCGGTTCTTGGGCAGGTTCAACTCCTTTTTCAGCTCAGCCAGCCGAGCACTGGCATTATATGATCGGCGGAAATGCACATAGACTTTCCTGGCCTGCCTCGGGACATCCTGTAAGCCCGGGTACCTGCCCAAGAACTGCTGCACCATCAGGTTAAGGATGTGAGCCACACAGGGCACATGGGTTAGTTGTCCCTGTCGGAGGGCGGAGAGGAGGAAGAAGAGGAGGTGGTGGAGGAGAGAGGTGTGTCACCACCAGTAGTAGCATTTTGGAGGCGTGGTGGCGGAACAACCTCTAACACTTCTGCACCTTGTCCTGCATCCTTCCCAGCTGCTAAAAGAGTGACCCAATGGGCCATGAAAGATAGGTAAAGTCCCTGTCCATGCCTGCTGGACCATGAGTCAGCGGTAATATGCACCTTACCACTTACCGCCCTGTCCAGTGAGGCATGGACATTGCCTTCCACATGCCGGTAGAGAGTCGGAATCGCCTTCCATGAGAAAAAGTGGCGTTTGGGAACCTGCCACTGAGGAACCGCACATTGTACAAACTCACGGAAGGGGGCCGAGTCTACCAACTGAAAAGGCAGCAGTTGAAGTGCTAACAATTTAGCCAAGCTAGCATTCAACCACTGGGCATGTGGATGGCTGGGAGTGAACTTCTTTCGACGGTCCAGCAGCTGGGGCAGGGAAATTTGCCTGCTACAATCAGACGTCGGTGTACTGCTAGCAGAGTGCCCGCAAGTACTTGTCTGTGACATACCTAAATCTACACCTTCATTCCTCTCAGTGCAGGTTTCAGAGAGGACTGAAGGTATAGTGGGGCTGGAGATCCCAGCTGATGAGGAGCAAGGAGAGGTCCGCTTTGTTATTTGGTGTGGGTCTTTAAGGTACGCTTGCCAACAAACTGCATGGCAAGTCAACATATGTCTGGTCAAGCATGTGGTGCCCAAGCGGCTGATGTTTTGGCCACGCGAGATACGCTTGAGACATATGTTGCAAATAGCAGCGGTGCGATCTGATGCACTCGAACCACACCAAAGAACTTTTGGAATAATGCGCAGAGGCAGTGCCCTGCACAGGCGGAGCCATGCGGTGTGATTCAGTTGGTGTGCTGCCCTTAAGCTGGCCCCCGGAGGGCATCCTGCCTTGTTGGAGATGTGCCTCCTCCTCCTCTCTCCTATCAGGCACCCACGTGGAGTCAGTGACCTCATAATCCCCTCCCTCTTGATCACTGGAGCAAACCTGGCAGTATGCTGCAGCTGGTGGAACATGACTGCCAGATTGCTGTCCTTCTTGAGCATCCCCTCTCTCTGTGCTCACGCTACTGCCTTCCTCTAGCTGGGTATCATCATCAGAGCCTTCAAAACGCTGGGCATCCTCCTGGAGCATGTACCCAACACTGTGCTCAAACAGTTCGGGGGACTCCTCAGGAGGACATGGTGGGTCTAGGGAAGGAGTGACTGATGACATTGATACGAGGGAAGAGGACGCATTGGCAGCTGCTTTACCCTGAGCCTGGGTGAGAGAGGATGAGGAGGATGAGGAGGGCTTGGTCATCCACTCTACCAAGTCTTCGGGATGATGCGGCTCAACACGTCCAGCTGCCGAAAATAAGGACACGCGTGTCCCATGGCCACGAGCTGATGACGATGCACCGCATCCACGACCCTAGACACAGAGCCTGCTTGCCCTCTTTTATTGGCTTGTGACTGTCTGCCTCTCCTTGTTGGCCTTCCAGACATACTAATGGCCTGCAGGGAGATGGGAAAACCAGTAATAAGGGGTAGCTTCAGGTGTATACTGTGCAGGAGGCACCTACACCCACTGTAACTGCTTGCGGATGCCTGTGTTACACAACAGAACACCAGCAATAAGGGGTAGCTTCAGGTGTATACTGTGCAGGAGGCACACTACACCCACTGTAACTGCTTGCAGATGCCTGTGTTACACAACAGAACAACACCAACACCAGCAATAAGGCGTAGCTTCAGGTGTATACTGTGCAGGAGGCACACTACACCCACTGTAACTGCTTGCAGATGCCTGTGTTACACAACAGAACAACACCAACACCAGCAATAAGGGGTAGTGTCAGGTCACCTGTGGCCAGATGACAGGTGCACACCGTAGGGGGACAGGAGTGCACCGCAAGATAGTGAACCCTATGGCTGACTGCTGCGGATAGGAAACTGGGTGGTTGTGGAAAGCGGGACCAGAGGAGCAAAACCTGGGATCCTACAGGAAGCTAGAGCCAAGATTCCCCAGGGCGCGGAGTCTAAGACCCAGCAGGTCTTCTCCAGAGCCTCTAGTGGTGAGGATGTTATGCTGCAGGCTAGGTCCAGGTCGCGGCCCCTTTAGTCTCCTAGCTCACGCCCCGTAGGATAAGGGGAATAGAGGGGAAGCAGCAGCACAAGATACAAGAATAACGAATAACAAGCCGAAGGTCAAGGGCCACAAGCAGACAAGGATAACGAAGGACAAGCCGAAGGTCAAGGGTCACGAGCAAACAGGGATAGTCGGGGACAAGCCAATAACGTAACAGAGAGACAGACGTAGCACACAGCAGGCAGGAACCCAAACACACAATGCTAACAAACACGTTCATCAGCAAAGCAGGCTTGCAGTGCACAGGTTAATATAGTGTTCTGTGATAGGGCCTGGGGTGGAGTCTGGCTGGGAGGAGATTATAAAGGAAGCCAGGTGAAGGGGGTCTGGTCTCTAAGATGAACACATGAGGAGGAAAGGTAAGATGGCAGACAGACATTAATGCATATCCATGACAGTACCCTCCCTCTTACGAGGTCTCCCCCTTCCCCGTCTGGGCCCAGGTTTGGAGGGAAACTTCAGATGAAACTCCTTTAACAGACGAGGTGCAAAGACCTCAGATGCAGTGATCCAAGACCTCTCCTCAGGACCAAACCCCTTCCAATGAACGAGGTACTGAAGAACGCCTTTACAAAGTCGGGAGTCCAGAATTTGACTGACCTTGTACTCCTGATTATCCTCAGAGACAGGCGCCACGGTAGGGAGAGAACAAGAGAATTTATTGAGGACTAAAGGCTTCAGAAGGGCAACATGGAAGGAGTTAGTGATTTTAAGGCTCTTAGGAATCTGGAGTTTGAAACAAACTGGATTCAGTTTAGCAGTAACAGTGTATGGACCGATGAATCGTGGAGCAAACTTCAGAGAAGGAACTCGGAGCTTGATGTTCCTGGTGGAGAGCCAGACTTTGTCCCCTGGCTGAAGAGAAGGCGGTTTACGCCTGCGGCGGTCAGCAAAGCCTTTGAATTTTTCAGCAACTGCCCGGAGGGAATCATGAACGTCACCCCAAACAGAATTGAGAGACTTCTGAACCGAAGCCAAAGCTGGAATATCTGGAGAACAGGTCATGGGAAGAGGAAGTTGAGGGTGTTTTCCATAAACAGTGAAAAAGGGTGTCTTCTGCGAGCTGGTATTCACATGATTGTTATGGGAGAATTCTGCCCACGGAAGTGGAGAGGACCAATCGTCATGATGAGAAGACACAAAGGTGCGAAGAAAGACCTCTAACTCCTGATTAACCCTCTCAGTCTGTCCATTGGATTGAGGGTGGTAGGAAGAGGAAAAATCCAAGACAATATTGAGGGATTTGCAAAAGGCTCTCCAAAAACGAGACGTAAATTGGACTCCCCTGTCGGAAACAATATGAGAAGGAACCCCATGGAGGCGGAAAATTTCTCGAATAAAAATGGGAACCAAGGCAGGAGCATAAGGAAGACCAGGAAGAGGAACAAAATGAGCCATCTTGGAGAACCGATCGATTACCACCCAAATGACTGTATTATTCTCAGACAGTGGGAGGTCGGTGATAAAACCCATGGCAATATGAGCCCAGGGCTCCTTAGGAATGGGCAAGGGCATGAGGAGACCAGCAGGAGCTTGTGTGGAGGATTTAGACTGAGCACAGACATGACAAGCCTTAACGTAGTCTTTGACATCTGAGCGGAGATTAGGCCACCAGTAGTGATGACTAATGAGTAAGAAGGATCGGAGGAATCCAGAATGACCTGCCACCTTGGAATCATGTCCCCAACGAAGGATCTTAGCTCTTAGCTCAGTGGGGACAAAGGTCTTACCAGGCGGAATCTTTGACTTCAGGGTGGTAGAGTGGGCAGCAATGCGCGAGGTTGGAATGATCGGCTCAGGTTCAGGGGCGGACTCCTCGTCAAAAGTGTCAAATGACCTAGAGAGCGCATCAGCCCGACCGTTGCAGGAACCAGGTTTGTAAGTAATCGTGAAATTAAATGGGCAAAGAAGAGACTCCACCTGGCCTGTCTAGGATTCAGACGTTTAGCATTCTGTAGATACTGTAAATTCTTGTGGTCAGTAAAGATCGTTATGGAGTGAAGGGAACCCTCCAAGAGATGACGCCACTCCTCTAACGCCAATTTAATCGCGAGAAGTTCCCGATCACCGATGGCATAATTCCTCTCTGCCTGAGAATTTTTTTTGGAGAAGAACGCACATGGTTGACGTCTCTTCTCAAAGAATTGAAGAAGCACAGCTCCCACCCCCATTGAGGAAGCGTCCACTTCAATAAAAAATGCATAAAGCGATAATAGGCGCGGCAATGGAAGAGTAATTCCTTATGAACTGCCTATAATAATTTGTGAAGCGCTGTGTGGCCTTGAGGCTAGCAGGAAGAGGCCAGTTGGTAATAGCCAAGACCTTCGCAGGATCCATACGAAGACCCGAACATGAGACAAAGCACCCCAAAAACAGGACCTCAGAACTAGAGTTGAGCGGACACCTGGATGTTCGGGTTCGACGGGTTCGGCCGAACTTCGGAAAAAAGTTCGGGTTCGGGACCGAACTTTAACCCGAACCCGGACCCGAACCCGAACCCCATTGAAGTCAATGGGGACCCGGACTTCTAAGGACTAAAAAGGCTCTAAAAAAGTAATGGAAAGGGCTAGAGGGCTGAAAATGGCAGCAAAATGTTGTTAAGAGCATGGCAAGTGCTCTGCAAACAAATGTGGATAGGGAAATAACTTAAAATAACATAAAAAAAATATGCTGGAGGCCCCCTTTTCAGCAGAAGAGGTACGGGGAGTCATTAAGAACCTCAGAAACTCAACGGCATGATGCCACACATATGGTGGGAATGCCCCAGAATACGCCCTTTCTGGAATAAATTATTCAATTTAATGGATAAGCTAGTGGGAAAATAAAATACTTTGAAATAAAAATGTAGCGGGGTGCTAAATTTAAGGGAAGTGTTTGAGTGGTAAATAGGCTCAAACACCCTAATTCTGTAGGATTCATGGACCATTTTGTCCTCGGGGGACAGTATTGGTGTGCAGTTCCCTGCGACCTACAGGTGGCGCTGCCATGGTAGGCTAGGGTTGAACCGTCGATACAGTGCTGTGCCTTTTGTGTCCCCTCTTGGCAGTAGTACAGCGGGGCGGGGAACCTGCTGTGCATGCCGGGAGAGCATATAAAAGGGGCAGACCTTTGGCCTGGGGGCTGATGTCCAGTGGGGTCCACGCCCAGGTGCCTTCGGCCTGGGTGCATGTGTTCCTGTTCCATCTCGGGTACCTTTAGCCCGGGGTGAGGTACTATCCTGGAGTTCCTGCTGCCCTGGGTATGGAGGCCTAGGTGCGGGAGTAAAGCCTGGAGTCTAGAGCCTTCGTCTGGAGTCCGCTAAGGGTCGAGGAGTCTTAGGGTGCCGCCTCGTGTAGGGGACCATGTTCCAAGGGAAGGGAGGATCATTCTGATGGACCGATGCCGGAGTCACGGTGAAGGAAGGGTCTGTTGACTCCCTGGAGAGATGTCTTCCCCTTGATATGGGCTAGGTTCATAGAAGGAGAAGCTCAAGGTCATCTTGACTGTATCAGAGGCCTTATTCACCCGGCCCGTGGCAGGGGCCTTATACACCCTGGTCTGTGGCAGAGACCAAAGTTCTCCAGGTGCGTGGCAGGGGCCTTGTACACCCGGTCTGTGGCAGAGACCAACCTCAAGGTCTGTGGCAGAGACTGTGCACCTAAAACTGTTTGAGAAACCTAAGCAGTGAAGTGAATGTGCTACGTTTGTGCCTGGACCTCCTCCACACCTTAAGCTGTCCTGTTTCTTTGCTCTAACCTTTTCTATCCGAGTAGAGTTTATTTTGCCATGAGAGAATAAGAGTTGTAATTTCAGCTGGTGTGGACATTGACTTTACTGGGAATTAAAGGACTTGCCTCTACCTACAGTAGAGGTGAGAATCATCCTCTGGAGGAGTTTTGACTCCGGCTGTGGACACGACCCGTCAAGTACACCGCTCAACCTCTTTATATAGGAGGGTACGGGCTGGTAGTGCGGTGTGCCTTTCTCCCTCCTGCGAGGAGCCAACAACATAAAGGCAGGTAAGGGGGAAGGGATCTGTGTGCTACAAAAAAATCTAATAAAAATTATAATCTTGACCTAGGAGGACGAGGTCCATATGGAGTAGGAGGTTGAGGTGGCGGTGGATGTGGCTGTGTAGGTGGAAGCGGCGGTGGAGGAGGACGAGGTAGCCAACACTGGTTCAAAAATACAACAATGGCTGGGTAAGGCCTGTGATGTGTCGAATTCTGTCCCCCGTCAAATAGTGTCCACCCTGTACTGCGCTTGCTCAGTATGTAGGACAAGGGGATTTCGAAAATCTCCCAAGATGAACGGTGCCTGCGTGGTGAGTTCAGGTGAAGGCCACACCATCCGTGGTTCAAGCCGAGCCAAGTGAGGCCGTGCCCGAAGCGTGGCGATCGAACCGAGCCCGTGAGGGGCCCTGTTACTATGTGCTACCGTATGTCCACTTGGATGGTGGGGCTTGAACCTGCACTCACAGCGCAGGCGCCGTTCATCTTCGGAGATTTTGTGAATCTCCTTGTCCTTTGTACTGCGCAAGCGCTGCGCCTTCGCAGTATGGGCCGGACACAATCCGATGGCCGGACAGTTTTTGTCACAACACCGGTATACATGTCTATTCTGCACAAGGTACGGACAAGTCCTGTGGGATCCATGCCTGGTTAATTTTAATGAACGTGAGCTTGTCCACATTGGCTCTGGACAGGCGGCTGCGTTTGTCTGTGATAACGCCCCCTGCCGTGCTAAATACACGTTCAGATAATACACTGGCTGCCGGGCAGGCCAGCACCTCCAAGGCATAAAGGGCAAGCTCAGGCCATGTGCCCAATTTGGAGACCCAGAAGTTAAAGGGGGCAGACCCGTCATCCAGTACGTGTAGGACTGTGGACACATACTGCTCAACCATGTTGGTGAAATGCTGCCTCCTGCTAAGACGTTCCATCTCAGCTGGTGGTGCTGGTTGTTGTGGCGTGCTGACAAAGCTTTTCCACATTTCAGCCATGCTAACCCTGCCTTCTGAGGTGCTGCTGGTGCCCCGGCTGCGTTGGCGACCTCTTCCTCCTCCTCTGCCTTTGCCTTGTGCTTCCACCGTATGCCCGCTGTCAGGTGGGAATGCCACCAGCAGCGCGTCTACCAGCGTGCGCTTGTACTCGCGCATCTTACGATCCCGCTCCAGTGAGGGAATTAAGGACGGTACGTTGTCCTTGTAACGGGGATCCAGCAGGGTGGCCACCCAGTAATCAGCACCAGTTAAAATGTGGGCAACTCGGCGGTCATTGCGGAAACACTGCAGCATGTAATCGTTCATGTGTGCCAGGCTGCCCAGAGGCAAAGAAAAGCTGTCCTCTGTGGGAGGTGTATCGTCTGTGTCCTCTGTATCCCCCCAGCCACGCACCAGTGATGGCCACGAGCTTGTCTGTGTGCCACCCTGCTGTGAAAATGGCTCCTCCTCCTCCTCCTCCATCTCCTCCTCCACCTCGTCATCCTCCAGAACTGTGCCCTTTCTGCTAGACAATTGTGTACCTGGCGTTTGTTGGTGCAGGAACCCACCCTCGTAGCCACTTGTGAAAGACTGGCCTGAAAGCCTTTGAAATGATCCCGCTTCCTCCTCCTCCTCCTCATCCTCCTGTGCCACATCCTCTTCCATCATCGCCCAAAGCGTTTTTTCAAGGAGGCATAGAACTGGGATAGTAACACTGAGAACGGCGTCATTGGCACTGGACATGTTGGTGGAGTACTCGAAACAGCGCAACAAGGCACACAGGTCTCGCATGGAGGCCCAGTTATTGGTGGTGAAGTGGTGCTGTTCCGCAGAGCAACTCACGCGTGATTGCTGCAGCTGAAACTCCACTATCACCTGCTGCTGCTCGCACAGTCTGGCCAGCATGTGCAAGGTGGAGTTCCACCTTGTGGGCACGTCACATATGAGGCGGTGAGCGGGAAGGCCGAAGATACGCTGCAGCGCTGACAGGCGAGCAGCAGCAGGGTGAGAACGCCGAAAGTGCGCACACACAGCCCGCACTTTCTGCAGCAGCTCTGGCATATTGGGGTAATTTTTAAGGAACCTCTGGACCACCAAGTTCAGCACATGCGCCAGGCAAGGGATGTGCGTCAAACCGGCTAGGCCCAGAGCTGCTACGAGATTTCGCCCATTATCGCACACCACCAGGCCGGGCTTGAGGCTCACTGACAGCAACCACTCATTGGTCTGTTGTTCCATGTCCCTCCAAAACTCCTGCGCAGTGTGGGGTTTTTCCCCCAAACAGGAAAGTTTTAAAACTGCCTGCTGTCGTTTACCCCTGGCTGTGCTGAAGTTGGTGGTGAAGGTGTTACGCTGACCGGATGAGGAGGCGGTAAAGGATGAGGAAGCGGAGTAGGAGGAGTTAGCAACAGGAGGCAAACTGAAGCGCCCTGCAATCCTCGGTGGTGGAAGGACATGCGCCAAACTGCTATCTGCCTCAGGCCCAGCCGCCACTGCATTTACCCAGTGTGCTGTTAGGGAGATATAACGTCCCTGACCGTGCTTACTGGTCCACGCATCCGTAGTTAGGTGGACCTTGCCACAGATGGCGTTGCGCAGTGCACACCTGATTTTGTCCCCCACTTGGTTGTGCAGGGAAGGGATGGCTCGCCTGGAAAAGTAGTGGCGGCTGGGCACGACGTACTGTGGGACAGCCAATGCCATCAGGCTTTTAAAACTCTGCGTCTCCACCAGACGGAATGACAGCATTTCAAAGGCCAGGAGTTTTGAAATGCTGGCATTCAGGGCCAGGGATCGCGGGTGGCTAGGGGGGTACTTCCTCTTCCGCTCCAATGTTTGGGAGATAGAGAGCTGAACGCTTCCATGGGACATTGTGGAGATGGTTGGTGACCCAGGTGGTAGTGTTGCTGGCAGATCCTCTGTTTGCGGGGTGGCAGGTGCCACTGTCACTACAGAGGTGGATGAAGAGGCCGAGACTGCAGCAGAAGAGGAAGCAGGAGGAGCCAGAGACCTTTCTTGGTTTTTGAGGTGTCTACTCCACTGCAGCTCGTGCTTTGCACTTAGATGCCTGGTCATGCAGGTTGTGCTCAGGTTGAGAACGTTTATGCCTCGCTTCAGGCTCTGATTGCACAGCGTGCAAACCACTCGTGTCTTGTCATCAGCACATTGTGTGAAGAACTGCCACGCTAGGGAACTCCTTGGACCTGGCTTTGGTGTGCTCGGTCCCTTGCTGCGTTGGGCAGTAGCATACATACTGTCTAGCTGACAGACGCTCCGCTTTTGCACCCTGCTCCCTCTTCTGCTGTGCTGGTGGCTCTGTGCGACCACCGCCTCTTCCTCCAAACTACACTGGTCACCTGCATAACGTTGATTCCATGTGGGGTCGAGGACCTCATCGTCCTCCACATCATCTTCCACCCAGTCTTCACCCCTGCCCTCCTTGTCTGTCTGCACAATTGCGAAAGCAGCAGCAGTTGGCACCTGTGTTTCGTCATCATCCGAGACGTACTGCGATGGTCCTCCCATGTACTCATCATGAAACATAAGTGGTTGGGCATCGGTGCACTCAATCTCTTCCACTTCTGGGGCAGGGCTAGGTGGATGGCCCTGGGAAACCCTGCTAACAGAGTCATCAAAAAGCAGAAGAGACTGCTGCATGATTTGGGGCTCAGACTGCTTGGCTGATTTGCAAGGGGGTGAGGTGAAAGACTGATGGACATGGGTTTCAGGTGCCAACTCTGATCTTTCATCAGAAGAGTGGGTGGGAGACAATGTGAAGGAACCCGAGGCACTGTCAGCAACCCAATCTACTATCGCCTGTACTTGTCCTGGCCTAAACATTCGTACAGCCTCATTAGGCGCGACAAAATACCGCCGCAGGCTCGGTCGCCTACTCGCACCTGAGGAAGGTGTTTCACTTGTGCGTGTATCTGGCACAGATCCACCACGTCCTCTCCCTGCAACAGGAGCTCCACCAGCAGCACCACGACCGGGTCCACCACGTCCCTTTGACCTTCTCCTCATATTTTCCAAATTTAGGATCTTGCCCTAAATGGGTGTTTTTGGAAGAGCAGAACACACCCACAGTACGTAACTGCTGAATCGCACAGCTACAGAACTGCAGAAAATGCTATTCAAAAAAATGTTGTTTTTTTAGTATAGCACAGTAGGAGAAAACTATATAGAAATTGTTTATTTCACACTAATCCACATATGTATAACACACTGCAAACTATTTTTTGTGCCCTAAATGGCATTTTTTGGAAGAGCAGAACACACCCACAGTACGTAACCGCTGAATCGCACAGCTACAGAACTGCAGAAAATGCTATTAAAAAAAAATGTTTTTTTTTAGTATAGCACAGTAGGAGAAAACTATATAGAAATGGTTTATTTCACACACCTCCACATATGTATAACACACTGCAAACTATTTTTTGTGCCCCTAAACGGCGTTTTTTGGAAGAGCAGAACACACCCACAGTACGTAACCGCTGAATCGCACAGCTACAGAACTGCAGAAAATGCTATTCAAAATTTTTTTGGTTTTTTTAGTATAGCACAGTAGGAGAAAACTATATAGAAATTGTTTATTTCACACACCTCCACATATGTATAACACACTGCAAACTATTTTTTGTGGCCCTGAATGGCTCTTTTTGCAAGCGTACATTAACCACTTCCCGCCCCGTCAATAGCAGATTGACGTCCGGGAAGTGGTTCAGTTATCCACACTGGACGTCATATGACGTCCTGCGGGATAACAGCCGCCGCGCGGCCGGGGGGGCGCGCATCGCGGCGATCGGTGGAGCGGTGGGTCAGTCTGACCCACCGCTACACTGATCTCGGTAAAAAGCCTCCGTCTGAGGCTTTTTACCACGTGATCAGCCGCGTCGAATCACGGCTGATCACAATGTAAACAGGAAGAGCCGTTGATCGGCTCTTCCTCACTCGCGTCTGACAGACGCGAGTAGAGGAGAGCCGATCGGCGGCTCTCCTGACAGGGGGGGTTCGCGCTGATTGTTTATCAGCACAGCCCCCCCTCGGATACCCACACTAGACCACCAGGGAAGCCCCCAGGACCACCAGGGAAGCCCCAATCATGTGGATGACATGTAGTAAAAAAAAACATAAAAAAAATGCCAATCAGTGCCCACAAATGGGCACTGACTGGCACTTTCACAATGTGTGGTGGCTGGCATTGCTGGGCACCAGTGCCACCAATGCCACCTACTAGTGTCCATCAGTGCCACCTATCAGTGCCCATCCGTGCCCATCCGTGCCAATCTGTGCCCACCTATCAGTGCCCGTCCATGCCACCTATCAGTGCCACCCATAAGTGCCCATCAGTGCCGCCTATAAGTGCCCATCAGTGCCGCCTATGAGTGCCAATCAGTGCCGCCTATGAGTGCCAATCAGTGCCACCTATGAGTGCCCATCAGTGCCGCATACCAGTGCCACATGTCAGTGCCCATCAGTGCCGCCTATCAGTGCCCATCATCAGTGCCCATCAGTGCCACCTCATCAGTGCCACCTCATTGGTGCCACCTCATCGGTGCCCATCAGTGTCGCCTTATCAGTGCCCTTCAGTGCCGCCTTATCAGTGCCCATCATTGAAGTAGAAAAGGTACTTATTTACAAAAAAAATTAACAGAAACAAAGAAAAACTTTGTTTTTTTAAAAATTTTTGTTGTGCAAAAAATAAAAATCGCAGAGGCGATCAAATACCACCGAAAGAAAGCTCTATTTGTGAGAACAAAATGATAAAAAATTTGTTTGGGTACAGTGTAGCATGACCACGCAATTGTCATTCAAATTGCGACAGTGCTGAAAGCTCAAAATTGGCTTGGGCAGGAAGCTGTATAAGTGGTATTGAAGTGGTTAAAGTGCAATTTTTTTTTTTTTTGCCCTATGGGTCTTTTGGAAAAGAGCACAATAAAGTGCCTTTTTTTTCCCCTAAATGGATCTTTTTCAAAGAGCAGAATACACCCACAGTATGGAAACGGTGTATCTCTCAACGTAATATATGCAGTGCTGGTGCACTGAGCTTGCAGATAAAAGTTAGATTTTCTCTGACACTGGGCTCATGGCAGTGTAAAAAGACTGTGCACTGCAACACAAACAGGTAAACCTATGCAGATCGCTGATTTTAATCTCTGAATCTGGACTCCTATATAATACTGTATATCTCTCTCCCTGAAAGCACCAACAGGAACCTGGCCCTACACTACACTATCTCTCTATCTTTTCCCTCAGATTGCAGAATCAGGACTACCTCATGTATTTTACAATCTCTCCCTATTAGCAACAGCAGCAGCCAAGATCCTCTCCCTATCTATTCTGAAGCAGAGTGACGTATGTGCTGTGTGCCTCTAGCTTATATAGAAGCTGGGTCACATGTTGCACTGACCAATCACAGCCATGCCATTAGTAGGCATGGCTATGATGGCTTCTAAGGGCACACCAGCTAATCAAAAGGTGATTGGCTGGCCCCTGAAGCATTTCTAACTGCGTAATTAGATTGCCGAACCCGAACCCGGACTTTTGCGCAAAGTCCGGGTTCGGGTTCGGGTTTGGGAAAAAGCTAAAGTTCGGTACGGACCCGAACTTTACAGTTCGGGTTCGCTCAACACTACTCAGAACATTAAAAGGAACATTTCTCCAGCTTGGCATAGAGATTGTTCTCTCTAAGACGCTGAAGTACAGTGAGGACATGGTTTCTGTGGACGAGCAGATTTTCAGAAAAGATCAGAATGTCATCCAGATAGATGACAACAAACTGGTACAGCAGATCTCTGAAGATTTCATTGACAAAGTTTTGAAACACCGCTGGGTGTCATGGATATGCAGTAGTGTTTGTCTGTCAGCTTACCTTCCTTCCCATGTGTTCATCTTAGAGGCCTGAGCCCTTTCACCTGGCTTCCTTTATAATCTCCTCCCAGCCAGTCTCCACCCCAGGCCCTATCACAGAACACTATATTAACCTGTGCACTGCAAGCCTGCTTGGCTGATCAACGTGTTTGTTAGGCATTGTGTGTTTGGGTTCCTGCCTGCCGTGTGCTACGTCTGTCTCTCTGTTACGTTATTGGCTTGTCCCCGACTATCCCTGTCTGCTCGTGACCCTTGACCTTCGGCTCGTTCTTTTGTTATCCTTGTCTGCTTGTGGCCCCTGACCTTCAGCTTGTTATTCGGTTCTCTCATATCTTGTGCTGCTGCTTCCCCTCTTTTCCCCTTATCCTACGGGGCGTGAGCTAGGAAACTCCAGGGGCCGCGACCTGGTCCCAGCCTGCAGCATAACATCCTCACCACTAGAGGCCCTGGAGAAGACCTGCTGGGTCTTAGACTCCGCGCCCTGTTTCCTATCCGCAGAAGCCAGCCATAGGGTTCACTACCTCGCGGTGCACTCCTGTCCCCCTACGGTGTGCATCTGTCACCTGGCCACAGGTGACCTTGACACTGGGGCATTACACAAACCAAAAGGCATCACCCGTCTCTAGTGTTGAATGCAGTCTTCCATTCGTCACCCTCCCGTATTTGAATGAGATTGTACGCGCCTCTGAGATCCAACTTGGTGAAAATGGAGGCACCCTTCAACCTAGGAATAGTTCAGATATTAAGGGTAAGGGGTATCAATTTGTAATAGTAACCGCGTTTAAACCTCGATAGTCGATACAGGGTCTTAGGGTGCCATCCTTTTTGGCAACGAAAAAGAACCCTGCCTCTGCAGGTGATGCGGATTTCCAGATGAAACCTCTCTCCAGATTCTCTGCAACATACTCAGACATGGCCTGGGTCTCTGGGATGGACAGAGGGTAGGTACGACCCCTGGGCAGAGTTGCTCCGGGGACAAGATCAATAGCACAGTCAAAGGACCTGTGGGGAGGAAGCACCTCAGCTGATTTCTTACAGAACACATCCCGGTAATCGCTGTATGCAGCAGGAAGATCAGAAGAAACAGAAGTGGTAGCAACCGGAAGTCTCTCTTTGGGGGCCACCTTGAGAAGACATGACGAGAAACATGAGGGACCCCAAGCCAGGACCTGCCCAGAGGCCCAGTCCACATGTGGAGAGTGGAGCTGCAGCCAAGGAAGGCCCAATACAATAGGGGTAGAGGCCTTGGGTAGAATGAGAAAGGATATCCACTCCTGGTGGAGAATCCCTACCGACATCCTAATGGGTAGCGTCTGGAAGCGAATAGGGCCCCCTGGGAGAACAGTGCCATCAATTGCAGAGACTACCAATGGGGTAGCGAGAGGTGAAAGGGTAAGCTTCATAGAAGAAGCAGTTCCCCAATCCATAAAATTGCCGGCTGCCCCTGAATCCAGATATGCAAGGGTTGATTGAGGAGAAGTGCCTACATGAAGGAACACCGGCAGGAGAAGGCGAGAAGGTGATGTTTCAGGGTCCAATACTTCACCTTCCAAATGTATTAGGCCCGAGCGTTTACCGGACAGAAGCGAGCAAAAGTCACGAAAATGACCCTTGCCCCCACAATAGAGGCACAAGCCCAGAGTTCTGCGCCTAGCACGTTCTTCGGGGGTTAGTCTAGTCCGGCCCAGCTGCATAGGTCCCTCAGCAGGCAGAAGATGCTCCACGGGACAAAGGGAGGGGAGCTCAGACTGGATAGGACCCAGAGAGTGCTGGCGTCTTTTTTCTAGTGACCTCTCCTGAAAACGAATGTCGATCTGGTTGCACAAAGAAATTACATCGTCCAGACTGACGGGAATAGCTCTTCCCGC
Source organism: Rana muscosa (assembly GCA_029206835.1). Taxonomy (NCBI): domain Eukaryota; kingdom Metazoa; phylum Chordata; class Amphibia; order Anura; family Ranidae; genus Rana; species Rana muscosa. Next base: position 765,342,616 of record CM055117.1, read on the forward strand.
TAATTCGTCTTTCACTTGGTCAGAGAGGCCATTTAAAAAGGTAGCGACCAGGGCCTCATTATTCCAGCTCAATTCAGCTGTGTGGATACGGAACTGAAGAGCGTATTGTCCCACTGAACTAGCTTCTTGGCGAAGACGTAAGACAGCACTAGCCGCTGAAGAAGCCCGAGCCGGCTCCTCAAAGATGTTCCGAAAGAGCTCCAAGAAGTCGGACAGGATGGAAACCACCAAATCATTCCTTTCCCACAGGGGGGCAGCCCAGGCTAAAGCTTCACTGGAGGGGAGGGAGATGATATAGGCTACCTTAGCCCGATCAGACAGGAAGTTTTGAGGCTGAAGCTCAAAATGAATCGTACATTGGCTGAGAAACCCCCTGCAGGCTTTGGAGTCCCCAGAGAAACGGAACGGAGCTGGCAGTTCTAGTGAGTGTGTTGCTGCGACTGATGCGAAAGGCGCAGCCGCTGGTTGTACTTGAGGTTGCAGATTTGGGGTTCCCAAAGAGGTCTGAAGCTGCTCGAAGCGAGAAGCCAGATCCTGGAGGAATCGTATCACCTGAGTCTGATCTGATTCCTGGGTCTCAAGTCTACGGACTATGCCCTGTAATGGATCATCCGCGGGGAGCGGCCTGTCAGCCGGGTCCATGGCTGATCAAACTGTCAGGTCACCTGTGGCCAGATGACAGGTGCACACCGTAGGGGGACAGGAGTGCACCGCAAGATAGTGAACCCTATGACTGACTGCTGCGGATAGGAAACTGGGTGGTTGTGGAAAGCGGGACCAGAGGAGCACAACCGGGATCCTACAGGAAGCTAGAGCCAAGATTCCCCAGGGCGCGGAGTCTAAGACCCAGCAGGTCTTCTCCAGAGCCTCTAGTGGTGAGGATGTTACGCTGCAGGCTAGGTCCAGGTCGCGGCCCCTAGAGTCTCCTAGCTCACGCCCCGTAGGATAAGGGGAATAGAGGGGAAGCAGCAGCACAAGATACAAGAATAACGAATAACAAGCTGAAGGTCAAGGGCCACAAGCAGACAAGGATAACGAAGGACAAGCCGAAGGTCAAGGGTCACGAGCAGACAGGGATAGTCGGGGACAAGCCAATAACGTAACAGAGAGACAGACGTAGCACACGGCAGGCAGGAACCCAAACACACAATGCTAACAAACACGTTGATCAGCAAAGCAGGCTTGCAGTGCACAGGTTAATATAGTGTTCTGTGATAGGGCCTGGGGTGGAGTCTGGGTGGGAGGAGATTATAAAGGAAGCCAGGTGAAGGGGGTCTGGTCTCTAAGATGAACACATGAGGAGGAAAGGTAAGATGGCAGACAGACATTAATGTATATCCATGACAGGTAGCTTCAGGTCTATACTGTGCAGGAGGCACACTGCACCCACTGTAACTGCTTGCAGATGCCTGTGTTACACAACAGAACAACACCAACACCAGCAATAAGAGGTAGCTTCAGGTGTATACTGTGCAGGAGGCACACTACACCCACTGTAACTGCTTGCAGATGTCTGTGTTACACAACAGAACAACACCAACACCAGCAATAAGGGGTAGCTTCAGGTGTATAATGTGCAGGAGGCACACTACACCCACTGTAACTGCTTGCAGATGCCTGTGTTACACAACAAAACAACACCAGCAATAAGGGGTAGCTTCAGGTGTATACTGTGCAGGAGGCACACTACACCCACTGTAACTGCTGCAGATGCCTGTGTTACACAACAGAACAACACCAACACCAGCAATAATGGGTAGCTTCAGGTGTATACTGTGCAGGAGGCACACTACACCCACTATAACTGCTGCAGGTTAACAAGCAAAGATGACACTGACACTGTCCCTTCCTATCCTGCTCTCTCCCTGCACGCCAACACACTACACCCACTGTAACTGCGCTAGGTTAAGCAAAGATGACACTGACACTGTCCCTGCCTATCCTGCTCTCTCCCTGCACACCAACACACTACACTCACTGTAACTGCGCTAGGTTAAGCAAAGATGACACTGACACTGTCCCTGCCTATCCTGCTCTCTCCCTGCACGGCAACACACTACACAAGGCCGCCTCACTGGCGGCCTTATATATTGTGGGGCGTGTACTAAACCCCCCTAAGCTATAATTGGCCACAGGCATCCTTCCTGCGGCCAATTATGGCTCTCCTCGCTGCCGGCGCTGTGCATTGTGGCCCGTTCGCGCCACACGAATATGGCACGAATGGCCCACAAAGTTCTGGCTTCGCCGAACAGGCGAACAGCCGATGTTCGAGTCAAACATGCGTTCGACTCGAACAGCGAGCTCATCCCTACTTGTCAGCTAGCCCTGCTGGCTATTTAAATTGCCTGGCTGACTTCACTTCTGGTTACTGATCCTGTTGCCTCTACTACGCTGATCTCTGATTCCTGTTTCGGAAGGGGGCCGAGTCTACCAACTGAAAAGGCAGCAGTTGAAGTGCTAGCAATTTAGCCAAGCTAGCATTCAACCGCTGGGCATGTGAATGGCCGGGAGTGAACTTCTTTCGACGGTCCAGCAGCTGGGGCAGGGAAATTGCCTGCTAGAATCGGACGTCGGTGTACTGCTAGCAGAGTGCCCGCAAGTACTTGGCTGTGACACACCTAATTCTACACCTTCATTCCTCACAGTGCAGGTTTCAGAGAGGACTGAAGGTATAGTGGGGTTGGAGATCCCAGCTGATGCAGAGCAAGGAGAGGTCCGCTTTGTTCTTTGGTGTGGGTCTTTAAGGTAGGCTTGCCAACGAGCTGCATGGCAGGTCAACATATGTCTGGTCAAGCATGTGGTGCCCAAGCGGCTGATGTTTTGGCCACGCGAGATACGCTTGAGACATATGTTGCAAACAGCAGCGGTGCGATCTGATGCACTCAACTCAAAAAAGGCCCACACCAAAGAACTTTTGGAATAACGGCCAGAGGCAGCGCCCTGCACAGGTGGAGCTCTGCGGTGTGATTCAGTCGCTGTGCTGCCCTTACGCTGGCCCCCGGAGGGCATCCTGCCTCATTGGAGATGTGCCTCCTCCTCATCCTCCTCCTCCTCCTCCTCTCTCCTATCAGGCACCCACGTGGAGTCAGTGACCACATCATCCCCTTCCTCCTCACCACTGGAACCAATCTGGCAGTATGCTGCAGCTGCTGGAACATGACTGCCAGATTGGTGTCCTTCTTGAGCATCCCCTTTCTCTGCTCTCATGCTACTGCCTTCCTCTAGCTGGGTCTCTTCTTCAGACCCTTCGAAACGCTGGGCATCCTCCTGGAGCATGTACCCAACACTGTGCTCAAACAGTTCGGGGGACTCCTCAGGAGGACACGGTGGGACTAGGGAAGGAGTGACTGATGATGACATTGAGGATGCTTTGGCAGCTGCTTTGCCAGTACCCTGAGCCTGGGTGAGAGAGGATGAGGAGGATGAGGAGGGCTTGGTCATCCACTCTACCAAGTCTTCGGCATGATGCGGCTCAACACGTCCAGCTGCCGAAAATAAGGACAAGCGTGTCCCATGGCCACGTGCTGATGACGATGCACCGCGTCCACGACCAGCACTGTTGTCTCTAGACACAGAGCCTGCTTGCCCTCTTTTATTTTCTCCTGACTGTCTGCCTCTCCTTGTTTGCCTTCCAGACATTCTAAAGGCCTGCAGGGAGATGGGAAAACCAGCAATAAGGTAGCTTCAGGTGTATATTTTGCAAGAAGCACACTACGCCTGCTGTAAGTGCTGCAGATGCCTGCTTGTGTTACACAACAGGAAAACACAGCAATAAGGGCTAGCTTCTGGTTTATATTTTGCAAGAAGCACACTACGCCCGCTATAAGTGCTGCAGATGCCTGTTAGTGTAACACAAAAGAAAAAAAACTACAAGCAATAAGGGGTAGCTTCAGGTGTATAATGTGCAAGAGGCACACTATGCCCGCTGTAAGTGCTGCAGATGCCTGCCTGTGTTACACAACAGGAAAACACAGCAATAAGGCCTAGCTTCAGGTGTATATTTTGCAGGAAGCACACTACGCCTGCTATAACTGCTGCAGATGCCTGCCTGTGTTACACAACAGGAAAAAACAGCAATAAGGGCTAGCTTCAGGTGTATAATTTGCAGGAGGCACACTACGCCTGCTGTAAGTGCTGCAGATGCCTGCCTGTGTTACACAACAGGAAAACACAGCAATAAGGCCTAGCTTCAGGTGTATATTTTGCAGGAGGCACACTACGCCTGCTGTAAGTGCTGCAGATGCCTGCCTGTGTTACACAACAGGAAAAAACAGCAATAAGGGCTAGCTTCAGGTGTATATTTTGCAGGAAGCACACTATGCCTGCTATAACTGCTGCAGATGCCTGCCTGTGTTACACAACAGGAAAACACAGCAATAAGGGCTAGCTTCTGGTGTATATTTTGCAAGAAGCACACTACGCCCGCTGTAAGTGCTGCAGATGCCTGTTAGAGTAACACAAAAGAAAAAAAACTATGAGCAATAAGGGGTAGCTTCAGGTGTATAATGTGCAGGAGGCACACTACGCCCGCTGTAAGTGCTGCAGATGCCTGCCTGTGTTACACAACAGGAAAACACATCAATAAGGCCTAGCTTCAGGTGTATATTTTGTAGGAAGCACACTACGCCTGCTATAACTGCTGCAGATGCCTGCCTGTGTTACACAACAGGAAAACACAGCAATAAGGCCTAGCTTCAGGTGTATGTTTTGCAGGAAGCACATTACGCCTGCTGTAAGTGCTGCAGATGCCTGCCTGTGTTACACAACAGGAAAACACAGCAATAAGGGCTAGCTTCAGGTGTATATTTTGCAGGAAGCACACTACGCCTGCTATAACTGCTGCAGATGCCTGCCTGTGTTACACAACAGGAAAACACAGCAATAAGGGCTAGCTTCAGGTGTATACTGTGCAGGAGGCTTAGCAAAAATATCACTGACACTGTCCCCTGCCTATCCTTCTCTCTCCCTGCACACAAGGTTTAGCAGAATATCACTGACACTGTCCCTGCCTATCCTTCTCTCTCCCTGCACACAAGGTTTAGCAGAATATCACTGACACTGTCCCTGCCTATCCTTCTCTCTCCCTACCCACAAGGTAAATGAACAAATATCACTAACACTGTCCCTGCCTATCCTTCTCTCTCCCTGAACCGTAACACACTACACAAGGCCACCGCGCTGGTGGCCTTTTATAGTGTGGGGCGTGTACTAAACCCCCCTGAGCTATAATTGGCCACAGGCATCCTGCCTGTGGCCAATTATCGCTCTCCTCGCTGCCAGCGCTGTGATTGGCCAAGCATGCGGGGTCACAGTGCATGCTTGGCCAATCACAGCGCCGGGATTGCACTGCGATGGCGCAGTGTATTGTGGGCCGTTCGCGTCACTCGAATTTGGCGCGAACGGCCCAAAACGTTCGATCTTCGTCGAACGATCGAACAGCCGATGTTCGAGTCGAACGTATGTTCGACTCGAACACCGTGCTCATCCCTACTATTCACCATAAATTTGGGGTGTGCAGAACTAAGGAACAGCTCAGAAAACGGTGGTCTGACCTCAAGTTGTGGGAGCCCGACCAATACAAAAGAATAAAGAAAGTTATTGGAAAAAGTAAGTAATTTTCATGTCTTTGAACTTCTGATTATTATTACTTGCATGTTGCTGCATGTGCTTTTCTTTAATGTAGTACAGTTAAAGATAGCAACTTTCAGTAATTGGTCGTAGTAAACCTCTTTCGTACGTTCACTTAATAATACAATGTTTTTGGCTGATACAGCGTTAAATAAATGTTACCATGCCTATTTTGGTGAGATGATTTTTTTTACATGGTTGAATAGATTTTTTGGTAACTATATTTAAAAAATAGAACTGGATGCATTGTAATGTAAGGAGAGAATGCTCAGTAGCACAAGTGTTGGCCAACAGAACAACTTTTTTAGGGTGTCACACACAGGTGAACCAGTGTATATACTTGGGGGTGTTTCCATGTGTGAAACTTGATAAAAATATATATATGTTCCTGTTTTGGTGAGGGATACAATCATGTGTTCAGCTTGGAACTTTGCCAAAACAGACAATTGTACCACACTTCCAAAGAATGTTTCATATTCCTCTTTCAGGCCTCGATTTTTTATTAAATTATTATTTATTAACTAAAGTATACCTTTTCTTGCAATCTCAATAGGGCTTCAAACAGGTTCTAGACATGAGCCTAGGAACCCCACACCTCCAACAAGAGACCCACAACCACATGATGTAGAGGAAGGAGAAGTAGAGGAAGTGGAAACTGGCACCACAACAGGTCAGTGTCATACACCACAGATTCAGGTAATAGATGTAGGCCTGCATATTTATAATACATGTTGCTTTTTACAATTATAGGTGCTGTTCTGCCTGTAGAGCAAGAAAGTTTCACAAGTCACAGTGCCCAGATCCTGATACAATACCTAATGGTCTACTGTCGTGACCTTGAAAAAATAAAGGGAGACTTGATACAGATCAGGCAAAATACCAAGCGGGTGGAGCAAAGGCTCCAAAATATCATGGCTGTGCTTGGGCGGGTTAAATAATAATAAAAAAAAATTACTTTGAAATTGCTTTTGTTTGTAATGTTATTTTTTTGTTTACTATTTTAATAATTGTACATGTTGAACTTTAGAAGTTCCAGTTTGAAAAATGTTTTTAAGCATGCCTGTTCATGCGTTTTAGCCAAAATAATATTTCCTGACAGACTCCATGGCAGACTATGTGTGGGTTAACCCCGCCTCCTCTCCACAGCTATAGGACCCCTTACCCATAAATTTGAGCTCACCTCTACAGACAGGTGTTCCTTTTCTGTCCTCCTCACATGGACCCTTCATCATGCAATTCAGGTGCAGTCCAGGATGTCCGTCGGATCAGGTACCAGTTGTGCGGTGCACCCAGGGCCCAGCTATAAGCGGTCGAGTGGTCTTCGGGCAGTTAATACCCCTATGGTGGAAGGGATGTGGCCCAGTTTACCAGGATGGGCGTAGGACTGGCTGGCAAGGTCTGAAGACTTCTTCATTACCTCCTTGGCAGACCGTTTTTGTGTGTCATCTTGTCTGTGTCCCTCCCTTTTGTGCATCTTTGTTTTTGTTTTGCGCCGTATGTGGAACGCTTCAGCGTTCCAGGACGCCACTTTACTTCCTGCCTCCCGGTCCGCCGCACGTCTGCGCATGCGCAGAGCCGCGATGAAACCGAGGCTTGGTTTTCGCGCATGCGCGGTACGGCGGTGGGTTCAGGGGCCGCACAGGTGCAGTGGGCCGGTCCCCTCGGCGCATGCGCGCAGTGGGACCGGCCGTGACGTCACTACAGCGGGGAATTTAAACCGCTGAGGAGCCCTGTACAGGTGGGATAACCTGTGGGCTTTGATGGCAGCATCCCGGAGCTCGGTTCTGCTGGGACAAGGTAGGCAACATTTTTTAGGCAGTCATGCAAGTGTCTCTTAAAGAGACAGTTTAAAAAAAAAAAAATGTTTTCTTTTTTTTGTGTTGCTTACTTTTTGTCCTAGGTAGTCTCAGAGTTTTGCGTTTGTCTTGCCTCATCATGGACTCTTCTTCACCGCCGTGTGGCCAGCCCTCCCGCACAAGGTATGTGCGGAGTGGGTAGGGGGTTGGTGTCTTTTGTGCCTGTCTGGTGGTTGCTAACGGTTACATCCTGCCCACCTTCCTCCCCCTCCCTTTGTCTGTATTATCTCTTACAGCCCGGCTACTTCAGTTCATCAGTCACAAGACAGGGACCTTGCCAGGCCGCATCAGCATCATCACTCATCATCCAGGTCCAGACGCGACACTACGTCTAGGACCCATCATCATAGGGGACGTTCACATACCCCCTCTAGACATAGGAGACGTTCCCATTCCTCCTCTAGTCACCGCCACCACCACCGCGATGATCGCTCTGACCACAGAGCCTGTTGGGGACGTAAGACCAGAATCCCGTAGGGCAAATCGCTATGCGACCCATGTTATGCCCGAGCGGTTGGTGAGAAAGAGACCGAAAAACAAAACCTTGAGTCTCTTGTGAAACGTGTGGTACATCAATCTATGAAAGAAATAGTTGCCCCCCACACGAGGAGCCAGTCCACCACCTTGTCTGGCTCCTTGGCTGACGAGGCCCAGGAGGATCCCGGCCAATTCCAGCCCCATGATTCCTCCCTTTATTCCTCGCAAGACGAGATGGAGGGAGATGATTCTACGGTGGGATTCAACTACGCTTTAGTCTCTCCACTGATCAAGGCAGTGAAGGAAACTTTGAAGTTGGAGGATACCACTGCCCCCCCAGAAAAACAAAGGAAACTGTTTAAGCAACTGGGGAAAGAACACTCCAATTTCCCACATCCCTCTGAGCTGAAAGGAGTGTTTGAGGAAGAATGGAGCAAAGGAGATAAGAAGGTTTCTATGCTAAGAAAAACCTCTAGACTGTATCCCTTTAAATCTGAGGACATTAAAGCGGTTGTATACCGCAAAACTTTTTTTTTTTTTTCACAACCTGCAAGGCAAAGTCATAATGAGCTAGTATGACTAGCATACTAGCTCATTATCAATCACTTACCTTAGATCGAAGCCCCCGCAGCGGTCCTCGGACACGTCCTCCGTCGCATCCACGATACCCAGAGTGACTTCCGGGTATCGCCGCTCCGGCGCTGTGATTGGCCGGAGCGGCGATGACGTCACTCCCGCGCATGCGCGGGGAAAGGCATGATCCCCGCGCATGCGCGAATTCCGGCAATGTCCGGCAGGCTGCCATTCAAAGAGCCGCCACGCTCAGTGCGCCTGCGCCGTTATCTACGGCGCGCAAGCGCCGTAGATAGCGGTGCACACTTTTTTGCAAATATCTCTGAAACCATGTAGGTCTCAGAGATATTGCAAGCACCTACAGGTAAGCCTTAATGTAGGCTTACCTGTAGGTGCATTTTATATTTGTGGGTATACAACCACTTTAAGCATTTGGAAAATGCTCCCCTGGTAGATGCAGCAGTAATGCGCCTAGCGAAGCATGTCACCCTCCCGCTAGATGACACTGTATCATTTAAAGATGCTCTGGATCGAAAGATCGACCATGACCTCAAAAGAATATATAGCCTGACCGGAACGGCCTGCAAACCAGATTTAGCCCTTGCAGTTACCTCCAAAGCAATGGAGGCCTGGGTGGAAAATGTAGACTCCGTTCTGAAAGGTGTCTCGGAAGAACTGGCTCAAAGTTCAGCAGTGCAAGAACTTAAAATGGCAATCGCCTTCTTGGGGGAAGCTTCAATTGACCTCATCCGTTTACTGGCCAGATCAATGTTGTCCTCGGTCATGGCCAAACAAGTACTGTGGTTACGCCCCTGGCTTGCTGATCCAGCCTCCAAGCAGGCGTGGTGCAAAATTCCCTTTGAAGGGACTTCATTGTTTGGGAACAAACTTGACAACGCCATTTCAAAAGCTACAGGCGGAAAGTCGGGTTTTCTTCCCCAGGACAGGCGCCTGTTTAACCAGAGAAAACCTCAACAGAGACGCAGTACAGAGCATTCGAGGGAGGCACGCTCCTATAGACCCGGACGGGATTTTAGGAGAAGCTGGAACTGGAATAGAGGCCAATCTTCTTTTCAAAAGTCTGTCAAGAAACAGACGCCCGGTGGGCATGAACCAACCAAGTCTTTTTGAGATTGGGCCCGCCCAGGCTTGTCAGGTAGGGGCTCGCCTACGTCTCTTCCGGCACATCTGGGTGGCCTCGATCTCAGACTATTGGACCATCAAAACGGTCTCAACAGGTCACACATGGTCCTTCACCAAGATCCCTCCGTGCAGACCAATGTAAACCTCACTACCTCGGTCAGAAGAAAAACAACAAATTCTTCTTTCATATGTGAATGTCCTGAAAGATCAAGGAGCAGTGGTGCCCGTCCCAAAGGACGAGGAATTCCAGGGGGTATATTCCCAACTCTTCCTAGTACAAAAGAAGAACGGCTCTTGGCGTCCAGTTATAGATCTCACTTTCCTGAACAGGTACATAAAGCTCGAGAAATTCAAGATGGAGTCACTCTCAACCATCCAAAAAGTAGTTCAACCAGGCGACTGGTTGATCTCAATAGATCTAAAGGAAGCGTATTTTCATGTCCCCGTGGCGGAAAATTTTCACAAATATCTGCGGTTCCAGGTCGAACAAGAGCACTTACAATTTATTTGTCTTCCATTCGGGCTAACGACTTCTCCAAGAGTCTTTTCCAAGGTGCTGTTAGCAGTTGTGTCCCTTATCAGAATACAGGGTGTGCGTCTGTATCATTATCTGGACGATCTACTAGTACTGTCCCAAGACAAGCAGCAGCTATTGATCCACAAAGATCAGGTGATATCTACACTGTTGGAGTTCGGATGGCTCCTAAACCGGGAGAAGAGTCAGCTAGAACCGACCCAGCGCTTAGTCTATCTAGGAGCCCAGTTTGACACCATAGAGAATAACATCTCTCTTCCAGAAGAAAAAATACCGATCATTCGGGAAAGAATCTCCTTAGCCCTAGACTACTCTCACCTAAGGGCATCACAGTGCCTGAAGATAATCGGCATGATGGTGGCCACATCCCCCATGGTCAAATGGGCGATGTGGAGGCTTCGTCCTTTTCAATCCGGATTTCTCCAGCAATGGAAGACAGACGATCTCAATCAGTTGATCTGGATAACACAGTCAATGAGCAACAGTCTCCTCTGGTGGCTTCAAACCAAGAACTTGTCAACTTGCCACTCCCTTGCTCCCATCCACTGGGTGACTGTTACATCCGATGCCAGCAATGCGGGCTGGGGGGCACATTGTGGGGCAGAACTGGCTCAGGGCAAATGGGATGCCCGTCTCCACTCTCCAGGTTCGAACATTCTGGAACTGCGCGCGGCATGGTGCGCCCTTCAAGCCTTTTCCCACCTTCTGAAAGGGAAGTCGGTCATATGCTGTGGCATATGTGAAGAGACAAGGGGGCACTCGGAGCTCTGCCCTTCTCCAGGAGGTCGAGCCCATCATGACCTGGGCACAGAAGAATCTGCTCAACTTAACAGCAGTCTTCATTCCAGGGGAGCAGAACATTCAAGCGGACTTCCTGTCGCACAGCAATCTAGTCAACAACGAATGGTCACTGCATCCACAAACCTTCAAGTGGATCCTATCGTTGGATTTCGATCCAGAGGTGGATCTGTTTGCATCCCCCTGCAATTACAAGATCGGCAGATACTACACTCGAGCAAGGTACAGTCAAGCCTTCAGAGTAGATGCATTAACGAGTCAATGGGACTTCAACAGGGCATATGCTTTCCCGCCAACTCCGATCATGCTAAAATTCCTACAGCGGCTCCAGTTGGAGAAAGTCAAAGTGATAACAATAGCACCATACTGGCCGAGCAGGCCTTGGTTTCCTCTCCTGAATCTGATGAGCTTCAGGGAACCGCTGCCTCTTCCTCTCAGGCCGGACCTTCTTTCTCAGGGGGCGACCCTGCACCCCTGTCCAGCAATACTGAGACTGATGGTCTGGTTCTTGAGAGGGAGAGGCTAGAGTCTCTTGGGTGTGCTTCAGGGGTAATCTCTACCCTTATGAGCTCCAGAAAGCCTAACACAAACAAAACTTACAATAGAATCTGGGCAAGATTTGTCAGCTTCACGACTTCTGCGGGAAAATCGTCTAGAAATCCTAGTGTTCAAGATATCTTAAGTTTTCTCCAATCAGGCTTGGATCTGCCTTTATCGATCAGTTCCCTTAGGGTACAAGTATCAGCCTTATCAGCATTTTCGGGAACGTCATGGGCAACTCATCCCCTGGTTCAACAGTTCTTTCGGGGGGCATCGAGAATCAGGCCTCAGAGGAAACCCAGATTCCCCAAATGGGATCTTCCGCTCGTCCTTGATGCTCTTTCAGCACTCAACAACAAAGATCTTTCTATTAAGGACTTATCAATCAAACTGGCCTTTCTAGTGGCCATTACTTCAGCCAAAAGGGTTTCAGAAATAAGCTTCCTGGGTTGTCAAGAACCCTTTTTGACTTTCTTCCCGGACCGAGTGGTCCTTATTCCCATGCTTGGGTCTAAGCCAAAAGTCACGTCAGTTTTTCACGAGAATCAAGAAATAGTCCTTCCAACTTTCAATTCTCCGGAATCAGCAGACGCTCATCCCTTGGATGTGGGCGAGACTCTGAAAGAATACTTGCGAGTTACTTCATCTTTTAGAAGCTTGAACTACCTGTTCTTGTTACACACTGGTAGCAACAAAGGAAAGAGGGCTTCCTCCAGAACGATAGCGGCCTGGATCGTTCAATCAATTCAACAGGCCTACAGGGCAAAGGGCTTGGCTCCTCCAGAGGCGGTGACGGCTCATTCCACCAGAGGCATGGCAGCCTCATGGGCAGCGGCTCGACACGTGGCTCCTGAAGTGATATGCAAGGCAGCTTCGTGGTCCTCTATTAATACATTTATGTCTCATTATTGTATTGAGCCTGCTTCCCTTTCCTCTGTTAATTTTGGTCGAAAAATCCTGTCAGTTGACAGGAAAGATTAAAATATTTTTTGTTCAGCATACCCTCCCGTGTGGATTAGCTAGTTATTTCCCACACGTAGTCTGCCATGGAGTCTGTCAGGAAAACTGAACATTTATTACCAAATACTTACCGTAATTTTCCTTTCCTGATAGACTCCATGGCAGACGGAGTTCCCACCCATGAATTAAAAATATGAGAGTTGAAATTTGAGTCGGCTAGTTACGGAACACCTGTCTGTAGAGGTGAGCTCAAATTTATGGGTAAGGGGTCCTATAGCTGTGGAGAGGAGGCGGGGTTAACCCACACGTAGTCTGCCATGGAGTCTATCAGGAAAGGAAAATTACGGTAAGTATTTGGTAATAAATTTTCCGTTTTTTTAACACTCAAAATTTTTTACATACTTTTCCAAAAAAATAAAAAATATTTAAAAATTATAATGTGCAAATAGTAAAAAGCTTTTAAACTCAACAATGTGTGGCTTTTTATATCAATGTTGGCCAAAGTAAGAAACATTATTTTTTGTGTTTACACTGACAATGATGGGTATTTTCGAATGGAAAATACACATGGCACTACAAGTGCACTAGGAGAACCTAGGAGAAAGATAAAAGAAACACAACCAAAAATAAAAGAAAATATGTTTTCAGCTGAAAATTATTTTTTATTCAAATTCAATGTTAAGGTTCAACAGGCATATCAATGGCCCACCTACCCACAAAATATTCTAGATATTATTGCCGCACATCACGGCCGATTTGGGGGGCCAAGCCTGGACCACCAGCTTCCAGGGCCAACAAAGGATTTGGGTCCTGTATTATGGCCTCAGGCCCAACAAAAGTCATATAATTCTGGGAATGTACCATTAAGAAATTGTGAAGAACACAACATGTCATAACCACATGGTTCCATTTGTATTCCGCAAGATGGATGGAGGTCAGGAACAGGTGGAAGCGGCTGGCCATGATGCCAAAGGCATTTTCAACACCCTTCTGGCTCTGGCCAGCCTATAATTAAACACCCTCCTCTCAGGGGTGAGGCTCCTTTGAGGAAATTGCCTCATAAGATGGGGACCCAGGGCAAACGCCTCATCCGCGACAAAAATGAATGGAAGTCCCTCCACATTCTGTGCCGCAGGTGGCAATGCCAGCTCATCAGATAGGAGCCGTTGGGCGAACTCAGTCTGAGCAAATACTCCACCATCAGACATCCATTCATTTTTCCCCACATCCACGTATAGAAACTCGTAGTTGGCCGACACCACCGCCATCATGACAATACTGTGGAACCCCTTGTGATTAAAATAATAGAATCCCGAATGGGGTGGTGGCATGACCCGGACGTGCTTGCCGTCGATGGCCCCTCCACAGTTGGGAAATTTCCACCGCTGGGCAAACTGAGATGCCACATTCTGCCATTCCTGTGGTGTAGAAGGGAACTGTGGTGTTACCAAAAAAAAATTAAATTAATACTTTCATACATAAACATTGCAATCAGATTAGACAAAATCATTCTTGGCCAACATCAGGATAAACTTTTTTTTAGAGGATTTGAGTCCAAAAATTTTTTTTTCAATTATCAGATTATCACTGTCACTTATCAGATTCATCACCCCCTCTGATGGGCCATTTAATAAATTTTATGGGGGGGGGTTGAAGATGAGTTGGGGACCTCACAAATCAAGGCTGTAGCACTCTGTCTGAATTTAAAGAAAAAATAACAATCATCACAATGTTTTAGGGGGCGTTTAGGGTAAAGCAGTACAATGGAGCAGACAAAATACATTGGGAAGTGACTAGGCTAGGTGTGTATGGGCCAAGGATAGCATGCTGGAGAGGTTAGTTAGGGGAAATGCATGGGAACAAAGGGGACATTCATAGCATATTACAATCATGGTAATTAGGGACTGATGAAATAAATATAATACATTATTAAGCATTAAATACATAGAATGTGATGTTAAAGTAGAAAACTTTTACCTTAATATAGTCCTCCTGCAAAACTTGAATGATGGCAGAACAGGTCTCTGGTATAATGATCCCCAGAGCCTGGGGGGAGAAGCCTGTTGAGAACTTGAGGTCCTGCAGGCTTCTCAACCTGGTGATGAGCCTCTGCTCAGCAGTGATGGCTTCCCGCATAACGGTGTCCTGCCTGGTGATATAGGGGGACACCAAAGCCAACAGATGCTGAAAAACGGGGATCTGACATCCGGAGAAAATTCCTGTAGTCCTCAGGATTATTCTCCTGGATCTCCCGCAACAAAGGCATGTGACAGAATTGGTGCCGCTGGAGCAACAAATTATTGGTCCATGATCTCCTCCTCACCCTGTTCATGGACTGGAGTTGGGCTAAAGCAAGAACCCCAGCACCAACCTCAGCACGAACTCTACGACGAGTACGTAGTCGCAACATGGCTAGAAAACTGTCGGCTGGTCAGAACGAACTAAAAGAACGCATGGAACAACAGCAAGGCCTATGAAGAACGACCTGAAAAACAGTAACAAGCGAACAAGAATGCACTGAATAAACAGATACGAACTGACTACAAGCATTGAAAGACAGATACAAACCCACAAGCATAAACTGAACTCCACAAAACGATCTTAAAAGCACGAAGACTGAAAAGCGCGAATCGTCTCTCAGCCAAACTTTTACTAACACGCGGTAACACGAAATTAGCAAAAGCTGCCCAAAGGGTGGCGCCATTCGAACTGAACTTCCCCTTTATAGTGCCGTTGTACGTGTTGTCGTACGTGTTGTACATCACTGCACTTTGCTCGAGCGTTTTTTTTCATGAATGTGTGTATGCAAGGCAGGCTTGAGAGGAAACAAGAAAAATCACGTCGAGAAAAACGTTGTTTTTTTCAATGACATTAAAAACAGCCGTGTGTACACGGCATTAGGGGCATAGGCATTAACTAGAGTAAATTTTGCGGAGTTGATGTCACAGATCAGGATAATGTATTGACCTATTGGGTCAATAATCTCTTCATATAGTGTAAAAGCAACCGTGTCCTTTATGGCTATCATCACTCCCCTCTTCTTAGCCGGGATGCTTGACTTGTAGATATAAGGGAAGTTCCTATGCATGCATAGAGGGGGATGGTGCGGATGAAAGTGGGTCTCCTGCACGCATAGGATATCACTCTTGTGGAGATTTTCTTCCTTCTATAGGGTCACCCATTTAGCAGGGTGATTCAGGCCCCTGGCATTTATGTAATATAGGAAATTGATTCCCATGATGTGGCTGGTGTTGTATGTAGAAGATTAGGTAAAGAAGTTCTGTACTTACAGCTAGAAGGATTCTCTTGGAGTAGATACACAGGTGGGTAGATCGGAGAATATGATAATCTTATAGCGACATCTTCTAGTTCAAAGACAGAATGACCACTTAAAATATTTTCCTTCAACTGAGAGGAGATAGTGGGCCACAAAAAAGGATGAAAAAAGGATAATCACAGCAAAAGGTCAATCAAACAAATAGTAAAAGGAGGGTCTAAATGACCAATGTGCAGTGATGAACTGCTCATAAGTTGGGGGTATGAAGAACTACGATAAATTCTCTCCATAATATGGAAACAGCGGGACATGCATAGGAATAAAGTGAAAATGCAAGGATATTAAGCAGAATATTCAGGTGTCATTCTGGTGGTGGCGGTTCGATTTGGTTCCTCTCTAGACCTGCTCAGGGATTGCCTCTCTTCGGGCTGGATGCTGGTGATTAAAAGGGGATAATATCCCAGGATTTAACCTTTCTGTGATGTGACGGCTGCCTTTACAGTGGATTTGAAGCTTGGTGGGGAATTTCCACTGATATGGAATGTCATTGTTCCTCAATGTTTTAGTGAGAGTGTTAACATTTTTCTGTAGCTGTAGTTGCGACAGTTCAATGAAAAGTTCTATGTTGTCAACTTCCGGTTCCGGCGCCGCACGGAGTAGCTGCTCTCCTCTTCAGCTCCCGCAGCGAGACTCCCAAAATGGCTTAAAAAGCCTGCTAACCCACCTCAATAACCGGCAGCATCTCCACCCTCTGCCAGGCCACGACATGGACCGTTTTGTGGAGAAAACCAGCACGCGATCGTATGCGGCCGCAGCGGCGCGAACGGCGGAACCGCAAATCGAGGCTTCGGCCTACACGGACCTCTCCCCAGATACGACGCCGGCTATGGAGGTAAGCGGCGCCCAGGCCCCCCCCCTCCTCACAAGCGGACACTGCATAGATGCCTGCAGGGGACTATAACACTAACCTTATAGCGCAGGCTGTGGCAGCTCTTCTCTCCCCAATGATTACTGCCTCAGTAGAACAAGCAGTCACTGCAGGCATACACAAACTCCAGGCCCAGCTCAGGGAGCATACATCCAGGTTAAATGAGGCAGAGAACCGCATTGCAAACATTGAGGAGGAAATGTACCAGGCTCAATCCTCTGAACAGGCCCAAGACAGGACAAATAAATATATTCTGGAGAAGCTGGACGATTTAGAGAACAGGTCCAGAAGGAGCAATTTACGCCTCGTTGGTGTCCCAGAATCGCTTCAGCCTACTGCCCTCATGGATTTTTGCGTGAGGCGCATTCCTGAAACACTAGGCCTCCTGAGCCCCTGTACCGTGGAACGCGTACACCGCATCAGAACCTTTACCTCTGACCGCAAGTCACCCCGTCCCATAATAGCCAAATGCCTCAACTATTCTGATAAAGCCTTCATCCTTCAAAAATTCAGGCAATCCAGATCTCTTCAAGTCGACGGGATCAAGGTCCTGATTTTCGCGGACTACTCATTAGAAGTATCCAAGAAAAGGAAAGCTTTCCAACAAATCTGCTTGGAGCTACACCAACGACAAATCAAATTTACCCTGGCTTTCCCAGCCAACCTCCGGCTCAAAGCCCCTAATGGCGATCAGCTCTCCTTTCATGATCCTTCTGAGGCTTCCTCAGGTCACTACGCACGAGTCCTCACGTTGGCCCCTCTGTCAATGCATCTCCTACCAACCGTGCTCTAGACCAAAGGAGCCCGCACAAAGACTCTCCGAAGCGATTCAAAATCTCCGGCCCTGACCAACATCGCTCCGCACCCCATTGAGAGTGTTCTTCCAGCAACACTTGGAGCTCAGAACACTTGTTCCTCCATTGGCCATACTCTTTCAACACTAGCCGAAAAGTTCTATGTTGTCATAGGGTTCAGGCAGGGTTTTTATCCTTTCGAGACTTTTGGATAATTTGTTCTTTCACATGAAAGAAGTGCATCCTAAGAATCACGTCACGAAGAGCTTGGGTGGAAATAAAGGAAGGTTTCGACAAGCAAAAGAGAGAACAATGATTCAGCATAAGCCTTTAGCTGCCCTATGTGGAAAGAGCCAGGAAAACCATGTATCTTGATATTGTTTTGCCTGGATCTGTCCTCCAGGTCTGCAAGCTTTGCCTTGACTAGGTATGAGCTGAACACCCCCCCCCCCCAGTTCGGTTCACATCAGAACATGCGAACAGGCAATAAATTTGTTCAAACATCCGAACACCGTTAAAGTCTATGGGACACGAACATGAAAAATTGAAAGTGCTAATTTTAAAGGCTTATACTGTATGCAAGTTATTGTCATAAAAACTGTTTGGGGACCCGGGTCATGCCCCAGGGGACATGTATCAATGCAATTTTTTTTTTAAACTGACGTTTTTTCGGGAGCAATTATTTTAATAATGCTTAAAGTGAAACAATAAAGTGAAATATTCCTTTAAATTTCGTACCTGGGGTGTGTGTATAGTATGCATGTAAAGTAGCGCTTGTTGTAGAACTGTCCCTGCACAAAATGTAATTTCTGAAGAAAAAAAGTAATTAAAAAGTACTCACGGCTGTAATGAATTGTCGGTTCCTGGCAATACAGAGAAAAGTAATTGAAATTCATTGATAAAAAAATTAAAATAAATGCGTGGGGGTCCCCCAAAATTCAATTACCAGGCCCTTTAGGTCTGGTATGGATATTAAGGGGAACCCTGTGTCAAATAAAAAAAAAAATTACGTAGGGTTCCCCCCAAATATCCATACCAGACATTTTAGGTCTGGTATGGATTTTAAGGGGAACTCCACGCCAAATTAAAAAAAAAATGGCGTGGAGTTTTCCCCAAAAATCCATTCCAGACCCTTATCCGAGCACGCAACCTGGCAGGCCGCAGGAAAATAGGGGGGGTGAGAGATCTTCCCCCCTCCTGAACTGTACCAGGCCACATGCCCTCAACATGGGGAGGATGCTTTGGGGTCTGGACCCCAAAGCACCATGTTCCCATGTTGATAGGAACAAGGGCCTCATCCCCACAACCCTTGCTCAGATGTGTGGGGGTCTGCGGGCGGGGGACTTATCGTAATCTGGAAGACCCCTTTAACAAAGGGGACCCCCAGATCCCGCACCCCCCTATGTGAATTGGTAAGGGGTACATTGTACCCCTACCATTTCACAAAGAAAGTGTAAAAAAAATGTAAAAAAACACACAGACAGTTGGGATAAGTCCTTTATTAAAAATAAAAAAAATAAAAATACAAAAAACATTCCAGCGGTGGTAATTCACTCTCGATCTCCACTTCAGTGATGTTGGTATCCAGTGACGGATGATCTGCAGGCTCCAGCGATGATGTGCAGCGAGGAACAGCACACGGTCCTGTCTCCACTGGAGACACCCCGGGAATGACGTTGTGGCAGCCTGACAGGTCTGGAGTGGAGATCGAGAGTGGATTACCACCGCTGGAATCTCTTTTTTATTTTTATTTTTAAATCAGATAAATGTTTTATTGTACCAAAAAAAAATATAGAACACAGGTTACATACCACAGTTCAAAAAACAAAACAGAATTTTTTACATCATTGAAGCATGTGTACAGTGGAAAAATGAGACAGTGGCACCAAAAGTACTATCTAGACACAAGTAACGAGAAAAGAAAAAATAGACAGCACCGGGCGGGCAAGTGCAACCCCACCCCCCCCCAATACGACCCAACTGAAGGCCATTGGGCCACACCCTAAACTCTACGTCCCACAGTCTGCCTATATTTTTGAACCCGTACCCACCGTAAAACCAAAAACTGGTGCCTAAATTGCAGTACCCATGTGATGCGTATTCCAAATAGAGTGAAATCTCCTCTATGAATAGAAGTGTCTTTTAAACTTGCAGCAACCGAGTCAAAATCAGTCGTGGGGGTGCTAACCCAGGGGTCTCCAGCCAGGGCTGCCATATGGAATGAAATTTCCGGGCAGCATTTCTATGCTGATAAGTAAGGTGTTCCCGAATAAGGATGGGATTAACCTGCTCAATCCATTGTTTTCTGGTCGGTACACGTGGAGAAATCCAAAACCTTGCCACCAACTTATGTGCTAAATATAATAGTCTGATCACCGCAATATTAGTTGGATGGGGATATATTTCTTCATCAACTGCACCCAGTTTGCAGATTAGGGGGTCCAAAAGGACCCTAACCTGATAAACCGAGGAAATAACTTCTGTAACATCACCCCAATACCGGTGTAACTTGGGACAGCGCCACATCAGATGAATGAGTGATCCCTCCCCCCCGAATTGTTTAGGGCATAGAGAGGAGTCTCTTCTTCCCCAGCGAAACAATTGTATAGGTGTGCCGTAGGCCCTATGCAATAAAAACAAATGAGACAATCTGTGTGATTGTGAAACCGATGTGAGAGGACCTGCTTGTAAGCATGTGTCCCAGGTTTCACCATTGATGACCCCCAGGTCTTCTGTCCAGCCCCTTCTACACGGTAAAGTCACTGAGTCTTGTACGGTCGACAGTAGACTTGAATAAATATGGGATATTAGGCTCTTTTTGTCCTGACCAAAAAAGATGTCGTTGATCAAGGAGTGACTGGAAAGTAGGAGGACAGAAATCTGACCCTGGGCCTGCAGAGCATGGCGGACCTGGAGGTATCTATAAAATTGGTGTCTAGGGAGATTAAATTCAGTCTGTAAGTCATGAAATTATTTAAGAACGTTTAGAGAGTACAGTTGAGCAATATTGCAGATACCAGCCTTTCTCCAAGACTGGAAGCCGTCCAGTTTAAATACTTCCGTCAAATTGGGATTATCCCAAATGCGGGTCAGCAATAAATCCCGAGATACGCAAGCTAGACCTTACCGTGGACAAGAGTTTTTTCAGGAGGACTACAGTAGGCGCCGCCTGTGGCAGGTGAGGAAATCCCGCCTCCAAGTTCGCCAGCACTGAAGTATTCTGTGTCCCTGTCCTCAACAGGCCTTCAATAGAATCAGATTCACTCAAGTGCCCCAACCCACCCAGGTGCTGCAGCTGGGAGGCCAGAAAATATAGTTTATGGTTAGGAAGTGCCGCTCCTCCTCCATGATCCTTACCGTATTGTAAAAAAAGAGAGACTAATCCTAGCCACTCTTTTTTTCCAAATTAAGGACCTAAATAGGGTATCTATGCAAGTAAACCACCTACGGGGTATCCACTGAGGGGAATTATGCATGATATACAATAGCTGGGGGCACCACACCATCTTAATTAGGTTTATCCTGCCTATGACTGACAGTGGGAGTTTGCACCAAGTATTACACGTCATTTGGAGTCTTTTAAAAAGAGGCAGGAGGTTCTCCTCCAGGTACGTTAAGGGCGATGAGCGTATCAGAGCTGCAAGTGGTTCAAGAGCTAGCACGAACAACAGGGGTGCCAATTGTCACCCCTGTCATATGCCCCTAAAAAGAGGGAAAGAGTCTGAGAGGTCCCCATTCACGCAGATCCTAGCCGTGGGGGCTGCATACAACAACCTTACCCATTTGATAAAAGTGTCACCTAGGCCAAAGCGTCTCAAAACTTCCCATAAATAAGCCCATTCGACGCTGTCAAAAGCTTTGGCAGCGTCCAAGGAGAGAATCACTCTCTGACCTGTGTTGTCAGTAGGAATTTGGAGATTAAGAAACAGGCGTCAAATATTAAGGGCCGTTGACCGGGAGGGGATGAATCCTGATTGGTCTTTGTGGATTCGTTTGTGTATAACTGTAGCCAGTCTGGTAGCTAACACCCTCGCCAGTAGCTTCACCCCAGTCGTTAACAATGAAATGGGCCTATAAGAATCTGGGGAATGGGCCTCCTTACCGGGTTTCAACAACAGGACAATTATCGCTTCATTCATGGACTGAGGCAGACTTCCCTTCTCCAATGCATCCACAAATACTTCCCGCAAATGCGGTATCAGTATATCTGAGTAGGGCTGATACACCTCTGCCGGCAAGCCATCCGAACCCGGAGACTTACCAGAAGAAGAGAGCACCAAGGCCTCCAGCATCTCGTCAGCCGTGAGAGGGGCATTCAAATGCTCCACATCTAGGGCCGAAAGACACGGGAGTTGGCACTGATCTAAAAAGGAGTCAAGCTCTTCCACAGTAGGCGATACCCTAGAGGAATACACATCAGCATAGAAATCTCTAACAGTAGATAAAATTTCAGCATGAGAGGAGACCAGGTCCCCTGAAGAATTATTAAAAGCCTATATGTGGGCAAACCCCTCTGTGATCGTACCATCATGGCCAACATGTGGCCCGTGCCCTCCCCCTCCTCAAAGTATTTCTGTTGGAGAATTTATTTTCCGCTTTCGTCAATACCATATGTTTAGCAATATTCTGAGCCTCACTCCATGCTCTCTCGGCCCGTACAGAGGGGGAGTCAACAAAAGCAGACTCTGCCCTCTCAACCTCCCGGAGCACTGATTGCTCCCATGACCTGATCCCAGTTTTTATAGCATTAATAGATCTAATAAACGGACCCCTTAAATAAGCCTTCAGCGTGTCCCAGAAAAAACTGAGCTCAACAGAATGCTTATTGAAACGAACAAATGTTATCAGATTAGCATGGATGGAGTCAGGGTTAGGGAGGAGCGACAACCAAAAGGGGTTGAGCTTCTAGCAAACCCGCTTGGAAATTCCGGACGTTATAACTGCAATACATAAGGGGGAATGATCCGAGACAGTTCTTGCCTCATAACGTGCGGAAGATACCAGGGAGAGCATCCCATCATTGCCCAGGCCAAGGTCAATTCTGGAAAGGCCTCTATGCGTAGCAGAATGACATGAGTAACATTTCTCCTGTGGATGGCTAAGCCTCCAAACATCCCTCAACCCCAGCTCTAGCAGTAGCCGAGTGAAGGGTGTTGGGCCCCCTCTCAGGTTAGCCGCCGATGCCCCAGGAGAAAGTTTATCAAGATCCTCATTCAGGTAGTTGTTGAAGTCCCCAACAACAAGAGCAGGAATACCCGGGTGGTGTGACAAAAAAGTAGCCAGAGTTTTAAGGACTTCCACTGAAAAAGGGGGTGGTATATACACATTCGCAATAACGCACTGCAAGTTATCCAAAGAACATAATAAAAAGATAAACCGACCATAGGGATCAATGAACGAGGCTGTAGAAGCAAACTGAACATTTGTACCAATTAATACACTAACCCCTCTAGCATAGGACGAGAAGGCAGAGTAAAACTGGGTTCCAAACACCCTTGAGGAGAACGGTGACACCTGACCCGGTAGCTTATGGGTCTCCTGCAGGCATACCACAGATGAGCCTAAACGTTTAAGCATGTGTACCACCGCCAGTTGTTTCACCCTGTCTCCCAGGCCCCTCACATTCCAACTAGTCACAACACATTGCGCAGCCATAGAGCACTATGATCAACATATTCAAAGCAAATAGGTTGAAGGTTAGAAGGGGAAGGCACAACAATATTAAAGCATCGACTGAAAGGGCACATAGTCCGAGTAGGCAAAACTGAGTAAGCGGGTATGTCCTGTAAAAGAGAAAATTAGTCAGACTGTGGGTGGATGGTCCAACGGGACCCCATTCAAAACAAAAAAACAAAAAGAAGAAAAAAAAGAAAAACTCAAAGAATCGTAATGTCCACGAGGGACTCTCTCTTTTTTTTTTTTTTTTTTTTTTTAATAAAGGACTTATCCCAACTGTGTCTGTGTGTTTTTTACATTTTTTTACACTTTCACTTTCTTTGTGAAATGGTAATCTTACACTTTCTTTGTGAAATGGTAGGGGTACAATGTACCCCTTACCAATTCACATAGGGGGGGCGGGATCTGGTGGTCCCCTTTGTTAAAGGGGTCTTCCAGATTCCGATAAGCCCCCCGCCCGCAGACCCCCACAACCACCGGGCAAGGGTTGTGGGGATGAGGCCCTTGTCCCCATCAACATGGGGACATGGTGCTTTGGGGTCCAGACCCCAAAGCATCCTCCCCATGTTGAGGGCATGTGGCCTGGTACGGTTCAGGGGGGGGCGCTCTCTCATCGTCCCCTCTTTTCCTGCCAGGTTGCGTGCTCGGATAAGGGTCTGGTATGGATTTTTGGGGGGAACTCCACGCCATTTTTTTTTTAAATTTGGCGTGGAGTTCCCCTTAAAATCCATACCAGATCTGAAGGGTTTGGTACGGATATTTGGGGGGAACCCCATGCAATTTTTTTTAAACTTTGCGCAGGGTTCCCCTTAATATCCGTACCAGACCTGAAGGGCCTGGTAATTGAATTTGGGGGGACCCCCACGCATTTTTTTTTATCAATGACTGTCAATAACTTTTCTCTGTATTTCCGGGAGCTGACAATTCATTACAGCCGCGAGTACTTTTAAATGACTATTTTTCCTTCAGAAATGACATTTTGTGCAGGGACAGTTCTAAGCACGGGAAACAAGTGCTACTTTACAGGCATACTATACACACCCCAGGTACGAAATTTAAAGGAATATTTCATTTTTATTGTTTCACTTTAAGCATTATTAAAATCACTGCTCCCGAAAAACTGATGTTTTTAAAACTTTTTTTTTGCATTGATACATGTCCCCTGGGGCAGGACCCAGGTCCCCAAACACTTTTTATGATAATAACTTGCATATAAGCCTTTAAAATTAGCACTTTCGATTTCTCCCATAGACTTTTACAGGGTGTTCCGTGGCTTTTCGAATTTGTCGCGAACACCCCAAATTGTTCGCTGTTCGGCTGAGTTTGAATCGAACTCGAAGCTCATCCCTAGCCTTGACCCATTGATGGTCGGTATCATGATCATTATATGCATCGGTCAGATCATTGATGGTGACAGCAAATTCTCCCATCTTAGTTTCAACATGGGGCTGATTTACGAAACGTTTGCGCCATGAGTATCGGCGCATCTACGTGCGTAACGGCTGTTTTGGTATTTACAAAACAATTGCGCCGGTAGAGCAGCACTATTCCCCATTTACTATAGTGTTCTCGGCGCATGGGAGGAGGCGCTCAGTGCGCCACTATGGACCTGGCGCACGGCATCTTAAAATCTAAATATAAAGAAGCTGGAAGTGCCAATATAATGGGGGTGACATGGGGTGATGTGAGGAAGTGTAGTGACACCTGCCCAAGTAACAAATATGCCCAAAATAGAGTGAGAAAGTAACTTTTTCTGAACCAGCCCACTGCGCCGACAAGTACGTTTAGAACTGCAAGGGTTTTTTTGAGCTCAGCGCCGGAATTTCACTCTTTCAAACGCGCCGGGACACTGCGCCGGCAAAATCTTCGTAAATGTCATGTCACATAAATCAATTTGCATAAGTTGAACAAGCGCAGCTCTGAACTTGCCATTATATAACAGTCCGCCAGCAAAATGACATTTCTAAAGGGTAAAAAAGGCATTTAAAAGCACCCGCGGCTATAATGAATTGTCGGCTCCCGGCAAAATAGAGAAAAGTCATTGATAAAAAAAAAAAAAATGCGTGGGGTTCCCCCCAAATTCCATTACCAGGCCCTTCAGGTCTGGTATGGATATTAAGGGGAACTCCGCGCCAATTTTTCTTGAGTTCAGTCAAGAGGACAGGAAAAATGGTTTATCATGTGGTGCCCCCCCCTCGCCCCCCCCTGATAGCTCTTTTTACTTCACCCCTTTTTAACCACTCATAAAAAGGAGATATCAACATTAATTAAGGAAGTTGACAGGTTTAAAGAGCGTTCAATAAAATGCTCTTAATAGAATAGTGGATATAGGATGGTGGGTTGTTTTTTTTTTGGGGGATTAATGAAAAAAATTTTTAGGGGCCTGCCTGCCGTCCCCTGCCGTCCCCTTTCTTTTCACCTTGGTTTAGGAGGATAGGTGTAAATACTAAAATTTCAATCCTGGATTTGGTAATATAAGATGAATCCCCTTGGTATCGTCTCCCCTCTCTCAATCATATAAGGATATTAATAGAGATGGATATGGGTGAAATAGAACTACACATATGCACGTGGTTAGTCACAAAAACAAGGGGTGAGGAAGGAGAGAGAAAACATTTATTCCCTCCTTTCCTCTCTCCTGTTTGTTTCTTGTGTTTTTTTTTCTTTTGTTGTTTTTTTGGGAAGGGATTATGAAAATATGGAAATGAAAATAAAGAGGAGAACACAGGAGTCTAAAGAGACTCCTAAATATAAAAGGAACGGCACATAGGGGAGTACACAGATATAAAATATAAATAAAACACTAAGGATTAAGTAAGGACTAATATAGTCCAATACACTAAAACACTAATACACTAATACACTAAACACATCACATAGATATAGGGATATAGGGATATAGGGATTAGAGAGAAGAAAGGGCAGGAGAAGCAGGAGAGAGGATATAAGGGAATAGGAACAGAGAAATGGGTTTTAAATTAGTAACTAACAATAATTGGAGCAATTGGAGTAATATAAGGATATGGGGGGGGGCAGGGGAGGGGGAGGGGAAGAGTGAGGGGAAATGGGGGGGAATAGGGGAGAGGAGAAGATGGGTAGATCCCCCCCTGCCCCCTTCTTTTTTTTTTTTTTTTGGGGTTCATAATATTGAATATCTTTTCTATATATCTTCTATATGGAAAGATCTCTGAGGGATTAATAGGGACTCCTCAGACTAGATAGGGGGGAGGGAATTGGGGGAAAATTAAAGGAAAATTAAAGGAAAAGATAAGGAGCATAAGGACTTAAGTATAAGTCTAGATTACATTTTCTTTGCCTTGGTACATGAGCTTTATTCGTTCCCTCCTCTTACTCATTTTTCATTTCAAGGAGGAGCTGGGGGGGATCCGGGAGCCACTCTTGATTTTTTTTTTCTTCCTTTTTTTCTCTGATGTCCCTGGTCACACCTAACCACCCCCCAAATAGGTCAGCACTCTTAGAGTAGACAGAGTGCATAAAGCAAATTGCTTTGATACCACTGGAAGCCTTTACAGGGGTATGTAGTTGAACTTGGGTAGTTGAAACCCATTGTGATTTTTTTTTGGTTTTTTATCCTTCTGTGTTTTAATTAATATGACGACCGATGGTATGGTAGTGATGTCCCTGAACGCTAAGGGTCTTAATATACCTGAGAAATGACATATGCTGCTACAGGACTTAAAACGCTCTGGTACTGATATAGCTTTCATTCAAGAGACACATTTTAGGATAGACAGATCCCAATATCTCCAAAATAGATTTTATCCATGGACTTACCATTCTATTAATCCAATAGCTAAATCAAAAGGTGTTTCAATACTAATCTCTAGTAAAATCCCATGGCAACATCAAAGCTCGGAAATAGACCCTATGGGTCGATATGTTTACATTAAGGGACTCCTGGGGAATAGACAGATGACATTAGCAACAATTTATGCTCCCAATGAAAATCAGGCATCTTTTTTGGATGAAGTAAAGAGGAAACTCGTAGATTTTATGGAGGGGCAGTTGATACTCGGAGGGGATTTTAATATACCTCTGGTACCATCAATAGACACCTCCACAGGTAAATCACCCATCTCGCCGAAACAATCCATACAGATTGCAAAATTGCTACATAAAAAACAGCTAATCAACGTTTGGCGAC
This sequence comes from Rana muscosa, assembly GCA_029206835.1. Taxonomy (NCBI): domain Eukaryota; kingdom Metazoa; phylum Chordata; class Amphibia; order Anura; family Ranidae; genus Rana; species Rana muscosa. Next base: position 765,369,966 of record CM055117.1, read on the forward strand.
TACAACATCCTGGGGAAAGGGATTATTCGTTCTATTCCCCCCCACACAAAACTTATTCCAGAATTGATTATTTTATGGTTCCTCATACTTATCTACATGTGGTTAGAGCTACACACATAGGCAATATTACATGGTCAGACCATGCACCTGTGTTCATGACGTATGACCTAATGGGAACACAATCACCTACACACCGCCTTTGGCGACTGAATGAAAGCCTCTTACAGAGTCCAGAAGTTCTGGAAGAAGTGACTAGAGAGCTGACAATATATTTCCAGATGAATGACCTAGCATATTGCGACCCAGGAGTCCTATGGGAGGCACATAAACCAGTTCTTAGAGATATTCTGATTAAACATGGTGCTCAAATTAAACGGGAGCGAATTAAACAACTTACCGAATTACTTAGTAAACTAGCGAAGGCGGAATCTAGGCATAAACATGCCCTTAATCAGACTCAAGAAATAGAACTCATAGGACTTAGGAAACAAATTACAGATTTGCTTCATTATAAAGCAAAAGCAGCATTACAGTTCTGCCGCAAGGCGAACTATGAACTAGGCGATAAATGTGGAAAATTACTAGCAAGAAGGGTCAAAGAACATAAACTATCAACATACATACCTCAAGTTGTCAATAGTGTCGGTCAAAAGATAACTTTACCAAAACATATTACCCAGGAATTCAAAGAGTACTATGGACATTTATATGACTTATCATTACCTATACCATCCTGAACAGTCATAGATGAATATATTCAGGCGTCCCAAATGCCTTCTTTGACTAATGGAGAACGGGAAGAACTAGATGCCCCCATATCTTTAGTGGAATTTCAACAAGCATTAAATTCTATGAAATTAGGGAAAGCCCCGGGGCCGGATCGGTTTACGGTACAATATTACAGAACGTTATCAACAATATTAGGCCCGCGTTTGATAAATTTATTCAATGCGATAGATTCCGGATTTTCATTTACTAGGGACACTCTGGGAGCCCACATTGCCTTAATACACAAAGAGGGGAAAGACCCTACTGCATGTGGCAGTTACAGGCCTATCTCACTATTAAATGTAGACATCAAAATATATACTAAAATTTTAGCTACCCGTCTGGCGAACCACCTACAAAAATTGATCCATTTGGATCAAGTTGGATTTATTCCCACACGGGAAGCAAGAGATAGCACATCTAAAGTGTTAAATTTACTCTATGTAACTCAATCTACAAATACCCCTTGTGTATTCTTAAACACTGATGCGGAGAAGGCATTTGACCGGGTAAACTGGTCATTTATGTTCTCCGTACTTAGACATATTGGAGAAGTGATGATAGGCCGGATAGCAAGAATATACTCAAATCCGACTGCACAAGTGAAAGCAAATGGTGTGCTCTCAGAGTCATTTCCAATTAAGAACGGTACTAGACAGGGATGCCCCTTATCCCCTCTTTTATATGCCTTAACTTTAGAACCGTTGCTATCTACGATAAGACTTGACTCTGATATACAAGGAGTGATGGTAGGTAATAAACAATATAAGGTCTTGGTTGGGATAAATATATAAATTTTATATACTAGTGGAGGCGCTGAGTGAAATTACTCGTGATAAATAAACAAAATACCAAGTGTAAAAACAATACAAATTATAATACCAAAACACCAGCCTGCCTAGCGTGCTAAATTATACTGTGTATAACCAAAGTAAAATTTATACAAGATTTCCCAAATCTTGCATAGGTATGTGTAAAGTGAGCTCCTGTAAATCAATACAGAAAAAAATATTTGCATACCTTAATACAAATTTACATTTGTGAGAAAAATATATAAATGGTGAGTTCATATATCAAGTGACAATCAAGTCCTTATAATCAATGAATGGAAGATAAATCAAGTGAAAATCTGAAGAGCTGCAAACAGAAAATCCATAGATTGTGACAACTGTCAGAAATCCACCTTCACCGACTGAGAAAAACGAATCACCCAAATGTGCTCAAATAAGGATGGCAGCTTACCAAATGAAGTTGACCCTTTTACTTAAAAAAGAAGTCAAATGTGCTTGCAGCAAAAAACTTTGCTTGGGTTAAATGGAGATGATGTCGGACCAGAACCGCTGCCTCATGGAGGCTCAGATAAGGATATGAAATGAAAATAATGCAGTGATAGCGTAATTCCGTTTATTAGGCCAAATCAATGTAAAAGTTAAAAAGCCAAATGCCTGCTTACTTGTATAAGTGCCACAAACCCGGCACTGAGGCTGGATAGCATAACAGGGAGATGGAAAAGGTTGTCCCGTCTGTGGATATCTGGCGTGCGTTCCACCTACGATAATGGAGGAGCCAGAGGGACCGGAAGTAGCGTCTGTACGTGACCTAGTACCGCCTCGACGTACGTTTCGTATCACACGTCATCAGGAAGCGTACTAGGTCACTGGTGAGGGAAGACTTTTATATGAATGCCAATCAGCCGCCCCAGGGAGGAGTTTGAAATTTGCATCCAGCGTCCATCCCGGGTTTCTAGGCTACATAATGCTAACGTGACCAGCATGTCACGTGTAATAACAAAACCAGACCATAACAACGATCGGTGTAAGGTTGCACAATATACATATAGCAAGACATGGTACCACAGTAATAAGCAATATATATATTGTTTTGGCTTATCAAACCATCTCAAATTTATAAAATTGAGCACTTATAGTTTATAAAAAATAATTAATAAATTAATATGAAAATAAAAATAATAATAAATGTAGAGATTTTAAAAACCCAATACATATAGTCTCTTTACTCAAAGGGGACTAAACCATTAGCATCGGTAGGTACCCTAATGGAAATTATTACAAAAATAAAATAAATTTATTCATTAGTTAAAAAACAATTGAGGTCCAGGTCTATATTTAACCCTTGTGGCTGCATCGTCCCCAACCGGTACAGCCACTGGGTCTCATTCTGGGAGATGGCCTTTTTAAGATCCGTTCCTCGCCAGTTGTGAATAGCTCTGTCTATCCCATAAAACTTAAGTTGACGGGGATCTTTATCATGAAAATGTAGAAAATGTCTTGATACACTGTGGTTGGGGAAACCCTTCGCTATGTTTGCCACATGCTCATTTATTCTTATTCTAAGTTCTCGTGTGGTGCGCCCCACATACTGAAGCGAACATGGGCACTCTAAGACATATGTGACATTTTTTGAATAGCATGTTATCAAAGGTTTAATTTTGAATTCTTGCTTGGTTACAAAGGATTGAAATTTGGTGATCTTTTTTGTATGTCTAATAGTGGTACGACAGGATTTGCACCTAGTACAATAATGGAACCCTGACCCATCAAGGAAAGTTGGTGGTTTTGCAGGGGGGTCCGGGACATTTTGTGCGATCATGTTCCTCAGACCCGGTGCCCTCCTATAAATGAATTTAGGTCTATTTGGCAACACATTCTCTAAATCTTTATCTTTTAGTAATATAGGCCAAAATTTCTTAAAGACCTGTTCAACATATTTATATTGCCTATGGAAACCTGAAATAAACGCCAATTCTCCTGTGACTGTTTTTTTCTTTTTGGAGGTTAACAAAGAGTCCCTATTCATAGCAAAAACTTCATTTTTGGCTTTAAGGAGCATATGCCGAGAATACCCCTTAGCATTAAACTTTTCGGTAAGGATTGCGGCCTGTGTGTCAAACTCTGTTATGCTGTCGCAATTCCTCCGAATACGCATATAATTTGAATTATTCATTGATGTAGAAAAGTATGTCAGGAAACTCAATATTAAAAAATTCTTTGCTTCACATGATTTTGCCCACCCTTTCCAAGAGGTGGAATCGGGGTATCAACACAGTGGTTTGAGAAATAACTCTGTATTCAACCCACACAAAGGAACCCATCATCATATAGAGGTATTTAAACATATGGTACAGGATGAAATCAAATCACTAAATGTCAAACAAACTAGAATAAACCGATCTTTGGTAAATGGAATTAAGAAACTTGAAGAAAATAAAAATATAGTAATCCGCCCGGCGGATAAGGGTGGTGGTGTAGTGATACTCACCAAAGAAAGTTACTATAATGAGATTCAACGCCTACTAGGGGATACCAGTACTTATAAACCACTTTTATCAGATCCCCTGACCAGATTGAAAACCGAATTGTCCACTTGGGTTACCCATGGAGTTACCCAAAATATTTTGGATAGTAAGGAGGCTCAATACCTCATACCACGGGTGCCACGCACCCCGGTGCTATACATAGTACCCAAAATTCATAAAAATAAAGATCAACCTCCAGGCAGACCTATCATAAGTGGAATAGGATCATTATACTCAAGAGTGGGGGAATATCTCGATACCTATTTACAACCCTTGGTGATTCAGGGGAAATCATATTTGAAAGATAGTCGGGAACTCATAAAATCCCTATCAACAATTGTAGTGACAGATGATACTCTTTTGGTTACTGTTGATATCGAATCATTGCATACCAACATTAACCAGAAAGATGCTATAGTAGCAGTCAGTATGGCATTAATGGATCAATCTGGGCTAAGGAAGGCCCAGATTGATTTCCTGATTTATGGTCTGCAACAAGCAATGGGAAATAATTACTTTTGGGCACAAGATAGGTTTTACAATCAAACCAAGGGGGTAGCCATGGGGGCCCGATATGCCCCAAGCGTAGCCAACCTGGTATTGAACAAATGGGAAGGGGAAACCATTTACCGAGATAATCATAAAGCCTTAATATATTATAAAAGATATATTGATGACGTGATTGTGTTGTGGGAGGGATCGCAGAATTCGTTGGAACTATTACTTCAGCGACTCAACCACAATCACTATGGCCTGAGATTCACAGCTGTATTTGATTTGATTACTATCAACTACTTGGATCTTACTTTGATCAAAAAGGACAACCGAGTTGGCACAAGGACGTTCTTTAAACCGACTGATCGGAACGCCTTTGTGCCAACTAATAGCTGCCATCACCCCAGTTGGCTAGGGGCCATACCAAAAGGCCAGTATATGCGTATTCGGAGGAATTGCGACAGCATAACAGAGTTTGACACACAGGCCGCAATCCTTACCGAAAAGTTTAATGCTAAGGGGTATTCTCGGCATATGCTCCTTAAAGCCAAAAATGAAGTTTTTGCTATGAATAGGGACTCTTTGTTAACCTCCAAAAAGAAAAAAACAGTCACAGGAGAATTGGCGTTTATTTCAGGTTTCCATAGGCAATATAAATATGTTGAACAGGTCTTTAAGAAATTTTGGCCTATATTACTAAAAGATAAAGATTTAGAGAATGTGTTGCCAAATAGACCTAAATTCATTTATAGGAGGGCACCGGGTCTGAGGAACATGATCGCACCAAATGTCCCGGACCCCCCTGCAAAACCACCAACTTTCCTTGATGGGTCAGGGTTCCATTATTGTACTAGGTGCAAATCCTGTCGTACCACTATTAGACATACAAAAAAGATCACCAAATTTCAATCCTTTGTAACCAAGCAAGAATTCAAAATTAAACCTTTGATAACATGCTATTCAAAAAATGTCACATATGTCTTAGAGTGCCCATGTTCGCTTCAGTATGTGGGGCGCACCACACGAGAACTTAGAATAAGAATAAATGAGCATGTGGCAAACATAGCGAAGGGTTTCCCCAACCACAGTGTATCAAGACATTTTCTACATTTTCATGATAAAGATCCCCGTCAACTTAAGTTTTATGGGATAGACAGAGCTATTCACAACTGGCGAGGAACGGATCTTAAAAAGGCCATCTCCCAGAATGAGACCCAGTGGCTGTACCGGTTGGGGACGATGCAGCCACAAGGGTTAAATATAGACCTGGACCTCAATTGTTTTTTAACTAATGAATAAATTTATTTTATTTTTGTAATAATTTCCATTAGGGTACCTACCGATGCTAATGGTTTAGTCCCCTTTGAGTAAAGAGACTATATGTATTGGGTTTTTAAAATCTCTACATTTATTATTATTTTTATTTTCATATTAATTTATTAATTATTTTTTATAAACTATAAGTGCTCAATTTTATAAATTTGAGATGGTTTGATAAGCCAAAACAATATATATATTGCTTATTACTGTGGTACCATGTCTTGCTATATGTATATTGTGCAACCTTACACCGATCGTTGTTATGGTCTGGTTTTGTTATTACACGTGACATGCTGGTCACGTTAGCATTATGTAGCCTAGAAACCCGGGATGGACGCTGGATGCAAATTTCAAACTCCTCCCTGGGGCGGCTGATTGGCATTCATATAAAAGTCTTCCCTCACCAGTGACCTAGTACGCTTCCTGATGACGTGTGATACGAAACGTACGTCGAGGCGGGTACTAGGTCACGTACAGACGCTACTTCCGGTCCCTCTGGCTCCTCCATTATCGTAGGTGGAACGCACGCCAGATATCCACAGACGGGACAACCTTTTCCATCTCCCTGTTATGCTATCCAGCCTCAGTGCCGGGTTTGTGGCACTTATACAAGTAAGCAGGCATTTGGCTTTTTAACTTTTACATTGATTTGGCCTAATAAACGGAATTACGCTATCACTGCATTATTTTCATTTCATATCCTTATCTGAGCCTCCATGAGGCAGCGGTTCTGGTCCGACATCATCTCCATTTAACCCAAGCAAAGTTTTTTGCTGCAAGCACATTTGACTTCTTTTTTAAGTAAAAGGGTCAACTTCATTTGCTAAGCTGCCATCCTTATTTGAGCACATTTGGGTGATTCGTTTTTCTCAGTCGGTGAAGGTGGATTTCTGACAGTTGTCACAATCTATGGATTTTCTGTTTGCAGCTCTTCAGATTTTCACTTGATCTATCTTCCATTCATTGATTATAAGGACTTGATTGTCACTTGATATATGAACTCACCATTTATATATTTTTCTCACAAATGTAAATTTGTATTAAGGTATGCAAATATTTTTTTCTGTATTGATTTACAGGAGCTCACTTTACACATACCTATGCAAGATTTGGGAAATCTTGTATAAATTTTACTTTGGTTATACACAGTATAATTTAGCACGCTAGGCAGGCTGGTGTTTTGGTATTATAAATTGTATTGTTTTTACACTTGGTATTTTGTTTATTTATCACGAGTAATTTCACTCAGCGCCTCCACTAGTATATAAAATTTATATATTTATCCCAACCAATATTTTGTTCCATTTTTTGGAATATTTGGAGAGCAGCTTTAATTTATTTTTGTTGTTATATTAGGCGCGAGATTTTCTTTCTTTTTTTATTCACATTGTACTTTGAGGGTTTACACATAAACCCTTGTTGTTATCTACGCAGCCATGGATGTTTTTAATTTCATGAAGGGTCGGCAGACCAATATTGAGGAAATTTTCCAACAAACACCTAGCCCCAACATAGATCTAGAAAGAGGGTTCAAACAACTCCAATACGACATGGAGAAGCAGATTAGGCTTTGGTGGGATATAGCCTCTTTTGAGATGTATGTCGGGAGGAACCTCACACCCAGGAGGTTGAGATGGGATGTGAATCCCAATGATGGCGTTGAAGACCTGACTCTCATTGACGAATGGTTTCAGTTCTTTAACGCTTGCGAGCAAAAGCTCATGCAGCTAATGATAAGAAGGCGCAAAGCCAAGAATGTTCTGGTTGAAGCCAATATTGCAGACCTGAAAGAAAGAATGGAGCCATTTATGAGCACAAAAGATTATTTGGACAGAGCTCAGAGTCTTCAGACTCATCTGTCCAAATATGATAGTGAGATAAAACAAAGAAAGCTCAAAAAATATCAAAGAGATATTAAAGACTTTGAGGAAAATAAGGTCTATAAATGGCAAGAAGAATTTTATTCAGGAAATACAAAAGAATTATCAGTGGAGAGAGAAATGGAGGTTTATAATGTAGTTGCCCAATCAGCCAAGAATCCCAAAAATAATAAGAAAAATACCCCAATAAAACCTAACAAACCCCCACCCCCTACACACTCAAGAGGTCATGGACCACAAGGTGGTAGGGGACCACCCCCACCACCCTACTATGGAGGTGACTACCCCCCGCCTAATGAGTATTATCCCAACCCCTATGCAGTGCCCACTCAAAATAGGTATGCACCTCTAGACAATAGACATGGGGAGTATGGGTACCCCTATTACAACCAGGGACCTAACCACTACCCTCCTAGACCCCCTAGAGGTAACTATATGGGTAACTTTAGGGGTAGACCTACGCCACATCAGAACAATAACTACCACTCGGGGGGGGGAATGGAGGGGATGGAAAGAACCATACAAGATTATACCTACTACTCCCCAACACCCCAAAGACCATACAGAAAAAGAGGTAGAAGAGGGGGAGCCAGAAAGAAAAAGGCCAAGGGACCATTAAAGTCAGGCATTTTTAATTTAGCTGGAACTTCTTTTACAGAGGAAGAGTATGAGGTTTTAGAGAAAGGTCTCAAATTTGCGCCAGATAAAAATATTAACAAATTTGAATTATTCATTGATGTAGAAAAGTATGTCAGGAAACTCAATATTAAAAAATTCTTTGCTTCACATGATTTTGCCCACCCTTTCCAAGAGGTGGAATCGGGGTATCAACACAGTGGTTTGAGAAATAACTCTGTATTCAACCCACACAAAGGAACCCATCATCATATAGAGGTATTTAAACATATGGTACAGGATGAAATCAAATCACTAAATGTCAAACAAACTAGAATAAACCGATCTTTGGTAAATGGAATTAAGAAACTTGAAGAAAATAAAAATATAGTAATCCGCCCGGCGGATAAGGGTGGTGGTGTAGTGATACTCACCAAAGAAAGTTACTATAATGAGATTCAACGCCTACTAGGGGATACCAGTACTTATAAACCACTTTTATCAGATCCCCTGACCAGATTGAAAACCGAATTGTCCACTTGGGTTACCCATGGAGTTACCCAAAATATTTTGGATAGTAAGGAGGCTCAATACCTCATACCACGGGTGCCACGCACCCCGGTGCTATACATAGTACCCAAAATTCATAAAAATAAAGATCAACCTCCAGGCAGACCTATCATAAGTGGAATAGGATCATTATACTCAAGAGTGGGGGAATATCTCGATACCTATTTACAACCCTTGGTGATTCAGGGGAAATCATATTTGAAAGATAGTCGGGAACTCATAAAATCCCTATCAACCATTGTAGTGACAGATGATACTCTTTTGGTTACTGTTGATATCGAATCATTGTATACCAACATTAACCAGAAAGATGCTATAGTAGCAGTCAGTATGGCATTAATGGATCAATCTGGGCTAAGGAAGGCCCAGATTGATTTCCTGATTGATGGACTGCAACAAGCAATGGGAAATAATTACTTTTGGGCACAAGATAGGTTTTACAATCAAACCAAGGGGGTAGCCATGGGGGCCCGATATGCCCCAAGCGTAGCCAACCTGGTATTGAACAAATGGGAAGGGGAAACCATTTACCGAGATAATCATAAAGCCTTAATATATTATAAAAGATATATTGATGACGTGATTGTGTTGTGGGAGGGATCGCAGAATTGGTTGGAACTATTTCTTCAGCGACTCAACCACAATCACTATGGCCTGAGATTCACAGCTGTATTTGATTTGATTACTATCAACTACTTGGATCTTACTTTGATCAAAAATGACAACCGAGTTGGCACAAGGACGTTCTTTAAACCGACTGATCGGAACGCCTTTGTGCCAACTAATAGCTGCCATCACCCCAGTTGGCTAGGGGCCATACCAAAAGGCCAGTATATGCGTATTCGGAGGAATTGCGACAGCATAACAGAGTTTGACACACAGGCCGCAATCCTTACCGAAAAGTTTAATGCTAAGGGGTATTCTCGGCATATGCTCCTTAAAGCCAAAAATGAAGTTTTTGCTATGAATAGGGACTCTTTGTTAACCTCCAAAAAGAAAAAAACAGTCACAGGAGAATTGGCGTTTATTTCAGGTTTCCATAGGCAATATAAATATGTTGAACAGGTCTTTAAAAAATTTTGGCCTATATTACTAAAAGATAAAGATTTAGAGAATGTGTTGCCAAATAGACCTAAATTCATTTATAGGAGGGCACCGGGTCTGAGGAACATGATCGCACCAAATGTCCCGGACCCCCCTGCAAAACCACCAACTTTCCTTGATGGGTCAGGGTTCCATTATTGTACTAGGTGCAAATCCTGTCGTACCACTATTAGACATACAATAAAGATCACCAAATTTCAATCCTTTGTAACCAAGCAAGAATTCAAAATTAAACCTTTGATAACATGCTATTCAAAAAATGTCACATATGTCTTAGAGTGCCCATGTTCGCTTCAGTATGTGGGGCGCACCACACAAGAACTTAGAATAAGAATAAATGAGCATGTGGCAAACATAGCGAAGGGTTTCCCCAACCACAGTGTATCAAGACATTTTCTACATTTTCATGATAAAGATCCCCATCAACTTAAGTTTTATGGGAAAGACAGAGCTATTCACAACTGGCGAGGAACGGATCTTAAAAAGGCCATCTCCCAGAATGAGACCCAGTGGCTGTACCGGTTGGGGACGATGCAGCCACAAGGGTTAAATATAGACCTGGACCTCAATTGTTTTTTAACTAATGAATAAATTTATTTTATTTTTGTAATAATTTCCATTAGGGTACCTACCGATGCTAATGGTTTAGTCCCCTTTGAGTAAAGAGACTATATGTATTGGGTTTTTAAAATCTCTACATTTATTATTATTTTTATTTTCATATTAATTTATTAATTATTTTTTATAAACTATAAGTGCTCAATTTTATAAATTTGAGATGGTTTGATAAGCCAAAACAATATATATATTGCTTATTACTGTGGTACCATGTCTTGCTATATGTATATTGTGCAACCTTACACCGATCGTTGTTATGGTCTGGTTTTGTTATTACACGTGACATGCTGGTCACGTTAGCATTATGTAGCCTAGAAACCCGGGATGGACGCTGGATGCAAATTTCAAACTCCTCCCTGGGGCGGCTGATTGGCATTCATATAAAAGTCTTCCCTCACCAGTGACCTAGTACGCTTCCTGATGACGTGTGATACGAAACGTACGTCGAGGCGGTACTAGGTCACGTACAGACGCTACTTCCGGTCCCTCTGGCTCCTCCATTATCGTAGGTGGAACGCACGCCAGATATCCACAGACGGGACAACCTTTTCCATCTCCCTGTTATGCTATCCAGCCTCAGTGCCCGGTTTGTGGCACTTATACAAGTAAGCAGGCATTTGGCTTTTTAACTTTTATATTGATTTGGCCTAATAAACGGAATTACGCTATCACTGCATTATTTTCATTTCATATCCTTATCTGAGCCTCCATGAGGCAGCGGTTCTGGTCCGACATCATCTCCATTTAACCCAAGCAAAGTTTTTTGCTGCAAGCACATTTGACTTCTTTTTTAAGTAAAAGGGTCAACTTCATTTGGTAAGCTGCCATCCTTATTTGAGCACATTTGGGTGATTCGTTTTTCTCAGTCGGTGAAGGTGGATTTCTGACAGTTGTCACAATCTATGGATTTTCTGTTTGCAGCTCTTCAGATTTTCACTTGATTTATCTTCCATTCATTGATTATAAGGACTTGATTGTCACTTGATATATGAACTCACCATTTATATATTTTTCTCACAAATGTAAATTTGTATTAAGGTATGCAAATATTTTTTTCTGTATTGATTTACAGGAGCTCACTTTACACATACCTATGCAAGATTTGGGAAATCTTGTATAAATTTTACTTTGGTTATACACAGTATAATTTAGCACGCTAGGCAGGCTGGTGTTTTGGTATTATAATTTGTATTGTTTTTACACTTGGTATTTTGTTTATTTATCACAAGTAATTTCACTCAGCGCCTCCACTAGTATATAAAATTTATATATTTATCCCAACCAATATTTTGTTCCATTTTTTGGAATATTTGGAGAGCAGCTTTAATTTATTTTTGTTGTTATATTAGGCGCGAGATTTTCTTTCTTTTTTTATTCACAATATAAGGTCTTGGCTTATGCCGATGACCTGTTATTCTCTTTAACAAACCCAATAGTTTCACTACCAAACCTCCTTAAACAATTTGAGTTATATGGAGCTCTATCCAATTTAAAAATAAACTTCTTGAAGTCAAAGGCAATGGGGGTTGGGCTACCCATACGAATCCTGGAACAACTGCGATGTGGTTCCCACTTTAAGTGGACCACATCGGCATTAAATTATCTAGGCACGAATATCGCAACAAGTATAATTCGTACCTATGAACTAAATTTCCCTCCCCTGCTTACAAAATCTAGGTTATTATTGGAAAAATGGCATATAAATTTTCACTCTTGGTTCGGTAGATGTAACCTAATAAAAATGTGTATATTGCCCAAATTCCTATACCTATTTCCAGCCCTACCGATATGGATACCGCTATCTTATTTTAAACAAGTACAAGCAATGTTTACACGATTCGTATGGGCCCATAAGAAACCACGTTTATCTCGTACCTTATTAACACTACCAAAGCAATACGGGGGTTTAGCATTGCCAGATGTTCGATGATATTATCAGGCAGTACACCTTAGCAGAATAATAGACTGTCAACGTCATCATGACTTGAAGCTATGGGTGCAAATAGAACAACATCAATCTCCCATACCATTAGAGAGGGCATTATGGTGTTGGGAATATGTACCATCAGATTTGAAATCACACCCTTTAATAGGGAATACCTTGAAACAATGTTCACAAGCTATTCTACAGGCGGGCCAAACGACTAAAACATCCCCTTTGACCCCGATTATTGGGAATCCTAAATTCCTTCCAGGTCTTTCAAAGACACAGTTTGTGACGCTACCATTTCACAAAAAAAGTGTCAAAAATGTTAAAAATGACAATAGCCAGTTTTTGACAATTCCTTTATTAATGTCTTCTCCTTTCTTCCATCTTCTTCCATCTTCTGCGGTTTGCTGCGTTCCAGTACAGTCCAGTGCAGGTAAAATGCAGCATGTTCTACTTTTTTTGTGGAACTGGAACGCACTGGTACAAACACTGCCATTTAGAACCATATAACCAACTTTCCATGCATTTTTGATGCATAAAAAACGCAATGGACTGCATGTGGTGTGAAATGGCCCTTAAGCAATTTGGCATATTTAAAGGCACTTCTCCTTTTTTTGTTTTTGGTGCTGTCCAAATTGGTGACATTGATATATGTCCCTTAGGGTGGGACCTGGGCCCCCATTTTAAGGCCAATAACTAGAAGATAAGCCAGCCAAGTGGGGACTAGCAAAATTAACAAGTCAGTTCCCATAGACTGCAATGGTATTTGTTGGTGGGGGGGTGTTTGTCCCATCTCTAATTTTGTAGCATGCTGGGTGATGTGCTTAATTTTGGACAGGGGGGGTTATTTTCTGCTAGCTGCATTTGTGTTGGTCTGAGCATGCCCAAGCAGTTAGTTTTATTTTTGGTGCTTTTTGTGTGTGAACAGCACCTGGATATTTCTGGGCATGCTCAGAGAGTGTTTTTATGGGTTAGTAATTGAAGGACATCCTTAACAGGTGTACCCACTTTGAAGTTCAGTCTCTACATTGGGTGAACTTGCATTTTGGGTGTTTCATGGACTGTGCATGTGTTTTCAATTGCCTCATTAGCACACAAACCTATGTTATATAAAGCTTGCAGATAGCATTCTCTCCCTTGCCCTGAAAAGAGGCAAGTGCGTGTGTGTGTGTGTGTGCGCGTGTGTGCGTGTGTGTGTCCGGCAAAAAGTACATTTTGGTGTCCTTATCGAGTTTGTAACACATGTATTTTTTTTTGTTATGTCTTTGCAAAACAGATATTTGTTTTACTTTTGTTGATTGTATTTTTTTGTGTGGGGGAAATGTTCCCCTGAAATAATGTTGATGTTGTTAATGTGTGTTGTTTGTTCACTTTGATTTAATTGTCTGTGCTGCATTATTTTGCTAAATCTTTCTAAAGATGTTGTGACTGTTTCAAATTGACCATGTTTTTTATTTTGGCTTCCCTTTGTTTTGTTGACCAATAAAATCTGCCCATTTTTAATTGCATTTCTGTACGTATCCACTTGTAAGGGGGGCTGTCTATGGGAAATAAATGTTTAAAGCAATATCACGCTATGTGACTATTCTTTTCCCATATGAATAACCCGAACACCTGAGCATATAAACAAAAGTTGGATATCGGTGGAAGAGTGAAAGAAAGGAAAGAAGTGATCCTGGTTTTGGTGATAAGGCTTACATATATCTACATTCTGGTGAGTGCATCCCCAAAGGGGGACTTCTCTACTTTAATGCGATACATGACGGATGAACTTTTGAACTGTACCATTTACACTGGGATAAAGATCACACTCTCCCTCTACTCATCAGTTCCTCTATGTGCAGATTAACACATAAAGAAGCTTGTCATTTATGACAAGAGCGCTGCTACACTATTTATGGACATTCATATAGTTTATGTTTTTAGTGTTTTACGGTATTAATTGTCTACAATTTATTGTGTGCGATTTTATTGTTTTACATTATTTATAATAACCTTTTGGATGTTCCTTTAAATATTGTTTTATACAATTATTCACACATCTTCAGCGGCTGCTCACTGTGATTGGGATCTCTATTCACAATCACATAAGACATTCAGTCTTACATTACTCTGGTTATACCATCAATTGCTTTTATTCTAAGCGCTGAGCGGTGCTCATGCAGGAAGGGCCATTCTAAGCATCTTTAAATTTACTCATTCTTCTTCTTTTTTCTCAGCTGCTATGGATGCATTGAGGTTCCTGAGTAATAGGAATATAGACTTGAATGTCTTTACTACCACTGAACCCACCACCAATCATGTCAATTATAATGGGGCTATGTCAGCATTAGGCAACATATTAGAAAAACAAGTCAGAACCTGGTGGGATATTTTTACTTTAGAACATTATATTAAAGAAAAAATCATCATCAGGAGTCTGCGTTGGGAAGTCACCCCTCAAGATGGACTGGAGGATCCAGGTTCCATTCAAGAGTGGTTAGATTTCTTCAACGGAGTAGGTTTTAAATTACAACAATGAATTCTTCAAAGGAAAAAACGAAAAATGGGAAGTCTAGAATCACGTATCAATGCTTTACAGCAAGAATTAGACCCTGTAAAAGATACACAACAAGTTACCGATTTTAATATTAGAATAACAAAGAGGTTAGAAAAAGTAGACAAAGACACACAAAAAAAGAAAGTAAAAAAATTCAATAGGGACATGGAAGATTTCAAATCTAATTCAGTGTATGCATGGCAACAAACACTACCAGAAGATAAAAATCTAATAGAGAAACCCCTGCTTCGCAAAACCTCCGACAAAACGGATTCAGGCACTACTCCCAGAAAGAGTTTGCGAATTACTGAATGATAACGGCAATGAAAGGACCCTATGGGATTCCCCAGCACACTCTTCCACTCCAGTGAGAAAAGGAGGGGCAAAACCAAAAGGCCCAAAAGGAAGAAGTGATTACATAGGGAACAATCAGCAATATTATCAACAACCACTATACCAGGTACCTACATACAATAAGTTCCAACCATTATGGAACTATCAGGATGGATATGACACCGCACCACCACCCCCGCACCCTTTTCCAGTGAGAGGAAGAGGAAACCAGAGGAGGGGTCGCGGTCACCCACCCCGCAGAGGGAAACCACAAACATACCCTCCACACAAAGATCAAATGTGGAAAGACCAACCACACTACTCACAATGGGAGCAAGATCGAGCACAATACCAACACCCTTGCCCCCCGCAATCCCACGACAGAAGAACGCGAGGCTGTCGGGGAGGCCGTCGAATCCAAAAAAAGAAGACTCGAGCAGGACTAGGTGGAATATTTAATCTTAGCCCTGTTGAACTCACACATAAAGAAATAAATATACTGAATATGGGATTGAAATGCGGCATGAAAAAACCAATTAATCGTTTCAATGTATACATAGACGTACACAAATATGTAAGAAAATTAAACATAAAGAAATATTTTCTGGGGAAAGATACCAATGTAGCAACCAAGATAGGCAACACCCAGACAGTTATTAATAGTGGTCTAAAAAATAAATCAATATTCAACCCATTGAATAACGCCAACCATCAGGTGGAAGTATTCAAGGGATTGGTCTTATGAGACTTAGATCACATCAAACCAAAGAAAGAGGTCAACTATCAACATATAGAAGAAGGTATTGAGATGCTTGAAAAAAGAAAAGACATCATCATTAGACCTGCAGATAAAGGGGGAGGAGTCGTGATATTGCCCAAAGAATTCTATACCAATCAAATATCAGACATGCTATCTGATGGAGAAACCTACAAAATATTAGATAGAGACCCCACTCGAGTCTACCGTGACCAGTTGGAAATCTTGGTAAACATGGGAACCCGATCTGGGGTTCTTTCCCACAAAGAACAGACCTACCTGGTTCCCACAAGTAGTAGAATTCCCACAATATATACCTTGCCTAAGGTCCACAAGGATCCAATCAACCCCCCAGGTAGACATATAGTCAACAGTATCGGATCCATTTCATCAAGATTGGGTCAATATTTAGATTGTTTCTTGCAAAAAAGTGTAATTAAAACACACTCATATTTGAGAGACACAAAAAACGTCCTTAATTGCCTGCAACAGGTAGACTTATGTGGAAAGGAAGAAGTCCTGCTGGTCACAGCGGATGTCTCATCACTGTATTCTATAATTCAGCATGATGATGCCCTCCTAGCACTGAATTGGGCACTCAGCCAAAGAGATGACCTCCCACACAATCAGAAATTGTTCATTCGGCATGCCCTGGATTATTGCTTATCGCATAACTATTTCTGGTATACCAATAAGTTCTACTCGCAACAAAGGGGTGTCGCTATGGGAGCTAAGTTTGCACCCAGTATTGCAAACTTATTTATGGCAGAGTGGGAGGACAAAGTGATTTTTAAGAATATGAGAAAGGAACTAATATTTTATAACGATTCATTGATGACCTATTTTTTATTTGGGCAGGACCTACAGATTCTTTATGTGATTTTTTAAACATTTTAAACAACAACAATAATAATATTAAATTAACCACAACATGGCACCAGGAAGAAATTAACTTTTTAGACGTCACTGTATACCAGAGAAACGATAAATTGGAAACGAAGGTCTATTTAAAAAAAACAGACAGAAACAGTTACCTACCTACCTCAAGTGGACATCACCCGTTGTGGCTGAGAAACATCCCGAAGGGGCAACTCATGAGAGTCAAACGTAATTGCTCTGAAGCCAAAAACTTATTTTCACAGTCCAAAATACTGACAGACAGGTTTGAAGCAAGAGGCTATAACCCAAAGACTTTGAATAAACTGGTTGCTGATGTAGGAGCAATCCCCGGAGACACTTGTTTGGTTGAAAGAGATTTTGGGGCCCTCCAACCTCAGAACAAGACAAAAGAATGGGGTTTTATATCAGGCTTCCATACACAATATAAGGAAGTTGAATCCATCTTCAGCAAGCATTGGCATGTTCTACTAATGGATAAGAAATTAGACACTGTATTACCACCCAAACCACAGTTCATATACAGGAAAGCTACTAATTACGGGGATAAGGTTGTCAAAAAAGTACTAGACCCCCCTACATGTCCACCAACTTTTTGGAACCAGAACGTTTTTTTTGCCTGCAGACGATGCAAGGCCTGCAGGGAGGTATCAAGACCGCTCAGAGGACTAGAGAATTTTTTATCCCCATCTAATAACAGATATTTTGACATAAAACAATTTATCACATGTAATATTACACATGTGGTCTATGCCTTAAAATGCCCATGTGGTCTTCTGTATATTGGACGCACAAAAAGAATGTTGAGAGTAAGAATAGCAGAGCACATACATAATATAAAAATAGGGTTTAAAGATCACAATGTGTCTCTGCATTTTAAATTGAAGCATAACCAGGATGCATCAGGTTTAGAGTTCTGGGGGGTGGAACATTTAGAACCCCACTGGAGAGGGTCACATCTTGTACGAGAACTATCAAAACGAGAAACTCAATGGATATATCTAACCGATGTTTTATCCCCGAAAGGCCTGAATATTGAACTCGACATCAATTGCTTCATTAGTGACACTTGAATTCCTCTCCATCTCTTTAGTTTATTACCATCCGTCCTTCTCGCCGCTCATATCTGCTTCCATACATACATCACTCATTGACGGTTAAATCGCTTATTTTATATATTTATATTTTAAGTCTTTTTTCGGTTGTTGTAGAATAGTGAAGAATGATGCACACCTTTGAATATTTAATATTTTATTCCGGTCACTCCTGAATACGCGGGCCACATGGCATCTCACCCATGTTGAGCCAGAATAAAATAATTATGGGGGATCCTGTTTATTTCAGATCCACATTATATATAGGTGGTGGCACATCTTATTTTATCTTATTTTATTCTTTATATTGCATATTTTATATTTATATGTATGTGTTTTATACATCTTTCATATATATTGTATAAATATTTTAATATTTTATATATATGTATATGTGGATACATAATTTACGGACACAGTTATTATTTATTTTTTGATTTTAATATTTTTTTATGACACATTTAAAATATATTCTTTTATGTGTTTATATACGTCTCCACATAATATTTATATGTGCGGATTCACATATTATGTCATACTATTCTGTACCTCTCTTTAAATTATAGTTCCTTTCATTACACATTGTTGCAATTTACAAGCAATATCCTATGGATTTATCGCATACCAGATATCGCTAGATGTGTGGAGATACTTATCGGCACATCAGCAACAATATGATTGCCCTATTTTGGGCTTGTTGCCTGCTGCACAAGTGCCATGCATCCATGGATTAATATAATTAATCACTACAGAGTTATGGTTCATTACATAGTAGTTTTCTTTTAAAGTGAATACTAACAATGGTGTCCGTAGAGTATACATGCACTTTGTCAGATTCATTTGCAGACATCATGTCGCTGCCTGAATGCTTCAAAAGAGGTGAGTCCTCCCCCTGGGCGTGCTCTGCTCATTTAACCCACAGGCTATGTTTAGCATTGCTGGGGGGTGTGAGCGGGTACTACGCTGTGATTGCTTTCCAGCACAGGGGTAACGTCCGCCTCTCACAGATAAAACAGCGGCAAGTACGGCTTGAGGCCACGCCCTCAGACGAAGTCCGGAAGTGACGAAACGCGTCAGAGTCGTGATCTCGCCATACCGGAAGTGACGCTTGCGCTCCAACACATCCAGGAACCAGGAAGTGGTAACACCATACACGCTGTCTAACAGATAGCGTGGATCTCCATCTACTGGTGCCTTTAGTGTACTGAGCAACCAAGGCACAATTATTTATCTGCCCATTTTTAGTTGCATTTCTGTACGCATCCACTTGTAAGGGGGGCTGTCTATGGGAAATAAATGTTTAAAGCAATATCACGCTATGTGACTATTCTTTTCCCATATGAATAACCTGAACACCTGAGCATATAAACAAAAGTTGGATATCGGTGGAAGAGTGAAAGAAAGGAAAGAAGTGATCCTGGTTTTGGTGATAAGGCTTACATATATCTACATTCTGGTGAGTGCATCCCCAAAGGGGGACTTCTCTACTTTAATGCGATACATGACGGATGAACCTTTGAACTGTACCATTTACACTGGGATAAAGATCACACTCTCCCTCTACTCATCAGTTCCTCTATGTGCAGATTAACACATAAAGAAGCTTGTCATTTATGACAAGAGCGCTGCTACACTATTTATGGACATTCATATAGTTTATGTTTTTAGTGTTTTACGGTATTAATTGTCTACAATTTATTGTGTGCGATTTTATTGTTTTACATTATTTATAATAACCTTTTGGATGTTCCTTTAAATATTGTTTTATACAATTATTCACACATCTTCAGCGGCTGCTCACTGTGATTGGGATCTCTATTCCCAATCACATAAGACATTCAGTCTTACATTACTCTGGTTATACCATCAATTGCTTTTATCCTAAGCGCTGAGCGGTGCTCATGCAGGAAGGGCCATTCTAAGCATCTTTAAATTTACTCAATAAAATTTGATGCAAAGTTTTGATGTTTGTTTTGTGTTTTCTTTGCAACAAATGTGACAGCTGATTGGCATGTCAAAACAAAACAGGTGTGATTTGTCTACCCTGGTGCCTTCATGCTAGAATATGCATGTATTGTGTGCTGCCATGGATAGTCACCAGGAAATGAAAAATACAGAGCGGTAAGTATTCAATTTTCCTTTTGACTGCAGTGGTTCTGAGCCTCAGTCCTCAAGTACCCCCAACAGGACATGTTTTGTGAATTTATCTTATCGAGAATTGCTGTCCAAAATACAAAACCATTGACTGTGACCTAAAGCACATGTGCAAGATGAAGGAAAACCTGCAAACATGGCCTGTTGGGGGTACTTGAGAAGCACTGATTTATAGCACTGCACTTAAAAATAGCTCAAGGCAATACGATTCTAATTGTGGGCATTTTGAGGGAAACCAAGTAAGTGTTAGAACCCCTGCTTGTTTTTTTTTTTAGGTTGGGCTTTGTGTCCCTTTTAGTAAAATTGGCTTCACTTCCTGTCACACAGCTATACAGGAAGTGAAGGTAAAACCCTACCAATGTCTTTTCTTGGGGACACACAGATCAATCTAACTAGTGTCCCCATTAAGCAAATTGCACTCTAGCACTTTGTTGTGTACACCCCAAATCATTGGGTAGTTTGGGATTTAGTAAAGACAAATCCACTCTGCAGTAAAAGTGTAGCTGCTGAAAATCCGAGGGGAAGCACTGGTGATTGTAACATCCAATCATGTAAAAGCAAAGATGAACAGAATTCAATGGACCCGCATCCAAAACGCAAGTACCGCGATTTAGCGGCGATTTGCGTTTTTTTTAACCTGTTTTTGCTGGTTGTTAAAGGAAATGTAAAAAAATAAACATTGCCGGCTCTAAAAAAAATCTAGAAAAAAAAACAGCGTGGGGTCCCCCCCAGGTCCATACCAGGCCCCCCTCCCTCCTGAACCGTACCAGGCAACATGCCCTCAACATGGGAAGGATGTCCCCATGTTGATGGGGACAAGGGCCTCTTCCCAACAACCCTGGCCGTTGGTTGTCGGGGTCTGCGGGCGGGGGGCTTATCGGAATCCGGGAGCCCCCTTTACTAAGGGGGCCCCCAGATCCCAGCCCCCCACCCTATGTGAATGAGTATGGGGTACATCGTACCCCTACCCATTCCCCTGGTGGCAAAAAAGTCAATAAAAAACACAAGACAGGTTTTTAAAGTAATTTATTAGGCAGCTCCGGGGGTCTTCTGCCGACTTCAGGGGTCTTTTCTGCCGGGCGCCCCGCTATCTTCTTCCAGCTCTTTTGCTAGCGGGGTCCCGGTCTTCATCGTCGTCTTCTTCTGACTTCGGGGGTCTTTCTGCCGGGCACCCTGCTATCTTCTTCCAGCTGTTTTGCTAGCGGGGTTTTTGGTCTTCATCGTCGTCTTCTTCCAACTTTGGGGGTCTCTTATTCTGTTCTCTGGTGTCGTCTCCGCGCTCTCCAGTTCTTCTCCCGCTCTCCGGTGCCTTCTCCACGATCTCCGGTTCTTTCTGCCTTCTGCCGGGCACCCCGCTATCTTCTTCCAGCTCTTTTGCTAGCGGGGTCCCAGTCTTCATTGTCGTCTTCTTCCCTCTTCTCTCCGCCCGATGTTGCCTCGTCGCTGTCTGCCACTACAATGCTGTGTCCGCGGAGCGCACCCACTTATATTGGCATGGGGCGTGGTCACCGGGTGATGCCACCCGCTGACCCCGCCCCATATGACATCACAATCCCATCATTCCCCTGGACTGTGACGTCATACGGGGCGGGGTCAGCGGGTGGCATCACCCGGTGACCACGCCCCATGCCAATATAAATGGGTGCGCTCCGCCCAGACAGCATTGTAGCGGCAGACAGCGACGAGGCAACGTTGGGAGGAGAGAAGAGGGAAGAAGACAACGATGAAGACCGGGACCCCGCTAGCAAAAGAGCTGGAAGAAGATAGCGGGGCGCCCGGCAGAAGGCAGAAAGAACCGGAGATCGTGGAGAAGGCACCGGAGAGCGGGAGAAGAACCAGAGAGCATGGAGACGACACCAGAGAACAGAACAAGAGACCCCCGAAGTCGGAAGAAGACGACGATGAAGACTGGGATCCCGCTAGCAAAAGAGCTGGAAGAAGATAGCGGGGCGCCCGGCAGAAAGACCCCCGAAGTCGGAAGAAGACGACAATGAAGACCGGGACCACGCTAGCAAAAGAGCTGGAAGAAGATAGCGGGCGCCCGGCAGAAGACCCCCGGAGCTGCCTAATAAATTACTTTAAAAACCTGTGTTGTTTTTTATTTACTTTTTTTTCCACCAGGTGAATGTGTAGGGGTATGATGTAATTATTAAAGGGGGCTCCTGGATTCCGAAAAGCCCCCCGCCAGCAAACCCCGACAACCAACGGCCAGGGTTGTCGGGAAAATGCCCTTGTCCCCATCAACATGGGGGCAGGTGCTTTGGGGTGGGGGACC
Organism: Rana muscosa; assembly: GCA_029206835.1. Classification (NCBI taxonomy): domain Eukaryota; kingdom Metazoa; phylum Chordata; class Amphibia; order Anura; family Ranidae; genus Rana; species Rana muscosa. The sequence continues at coordinate 765,392,631 of CM055117.1, forward strand.
GCAGGGCGCCCCTGCCCCAAAGCACCCACCCCCCCATGTTGGGGGCATGCAGCCTGGTACAGTTCAGGAGGGGGGGCGCTTGCTCGCCCCCTTTCCTGACCTGCTGGGCTGCGTGATAAGGGTCTGGTATGGATTTTGGGAGGACCCCCACACCATTTTTCGGCGTAGGGGGTTTCCCTTAAAATCCATACCAGACCTAAGGGCCTGGTATGCTCCTGGAGGGGAACCCATGCCGTTTTTTTTATTAAAATTTGGCGTGGAGTTCCCCTTCATGATTCATACCAAACACGGGACAGCGAGTGCGAGGCTGCCGAGAACCAGTGCGATGGCATCGCGCTGGAGACATTCTCGGGCAGGTAGTCGCCTCTAGGACACGACTTGAGTGGCTGCTTCACGCTCAAGTCGTGTCCAAGTTACCTCACAAAGTCTCACTGTCAACCGGCACACGAGTCGCCCCGCAAGTCGGATCGTCTTCATCCGACTTCCTGGGCGACCTCTATTCAAATCAATGGGCTCCCATAGTGAACCATTCATTTTCAATAGAGCGCCGCTGACATTTTTATTTACTATAGCAGTGTGCCGCCGGTTCATGCGCTCAATTAAGGATTTATCCGGCGCACCAATTAAGGTATGAACCGGCGCAGCGCACTGTTGATAGTAAATCACCCCCCATGTGTCACTCTACTCTCCACTGTGGTTAATTAAGTGTTGAATTTATGCATACATGACAGCTTATCTGAATGTAGTGTACTCCTAAGGGAGATAAGCATATCTTTCAGTGTGATATCTAACACTGGTTGGTTGTGAGTCGGGAAGGAGGTTATGGAGTCTGGCAGTTCCCTTGTATCATCTTGAAATTCATGATAAGAGCTCATCTCTAAATGCTGATGTGAATAATCACTCATCCAAAACCTGGCTTTCTCTGGGCTCCCTGATAAGGGGCTTTCAGGATGGGAGACATCCAGATGACATTGATGGATGCTGTTTGTTGGGCCACCATTCAAATATGAAGGCTGCGTGACAGCCGGGGAGAAGGAGGCAGTGCCATCTTGCCCATGCCGCGGCTCTGGCTGGGAGGAGAAAGCTGTCAGCTTTTTCAGCTTGTAAGTGTCCTTCCGCTTGTGGGAAATGATGGTATCATGGGCAAGATGTGTTCTGCCATCTGCTGGTGCTGGTGGTGTGCCCAAAAGGAGACCCTTGTTGCTGGAAATATCCTGCTGTACTCCAGAGCTCAAGGGTAAGTGGTCCATCTCTGTTGACAGCAAGCCATGCCCCCTCCATTTTAATTTTATTTTATACGGCAGCCTGTAAAGCATTACACTTGCAATAAGCAGATTGTGGGTGCAATGCCAGGATCCTACAGACTCTCAGTCAGCTGTCTGCCCATACCTCCCATATTGGCAGATATGTCTGCCCATATGTGCAGATAGTTACTGAACTGCAGGAAGAATCAATGAACTATGAGAGCCCTCACCAGCGCCATTGCGTTTCTTTGAGAACTACAAGCCACAATCACTTCACACGACGGTACTTGTAGTTCATTCATTCACAGGAGCCCCACACAGCCATGTTTTTTTTCAAATTGTGACTGCGTGAATGCGGGGAGAAGCTCCCCTGTGAGCTGTCACAGCATGGAGTGAAGGGAGTCTGGGCAGGTGCCATAATGTAACATGTTAACCACTTGACCACCAGAAGGTTTTACCCCCTTCATGACCCTCTTCATGACCAGAGCTTTTACCCCCTTCATGACCCTCTTCATGAACAGATCTTTTTTTGGTATTCAGCACTGTGCAAGTTTAACTTGAAATTTCTGAGTTATGCAACACTGTACCCAAATTAAATGTATATAGTTTTTTTCCACACAAATAGAGAATTCCTTTGGGTGGTATTTAATCACCACTGGGTTTTTTTATTTTTTGCCACATAAATGAAAAAAATACCAAAAACATTGAAATAAACACATGTGTGTTAGTTTCTGCTATACAATTTTGCAAACAAATAATCTTTCGTCATACATTTAGGCCAAAATATAGTCCGCTACATTTCTTTGGTAAACATAAGCTCAAATCAGATTATAATAATTTTTTGCTACAATTTTTTATAAAATAAAGAAATTAAATAAAATGTTTTATTTAATTTTTTCCATGATCTTTTTTTTCCACATACTGTCACTAGTACAGTAGAGCATTATCATATAAACTGTGTAAATTATACTGCGCTGTCCATTAGGTGAGACATAAAACACTGAATTAGTGAATCTATCTCTCCATAAATTGTTGCTGCAACTTCTATGTGAGACACACACAAAAAAATAATAATAAAGATAATAAAGCTGCGCAAATAGTGAAAAATGGTATATGAGCACCACCTTAAAACATAAGTGAAAGATATATAATGAATGATAAAATAATGATGATTAAATAAAATTAATATAATTGGACTGAATCTTAATTGCCAATGTGACAAATAGAACTGAAGAAAGTCCCAACTGTCAATCAGACACCCACATCACATTCAGCAAGAGTCTTGTGTAGTGAAAGAATTAATGTTGAATAGTAACTGTATGAATAGTACAGTCCAGATAGCCAAAACTGCAACGAAGTGTGGATAAGGATCTTCTCGTTAGGCTAATTGGTGACTTCAAACACACAACACCCAATGAAAAGTGCCAAACACTAGATAGATGTAGATTCCACCACCATCAGTTCTCACTGCCGCTTACCAGAAATAGTGATCTCCACAGAGATCGATACAAACAGATGGCTATTCCCCAGCCAGGGTCTCTAGATAGTATCAGTTTAACTCCCGAATTTCACGCCACTCCTCTCCACATATCGCAAAGTTAATATGCAAATGGAAAGAAAGCCACCATAGCGTGAAACCGATAAAACAATTTATTGTAAAAAAGTAATGCACTTACATGAAACGCAAGTTATTATGGCGTGTAGTATATTTAGCCGGCCGGCTAAGACTGCCCGTTCCTTCCGGGACTCGTTGGTATGTCGGTGACGTCAGCACGCCGCTCCTCCCTACGCCGTTTCGTCACAGATGACGTCGTCCAGGGGCACGTGCCCCTGGACGACGTTATCTGTGACGAAACGGCGTAGGGAGGAGCGGCGTGCTGACGTCACCGACATACCAACGAGTCCCGGAAGGAACGGGCAGTCTTAGCCGGCCGGCTAAATATACTACACGCCATAATAACTTGCGTTTCATGTAAGTGCATTACTTTTTTACAATAAATTGTTTTATCGGTTTCACGCTATGGTGGCTTTCTTTCCATTTGCATATTAACTTTGCGATATGTGGAGAGGAGTGGCGTGAAATTCGGGAGTTAAACTGATACTATCTAGAGACCCTGGCTGGGGAATAGCCATCTGTTTGTATCGATCTCTGTGGAGATCACTATTTCTGGTAAGCGGCAGTGAGAACTGATGGTGGTGGAATCTACATCTATCTAGTGTTTGGCACTTTTCATTGGGTGTTGTGTGTTTGAAGTCACCAATTAGCCTAACGAGAAGATCCTTATCCACACTTCGTTGCAGTTTTGGCTATCTGGACTGTACTATTCACATAGTTACTATTCAACATTAATTCTTTCACTACACAAGACTCTTGCTGAATGTGATGTGGGTGTCTGATTGACAGTTGGGACTTTCTTCAGTTCTATTTGTCACATTGGCAATTAAGATTCAGTCCAATTATATTAAGAGCATTATCATATGACTGGTGTAGCAGTGATCAGGGACACTGACTGGTGACAACATGTAAAATAAACAAATGAATAGATAATTTGTATTACATTTTTTAAACATTGCATAATTAGGCAGATTACCTTCCTGAAAAATGGGCAAAAAAAATGAGATTTAACTGACTCTAAAAAGTCACAAATTGCAAAAAGTCTTTCAGAGGGATGCAGCACTATTGAAATTGCTAAGTTATTGTGGCGTGATCACAGAAACATCAAATGTTTTGTTGCAAATAGTCAACAGGGTCGCAAGAAACGTGTTGAGAAAAAAGAAAACGCAAATTAACTGCCAAATATTTGAGAAAAATCAAATGTGAAGCTACCAGGAACCCATAATCCTCCAGTTCTATAACCTACTTGGAGTGCCCAGAACTACAAGGCGTTTACTGCTCAGAGACATGGAACTGAAACCCAACCACCACTGAACAAGACACATAAGTTGAAACATCAAGACTGGGCCAACAAATATCTGAAGACAGATTTTCAAAGGTTTTATGGACTGATGAGATGAGAGTGACTCATAACGGAGCAGATGGATGGGCCTGTAACTGGATCAGTAATGGGCACAGAGCTCCACTACGACTCAGACGCCAGCAAGTTGGAGGTGGGGTACTGGTTTGGGCTAGTATTATTAAAGATGAGCTAATTGGACCTTTTACGGTAGAAGATGGACTCAAAATTAACTCCCAAACCTACTGCCAGTTTTTAGATGACATTTTCTTCAAGCATAGGAAGGGAGGACCCCCACTATACCAACTTCCTGATATTTAGAAAAAAGGATTGACTGTGTTTGAACAAATTGACACAATGGATATCTAAAAAAAACTATGAATCTATATTACATAGTATATGGACATTAGTGATGAGCCGAACACCCCCGGGTTCGGTTCGCACCAGAACCCGCGAACGGACCGAAAGTTCGCACGAACATTAGAACCCTATTAAATACAATGGATGCGAACGTTCGGATTCTAAAGTGCTAATTATAATGACTATTATCCATGTTATTGTCCTAAACAGAGTTTGGGAACCCGGGTTCTGCACCATGGGACATGTATCAATGCAAAAAGAAGTTTTAAAAACGGACGTTTTCCGGGAGCAGTCATTTTAATGATGCATAAAGTGAAAAAAAAAAAGTCAAATATTCCTTTAAATATTGTACCTGGGGGGTGTCTAAAGTATGCCTGTGAAGTCCCACGTGTTTCCCGTGTTTAGAACTGTCCCTGCACAAAATAACATTTCTAAAGAAAAAAAAAGCCATTTAAAACTGCTTGCGGCTTTAATGTAATGTCTGGTCCCGGTAATATGGATGAAAATCTTTAAGAAAAATGGCATAGCTACCCCATCACACCCCCCTACCCCAGCCCATTACCAGCCCCTTTGGGTCTTGTATGGATATTAAGGGGAACCCCACACACAAAATAAAAAAGGACCTATATACTCTGAACAGCCGTATACAGGCGGTGCATACAAGACAGGGACTGTAGGTTTGTTCTTATGTAGAATCTGTTTGTAATTTTGAACAGCTACATTTTTTAAGTGTAGCTCCAGCCCAAATACCTATTTTTAAGCTTTTTGGAAAACATAGGGAAGGGTTATCACCCCTGTAACATTTGTTTTGCTGTCTGTGCCCCTGTTCAGAACATTTCACCTCACTTTGCGTCCCAATGACAACTGTTTTTGAAATGGGGTGTTTTTATTGAAACAAGGATTGGTGATAAAGCATCAGTAGAGAGGAGACACCTTTCTCCCATATTAATTCTTACAGGAGAGAATTTTCCTTCCAAGGGGTAGATTTCCTCTCACTTCCTGTTGTCTTCTTCCGTTTGCAAGTAGTAGTCGTTTGTAAGTTGGATGTTTGAAAGTAGGGACCTGCCGTATATACTCTGCAGAAATTGGCCCCTTAGGTGTTGGTGTTGGCACAACACTGTAAGCACTCACAGTTACTCTTGGTGGGTGCTGGAACGCCCTGCTGTCAACTATTATATCAGGAATTGTAATAACATATAATTGTTGAACAGTGGTAGTAAAAATTGGGCCTTTGATGGTGGTGCTGGTGCCACAACACTGTAAGGCCTGACAGTTACTCTTGGTGGGCGCAGCAATGGGCCCTGCTGTGAATTATTAGATCAATAATTATAATTGCATGCCCCTGTTGAACAGGGGCTGAAAAATTGGGCCTTTGGTGGTGGTGGTGGTGGTGGTGGTGTTGACACAACACTGTAAGGCCTGACAGTTACTCTTGGTGGGCGCAGCAATGGGCCCTGCTGTGAATTATTAGATCAATAATTATAATTGCATGCCCCTGTTGAACAGGGGCTGAAAAATTGGGCCTTAGGCACTGGTGGCTCAACACTGCAACCCCTCACAGATACTGTACTTGGAGCACAGCAATGAGGCCTGTTGCAAAGTATTGCATCAAAAATTGTAATTACACGCCCCTGTTAAACAGGGGCTGAAAAATTGGGCCTTAGCCACTGGTGGCGGCACCCATAAACCAAAATGATCTTCCAAGCTATCATCATTAATCGGATCATTGAGGAGGAGGAGGAGGATAGCCAGTCATCATAACAGCACAGGCACTCAGCATCAGCATCAGTCTTGAAGGGATGTGACATTTTAAAATCAATTAGTCTGTTATATCAGCATCAGGTGTGTGGTAGCTGGTGGTGATCCAAGACTGGTTCATCTTGATGAAAGTCAGTCGATCAACCGAGTCGGTGGACAGGCGCACCCTGTGATCTGTGACAAATCCTCCAGCAGCACTGAATGTGCGTTCTGAAAGAACGCTGGATGCAGGACAGGCCAGTAGCTCAATTGAATACTGTGCAAGCTCTGGCCAGTGATCCATCCTCAAGACCCAGTAAGCCAGAGGATTTTCGGTGGGGAAGGTGTCCAAGTCTGACCTTGCCCCTAGGTATTCCTGCACCATGTATATCAGACGCTGGCGATGGTTGCTGGAACCGATCATACTTTGGGGCTGCGGACTAAAGAATTGTCTGAACGCATCGGTCAGACGGCCACCTTCCCCACCGCTCCTTCTTTGACTGCCCGAAGCCTCAGCAACTCGTTGTCCAGGACCAGGAGTTTGTAACCTCCCAGTCTCTGGGAACGCGTTGCACAGACCTTTCTGCAAGGCCTCCCGGAGTTGTCTCACCCTCTGCTCCCTCTGCGACGGTAAGATAAGGTCCGCAACCTTACCCTTGTACCGTGGATCAAGGAGAGTGGCCAGCCAGTAATGGCCCCTCTCCTTGATCCGAAGAATACGAGGATCCTTCCACAGACTTTGCAGGATCAGGGAGGCTATGCAGCATAGGTTAGCTGAGGCATTCAGTCCGGAGTCCTCTGGGTCACTAAGGACGACATGATCCGCAGCCACCTCCTCCCAGCCACATACAAGTCCACTGGTTTCTTAGGACTGTAAATCATCCCTAAAAGACTGCTGCTGATGATGCTGAGTGCCAGCCTCCACCTCCATGCTGACACAATCCTCCTCCTCCTCCTCTTCCTGTGCGATGGGTGGGACAGAAGGAACACTGTCTGGGTAAAGGGGGCCTTGAGAGGCAAGGAAGTCCTCCTCTTCCTGCCTCTGTTCTGCCTCAAGTGCCCTGTCCATTATTCCACGCAGCGTGTGCTCCAACAGGTGGACAAGAGGTACAGTGTCACTGATGCATGCACTGTCACTGCTCACCATCCTCGTGGCCTCCTCAAATGGTGCCAGGACAGTGCATGCATCCCTGATCATGCCCCACTGGCGTGGTGAAAAAAACCCGAGCTCCCCTGACCCTGTCCTGGTGCTGTAGTCGCACAGGTACTCATTGATGGCCCTCTGCTGCGTGTGCAGCCGCTGCAGCATGGCCAACGTTGAGTTCCACCTGGTGGGCATGTCACATATAAGGCGGTTCTTGGGCAGGTTCAACTCCTTTTGCAGCTCAGCCAGGCGAGCACTGGCATTATAAGATCTGCGGAAATGCACACAGACTTTCCTGGCCTGCCTCAGGACATCCTGTAAGCCCGGGTACCTGCCCAAGAACCGCTGCACCACCAGGTTAAGGACGTGAGCCACACAGGGCACATGGGTCAGTTGTCCCTGTCGGAGGGCGGAGAGGAGGTTGGTGCCATTGTTGCAAACCACCATTCCTGGCTTAAGCTGGCGTGGCGTCAACCACCTCTCGGCCTGCCCCTGCAGAGCAGACAGGACCTCTGCCCCAGTGTGGCTCCTGTCCCCCAAACACACCAGCGCAAGCACGGCATGGCATCTTTTTGCCTGCGTACTTGCGTAGCCCCTTAAACGCCTACGGAGCACCGCTGGTTCCGAGGACAAAGCACAGGAAGAGGCCATGGAGGAAGAAGAAGAGGAGGGGGTGGAGGAGAGAGGTGTGTCACAACCAGTAGTAGCATTTTGGAGGCGTGGAGGTGGAACAACCTCCAACACTACTGCACCTTGTCCTGCATCCTTCCCAGCTGCCAAAAGAGTGACCCAATGGGCCGTGAAAGAAAGGTAACGTCCCTGTCCATGCCTGCTGGACCATGAGTCAGCGGTAATATGCACCTTACCGCTGACCGCCCTGTCCAGCGAGGCCAAGACATTGCCTTCCACATGCCTGTAGAGAGCCGGAATCGCCTTCCGTGAGAAAAAGTGGCGTTTGGGAACCTGCCACTGAGGAACCGCACATTGCACAAACTCACGGAAGGGGGCCGAGTCTACCAACTGAAAAGGCAGCAGTTGAAGCGCTAGCAATTTAGCCAAGCTAGCATTCAACCGCTGGGCATGTGGATGGCTGGGAGTGAATTTCTTTCGACGGTCCAGCAGCTGGGGCAGGGAAATTTGCCTGCTAGAATCGGACGTCGTGTACTGCTAGCAGAGTGGCCGCAAGTACTTGGCTGTGACACACCTAATTCTACACCTTCATTCCTCTCAGTGCAGGTTTCAGAGAGGACTGAAGGTATAGTGGGGTTGGAGATCCCAGCTGATGCGGTGCAAGGAGAGGTCCGCTTTGTTCTTTGGTGTGGGTCTTTAAGGTAGGCTTGCCAACGAGCTGCATGGCAGGTCAACATATGTCTGATCAAGCATGTGGTGCCCAAGCGGCTGATGTTTTGGCCACGCGATATACGCTTGAGACATATGTTGCAAACAGCAGCTGTGCGATCTGATGCACTCGCCTCAAAAAAGGCCCACACCAAAGAACTTTTTGAATGACGGGCAGAGGCAGCGCCCTGCACAGGCGGAGCTCTGCGGTGTGATTCTGTCTGTGTGCTGCCCATACGCTGGCCACCCAAGGGCATCCTGCCTCGTTGGAGATGTGCCTCCTCCTTATCCTCCTCCTCCTCCTCTCTCCTATTAGGCACCCACGTGGAGTCAGTGACCTCATCATCCCCTCCCTCCTCATCACTGGAGCCAATCTGGCAGTATGCTGCAGCTGCTGGAGCATGACTGCCAGATTGGTGTCCTTCTTGAGCATCCCCTCTCTCTGCTCTCACGCTACTGCCTTCCTCTATCTGGGTATCATCATCAGATCCTTCGAAACGCTGGGCATCCTCCTGGAGCATGTACCCAACACTGTGCTCAAACAGTTCGGGGGACTCCTCAGGAGGAGGACATGGTGGGTCTAGGGAAGGATTGACTAATGAAGATAATGATACCAGAGAAGAGGACGCTTTTGCAGCTGCTTTGCCAGTACCCTGAGCCTGGGTGAGAGAGGATGAGGAGGATGAGGTGGGCTTGGTCATCCACTCTACCAAGTCTTCGGCATGATGTGGCTCAACATGTCCAGCTGCCGAAAAGAAGGACAAGCGTGTCCCATGGCCATGTGCTGATGACAATGCACCGCGTCCACGACCAGCACTGTTGCCCCCAGACACAGAGCTTGCTTGCCCTCTTTTTTTGCCTCCTGACTGTCTGCCTCTCCTTGTTTGCCTTCCAGACATTTTAATGGATGGCCTGCAGGGAGATGGGAAAAACAGCAATAAGGGCTACCTTCAGGTGTATACTGTGCAGGAGGCTTAGCAACAATGACACTGACACTGTCCCCTGCCTATCCTTCTCTGTCCCTAAACACAAGGATTTCAAATATGGTTCAGCAAGATTGGTTTAGCACAGAATAGCACACTGATAGTTTCCCTCACTGTCCTTCTCTGTCCCTACAAACAAGATTTAGCACAGAATAGCACACTGATAGTTTCCACGAGTGTCCTTCTCTGTCCCTAAACTCAAGGATTTCAAATATGGTTCAGCAAGATTGGTTTAGCACAGAATAGCACACTGATAGTTTCCCTCACTGTCCTGCTCTGTCCCTACAAACAAGATTTAGCACAGAATAGCACACTGATAGTTTCCACGAGTGTCCTTCTCTGTCCCTAAACTCAAGGATTTCAAATATGGTTCAGCAAGATTGGTTTAGATCAGAATAGCACACTGACACTTTCCCTCACTGTACCTCTCTGTTCCTAAACTCAAGGATTTCAAATATGGTTCAGCAAGATTGGTTTAGAACAGAATAGCACACTGACAGTTTCCCTCACTGTCCTTCTCTGTCCCTACAAACAAGATTTAGCACAGAATAGCACACTGATAGTTTCCACGAGTGTCCTTCTCTGTCCCTAAACTCAAGGATTTCAAATATGGTTCAGCAAGATTGGTTTAGCACAGAATAGCACACTGATAGTTTCCCTCACTGTCCTTCTCTGTCCCTACAAACAAGATTTAGCACAGAATAGCACACTGATAGTTTCCACGAGTGTCCTTCTCTGTCCCTAAACTCAAGGATTTCAAATATGGTTCAGCAAGATTGGTTTAGAACAGAATAGCACACTGACACTTTCCCTCACTGTACCTCTCTGTCCCTAAACTCAAGGATTTCAAATATGGTTCAGCAAGATTGGTTTAGAACAGAATAGCACACTGACAGTTTCCCTCACTGTCCTTCTCTGTCCCTACAAACAAGATTTAGCACAGAATAGCACACTGATAGTTTCCACGAGTGTCCTTCTCTGTCCCTAAACTCAAGGATTTCAAATATGGTTCAGCAAGATTGGTTTAGCACAGAATAGCACACTGATAGTTTCCCTCACTGTCCTTCTCTGTCCCTACAAACAAGATTTAGCACAGAATAGCACACTGATAGTTTCCACGAGTGTCCTTCTCTGTCCCTAAACTCAAGGATTTCAAATATGGTTCAGCAAGATTGGTTTAGAACAGAATAGCACACTGACACTTTCCCTCACTGTACCTCTCTGTCCCTAAACTCAAGGATTTCAAATATGGTTCAGCAAGATTGGTTTAGAACAGAATAGCACACTGATAGTTTCCCTCACTGTCCTTCTCTGTCCCTACAAACAAGATTTAGCACAGAATAGCACACTGATAGTTTCCACGAGTGTCCTTCTCTGTCCCTAAACTCAAGGATTTCAAATATGGTTCCGCAAGATTGGTTTAGAACAGAATAGCACACTGACAGTTTCCCTCACTGTCCTTCTCTGTCCCTACAAACAAGATTTAGCACAGAATAGCACACTGATAGTTTCCACGAGTGTCCTTCTCTGTCCCTAAACTCAAGGATTTCAAATATGGTTCAGCAAGATTGGTTTAGAACAGAATAGCACACTGACACTTTCCCTCACTGTACCTCTCTGTCCCTAAACTCAAGGATTTCAAATATGGTTCAGCAAGATTGGTTTAGAACAGAATAGCACACTGACAGTTTCCCTCACTGTCCTTCTCTGTCCCTACAAACAAGATTTAGCACAGAATAGCACACTGATAGTTTCCACGAGTGTCCTTCTCTGTCCCTAAACTCAAGGATTTCAAATATGGTTCAGCAAGATTGGTTTAGCACAGAATAGCACACTGATAGTTTCCCTCACTGTCCTTCTCTGTCCCTACAAACAAGATTTAGCACAGAATAGCACACTGATAGTTTCCACGAGTGTCCTTCTCTGTCCCTAAACTCAAGGATTTCAAATATGGTTCAGCAAGATTGGTTTAGAACAGAATAGCACACTGACACTTTCCCTCACTGTACCTCTCTGTCACTAAACTCAAGGATTTCAAATATGGTTCAGCAAGATTGGTTTAGAACAGAATAGCACACTGACAGTTTCCCTCACTGTCCTTCTCTGTCCCTACAAACAAGATTTAGCACAAAATAGCACACTGATAGTTTCCATGAGTGTCCTTCTCTGTCCCTAAACTCAAGGATTTCAAATATAGTTCAGCAAGATTGGTTTAGAACATAATAGCACACTGACAGTTTCCCTCACTGTCCTTCTCTGTCCCTACAAACAAGATTTAGCACAGAATAGCACACTGATAGTTTCCACGAGTGTCCTTCTCTGTCCCTAAACTCAAGGATTTCAAATATGGTTCAGTAAGATTGGTTTAGAACAGAATAGCACACTGACACTTTCCCTCACTGTACCTCTCTGTCCCTAAACTCAAGGATTTCAAATATGGTTCAGCAAGATTGGTTTAGAACAGAATAGCACACTGACAGTTTCCCTCACTGTCCTTCTCTGTCCCTACAAACAAGATTTAGCACAGAATAGCCCACTGATAGTTTCCACGAGTGTCCTTCTCTGTCCCTAAACTCAAGGATTTCAAATATGGTTCAGCAAGATTGGTTTAGAACAGAATAGCACACTGACAGTTTCCCTCACTGTCCTTCTCTGTCCCTACAAACAAGGATTAGCACAGAATAGCACACTGATAGTTTCCACAAGTGTCCTTCTCTGTCCCTAAACTCAAGGATTTCAAATATGGTTCAGCAAGATTGGTTTAGAACAGAATAGCACACTGACAGTTTCCCTCACTGTCCTTCTCTGTCCCTACAAACAAGATTTAGCACAGAATAGCACACTGATAGTTTCCACGAGTGTCCTTCTCTGTCCCTAAACTCAAGGATTTCAAATATGGTTCAGCAAGATTGGTTTAGAACAGAATAGCACACTGACAGTTTCCCTCACTGTCCTTCTCTGTCCCTACAAACAAGATTTAGCACAGAATAGCACACTGATAGTTTCCACGAGTGTTCTTCTCTGTCCCTAAACTCAAGGATTTCAAATATGGTTCTGCAAGATTGGTTTAGAACAGAATAGCACACTGACAGTTTCCCTCACTGTCCTTCTCTGTCCCTACAAACAAGATTTAGCACAGAATAGCACACTGATAGTTTCCACGAGTGTCCTTCTCTGTCCCTAAACTCAAGGATTTCAAATATGGTTCAGCAAGATTGGTTTAGAACAGAATAGCACACTGACACTTTCCCTCACTGTACCTCTCTGTCCCTAAACTCAAGGATTTCAAATATGGTTCAGCAAGATTGGTTTAGAACAGAATAGCACACTGACAGTTTCCCTCACTGTCCTTCTCTGTCCCTACAAACAAGATTTAGCACAGAATAGCACACTGATAGTTTCCACGAGTGTCCTTCTCTGTCCCTAAACTCAAGGATTTCAAATATGGTTCAGCAAGATTGGTTTAGAACAGAATAGCACACTGACAGTTTCCCTCACTGTCCTTCTCCATCCCTACAAACAAGATTTAGCACAGAATAGCACACTGATAGTTTCCACGAGTGTCCTTCTCTGTCCCTAAACTCAAGGATTTCAAATATGGTTCAGCAAGATTGGTTTAGAACAGAATAGCACACTGACACTTTTCCTCACTGTACCTCTCTGTCCCTAAACTCAAGGATTTCAAATATGGTTCAGCAAGATTGGTTTAGAACAGAATAGCACACTGACAGTTTCCCTCACTGTCCTTCTCTGTCCCTACAAACAAGATTTAGCACAGAATAGCACACTGATAGTTTCCACAAGTGTCCTTCTCTGTCCCTAAACGCAAGGATTTCAAATATGGTTCAGCAAGATTGGTTTAGAACAGAATAGCACACTGACAGTTTCCCTCACTGTCCTTCTCTGTCCCTACAAACAAGATTTAGCACAGAATAGCACACTGATAGTTTCCACGAGTGTCCTTCTCTGTCCCTAAACTCAAGGATTTCAAATATGGTTCTGCAAGATTTTTTTAGAACAGAATAGCACACTGACACTTTCCCTCACTGTACCTCTCTGTCCCTAAACTCAAGGATTTCAAATATGGTTCAGCAAGATTGGTTTAGAACAGAATAGCACACTGACAGTTTCCCTCACTGTCCTTCTCTGTCCCTACAAACAAGATTTAGCACAGAATAGCACACTGATAGTTTCCACGTGTGTCCTTCTCTGTCCCAAAACTCAAGGATTTCAAATATGGTTCAGCAAGATTGGTTTAGCACAGAATAGCACACTGATAGTTTCCCTCACTGTCCTTCTCTGTCCCTACAAACAAGATTTAGCACAGAATAGCAAACTGATAGTTTCCACGAGTGTCCTTCTCTGTCCCTAAACTCAAGGATTTCAAATATGGTTCAGCAAGATTGGTTTTGAACAGAATAGCACACTGACACTTTCCCTCACTGTACCTCTCTGTCCCTAAACTCAAGGATTTCAAATATGGTTCAGCAAGATTGGTTTAGAACAGAATAGCACACTGACAGTTTCCCTCACTGTCCTTCTCTGTCCCTACAAACAAGATTTAGCACAGAATAGCACACTGATAGTTTCCACGAGTGTCCTTCTCTGTCCCTAAACTCAAGGATTTCAAATATGGTTCAGCAAGATTGGTTTAGAACAGAATAGCACTCTGACAGTTTCCCTCACTGTCCTTCTCTGTCCCTACAAACAAGATTTAGCACAGAATAGCACACTGATAGTTTCCACGAGTGTCCTTCTCTGTCCCTAAACTCAAGGATTTCAAATATGGTTCAGCAAGATTGGTTTAGAACAGAATAGCACACTGACACTTTCCCTCACTGTACCTCTCTGTCACTAAACTCAAGGATTTCAAATATGGTTCAGCAAGATTGGTTTAGAACAGAATAGCACACTGACAGTTTCCCTCACTGTCCTTCTCTGTCCCTACAAGCAAGATTTAGCACAAAATAGCACACTGATAGTTTCCATGAGTGTCCTTCTCTGTCCCTAAACTCAAGGATTTCAAATATAGTTCAGCAAGATTGGTTTAGAACATAATAGCACACTGACAGTTTCCCTCACTGTCCTTCTCTGTCCCTACAAACAAGATTTAGCACAGAATAGCACACTGATAGTTTCCACGAGTGTCCTTCTCTGTCCCTAAACTCAAGGATTTCAAATATGGTTCAGCAAGATTGGTTTAGAACAGAATAGCACACTGACAGTTTCCCTCACTGTCCTTCTCTGTCCCTACAAACAAGGATTAGCACAGAATAGCACACTGATAGTTTCCACAAGTGTCCTTCTCTGTCCCTAAACTCAAGGATTTCAAATATGGTTCAGCAAGATTGTTTTAGAACAGAATAGCACACTGACAGTTTCCCTCACTGTCCTTCTCTGTCCCTACAAACAAGATTTAGCACAGAATAGCACACTGATAGTTTCCACGAGTGTCCTTCTCTGTCCCTAAACTCAAGGATTTCAAATATGGTTCAGCAAGATTGGTTTAGAACAGAATAGCACACTGACAGTTTCCCTCACTGTCCTTCTCTGTCCCTACAAACAAGGATTAGCACAGAATAGCACACTGATAGTTTCCACGAGTGTCCTTCTCTGTCCCTAAACTCAAGGATTTCAAATATGGTTCAGCAAGATTGGTTTAGAACAGAATAGCACACTGACAGTTTCCCTCACTGTCCTTCTCTGTCCCTACAAACAAGATTTAGCACAGAATAGCACACTGATAGTTTCCACGAGTGTCCTTCTCTGTCCCTAAACTCAAGGATTTCAAATATGGTTCTGCAAGATTGGTTTAGAACAGAATAGCACACTGACAGTTTCGCTCACTGTCCTTCTCTGTCCCTACAAACAAGATTTAGCACAGAATAGCACACTGATAGTTTCCACGAGTGTCCTTCTCTGTCCCTAAACTCAAGGATTTCAAATATGGTTCAGCAAGATTGGTTTAGAACAGAATAGCACACTGACACTTTCCCTCACTGTACCTCTCTGTCCCTAAACTCAAGGATTTCAAATATGGTTCAGCAAGATTGGTTTAGAACAGAATAGCACACTGACAGTTTCCCTCACTGTCCTTCTTTGTCCCTACAAACAAGATTTAGCACAGAATAGCACACTGATAGTTTCCACGAGTGTCCTTCTCTGTCCCTAAACTCGAGGATTTCAAATATGGTTCAGCAAGATTGGTTTAGAACAGAATAGCACACTGACAGTTTCCCTCACTGTCCTTCTCCGTCCCTACAAACAAGATTTAGCACAGAATAGCACACTGATAGTTTCCACGAGTGTCCTTCTCTGTCCCTAAACTCAAGGATTTCAAATATGGTTCAGCAAGATTGGTTTAGAACAGAATAGCACACTGACACTTTCCCTCACTGTACCTCTCTGTCCCTAAACTCAAGGATTTCAAATATGGTTCAGCAAGATTGGTTTAGAACAGAATAGCACACTGACAGTTTCCCTCACTGTCCTTCTCTGTCCCTACAAACAAGATTTAGCACAGAATAGCACACTGATAGTTTCCACGAGTGTCCTTCTCTGTCCCTAAACTCAAGGATTTCAAATATGGTTCAGCAAGATTGGTTTAGAACAGAATAGCACATTGACAGTTTCCCTCACTGTCTTTCTCTGTCCCTACAAACAAGGATTAGCACAGAATAGCACACTGATAGTTTCCACGAGTGTCCTTCTCTGTCCCTAAACTCAAGGATTTCAAATATGGTTCAGCAAGATTGGTTTAGAACAGAATAGCACACTGACAGTTTCCCTCACTGTCCTTCTCTGTCCCTACAAACAAGATTTAGCACAGAATAGCACACTGATAGTTTCCACGAGTGTCCTTCTCTGTCCCTAAACTCAAGGATTTCAAATATGGTTCTGCAAGATTTTTTTAGAACAGAATAGCACACTGACACTTTCCCTCACTGTACCTCTCTGTCCCTAAACTCAAGGATTTCAAATATGGTTCAGCAAGATTGGTTTAGAACAGAATAGCACACTGACAGTTTCCCTCACTGTCCTTCTCTGTCCCTACAAACAAGATTTAGCACAGAATAGCACACTGATAGTTTCCACGTGTGTCCTTCTCTGTCCCAAAACTCAAGGATTTCAAATATGGTTCAGCAAGATTGGTTTAGCACAGAATAGCACACTGATAGTTTCCCTCACTGTCCTTCTCTGTCCCTACAAACAAGATTTAGCACAGAATAGCAAACTGATAGTTTCCACGAGTGTCCTTCTCTGTCCCTAAACTCAAGGATTTCAAATATGGTTCAGCAAGATTGGTTTAGAACAGAATAGCACACTGACACTTTCCCTCACTGTACCTCTCTGTCCCTAAACTCAAGGATTTCAAATATGGTTCAGCAAGATTGGTTTAGAACAGAATAGCACACTGACAGTTTCCCTCACTGTCCTTCTCTGTCCCTACAAACAAGATTTAGCACAGAATAACACACTGATAGTTTCCACGAGTGTCCTTCTCTGTCCCTAAACTCAAGGATTTCAAATATAGTTCAGCAAGATTGGTTTAGAACATAATAGCACACTGACAGTTTCCCTCACTGTCCTTCTCTGTCCCTACAAACAAGATTTAGCACAGAATAGCACACTGATAGTTTCCACGAGTGTCCTTCTCTGTCCCTAAACTCAAGGATTTCAAATATGGTTCAGCAAGATTGGTTTAGAACAGAATAGCACACTGACAGTTTCCCTCACTGTCCTTCTCTGTCCCTACAAACAAGGATTAGCACAGAATAGCACACTGATAGTTTCCACAAGTGTCCTTCTCTGTCCCTAAACTCAAGGATTTCAAATATGGTTCAGCAAGATTGTTTTAGAACAGAATAGCACACTGACAGTTTCCCTCACTGTCCTTCTCTGTCCCTACAAACAAGATTTAGCACAGAATAGCACACTGATAGTTTCCACGAGTGTCCTTCTCTGTCCCTAAACTCAAGGATTTCAAATATGGTTCAGCAAGATTGGTTTAGAACAGAATAGCACACTGACAGTTTCCCTCACTGTCCTTCTCTGTCCCTACAAACAAGGATTAGCACAGAATAGCACACTGATAGTTTCCACGAGTGTCCTTCTCTGTCCCTAAACTCAAGGATTTCAAATATGGTTCAGCAAGATTGGTTTAGAACAGAATAGCACACTGACAGTTTCCCTCACTGTCCTTCTCTGTCCCTACAAACAAGATTTAGCACAGAATAGCACACTGATAGTTTCCACGAGTGTCCTTCTCTGTCCCTAAACTCAAGGATTTCAAATATGGTTCTGCAAGATTGGTTTAGAACAGAATAGCACACTGACAGTTTCGCTCACTGTCCTTCTCTGTCCCTACAAACAAGATTTAGCACAGAATAGCACACTGATAGTTTCCACGAGTGTCCTTCTCTGTCCCTAAACTCAAGGATTTCAAATATGGTTCAGCAAGATTGGTTTAGAACAGAATAGCACACTGACACTTTCCCTCACTGTACCTCTCTGTCCCTAAACTCAAGGATTTCAAATATGGTTCAGCAAGATTGGTTTAGAACAGAATAGCACACTGACAGTTTCCCTCACTGTCCTTCTCTGTCCCTACAAACAAGATTTAGCACAGAATAGCACACTGATAGTTTCCACGAGTGTCCTTCTCTGTCCCTAAACTCAAGGATTTCAAATATGGTTCAGCAAGATTGGTTTAGAACAGAATAGCACACTGACAGTTTCCCTCACTGTCCTTCTCTGTCCCTACAAACAAGATTTAGCACAGAATAGCACACTGATAGTTGCCACGAGTGTCCTTCTCTGTCCCTAAACTCAAGGATTTCAAATATGGTTCAGCAAGATTGGTTTAGAACAGAATAGCACACTGACACTTTCCCTCACTGTACCTCTCTGTCACTAAACTCAAGGATTTCAAATATGGTTCAGCAAGATTGGTTTAGAACAGAATAGCACACTGACAGTTTCCCTCACTGTCCTTCTCTGTCCCTACAAGCAAGATTTAGCACAAAATAGCACACTGATAGTTTCCATGAGTGTCCTTCTCTGTCCCTAAACTCAAGGATTTCAAATATAGTTCAGCAAGATTGGTTTAGAACATAATAGCACACTGACAGTTTCCCTCACTGTCCTTCTCTGTCCCTACAAACAAGATTTAGCACAGAATAGCACACTGATAGTTTCCACGAGTGTCCTTCTCTGTCCCTAAACTCAAGGATTTCAAATATGGTTCAGCAAGATTGGTTTAGAACAGAATAGCACACTGACAGTTTCCCTCACTGTCCTTCTCTGTCCCTACAAACAAGGATTAGCACAGAATAGCACACTGATAGTTTCCACAAGTGTCCTTCTCTGTCCCTAAACTCAAGGATTTCAAATATGGTTCAGCAAGATTGTTTTAGAACAGAATAGCACACTGACAGTTTCCCTCACTGTCCTTCTCTGTCCCTACAAACAAGATTTAGCACAGAATAGCACACTGATAGTTTCCACGAGTGTCCTTCTCTGTCCCTAAACTCAAGGATTTCAAATATGGTTCAGCAAGATTGGTTTAGAACAGAATAGCACACTGACAGTTTCCCTCACTGTCCTTCTCTGTCCCTACAAACAAGGATTAGCACAGAATAGCACACTGATAGTTTCCACGAGTGTCCTTCTCTGTCCCTAAACTCAAGGATTTCAAATATGGTTCAGCAAGATTGGTTTAGAACAGAATAGCACACTGACAGTTTCCCTCACTGTCCTTCTCTGTCCCTACAAACAAGATTTAGCACAGAATAGCACACTGATAGTTTCCACGAGTGTCCTTCTCTGTCCCTAAACTCAAGGATTTCAAATATGGTTCTGCAAGATTGGTTTAGAACAGAATAGCACACTGACAGTTTCGCTCACTGTCCTTCTCTGTCCCTACAAACAAGATTTAGCACAGAATAGCACACTGATAGTTTCCACGAGTGTCCTTCTCTGTCCCTAAACTCAAGGATTTCAAATATGGTTCAGCAAGATTGGTTTAGAACAGAATAGCACACTGACACTTTCCCTCACTGTACCTCTCTGTCCCTAAACTCAAGGATTTCAAATATGGTTCAGCAAGATTGGTTTAGAACAGAATAGCACACTGACAGTTTCCCTCACTGTCCTTCTTTGTCCCTACAAACAAGATTTAGCACAGAATAGCACACTGATAGTTTCCACGAGTGTCCTTCTCTGTCCCTAAACTCGAGGATTTCAAATATGGTTCAGCAAGATTGGTTTAGAACAGAATAGCACACTGACAGTTTCCCTCACTGTCCTTCTCCGTCCCTACAAACAAGATTTAGCACAGAATAGCACACTGATAGTTTCCACGAGTGTCCTTCTCTGTCCCTAAACTCAAGGATTTCAAATATGGTTCAGCAAGATTGGTTTAGAACAGAATAGCACACTGACACTTTCCCTCACTGTACCTCTATGTCCCTAAACTCAAGGATTTCAAATATGGTTCAGCAAGATTGGTTTAGAACAGAATAGCACACTGACAGTTTCCCTCACTGTCCTTCTCTGTCCCTACAAACAAGATTTAGCACAGAATAGCACACTGATAGTTTCCACGAGTGTCCTTCTCTGTCCCTAAACTCAAGGATTTCAAATATGGTTCAGCAAGATTGGTTTAGAACAGAATAGCACATTGACAGTTTCCCTCACTGTCTTTCTCTGTCCCTACAAACAAGGATTAGCACAGAATAGCACACTGATAGTTTCCACGAGTGTCCTTCTCTGTCCCTAAACTCAAGGATTTCAAATATGGTTCAGCAAGATTGGTTTAGAACAGAATAGCACACTGACAGTTTCCCTCACTGTCCTTCTCTGTCCCTACAAACAAGATTTAGCACAGAATAGCACACTGATAGTTTCCACGAGTGTCCTTCTCTGTCCCTAAACTCAAGGATTTCAAATATGGTTCTGCAAGATTTTTTTAGAACAGAATAGCACACTGACACTTTCCCTCACTGTACCTCTCTGTCCCTAAACTCAAGGATTTCAAATATGGTTCAGCAAGATTGGTTTAGAACAGAATAGCACACTGACAGTTTCCCTCACTGTCCTTCTCTGTCCCTACAAACAAGATTTAGCACAGAATAGCACACTGATAGTTTCCACGTGTGTCCTTCTCTGTCCCAAAACTCAAGGATTTCAAATATGGTTCAGCAAGATTGGTTTAGCACAGAATAGCACACTGATAGTTTCCCTCACTGTCCTTCTCTGTCCCTACAAACAAGATTTAGCACAGAATAGCAAACTGATAGTTTCCACGAGTGTCCTTCTCTGTCCCTAAACTCAAGGATTTCAAATATGGTTCAGCAAGATTGGTTTAGAACAGAATAGCACACTGACACTTTCCCTCACTGTACCTCTCTGTCCCTAAACTCAAGGATTTCAAATATGGTTCAGCAAGATTGGTTTAGAACAGAATAGCACACTGACAGTTTCCCTCACTGTCCTTCTCTGTCCCTACAAACAAGATTTAGCACAGAATAACACACTGATAGTTTCCACGAGTGTCCTTCTCTGTCC
This sequence comes from Rana muscosa, assembly GCA_029206835.1. NCBI lineage: Eukaryota > Metazoa > Chordata > Amphibia > Anura > Ranidae > Rana > Rana muscosa. Next base: position 765,413,959 of record CM055117.1, read on the forward strand.
CTAAACTCAAGGATTTCAAATATAGTTCAGCAAGATTGGTTTAGAACATAATAGCACACTGACAGTTTCCCTCACTGTCCTTCTCTGTCCCTACAAACAAGATTTAGCACAGAATAGCACACTGATAGTTTCCACGAGTGTCCTTCTCTGTCCCTAAACTCAAGGATTTCAAATATGGTTCAGCAAGATTGGTTTAGAACAGAATAGCACACTGACAGTTTCCCTCACTGTCCTTCTCTGTCCCTACAAACAAGGATTAGCACAGAATAGCACACTGATAGTTTCCACAAGTGTCCTTCTCTGTCCCTAAACTCAAGGATTTCAAATATGGTTCAGCAAGATTGTTTTAGAACAGAATAGCACACTGACAGTTTCCCTCACTGTCCTTCTCTGTCCCTACAAACAAGATTTAGCACAGAATAGCACACTGATAGTTTCCACGAGTGTCCTTCTCTGTCCCTAAACTCAAGGATTTCAAATATGGTTCAGCAAGATTGGTTTAGAACAGAATAGCACACTGACAGTTTCCCTCACTGTCCTTCTCTGTCCCTACAAACAAGGATTAGCACAGAATAGCACACTGATAGTTTCCACGAGTGTCCTTCTCTGTCCCTAAACTCAAGGATTTCAAATATGGTTCAGCAAGATTGGTTTAGAACAGAATAGCACACTGACAGTTTCCCTCACTGTCCTTCTCTGTCCCTACAAACAAGATTTAGCACAGAATAGCACACTGATAGTTTCCACGAGTGTCCTTCTCTGTCCCTAAACTCAAGGATTTCAAATATGGTTCTGCAAGATTGGTTTAGAACAGAATAGCACACTGACAGTTTCGCTCACTGTCCTTCTCTGTCCCTACAAACAAGATTTAGCACAGAATAGCACACTGATAGTTTCCACGAGTGTCCTTCTCTGTCCCTAAACTCAAGGATTTCAAATATGGTTCAGCAAGATTGGTTTAGAACAGAATAGCACACTGACACTTTCCCTCACTGTACCTCTCTGTCCCTAAACTCAAGGATTTCAAATATGGTTCAGCAAGATTGGTTTAGAACAGAATAGCACACTGACAGTTTCCCTCACTGTCCTTCTCTGTCCCTACAAACAAGATTTAGCACAGAATAGCACACTGATAGTTTCCACGAGTGTCCTTCTCTGTCCCTAAACTCAAGGATTTCAAATATGGTTCAGCAAGATTGGTTTAGAACAGAATAGCACACTGACAGTTTCCCTCACTGTCCTTCTCTGTCCCTACAAACAAGATTTAGCACAGAATAGCACACTGATAGTTTCCACGAGTGTCCTTCTCTGTCCCTAAACTCAAGGATTTCAAATATGGTTCTGCAAGATTGGTTTAGAACAGAATAGCACACTGACAGTTTCGCTCACTGTCCTTCTCTGTCCCTACAAACAAGATTTAGCACAGAATAGCACACTGATAGTTTCCACGAGTGTCCTTCTCTGTCCCTAAACTCAAGGATTTCAAATATGGTTCAGCAAGATTGGTTTAGAACAGAATAGCACACTGACACTTTCCCTCACTGTACCTCTCTGTCCCTAAACTCAAGGATTTCAAATATGGTTCAGCAAGATTGGTTTAGAACAGAATAGCACACTGACAGTTTCCCTCACTGTCCTTCTCTGTCCCTACAAACAAGATTTAGCACAGAATAGCACACTGATAGTTTCCACGAGTGTCCTTCTCTGTCCCTAAACTCAAGGATTTCAAATATGGTTCAGCAAGATTGGTTTAGAACAGAATAGCACATTGACAGTTTCCCTCACTGTCTTTCTCTGTCCCTACAAACAAGGATTAGCACAGAATAGCACACTGATAGTTTCCACGAGTGTCCTTCTCTGTCCCTAAACTCAAGGATTTCAAATATGGTTCAGCAAGATTGGTTTAGAACAGAATAGCACACTGACAGTTTCCCTCACTGTCCTTCTCTGTCCCTACAAACAAGATTTAGCACAGAATAGCACACTGATAGTTTCCACGAGTGTCCTTCTCTGTCCCTAAACTCAAGGATTTCAAATATGGTTCTGCAAGATTTTTTTAGAACAGAATAGCACACTGACACTTTCCCTCACTGTACCTCTCTGTCCCTAAACTCAAGGATTTCAAATATGGTTCAGCAAGATTGGTTTAGAACAGAATAGCACACTGACAGTTTCCCTCACTGTCCTTCTCTGTCCCTACAAACAAGATTTAGCACAGAATAGCACACTGATAGTTTCCACGTGTGTCCTTCTCTGTCCCAAAACTCAAGGATTTCAAATATGGTTCAGCAAGATTGGTTTAGCACAGAATAGCACACTGATAGTTTCCCTCACTGTCCTTCTCTGTCCCTACAAACAAGATTTAGCACAGAATAGCAAACTGATAGTTTCCACGAGTGTCCTTCTCTGTCCCTAAACTCAAGGATTTCAAATATGGTTCAGCAAGATTGGTTTAGAACAGAATAGCACACTGACACTTTCCCTCACTGTACCTCTCTGTCCCTAAACTCAAGGATTTCAAATATGGTTCAGCAAGATTGGTTTAGAACAGAATAGCACACTGACAGTTTCCCTCACTGTCCTTCTCTGTCCCTACAAACAAGATTTAGCACAGAATAACACACTGATAGTTTCCACGAGTGTCCTTCTCTGTCCCTAAACTCAAGGATTTCAAATATGGTTCAGCAAGATTGGTTTAGAACAGAATAGCACTCTGACAGTTTCCCTCACTGTCCTTCTCTGTCCCTACAAACAAGATTTAGCACAGAATAGCACACTGACAGTTTCCACGAGTGTCCTTCTCTGTCCCTAAACTCAAGGATTTCAAATATGGTTCAGCAAGATTGGTTTAGAACAGAATAGCACACTGACAGTTTCCCTCACTGTCCTGCTCTGTCCCTACAAACAAGATTTAGCACAGAATAGCACACTGATAGTTTCCACGAGTGTCCTTCTCTGTCCCTAAACTCAAGGATTTCAAATATGGTTCAGCAAGATTGGTTTAGAACAGAATAGCACACTGACAGTTTCCCTCACTGTCCTTCTCTGTCCCTACAAACAAGGATTAGCACAGAATAGCACACTGATAGTTTCCACGAGTGTCCTTCTCTGTCCCTAAACTCAAGGATTTCAATTATGGTTCAGCAAGATTGGTTTAGAACAGAATAGCACACTGACAGTTTCCCTCACTGTCCTTCTCTGTCCCTACAAACAAGATTTAGCACAGAATAGCACACTGATAGTTTCCACGAGTGTCCTTCTCTGTCCCTAAACTCAAGGATTTCAAATATCGTTCAGCAAGATTGGTTTAGAACAGAATAGCACACTGACAGTTTCCCTCACTGTCCTTCTCTGTCCCTACAAACAAGGATTAGCACAGAATAGCACACTGATAGTTTCCACGAGTGTCCTTCTCTGTCCCTAAACTCAAGGATTTCAAATATGGTTCAGCAAGATTGGTTTAGAACAGAATAGCACACTGACAGTTTCCCTCACTGTCCTTCTCTGTCCCTACAAACAAGATTTAGCACAGAATAGCACACTGATAGTTTCCACGAGTGTCCTTCTCTGTCCCTAAACTCAAGGATTTCAAATATGGTTCAGCAAGATTGGTTTAGAACAGAATAGCACACTGACAGTTTCCCTCACTGTCCTTCTCTGTCCCTACAAACAAGGATTAGCACAGAATAGCACACTGATAGTTTCCACGAGTGTCCTTCTCTGTCCCTAAACTCAAGGATTTCAAATATGGTTCAGCAAGATTGGTTTAGAACAGAATAGCACACTGACAGTTTCCCTCACTGTCCTTCTATGTCCCTACAAACAAGGATTAGCACAGAATAGCACACTGATAGTTTCCACGAGTGTCCTTCTCTGTCCCTAAACCCAAGGATTTCAAATATGGTTCAGCAAGATTGGTTTAGAACAGAATAGCACATTGACAGTTTCCCTCACTGTCTTTCTCTGTCCCTACAAACAAGGATTAGCACAGAATAGCACACTGATAGTTTCCACGAGTGTCCTTCTCTGTCCCTAAACTCAAGGATTTCAAATATGGTTCAGCAAGATTGGTTTAGAACAGAATAGCACACTGACAGTTTCCCTCACTGTCATTCTCTGTCCCTACAAACAAGATTTAGCACAGAATAGCACACTGATAGTTTCCACGAGTGTCCTTCTCTGTCCCTAAACTCAAGGATTTCAAATATGGTTCTGCAAGATTTTTTTAGAACAGAGTAGCACACTGACACTTTCCCTCACTGTACCTCTCTGTCCCTAAACTCAAGGATTTCAAATATGGTTCAGCAAGATTGGTTTAGAACAGAATAGCACACTGACAGTTACCCTCACTGTCCTTCTCTGTCCCTACAAACAAGATTTAGCACAGAATAGCACACTGATAGTTTCCACGAGTGTCCTTCTCTGTCCCTAAACTCAAGGATTTCAAATATGGTTCAGCAAGATTGGTTTAGCACAGAATAGCACACTGATAGTTTCCCTCACTGTCCTTCTCTGTCCCTACAAACAAGATTTAGCACAGAATAGCAAACTGATAGTTTCCACGAGTGTCCTTCTCTGTCCCTAAACTCAAGGATTTCAAATATGGTTCAGCAAGATTGGTTTAGAACAGAATAGCACACTGACACTTTCCCTCATTGTACCTCTCTGTCCCTAAACTCAAGGATTTCAAATATGGTTCAGCAAGATTGGTTTAGAACAGAATAGCACTCTGACAGTTTCCCTCACTGTCCTTCTCTGTCCCTACAAACAAGATTTAGCACAGAATAGCACACTGATAGTTTCCACGAGTGTCCTTCTCTGTCCCTAAACTCAAGGATTTCAAATATGGTTCAGCAAGATTGGTTTAGAACAGAATAGCACACTGACAGTTTCCCTCACTGTCCTTTTCTGTCCCTACAAACAAGATTTAGCACAGAATAGCACACTGATAGTTTCCACGAGTGTCCTTCTCTGTCCCTAAACTCAAGGATTTCAAATATGGTTCAGCAAGATTGGTTTAGAACAGAATAGCACACTGACACTTTCCCTCACTGTACCTCTCTGTCCCTAAACTCAAGGATTTCAAATATGGTTCAGCAAGATTGGTTTAGAACAGAATAGCACACTGACAGTTTCCCTCACTGTCCTTCTCTGTCCCTACAAACAAGATTTAGCACAGAATAGCACACTGATAGTTTCCACGAGTGTCCTTCTCTGTCCCTAAACTCAAAGATTTCAAATATGGTTCAGCAAGATTGGTTTAGAACAGAATAGCACACTGACAGTTTCCCTCACTGTCCTTCTCTGTCCCTACAAACAAGGATTAGCACAGAATAGCACACTGATAGTTTCCACGAGTGTCCTTCTCTGTCCCTAAACTCAAGGATTTCAAATATGGTTCAGCAAGATTGGTTTAGAACAGAATAGCACACTGACAGTTTCCCTCACTGTCCTTCTCTGTCCCTACAAACAAGATTTAGCACAGAATAGCACACTGATAGTTTCCACGAGTGTCCTTCTCTGTCCCTAAACTCAAGGATTTCAAATATGGTTCAGCAAGATTGGTTTAGAACAGAATAGCACACTGACAGTTTCCCTCACTGTCCTTCTCTGTCCCTACAAACAAGGATTAGCACAGAATAGCACACTGATAGTTTCCACGAGTGTCCTTCTCTGTCCCTAAACCCAAGGATTTCAAATATGGTTCAGCAAGATTGGTTTAGAACAGAATAGCACATTGACAGTTTCCCTCACTGTCTTTCTCTGTCCCTACAAACAAGGATTAGCACAGAATAGCACACTGATAGTTTCCACGAGTGTCCTTCTCTGTCCCTAAACTCAAGGATTTCAAATATGGTTCAGCAAGATTGGTTTAGAACAGAATAGCACACTGACAGTTTCCCTCACTGTCCTTCTCTGTCCCTACAAACAAGATTTAGCACAGAATAGCACACTGATAGTTTCCACGAGTGTCCTTCTCTGTCCCTAAACTCAAGGATTTCAAATATGGTTCTGCATGATTTTTTTAGAACAGAATAGCACACTGACACTTTCCCTCACTGTACCTCTCTGTCCCTAAACTCAAGGATTTCAAATATGGTTCAGCAAGATTGGTTTAGAACAGAATAGCACACTGACAGTTTCCCTCACTGTCCTTCTCTGTCCCTACAAACAAGATTTAGCACAGAATAGCACACTGATAGTTTCCACGAGTGTCCTTCTCTGTCCCTAAACTCAAGGATTTCAAATATGGTTCAGCAAGATTGGTTTAGCACAGAATAGCACACTGATAGTTTCCCTCACTGTCCTTCTCTGTCCCTACAAACAAGATTTAGCACAGAATAGCAAACTGATAGTTTCCACGAGTGTCCTTCTCTGTCCCTAAACTCAAGGATTTCAAATATGGTTCAGCAAGATTGGTTTAGAACAGAATAGCACACTGACACTTTCCCTCACTGTACCTCTCTGTCCCTAAACTCAAGGATTTCAAATATGGTTCAGCAAGATTGGTTTAGAACAGAATAGCACTCTGACAGTTTCCCTCACTGTCCTTCTCTGTCCCTACAAACAAGATTTAGCACAGAATAGCACACTGATAGTTTCCACGAGTGTCCTTCTCTGTCCCTAAACTCAAGGATTTCAAATATGGTTCAGCAAGATTGGTTTAGAACAGAATAGCACATTGACAGTTTCCCTCACTGTCCTTCTCTGTCCCTACAAACAAGATTTAGCACAGAATAGCACACTGATAGTTTCCACGAGTGTCCTTCTCTGTCCCTAAACTCAAGGATTTCAAATATGGTTCAGCAAGATTGGTTTAGAACAGAATAGCACACTGACACTTTCCCTCACTGTACCTCTCTGTCCCTAAACTCAAGGATTTCAAATATGGTTCAGCAAGATTGGTTTAGAACAGAATAGCACACTGACAGTTTCCCTCACTGTCCTTCTCTGTCCCTACAAACAAGATTTAGCACAGAATAGCACACTGATAGTTTCCACGAGTGTCCTTCTATGTCCCTAAACTCAAAGATTTCAAATATGGTTCAGCAAGATTGGTTTAGAACAGAATAGCACACTGACAGTTTCCCTCACTGTCCTTCTCTGTCCCTACAAACAAGGATTAGCACAGAATAGCACACTGATAGTTTCCACGAGTGTCCTTCTCTGTCCCTAAACTCAAGGATTTCAAATATGGTTCAGCAAGATTGGTTTAGAACAGAATAGCACACTGACAGTTTCCCTCACTGTCCTTCTCTGTCCCTACAAACAAGATTTAGCACAGAATAGCACACTGATAGTTTCCACGAGTGTCCTTCTCTGTCCCTAAACTCAAGGATTTCAAATATGGTTCAGCAAGATTGGTTTAGAACAGAATAGCACACTGACAGTTTCCCTCACTGTCCTTCTCTGTCCCTACAAACAAGGATTAGCACAGAATAGCACACTGATAGTTTCCACGAGTGTCCTTCTCTGTCCCTAAACTCAAGGATTTCAAATATGGTTCAGCAAGATTGGTTTAGAACAGAATAGCACACTGACAGTTTCCCTCACTGTCCTTCTCTGTCCCTACAAACAAGATTTAGCACAGAATAGCACACTGATAGTTTCCACGAGTGTCCTTCTCTGTCCCTAAGCTCAAGGATTTCAAATATGGTTCAGCAAGATTGGTTTAGAACAGAATAGCACACTGACAGTTTCCCTCACTGTCCTTCTCTGTCCCTACAAACAAGGATTAGCACAGAATAGCACACTGATAGTTTCCACGAGTGTCCTTCTCTGTCCCTAAACTCAAGGATTTCAAATATGGTTCAGCAAGATTGGTTTAGAACAGAATAGCACACTGACAGTTTCCCTCACTGTCCTTCTCTGTCCCTACAAACAAGATTTAGCACAGAATAGCACACTGATAGTTTCCACGAGTGTCCTTCTCTGTCCCTAAACTCAAGGATTTCAAATATGGTTCTGCAAGATTGGTTTAGAACAGAATAGCACACTGACAGTTTCCCTCACTGTCCTTCTCTGTCCCTACAAACAAGGATTAGCACAGAATAGCACACTGATAGTTTCCACGAGTGTCCTTCTCTGTCCCTAAACTCAAGGATTTCAAATATGGTTCAGCAAGATTGGTTTAGAACAGAATAGCACACTGACAGTTTCCCTCACTGTCCTTCTCTGTCCCTACAAACAAGATTTAGCACAGAATAGCACACTGATAGTTTCCACGAGTGTCCTTCTCTGTCCCTAAACTCAAGGATTTCAAATATGGTTCAGCAAGATTGGTTTAGAGCAGAATAGCACACTGACAGTTTCCCTCACTGTCCTTCTCTGTCCCTACAAACAAGGATTAGCACAGAATAGCACACTGATAGTTTCCACAAGTGTCCTTCTCTGTCCCTAAACTCAAGGATTTCAAATATGGTTCAGCAAGATTGGTTTAGAACAGAATAGCACACTGACAGTTTCCCTCACTGTCCTTCTCTGTCCCTACAAACAAGGATTAGCACAGAATAGCACACTGATAGTTTCCACAAGTGTCCTTCTCTGTCCCTAAACTCAAGGATTTTAAATATGGTTCAGCAAGATTGGTTTAGAACAGAATAGCACACTGACAGTTTCCCTCACTGTCCTTCTCTGTCCCTACAAACAAGATTTAGCACAGAATAGCACACTGATAGTTTCCACGAGTGTCCTTCTCTGTCCCTAAACTCAAGGATTTCAAATATGGTTCTGCAAGATTTTTTTAGAACAGAATAGCACACTGACACTTTCCCTCACTGTACCTCTCTGTCCCTAAACTCAAGGATTTCAAATATGGTTCAGCAAGATTGGTTTAGAACAGAATAGCACACTGACAGTTTCCCTCACTGTCCTTCTCTGTCCCTACAAACAAGATTTAGCACAGAATAGCACACTGATAGTTTCCACGTGTGTCCTTCTCTGTCCCAAAACTCAAGGATTTCAAATATGGTTCAGCAAGATTGGTTTAGCACAGAATAGCACACTGATAGTTTCCCTCACTGTCCTTCTCTGTCCCTACAAACAAGATTTAGCACAGAATAGCAAACTGATAGTTTCCACGAGTGTCCTTCTCTGTCCCTAAACTCAAGGATTTCAAATATGGTTCAGCAAGATTGGTTTTGAACAGAATAGCACACTGACACTTTCCCTCACTGTACCTCTCTGTCCCTAAACTCAAGGATTTCAAATATGGTTCAGCAAGATTGGTTTAGAACAGAATAGCACACTGACAGTTTCCCTCACTGTCCTTCTCTGTCCCTACAAACAAGATTTAGCACAGAATAGCACACTGATAGTTTCCACGAGTGTACTTCTCTGTCCCTAAACTCAAGGATTTCAAATATGGTTCAGCAAGATTGGTTTAGAACAGAATAGCACTCTGACAGTTTCCCTCACTGTCCTTCTCTGTCCCTACAAACAAGATTTAGCACAGAATAGCACACTGATAGTTTCCACGAGTGTCCTTCTCTGTCCCTAATCTCAAGGATTTCAAATATGGTTCAGCAAGATTGGTTTAGAACAGAATAGCACACTGACACTTTCCCTCACTGTACCTCTCTGTCACTAAACTCAAGGATTTCAAATATGGTTCAGCAAGATTGGTTTAGAACAGAATAGCACACTGACAGTTTCCCTCACTGTCCTTCTCTGTCCCTACAAACAAGATTTAGCACAAAATAGCACACTGATAGTTTCCATAAGTGTCCTTCTCTGTCCCTAAACTCAAGGATTTCAAATATAGTTCAGCAAGATTGGTTTAGAACATAATAGCACACTGACAGTTTCCCTCACTGTCCTTCTCTGTCCCTACAAACAAGATTTAGCACAGAATAGCACACTGATAGTTTCCACGAGTGTCCTTCTCTGTCCCTAAACTCAAGGATTTCAAATATGGTTCAGCAAGATTGGTTTAGAACAGAATAGCACACTGACACTTTCCCTCACTGTACCTCTCTGTCCCTAAACTCTTGGATTTCAAATATGGTTCAGCAAGATTGGTTTAGAACAGAATAGCACACTGACAGTTTCCCTCACTGTCCTTCTCTGTCCCTACAAACAAGGATTAGCACAGAATAGCACACTGATAGTTTCCACAAGTGTCCTTCTCTGTCCCTAAACTCAAGGATTTCAAATATGGTTCAGCAAGATTGGTTTAGAACAGAATAGCACACTGACAGTTTCCCTCACTGTCCTTCTCTGTCCCTACAAACAAGGATTAGCACAGAATAGCACACTGATAGTTTCCACGAGTGTCCTTCTCTGTCCCTAAACTCAAGGATTTCGAATATGGTTCAGCAAGATTGGTTTAGAACAGAATAGCACACTAACAGTTTCCCTCACTGTCCTTCTCTGTCCCTACAAACAAGATTTAGCACAGAATAGCACACTGATAGTTTCCACGAGTGTTCTTCTCTGTCCCTAAACTCAAGGATTTCAAATATGGTTCTGCAAGATTGGTTTAGAACAGAATAGCACACTGACAGTTTCCCTCACTGTCCTTCTCCGTCCCTACAAACAAGATTTAGCACAGAATAGCACACTGATAGTTTCCACGAGTGTCCTTCTCTGTCCCTAAACTCGAGGATTTCAAATATGGTTCAGCAAGATTGGTTTAGAACAGAATAGCACACTGACAGTTTCCCTCACTGTCCTTCTCCGTCCCTACAAACAAGATTTACACAGAATAGCACACTGATAGTTTCCACGAGTGTCCTTCTCTGTCCCTAAACTCAAGGATTTCAAATATGGTTCAGCAAGATTGGTTTAGAACAGAATAGCACACTGACAGTTTCCCTCACTGTCCTTCTCTGTCCCTACAAACAAGGATTAGCACAGAATAGCACACTGATAGTTTCCACGAGTGTCCTTCTCTGTCCCTAAACTCAAGGATTTCAAATATGGTTCAGCAAGATTGGTTTAGAACAGAATAGCACATTGACAGTTTCCCTCACTGTCTTTCTCTGTCCCTACAAACAAGGATTAGCACAGAATAGCACACTGATAGTTTCCACGAGTGTCCTTCTCTGTCCCTAAACTCAAGGATTTCAAATATGGTTCAGCAAGATTGGTTTAGAACAGAATAGCACACTGACAGTTTCCCTCACTGTCCTTCTCTGTCCCTACAAACAAGATTTAGCACAGAATAGCACACTGATAGTTTCCACGAGTGTCCTTCTCTGTCCCTAAACTCAAGGATTTCAAATATGGTTCTGCAAGATTTTTTTAGAACAGAATAGCACACTGACACTTTCCCTCACTGTACCTCTCTGTCCCTAAACTCAAGGATTTCAAATATGGTTCAGCAAGATTGGTTTAGAACAGAATAGCACACTGACAGTTTCCCATACTGTCCTTCTCTGTCCCTACAAACAAGATTTAGCACAGAATAGCACACTGATAGTTTCCACGAGTGTCCTTCTCTGTCCCTAAACTCAAAGATTTCAAATATGGTTCAGCAAGATTGGTTTAGAACAGAATAGCACACTGACAGTTTCCCTCACTGTCCTTCTCTGTCCCTACAAACAAGGATTAGCACAGAATAGCACACTGATAGTTTCCACAAGTGTCCTTCTCTGTCCCTAAACTCAAGGATTTCAAATATGGTTCAGCAAGATTGGTTTAGAACAGAATAGCACACTGACAGTTTCCCTCACTGTCCTGCTCTGTCCCTACAAACAAGATTTAGCACAGAATAGCACACTGATAGTTTCCACGAGTGTCCTTCTCTGTCCCTAAACTCAAGGATTTCAAATATGGTTCAGCAAGATTGGTTTAGAACAGAATAGCACACTGACAGTTTCCCTCACTGTACCTCTCTGTCCCTAAACTCAAGGATTTCAAATATGGTTCAGCAAGATTGGTTTAGAACAGAATAGCACACTGACAGTTTCCCTCACTGTCCTTCTCTGTCCCTACAAACAAGATTTAGCACAGAATAGCACACTGATAGTTTCCACGAGTGTCCTTCTCTGTCCCTAAACTCAAGGATTTCAAATATGGTTCAGCAAGATTGGTTTAGAACAGAATAGCACACTGACAGTTTCCCTCACTGTCCTTCTCTGTCCCTACAAACAAGATTTAGCACAGAATAGCACACTGATAGTTTCCACGAGTGTCCTTCTCTGTCCCTAAACTCAAAGATTTCAAATATGGTTCAGCTAGATTGGTTTAGAACAGAATAGCACACTGACAGTTTCCCTCACTGTCCTTCTCTGTCCCTACAAACAAGGATTAGCACAGAATAGCACACTTATAGTTTCCACGAGTGTCCTTCTCTGTCCCTAAACTCAAGGATTTCAAATATGGTTCAGCAAGATTGGTTCAGAACAGAATAGCACACTGACAGTTTCCCTCACTGTCCTTCTCTGTCCCTACAAACAAGATTTAGCACAGAATAGCACACTGATAGTTTTCACGAGTGTCCTTCTCTGTCCCTAAACTCAAGGATTTCAAATATGGTTCAGCAAGATTGGTTTAGAACAGAATAGCACACTGACAGTTTCCCTCACTGTCCTTCTCTGTCCCTACAAACAAGGATTAGCACAGAATAGCACACTGATAGTTTCCACGAGTGTCCTTCTCTGTCCCTAAACTCAAGGATTTCAAATATGGTTCAGCAAGATTGGTTTAGAACAGAATAGCACACTGACAGATTCCCTCACTGTCCTTCTCTGTCCCTACAAACAAGATTTAGCACAGAATAGCACACTGATAGTTTCCACGAGTGTCCTTCTCTGTCCCTAAACTCAAGGATTTCAAATATGGTTCAGCAAGATTGGTTTAGAACAGAATAGCACACTGACAGTTTCCCTCACTGTCCTTCTCTGTCCCTACAAACAAGGATTAGCACAGAATAGCACACTGATAGTTTCCACGAGTGTCCTTCTCTGTCCCTAAACTCAAGGATTTCAAATATGGTTCAGCAAGATTGGTTTAGAACAGAATAGCACACTGACAGTTTCCCTCACTGTCCTTCTCTGTCCCTACAAACAAGGATTAGCACAGAATAGCACACTGATAGTTTCCACGAGTGTCCTTCTCTGTCCCTAAACTCAAGGATTTCAAATTTGGTTCAGCAAGATTGGTTTAGAACAGAATAGCACACTGACAGTTCCCCCCTGTCCTTCTCTGTCCCTACAAACAAGATTTAGCACAGAATAGCACACTGATAGTTTCCACGAGTGTCCTTCTCTGTCCCTAAACTCAAGGATTTCAAATATGGTTCAGCAAGATTGGTTTAGAACAGAATAGCACACTGACAGTTTCCCTCACTGTCCTTCTCTGTCCCTACAAACAAGGATTAGCACAGAATAGCACACTGATAGTTTCCACGAGTGTCCTTCTCTGTCCCTAAACTCAAGGATTTCAAATATGGTTCAGCAAGATTGGTTTAGAACAGAATAGCACACTGACAGTTTCCCTCACTGTCCTTCTCTGTCCCTACAAACAAGATTTAGCACAGAATAGCACACTGATAGTTTCCACAAGTGTCCTTCTCTGTCCCTAAACTCAAGGATTTCAAATATGGTTCAGCAAGATTGGTTTAGAACAGAATAGCACACTGACAGTTTCCCTCACAGTCCTTCTATGTCCCTACAAACAAGGATTAGCACAGAATAGCACACTGATAGTTTCCACAAGTGTCCTTCTCTGTCCCTAAACTCAAGGATTTCAAATATGGTTCAGCAAGATTGGTTTAACACAGAATAGCACACTGATAGTTTCCCTCACTGTCCTTCTCTGTCCCTACAAACAAGGATTAGCACAGAATAGCACACTGATAGTTTCCACGAGTGTCCTTCTCTGTCCCTAAACTCAAGGATTTCAAATATGGTTCAGCAAGATTGGTTTAACATAGAATAGCACACTGATAGTTTCCCTCACTGTCCTTCTCTGTCCCTACAAACAAGGATTAGCACAGAATAGCACACTGATAGTTTCTACGAGTGTCCTTCTCTGTCCCTAAACTCAAGGATTTCAAATATGGTTCAGCAAGATTGGTTTAGAACAGAATAGCACACCGACAGTTTTCCTCACTGTCCTTCTCTGTCCCTACAAACAAGGATTAGCACAGAATAGCACACTGATAGTTTCTACGAGTGTCCTTCTCTGTCCCTAAACTCAAGGATTTCAAATATGGTTCAGCAAGATTGGTTTAGAACAGAATAGCACACCGACAGTTTTCCTCACTGTCCTTCTCTGTCCCTACAAACAAGATTTAGCACAGAATAGCACACTGATAGTTTCCACGAGTGTCCTTCTCTGTCCCTAAACTCAAGGATTTCAAATATGGTTCAGCAAGATTGGTTTAGAACAGAATAGCACACTGACAGTTTCCCTCACTGTACCTCTCTGTCCCTAAACTCAAGGATTTCAAATATGGTTCAGCAAGATTGGTTTAGAACAGAATAGCACACTGACAGTTTCCCTCACTGTCCTTCTCTGTCCCTACAAACAAGATTTAGCACAGAATAGCACACTGATAGTTTCCACGAGTGTCCTTCTCTGTCCCTAAACTCAAGGATTTCAAATATGGTTCAGCAAGATTGGTTTAACACAGAATAGCACACTGATAGTTTCCCTCACTGTCCTTCTCTGTCCCTACAAACAAGATTTAGCACAGAATAGCACACTGATAGTTTCCACGAGTGTCCTTCTCTGTCCCTAAACTCAAGGATTTCAAATATGGTTCAGCAAGATTGGTTTAGAACAGAATAGCACACTGACACTTTCCCTCACTGTACCTCTCTGTCCCTAAACTCAAGGATTTCAAATATGGTTCAGCAAGATTGGTTTAGAACAGAATAGCACACTGACAGTTTCCCTCACTGTCCTTCTCTGTCCCTACAAACAAGATTTAGCACAGAATAGCACACTGATAGTTTCCACGAGTGTCCTTCTCTGTCCCTAAACTCAAAGATTTCAAATATGGTTCAGCAAGATTGGTTTAGAACAGAATAGCACACTGACAGTTTCCCTCACTGTCCTTCTCTGTCCCTACAAACAAGGATTAGCACAGAATAGCACACTGATAGTTTCCACGAGTGTCCTTCTCTGTCCCTAAACTCGAGGATTTCAAATATGGTTCAGCAAGATTGGTTTAGAACAGAATAGCACACTGACAGTTTCCCTCACTGTCCTTCTCTGTCCCTACAAACAAGGATTAGCACAGAATAGCACACTGATAGTTTCCACGAGTGTCCTTCTCTGTCCCTAAACTCAAGGATTTCAAATATGGTTCAGCAAGATTGGTTTAGAACAGAATAGCACACTGACAGTTTCCCTCACTGTCCTTCTCTGTCCCTACAAATAAGATTTAGCACAGAATAGCACACTGATAGTTTCCACGAGTGTCCTTCTCTGTCCCTAAACTCAAGGATTTCAAATATGGTTCAGCAAGATTGGTTTAGAACAGAATAGCACACTGACAGTTTCCCTCACTGTCCTTCTCTGTCCCTACAAACAAGGATTAGCACAGAATAGCACACTGATAGTTTCCACGAGTGTCCTTCTCTGTCCCTAAACTCAAGGATTTCAAATATGGTTCAGCAAGATTGGTTTAGAACAGAATAGCACACTGACAGTTTCCCTCACTGTCCTTCTCTGTCCCTACAAACAAGATTTAGCACAGAATAGCACACTGATAGTTTCCACGAGTGTCCTTCTCTGTCCCTAAACTCAAGGATTTCAAATATGGTTCAGCAAGATTGGTTTAGAACAGAATAGCACACTGACAGTTTCCCTCACTGTCCTTCTCTGTCCCTACAAACAAGGATTAGCACAGAATAGCACACTGATAGTTTCCACGAGTGTCCTTCTCTGTCCCTAAACTCAAGGATTTCGAATATGGTTCAGCAAGATTGGTTTAGAACAGAATAGCACACTAACAGTTTCCCTCACTGTCCTTCTCTGTCCCTACAAACAAGATTTAGCACAGAATAGCACACTGATAGTTTCCACGAGTGTTCTTCTCTGTCCCTAAACTCAAGGATTTCAAATATGGTTCTGCAAGATTGGTTTAGAACAGAATAGCACACTGACAGTTTCCCTCACTGTCCTTCTCCGTCCCTACAAACAAGATTTAGCACAGAATAGCACACTGATAGTTTCCACGAGTGTCCTTCTCTGTCCCTAAACTCGAGGATTTCAAATATGGTTCAGCAAGATTGGTTTAGAACAGAATAGCACACTGACAGTTTCCCTCACTGTCCTTCTCCGTCCCTACAAACAAGATTTACACAGAATAGCACACTGATAGTTTCCACGAGTGTCCTTCTCTGTCCCTAAACTCAAGGATTTCAAATATGGTTCAGCAAGATTGGTTTAGAACAGAATAGCACACTGACAGTTTCCCTCACTGTCCTTCTCTGTCCCTACAAACAAGGATTAGCACAGAATAGCACACTGATAGTTTCCACGAGTGTCCTTCTCTGTCCCTAAACTCAAGGATTTCAAATATGGTTCAGCAAGATTGGTTTAGAACAGAATAGCACATTGACAGTTTCCCTCACTGTCTTTCTCTGTCCCTACAAACAAGGATTAGCACAGAATAGCACACTGATAGTTTCCACGAGTGTCCTTCTCTGTCCCTAAACTCAAGGATTTCAAATATGGTTCAGCAAGATTGGTTTAGAACAGAATAGCACACTGACAGTTTTCCTCACTGTCCTTCTCTGTCCCTACAAACAAGATTTAGCACAGAATAGCACACTGATAGTTTCCACGAGTGTCCTTCTCTGTCCCTAAACTCAAGGATTTCAAATATGGTTCTGCAAGATTTTTTTAGAACAGAATAGCACACTGACACTTTCCCTCACTGTACCTCTCTGTCCCTAAACTCAAGGATTTCAAATATGGTTCAGCAAGATTGGTTTAGAACAGAATAGCACACTGACAGTTTCCCATACTGTCCTTCTCTGTCCCTACAAACAAGATTTAGCACAGAATAGCACACTGATAGTTTCCACGAGTGTCCTTCTCTGTCCCTAAACTCAAAGATTTCAAATATGGTTCAGCAAGATTGGTTTAGAACAGAATAGCACACTGACAGTTTCCCTCACTGTCCTTCTCTGTCCCTACAAACAAGGATTAGCACAGAATAGCACACTGATAGTTTCCACAAGTGTCCTTCTCTGTCCCTAAACTCAAGGATTTCAAATATGGTTCAGCAAGATTGGTTTAGAACAGAATAGCACACTGACAGTTTCCCTCACTGTCCTGCTCTGTCCCTACAAACAAGATTTAGCACAGAATAGCACACTGATAGTTTCCACGAGTGTCCTTCTCTGTCCCTAAACTCAAGGATTTCAAATATGGTTCAGCAAGATTGGTTTAGAACAGAATAGCACACTGACAGTTTCCCTCACTGTACCTCTCTGTCCCTAAACTCAAGGATTTCAAATATGGTTCAGCAAGATTGGTTTAGAACAGAATAGCACACTGACAGTTTCCCTCACTGTCCTTCTCTGTCCCTACAAACAAGATTTAGCACAGAATAGCACACTGATAGTTTCCACGAGTGTCCTTCTCTGTCCCTAAACTCAAGGATTTCAAATATGGTTCAGCAAGATTGGTTTAGAACAGAATAGCACACTGACAGTTTCCCTCACTGTCCTTCTCTGTCCCTACAAACAAGATTTAGCACAGAATAGCACACTGATAGTTTCCACGAGTGTCCTTCTCTGTCCCTAAACTCAAAGATTTCAAATATGGTTCAGCTAGATTGGTTTAGAACAGAATAGCACACTGACAGTTTCCCTCACTGTCCTTCTCTGTCCCTACAA
The DNA here is from genome assembly GCA_029206835.1 of Rana muscosa. Classification (NCBI taxonomy): domain Eukaryota; kingdom Metazoa; phylum Chordata; class Amphibia; order Anura; family Ranidae; genus Rana; species Rana muscosa. Next base: position 765,431,763 of record CM055117.1, read on the forward strand.
ACAAGGATTAGCACAGAATAGCACACTTATAGTTTCCACGAGTGTCCTTCTCTGTCCCTAAACTCAAGGATTTCAAATATGGTTCAGCAAGATTGGTTCAGAACAGAATAGCACACTGACAGTTTCCCTCACTGTCCTTCTCTGTCCCTACAAACAAGATTTAGCACAGAATAGCACACTGATAGTTTTCACGAGTGTCCTTCTCTGTCCCTAAACTCAAGGATTTCAAATATGGTTCAGCAAGATTGGTTTAGAACAGAATAGCACACTGACAGTTTCCCTCACTGTCCTTCTCTGTCCCTACAAACAAGGATTAGCACAGAATAGCACACTGATAGTTTCCACGAGTGTCCTTCTCTGTCCCTAAACTCAAAGATTTCAAATATGGTTCAGCAAGATTGGTTTAGAACAGAATAGCACACTGACAGATTCCCTCACTGTCCTTCTCTGTCCCTACAAACAAGATTTAGCACAGAATAGCACACTGATAGTTTCCACGAGTGTCCTTCTCTGTCCCTAAACTCAAGGATTTCAAATATGGTTCAGCAAGATTGGTTTAGAACAGAATAGCACACTGACAGTTTCCCTCACTGTCCTTCTCTGTCCCTACAAACAAGGATTAGCACAGAATAGCACACTGATAGTTTCCACGAGTGTCCTTCTCTGTCCCTAAACTCAAGGATTTCAAATATGGTTCAGCAAGATTGGTTTAGAACAGAATAGCACACTGACAGTTTCCCTCACTGTCCTTCTCTGTCCCTACAAACAAGGATTAGCACAGAATAGCACACTGATAGTTTCCACGAGTGTCCTTCTCTGTCCCTAAACTCAAGGATTTCAAATTTGGTTCAGCAAGATTGGTTTAGAACAGAATAGCACACTGACAGTTCCCCCCTGTCCTTCTCTGTCCCTACAAACAAGATTTAGCACAGAATAGCACACTGATAGTTTCCACGAGTGTCCTTCTCTGTCCCTAAACTCAAGGATTTCAAATATGGTTCAGCAAGATTGGTTTAGAACAGAATAGCACACTGACAGTTTCCCTCACTGTCCTTCTCTGTCCCTACAAACAAGGATTAGCACAGAATAGCACACTGATAGTTTCCACGAGTGTCCTTCTCTGTCCCTAAACTCAAGGATTTCAAATATGGTTCAGCAAGATTGGTTTAGAACAGAATAGCACACTGACAGTTTCCCTCACTGTCCTTCTCTGTCCCTACAAACAAGATTTAGCACAGAATAGCACACTGATAGTTTCCACAAGTGTCCTTCTCTGTCCCTAAACTCAAGGATTTCAAATATGGTTCAGCAAGATTGGTTTAGAACAGAATAGCACACTGACAGTTTCCCTCACAGTCCTTCTATGTCCCTACAAACAAGGATTAGCACAGAATAGCACACTGATAGTTTCCACGAGTGTCCTTCTCTGTCCCTAAACTCAAGGATTTCAAATATGGTTCAGCAAGATTGGTTTAACACAGAATAGCACACTGATAGTTTCCCTCACTGTCCTTCTCTGTCCCTACAAACAAGGATTAGCACAGAATAGCACACTGATAGTTTCCACGAGTGTCCTTCTCTGTCCCTAAACTCAAGGATTTCAAATATGGTTCAGCAAGATTGGTTTAACATAGAATAGCACACTGATAGTTTCCCTCACTGTCCTTCTCTGTCCCTACAAACAAGGATTAGCACAGAATAGCACACTGATAGTTTCTACGAGTGTCCTTCTCTGTCCCTAAACTCAAGGATTTCAAATATGGTTCAGCAAGATTGGTTTAGAACAGAATAGCACACCGACAGTTTTCCTCACTGTCCTTCTCTGTCCCTACAAACAAGGATTAGCACAGAATAGCACACTGATAGTTTCTACGAGTGTCCTTCTCTGTCCCTAAACTCAAGGATTTCAAATATGGTTCAGCAAGATTGGTTTAGAACAGAATAGCACACCGACAGTTTTCCTCACTGTCCTTCTCTGTCCCTACAAACAAGATTTAGCACAGAATAGCACACTGATAGTTTCCACGAGTGTCCTTCTCTGTCCCTAAACTCAAGGATTTCAAATATGGTTCAGCAAGATTGGTTTAGAACAGAATAGCACACTGACAGTTTCCCTCACTGTACCTCTCTGTCCCTAAACTCAAGGATTTCAAATATGGTTCAGCAAGATTGGTTTAGAACAGAATAGCACACTGACAGTTTCCCTCACTGTCCTTCTCTGTCCCTACAAACAAGATTTAGCACAGAATAGCACACTGATAGTTTCCACGAGTGTCCTTCTCTGTCCCTAAACTCAAGGATTTCAAATATGGTTCAGCAAGATTGGTTTAACACAGAATAGCACACTGATAGTTTCCCTCACTGTCCTTCTCTGTCCCTACAAACAAGATTTAGCACAGAATAGCACACTGATAGTTTCCACGAGTGTCCTTCTCTGTCCCTAAACTCAAGGATTTCAAATATGGTTCAGCAAGATTGGTTTAGAACAGAATAGCACACTGACACTTTCCCTCACTGTACCTCTCTGTCCCTAAACTCAAGGATTTCAAATATGGTTCAGCAAGATTGGTTTAGAACAGAATAGCACACTGACAGTTTCCCTCACTGTCCTTCTCTGTCCCTACAAACAAGATTTAGCACAGAATAGCACACTGATAGTTTCCACGAGTGTCCTTCTCTGTCCCTAAACTCAAAGATTTCAAATATGGTTCAGCAAGATTGGTTTAGAACAGAATAGCACACTGACAGTTTCCCTCACTGTCCTTCTCTGTCCCTACAAACAAGGATTAGCACAGAATAGCACACTGATAGTTTCCACGAGTGTCCTTCTCTGTCCCTAAACTCGAGGATTTCAAATATGGTTCAGCAAGATTGGTTTAGAACAGAATAGCACACTGACAGTTTCCCTCACTGTCCTTCTCTGTCCCTACAAACAAGGATTAGCACAGAATAGCACACTGATAGTTTCCACGAGTGTCCTTCTCTGTCCCTAAACTCAAGGATTTCAAATATGGTTCAGCAAGATTGGTTTAGAACAGAATAGCACACTGACAGTTTCCCTCACTGTCCTTCTCTGTCCCTACAAATAAGATTTAGCACAGAATAGCACACTGATAGTTTCCACGAGTGTCCTTCTCTGTCCCTAAACTCAAGGATTTCAAATATGGTTCAGCAAGATTGGTTTAGAACAGAATAGCACACTGACAGTTTCCCTCACTGTCCTTCTCTGTCCCTACAAACAAGGATTAGCACAGAATAGCACACTGATAGTTTCCACGAGTGTCCTTCTCTGTCCCTAAACTCAAGGATTTCAAATATGGTTCAGCAAGATTGGTTTAGAACAGAATAGCACACTGACAGTTTCCCTCACTGTCCTTCTCTGTCCCTACAAACAAGATTTAGCACAGAATAGCACACTGATAGTTTCCACGAGTGTCCTTCTCTGTCCCTAAACTCAAGGATTTCAAATATGGTTCAGCAAGATTGGTTTAGAACAGAATAGCACACTGACAGTTTCCCTCACTGTCCTTCTCTGTCCCTACAAACAAGGATTAGCACAGAATAGCACACTGATAGTTTCCACGAGTGTCCTTCTCTGTCCCTAAACTCAAGGATTTCAAATATGGTTCAGCAAGATTGGTTTAGAACAGAATAGCACACTGACAGTTTCCCTCACTGTCCTTCTCTGTCCCTACAAACAAGATTTAGCACAGAATAGCACACCGATAGTTTCCACGAGTGTCCTTCTCTGTCCCTAAACTCAAGGATTTCAAATATGGTTCAGCAAGATTGGTTTAGAACAGAATAGCACACTGACAGTTTCCCTCACTGTCCTTCTCTGTCCCTACAAACAAGATTTAGCACAGAATAGCACACTGATAGTTTCCACGAGTGTCCTTCTCTGTCCCTAAACTCAAGGATTTCAAATATGGTTCAGCAAGATTGGTTTAGAACAGAATAGCACACTGACAGTTTCCCTCACTGTCCTTCTCTGTCCCTACAAACAAGATTTAGCACAGAATAGCACACTGATAGTTTCCACAAGTGTCCTTCTCTGTCCCTAAACTCAAGGATTTCAAATATGGTTCAGCAAGATTGGTTTAGAACAGAATAGCACACTGACACTTTCCCTCACTGTACCTCTCTGTCCCTAAACTCAAGGATTTCAAATATGGTTCAGCAAGATTGGTTTAGAACAGAATAGCACACTGACAGTTTCCCTCACTGTCCTTCTCTGTCCCTACAAACAAGATTTAGCACAGAATAGCACACTGATAGTTTCCACGAGTGTCCTTCTCTGTCCCTAAACTCAAGGATTTCAAATATGGTTCAGCAAGATTGGTGAAGAACAGAATAGCACACTGACAGTTTCCCTCACTGTCCTTCTCTGTCCCTACAAACAAGGATTAGCACAGAATAGCACACTGATAGTTTCTACGAGTGTCCTTCTCTGTCCCTAAACTCAAGGATTTCAAATATGGTTCAGCAAGATTGGTTTAGAACAGAATAGCACACCGACAGTTTTCCTCACTGTCCTTCTCTGTCCCTACAAACAAGATTTAGCACAGAATAGCACACTGATAGTTTCCACGAGTGTCCTTCTCTGTCCCTAAACTCAAGGATTTCAAATATGGTTCAGCAAGATTGGTTTAGAACAGAATAGCACACTGACACTTTCCCTCACTGTACCTCTCTGTCCCTAAACTCAAGGATTTCAAATATGGTTCAGCAAGATTGGTTTAGAACAGAATAGCACACTGACAGTTTCCCTCACTGTCCTTCTCTGTCCCTACAAACAAGATTTAGCACAGAATAGCACACTGATAGTTTCCACGAGTGTCCTTCTCTGTCCCTAAACTCAAGGATTTCAAATATGGTTCAGCAAGATTGGTTTAACACAGAATAGCACACTGATAGTTTCCATCACTGTCCTTCTCTGTCCCTACAAACAAGATTTAGCACAGAATAGCACACTGATAGTTTCCACGAGTGTCCTTCTCTGTCCCTAAACTCAAGGATTTCAAATATGGTTCAGCAAGATTGGTTTAGAACAGAATAGCACACTGACACTTTCCCTCACTGTACCTCTCTGTCCCTAAACTCAAGGATTTCAAATATGGTTCAGCAAGATTGGTTTAGAACAGAATAGCACACTGACAGTTTCCCTCACTGTCCTTCTCTGTCCCTACAAACAAGATTTAGCACAGAATAGCACACTGATAGTTTCCACGAGTGTCCTTCTCTGTCCCTAAACTCAAGGATTTCAAATATGGTTCAGCAAGATTGGTTTAGAACAGAATAGCACACTGACAGTTTCCCTCACTGTCCTTCTCTGTCCCTACAAACAAGATTTAGCACAGAATAGCACACCGATAGTTTCCACGAGTGTCCTTCTCTGTCCCTAAACTCAAGGATTTCAAATATGGTTCAGCAAGATTGGTTTAGAACAGAATAGCACACTGACAGTTTCCCTCACTGTCCTTCTCTGTCCCTACAAACAAGATTTAGCACAGAATAGCACACTGATAGTTTCCACGAGTGTCCTTCTCTGTCCCTAAACTCAAGGATTTCAAATATGGTTCAGCAAGATTGGTTTAGAACAGAATAGCACACTGACAGTTTCCCTCACTGTCCTTCTCTGTCCCTACAAACAAGATTTAGCACAGAATAGCACACTGATAGTTTCCACAAGTGTCCTTCTCTGTCCCTAAACTCAAGGATTTCAAATATGGTTCAGCAAGATTGGTTTAGAACAGAATAGCACACTGACACTTTCCCTCACTGTACCTCTCTGTCCCTAAACTCAAGGATTTCAAATATGGTTCAGCAAGATTGGTTTAGAACAGAATAGCACACTGACAGTTTCCCTCACTGTCCTTCTCTGTCCCTACAAACAAGATTTAGCACAGAATAGCACACTGATAGTTTCCACGAGTGTCCTTCTCTGTCCCTAAACTCAAAGATTTCAAATATGGTTCAGCAAGATTGGTTTAGAACAGAATAGCACACTGACAGTTTCCCTCACTGTCCTTCTCTGTCCCTACAAACAAGGATTAGCACAGAATAGCACACTGATAGTTTCCACGAGTGTCCTTCTCTGTCCCTAAACTCGAGGATTTCAAATATGGTTCAGCAAGATTGGTTTAGAACAGAATAGCACACTGACAGTTTCCCTCACTGTCCTTCTCTGTCCCTACAAACAAGGATTAGCACAGAATAGCACACTGATAGTTTCCACGAGTGTCCTTCTCTGTCCCTAAACTCAAGGATTTCAAATATGGTTCAGCAAGATTGGTTTAGAACAGAATAGCACACTGACAGTTTCCCTCACTGTCCTTCTCTGTCCCTACAAATAAGATTTAGCACAGAATAGCACACTGATAGTTTCCACGAGTGTCCTTCTCTGTCCCTAAACTCAAGGATTTCAAATATGGTTCAGCAAGATTGGTTTAGAACAGAATAGCACACTGACAGTTTCCCTCACTGTCCTTCTCTGTCCCTACAAACAAGGATTAGCACAGAATAGCACACTGATAGTTTCCACGAGTGTCCTTCTCTGTCCCTAAACTCAAGGATTTCAAATATGGTTCAGCAAGATTGGTTTAGAACAGAATAGCACACTGACAGTTTCCCTCACTGTCCTTCTCTGTCCCTACAAACAAGATTTAGCACAGAATAGCACACTGATAGTTTCCACGAGTGTCCTTCTCTGTCCCTAAACTCAAGGATTTCAAATATGGTTCAGCAAGATTGGTTTAGAACAGAATAGCACACTGACAGTTTCCCTCACTGTCCTTCTCTGTCCCTACAAACAAGGATTAGCACAGAATAGCACACTGATAGTTTCCACGAGTGTCCTTCTCTGTCCCTAAACTCAAGGATTTCAAATATGGTTCAGCAAGATTGGTTTAGAACAGAATAGCACACTGACAGTTTCCCTCACTGTCCTTCTCTGTCCCTACAAACAAGATTTAGCACAGAATAGCACACCGATAGTTTCCACGAGTGTCCTTCTCTGTCCCTAAACTCAAGGATTTCAAATATGGTTCAGCAAGATTGGTTTAGAACAGAATAGCACACTGACAGTTTCCCTCACTGTCCTTCTCTGTCCCTACAAACAAGATTTAGCACAGAATAGCACACTGATAGTTTCCACGAGTGTCCTTCTCTGTCCCTAAACTCAAGGATTTCAAATATGGTTCAGCAAGATTGGTTTAGCACAGAATAGCACACTGATAGTTTCCCTCACTGTCCTGCTCTGTCCCTACAAACAAGATTTAGCACAGAATAGCACACTGATAGTTTCCACGAGTGTCCTTCTCTGTCCCTAAACTCAAGGATTTCAAATATGGTTCAGCAAGATTGGTTTAGAACAGAATAGCACACCGACAGTTTTCCTCACTGTCCTTCTCTGTCCCTACAAACAAGATTTAGCACAGAATAGCACACTGATAGTTTCCACGAGTGTCCTTCTCTGTCCCTAAACTCAAGGATTTCAAATATGGTTCAGCAAGATTGGTTTAGAACAGAATAGCACACTGACACTTTCCCTCACTGTACCTCTCTGTCCCTAAACTCAAGGATTTCAAATATGGTTCAGCAAGATTGGTTTAGAACAGAATAGCACACTGACAGTTTCCCTCACTGTCCTTCTCTGTCCCTACAAACAAGATTTAGCACAGAATAGCACACTGATAGTTTCCACGAGTGTCCTTCTCTGTCCCTAAACTCAAGGATTTCAAATATGGTTCAGCAAGATTGGTTTAACACAGAATAGCACACTGATAGTTTCCGTCACTGTCCTTCTCTGTCCCTACAAACAAGATTTAGCACAGAATAGCACACTGATAGTTTCCACGAGTGTCCTTCTCTGTCCCTAAACTCAAGGATTTCAAATATGGTTCAGCAAGATTGGTTTAGAACAGAATAGCACACTGACACTTTCCCTCACTGTACCTCTCTGTCCCTAAACTCAAGGATTTCAAATATGGTTCAGCAAGATTGGTTTAGAACAGAATAGAACACTGACAGTTTCCCTCACTGTCCTTCTCTGTCCCTACAAACAAGATTTAGCACAGAATAGCACACTGATAGTTTCCACGAGTGTCCTTCTCTGTCCCTAAACTCAAGGATTTCAAATATGGTTCAGCAAGATTGGTTTAGAACAGAATAGCACACTGACAGTTTCCCTCACTGTCCTTCTCTGTCCCTACAAACAAGATTTAGCACAGAATAGCACACCGATAGTTTCCACGAGTGTCTTTCTCTGTCCCTAAACTCAAGGATTTCAAATATGGTTCAGCAAGATTGGTTTAGAACAGAATAGCACACTGACAGTTTCCCTCACTGTCCTTCTCTGTCCCTACAAACAAGATTTAGCACAGAATAGCACACTGATAGTTTCCACGAGTGTCCTTCTCTGTCCCTAAACTCAAGGATTTCAAATATGGTTCAGCAAGATTGGTTTAGAACAGAATAGCACACTGACAGTTTCCCTCACTGTCCTTCTCTGTCCCTACAAACAAGATTTAGCACAGAATAGCACACTGATAGTTTCCACAAGTGTCCTTCTCTGTCCCTAAACTCAAGGATTTCAAATATGGTTCAGCAAGATTGGTTTAGAACAGAATAGCACACTGACACTTTCCCTCACTGTACCTCTCTGTCCCTAAACTCAAGGATTTCAAATATGGTTCAGCAAGATTGGTTTAGAACAGAATAGCACACTGACAGTTTCCCTCACTGTCCTTCTCTGTCCCTACAAACAAGATTTAGCACAGAATAGCACACTGATAGTTTCCACGAGTGTCCTTCTCTGTCCCTAAACTCAAGGATTTCAAAAATGGTTCAGCAAGATTGGTGAAGAACAGAATAGCACACTGACAGTTTCCCTCACTGTCCTTCTCTGTCCCTACAAACAAGGATTAGCACAGAATAGCACACTGATAGTTTCTACGAGTGTCCTTCTCTGTCCCTAAACTCAAGGATTTCAAATATGGTTCAGCAAGATTGGTTTAGAACAGAATAGCACACCGACAGTTTTCCTCACTGTCCTTCTCTGTCCCTACAAACAAGATTTAGCACAGAATAGCACACTGATAGTTTCCACGAGTGTCCTTCTCTGTCCCTAAACTCAAGGATTTCAAATATGGTTCAGCAAGATTGGTTTAGAACAGAATAGCACACTGACACTTTCCCTCACTGTACCTCTCTGTCCCTAAACTCAAGGATTTCAAATATGGTTCAGCAAGATTGGTTTAGAACAGAATAGCACACTGACAGTTTCCCTCACTGTCCTTCTCTGTCCCTACAAACAAGATTTAGCACAGAATAGCACACTGATAGTTTCCACGAGTGTCCTTCTCTGTCCCTAAACTCAAGGATTTCAAATATGGTTCAGCAAGATTGGTTTAACACAGAATAGCACACTGATAGTTTCCGTCACTGTCCTTCTCTGTCCCTACAAACAAGATTTAGCACAGAATAGCACACTGATAGTTTCCACGAGTGTCCTTCTCTGTCCCTAAACTCAAGGATTTCAAATATGGTTCAGCAAGATTGGTTTAGAACAGAATAGCACACTGACACTTTCCCTCACTGTACCTCTCTGTCCCTAAACTCAAGGATTTCAAATATGGTTCAGCAAGATTGGTTTAGAACAGAATAGCACACTGACAGTTTCCCTCACTGTCCTTCTCTGTCCCTACAAACAAGATTTAGCACAGAATAGCACACTGATAGTTTCCACGAGTGTCCTTCTCTGTCCCTAAACTCAAGGATTTCAAATATGGTTCAGCAAGATTGGTTTAGAACAGAATAGCACACTGACAGTTTCCCTCACTGTCCTTCTCTGTCCCTACAAACAAGGATTAGCACAGAATAGCACACTGATAGTTTCCACGAGTGTCCTTCTCTGTCCCTAAACTCAAGGATTTCAAATATGGTTCAGCAAGATTGGTTTAGAACAGAATAGCACACTGACAGTTTCCCTCACTGTCCTTCTCTGTTCCTACAAACAAGATTTAGCACAGAATAGCACACTGATAGTTTCCACGAGTGTCCTTCTCTGTCCCTAAACTCAAGGATTTCAAATATGGTTCAGCAAGATTGGTTTAGAACAGAATAGCACACTGACAGTTTCCCTCACTGTCCTTCTCTGTCCCTACAAACAAGGATTAGCACAGAATAGCACACTGATAGTTTCCACGAGTGTCCTTCTCTGTCCCTAAACTCAAGGATTTCAAATATGGTTCAGCAAGATTGGTTTAGAACAGAATAGCACACTGACAGTTTCCCTCACTGTCCTTCTCTGTCCCTACAAGCAAGATTTAGCAGAGAATAGCACACTGATAGTTTCCACGAGTGACCTTCTCTGTCCCTAAACTCAAGGATTTCAAATATGGTTCAGCAAGTTTGGTTTAGAACAGAATAGCACACTGACAGTTTCCCTCACTGTCCTTCTCTGTCCCTACAAACAAGGATTAGCACAGAATAGCACACTGATAGTTTCCACGAGTGTCCTTCTCTGTCCCTAAACTCAAGGATTTCAAATATGGTTCAGCAAGATTGGTTTAGAACAGAATAGCACACTGACAGTTTCCCTCACTGTCCTTCTCTGTCCCTACAAACAAGATTTAGCACAGAATAGCACACCGATAGTTTCCACGAGTGTCCTTCTCTGTCCCTAAACTCAAGGATTTCAAATATGGTTCAGCAAGATTGGTTTAGAACAGAATAGCACACTGACAGTTTCCCTCACTGTCCTTCTCTGTCCCTACAAACAAGATTTAGCAGAGAATAGCACACTGATAGTTTCCACGAGTGACCTTCTCTGTCCCTAAACTCAAGGATTTCAAATATGGTTCAGCAAGTTTGGTTTAGAACAGAATAGCACACTGACAGTTTCCCTCACTGTCCTTCTCTGTCCCTACAAACAAGGATTAGCACAGAATAGCACACTGATAGTTTCCACGAGTGTCCTTCTCTGTCCCTAAACTCAAGGATTTCAAATATGGTTCAGCAAGATTGGTTTAGAACAGAATAGCACACTGACAGTTTCCCTCACTGTCCTTCTCTGTCCCTACAAACAAGATTTAGCACAGAATAGCACACCGATAGTTTCCACGAGTGTCCTTCTCTGTCCCTAAACTCAAGGATTTCAAATATGGTTCAGCAAGATTGGTTTAGAACAGAATAGCACACTGACAGTTTCCCTCACTGTCCTTCTCTGTCCCTACAAACAAGGATTAGCACAGAATAGCACACTGATAGTTTCCACGAGTGTCCTTCTCTGTCCCTAAACTCAAGGATTTCAAATATGGTTCAGCAAGATTGGTTTAGAACAGAATAGCACACTGACAATTTCCCTCACTGTCCTTCTCTGTCCCTACAAACAAGATTTAGCACAGAATAGCACACTGATAGTTTCCACGAGTGTCCTTCTCTGTCCCTAAACTCAAGGATTTCAAATATGGTTCAGCAAGATTGGTTTAGAACAGAATAGCACACTGACACTTTCCCTCACTGTACCTCTCTGTCCCGAAACTCAAGGATTTCAAATATGGTTCAGCGAGATTGGTTTAGAACAGAATAGCACACTGACAGTTTCCCTCACTGTCCTTCTCTGTCCCTACAAACAAGATTTAGCACAGAATAGCACACTGATACTTTCCACAAGTGTCCTTCTCTGTCCCTAAACTCAAGGATTTCAAATATGGTTCAGCAAGATTGGTTTAGAACAGAATAGCACACTGACAGTTTCCCTCACTGTCCTTCTCTGTCCCTACAAACAAGGATTAGCACAGAATAGCACACTGATAGTTTCCACGAGTGTCCTTCTCTGTCCCTAAACTCAAGGATTTCAAATATGGTTCAGCAAGATTGGTTTAGAACAGAATAGCACACTGACAGTTTCCCTCACTGTCCTTCTCTGTCCCTACAAACAAGATTTAGCACAGAATAGCACACTGATAGTTTCCACGAGTGTCCTTCTCTGTCCCTGAACTCAAGGATTTCAAATATGGTTCAGCAAGATTGGTTTAGAACAGAATAGCACACTGACAGTTTCCCTCACTGTCCTTCTCTGTCCCTACAAACAAGGATTAGCACAGAATAGCACACTGATAGTTTCCACGAGTGTCCTTCTCTGTCCCTAAACTCAAGGATTTCAAATATGGTTCAGCAAGATTGGTTTAGAACAGAATAGCACACTGACAGTTTCCCTCACTGTCCTTCTCTGTCCCTACAAACAAGATTTAGCACAGAATAGCACACTGATAGTTTCCACGAGTGTCCTTCTCTGTCCCTAAACTCAAGGATTTCAAATATGGCTCAGCAAGATTGGTTTAGAACAGAATAGCACACTGACAGTTTCCCTCACTGTCCTTCTCTGTCCCGACAAACAAGGATTAGCACAGAATAGCACACTGATAGTTTCCACGAGTGTCCTTCTCTGTCCCTAAACTCAAGGATTTCAAATATGGTTCAGCAAGATTGGTTTAGAACAGAATAGCACACTGACAGTTTCCCTCACTGTCCTTCTCTGTCCCTACAAACAAGATTTAGCACAGAATAGCACACCGATAGTTTCCACGAGTGTCCTTCTCTGTCCCTAAACTCAAGGATTTCAAATATGGTTCAGCAAGATTGGTTTAGAACAGAATAGCACACTGACAGTTTCCCTCACTGTCCTTCTCTGTCCCTACAAACAAGGATTAGCACAGAATAGCACACTGATAGTTTCCACGAGTGTCCTTCTCTGTCCCTAAACTCAAGGATTTCAAATATGGTTCAGCAAGATTGGTTTAGAACAGAATAGCACACTGACAGTTTCCCTCACTGTCCTTCTCTGTCCCTACAAACAAGATTTAGCACAGAATAGCACACTGATAGTTTCCACGAGTGTCCTTCTCTGTCCCTAAACTCAAGGATTTCAAATATGGTTCAGCAAGATTGGTTTAGAACAGAATAGCACACTGACACTTTCCCTCACTGTACCTCTCTGTCCCTAAACTCAAGGATTTCAAATATGGTTCAGCAAGATTGGTTTAGAACAAAATAGCACACTGACAGTTTCCCTCACTGTCCTTCTCTGTCCCTACAAACAAGATTTAGCACAGAATAGCACACTGATAGTTTCCACGAGTGTCCTTCTCTGTCCCTAAACTCAAGGATTTCAAATATGGTTCAGCAAGATTGGTTTAGAACAGAATAGCACACTGACAGTTTCCCTCACTGTCCTTCTCTGTCCCTACAAACAAGGATTAGCACAGAATAGCACACTGATAGTTTCTACGAGTGTCCTTCTCTGTCCCTAAACTCAAGGATTTCAAATATGGTTCAGCAAGATTGGTTTAGAACAGAATAGCACACTGACAGTTTCCCTCACTGTACCTCTCTGTCCCTAAACTCAAGGATTTCAAATATGGTTCAGCAAGATTGGTTTAGAACAGAATAGCACACTGACAGTTTCCCTCACTGTCCTTCTCTGTCCCTACAAACAAGATTTAGTACAGAATAGCACACTGATAGTTTCCACGAGTGTCCTTCTCTGTCCCTAAACTCAAGGATTTCAAATATGGTTCAGCAAGATTGGTTTAGAACAGAATAGCACACTGACACTTTCCCTCACTGTACCTCTCTGTCCCTAAACTCAAGGATTTCAAATATGGTTCAGCAAGATTGGTTTAGAACAGAATAGCACACTGACACTTTCCCTCACTGTACCTCTCTGTCCCTAAACTCAAGGATTTCAAATATGGTTCAGCAAGATTGGTTTAGAACAGAATAGCACACTGACACTTTCCCTCACTGTCCTTCTCTGTCCCTACAAACAAGGTTTAGCACAGAATAACACACTGACACTCTCCCTACCTATCCTTATTTGTCCCTAAACACAAGGAATCCAGGATTAGTAAAGGAAAAAAAATGACACTGTCCCTGCCTATGCTTCTCTTTCCCTGCTCCGGAACACACTACACAAGGCCGCCGCGCTGGCGGCTTTTTATAGTGTGGGGCGTGTACTAAACTCCCTCAGCAATAATTGGCCACAGGCATCCTGCCTGTGGCCAATCATTGCTCTCCTCGCTGCCGGCACTGTGATTGGCCAAGCATGCGGGGTCACAGTGCATGCTTGGCCAATCACAGCGCCTGGATGACACTGCGATGGCGTAGTGCATTGTGGGCCGTTCACGTCACTCGAATTTGGCGCGAACGGCCCAAATCGTTCGTTCTTCGTCGAACGATCGAACAGCCGATGTTCGAGTCGAACGTATGTTCGACTCGAACACAAAGCTCATCCCTAATGGACATACATAGCACCCTACTGACAAACAGAATCAACAATACCCAATAGATATAGAGATGTGGACACATATACTGTACAAATTGTAGAGACAGATAGGATCCATAAACTCCTCCATGTGCTTTCTTCAAGCAGTGGTACAGGAAAAGTCTGCATCTTTCAAGAAGACCATGATATTTATGCAGGGCAATGCTCCATCACAGATGAAAGAATAATGACATGGCCCCTTCCTCACCTGACCTAAACTCTATTGAGAACTTGTGGACCCTTCTTTAATGGGAAATTTATGGTGAAGGAAAACAGTACAACTGTCTGAGCTGTGTTTGGGTAGCTGTGGTTGCTGCTGCACAAAAAGTTGAGCTTCAACAGATCAAAAAACGGATTCCACACACTATTCCACACACTACATAATACTAATCATTTATTCAATAAAAAATGTGACCCATGGTTTAACCTTTCTAAACACTTTTTCAATCCTGAATAATATTACTAGATATCAGAGATCGAGGAACAAAATAAGATGTGTATAGCAATCATAGATGTTACTGTTAACGTGTTAACCAGCTAAAACAAAGTATATCTATCAACAAACAATTATACAATGTATTTTGATCTTCCTTACTTGCAAACTGCTTGTATTTTACTTCTCTTGGCATATGACAACTCTTTTTGTATCACCTTTTTGTACAAAATAAAAATAGTTTGTAAACAAAAAAAAAAAAAGAAACTGACAGACTCCATGAATGGATGGCTTATGTCTGTTATTGAAAAGAAAGGTGGCTTTAGTGGTCACTGATTTTTTGGGAAATGTTAGAAATGTTTATTTGTAATTTTTGAGTTTTTTATTATTTTCACTTTAACAGATAAAATGAAACAAGTGAGACGAGAACATTTTAGTTTTTAATTTAGTTGCAAAATAATTCTGCACACATAGAAATTCTCCTAAGAAAGCCAAAACCTCACTTTTACTTTCATAAATCTTCAGGTTTGAGGTTTATTAACAGTTTGGATTGACCGAGAGCACTGTAGTTGTTCAATAATTAAATGGATCCTCAAAAATACAACTTGCCTAATAATTGTGCACACAGTCTATATATACAGTATATATATATATATATATATATATATATATACACATTTTCTTCTTATTGAATATGTAGGTCCTACTTCCTGTTTAGTAGAGGTATTTTTATTATTTAATAATTAATTGCAGTTCTATCATTTTGCTCAGATGCTCAGACTGATTGAAAATGATGTCTAAAAAACTGATTGATCTTATCTCTCTGTAAAGCACATAAGGTTCACCTTTCTTATGAAAGCTACTCCTTTTTTTGTTGCATTGTAAACATCAGTTTAAATAATTTAAAACACATACTTTTGTTGATTTAAAATGTGTAGTGCTTCCCTGTGATAAAAGTACACAAATTAAAACATCAAAGCATGGTCAATAGTGTTATAATTTTCAAACACATTAGCATAAATGGATTGCTTAACTGGCTGCACTTTTAAAAGAAAACTGAAGGATAATAAACAAGTTTTCTCATTTCCCTCTTTCTCACATAATTAACCTCTTTTTATATAGACAATTCCTAAAATAACCAGTCACATAGTGGTCTATTTCTAAAACATTTTTTGGACAAATTTCACACACAATTGTACACACTTTGGTCATAATTTTTTTGTAAAAGATTAATTTTAATTAAGTTTCACCTCATTGTCAAAACATAGTGTAGTTCTCTAGAATACTTCAGTAAGAAAGTATACTGCATTTTAGCCACTGGATGGCACTAACGATAATAGGAAATATTTTGTTACAGAAGTTGTTAAAGAAGTTACAGCAAATTAATGCAGCCTGCATTAATGTGTGTGAAATTTGTCCAACAAATGTTTTATAAATAGACCTCTAAAAGAAAAAAAGAGTGAAGGAAGCGCCTCCTAAGTGCAGTATTAAAACAACTTTTAATAAGTCACAATTAAAAACACTCACAATATATGTGAAGGTAAAGGCTCATCAAAAAGAAGGGGGCATTGTCACTGTTCTCCATCCTGCAGGACCCAGCAGCATGTGGTGTCAGCTGCAAATGAAAAAGAGTGAGCACACCAGGATGCAAGTTAAGACATTATGAAGTCCCTTGGGCCAGCCTGGAATGCACATGTGGGGAGATGTGACGTCACAATTGGGGGAAGACCAGTGTCGAGGCAAGGCGACACGCTAAGAGCTTAATGCTCCTTATAGAGACCTGAAGATGTAATGTAGGGGTGTCTAATATATCGAGAACTGGCAGCTGGAGGACAACAGCACCCTGGGGTACAGATTGTGTGCACAAGGCACACACAGGTAATAAATACCGTATATGCTCGAGTATAAGCCGACTCAAGTATAAGCCAAGGTACCTAATGTTGCCAAAAAAACTGGGAAACCTTACTGACTCGAGTATAAGCCGATGCCCCACTGTTCCCTAGCTCGCTGTTCCCTATTTTACATTGTAAAAATTACCTGTAAAGAAGTTGTGGCTGCGGCGTCCATCGTTCAAATTCCGCGGCGTCCATCGTTCAAATTCCGCGGTCTCTTCCTGTTCCTTCCTTGATAGGCGAGTCTCAGCAGACACTCTCCGCCTATCACGATCATTCTCTCATCCTCAGTTTTCCCAGCAGACACTGTGTTGGGTGTGATTCTAGCAGGCCAATTTCCCTGCCCCAGCTGCTGGACCGTTGAAAGAAGTTCACTCCCAGCCATCCACATGCCCAGCGGTTGAATGCTAGCTTGGCTAAATTGCTAGCGCTTCAACTGCTGCCTTTTCAGTTGGTAGACTCGGCCCCCTTCCGTGAATTTGTGCAATGTGTGGTTCCTCAGTGGCAGGTTCCCAAACGCCACTTTTTCTCACGAAAGGCGATTCCGGCTCTCTCCCGGCATGTGGAAGGCAATGTCTTAGCCTCGCTGGACAGGGCGGTCAGCGGTAAGGTGCATATTACCGCTGACTCATGGTCCAGCAGGCATGGACAGGGACGTTACCTTTCTTTCACGCCCATTGGGTCACTCTTTTGGCAGCTGGGAAGGATGCAGGACAAGGTGCAGTAGTGTTGGAGGTTGTTCCGCCGCCACGCCTCCAAAATGCTACTACTGGTTGTGACACACCTCTCTTCTCCACCCCCTCCTCTTCTTCTTCCTCCATGGCCTCTTCCTGTGCTTTGTCCTCTGAACCAGCGGTGCTCCGTAGGCGTTCAATAGGCTACGCAAGTACGCAGGCAAAAAGATGCCATGCCGTGCTTGCGCTGGTGTGTTTGGGCGACAGGAGCCACACTGGGGCAGAGGTTCTGTCTGCTCTGCAGGGGCAGGCTGAGAAGTGGTTGACGCCATGCCAGCTTAAGCCAGGAATGGTGGTTTGAGACAATGGCACCAACCTCCTCTCCACCCTCCGACAGGGACACTGACCCATGTGCCCTGTGTGGCTCACGTCCTTAACCTGGTGGTGCAGCGGTTCTTGGGCAGGTACCCGGGCTTACAGGATGTCCTGAGGCAGGCCAGGAAAGTCTGTGTTCATTTTCGCAGATCTTATAATGCCAGTGCTCGCCTGGCTGAGCTGCAAAAGGAGTTGAACCTGCCCAAGAACCGCCTTATATGTGACATGCCCACCAGGTGGAACTCAACGTTGGCCATGCTGCAGCGGCTGCACACGCAGCAGAGGGCCATCAATGAGTACCTGTGCGACTACGGCACCAGGACAGGGTCAGGGGAGCTCGTTTTTTTTTCACCACGTCAGTGGGGCATGATCAGGGATGCATGCACTGTCCTGGCACCATTTGAGGAGGCCACGAGGATGGTGAGCAGTGACAGTGCATGCATCAGTGACACTGTACCTCTTGTCCACCTGTTGGAACATACGCTGCGTGGAATAATGGACAGGGCACTTGAGGCAGAACAGAGGCAGGAAGAGGAGGACTTCCTTGCCTCTCAAGGCCCCCTTTACCCAGACAGTGTTCCTTCTGTCCCACCCATCGCACAGGAAGAGGAGGAGGAGGAGGATTGTGTCAGCATGGAGGTGGAGCCTGGCTCTCAGCATCATCAGCAGCAGTCTTTTAGGGATGATTTACAGTCCCAAGAAACCAGTGGACTTGTACGTGGCTGGGAGGAGGTGGCTGCGGATCATGTTGTGCTTAGTGACCCAGAGGACTCCGGACCGAATGCCTCAGCTAACCTACGCTGCATGGCCTCCCTGATCCTGCAAAGTCTGCGGAAGGATCCTCGTATTCTTCGGATCAAGGAGAGGGACCATTACTGGCTGGCCACTCTCCTTGATCCACGGTACAAGGGTAAGGTTGCGGACCTTATCTTACCATCGCAGAGGGAGCAGAGGATGGGACAACTCCGGGAGGCCTTGCAGAAAGGTCTGTGCAATGCGTTCCCAGAGACTGGGAGGTTACAAACTCCTGGTCCTGGACAACGAGTTGCTGAGGCTTCGGTCAGTCAAAGAAGGAGCGTTGGGGAAGGTGGCCATCTGACCGATGCGTTCAGACAATTCTTTAGTCGGCAGCCCCAAGGTATGATCGGTTCCAGCAACCATCGCCAGCGTCTGATATACATGGTGCAGGAATACCTAGGGGCAAGGTCAGACTTGGACACCTTCCCCACCGAAAATCCTCTGGCTTACTGGGTCTTGAGGATGGATCACTGGCCAGAGCTTGCACAGTATGCAATTGAGCTACTGGCCTGTCCTGCATCCAGCGTTCTTTCAGAACGCACATTCAGTGCTGCTGGAGGATTTGTCACGGATCACAGGGTGCGCCTGTCCACCGACTCGGTTGATCGACTGACCTTCATAAAGATGAACCAGTCTTGGATCACCACCAGCTACCAAACACCTGAAGCTCATATAACAGACTCATTTATTTAAAAATGTCACATCACTTCAAGACTGATGCTGATGCTGAGAGACTGTCCTATTATGTTGACTGACTATCCTCCTCCTCCTCAATGATCCGATTGATGATGATAGCTTGGAAGAACATTTTTGTTTCTGGGTGCCGCCACCAGTGGCTAAGGCCCAATTTTTCAGCCCCTGTTTAACAGGGGCATGTAATTACAATTTTGTATGCAATGCTTTGCAGCAGGGCTCATTCCTGCACTCCAACTAGAGTATCTGGGAGAGGTTGCAGTGTCGTGGCACCAGCACCAGTGGCTAAGGCCCAATTTTTCAGCCCCTGTTTAACAGGGGCGTGTTATTACAATTTTTTATGCAATGCTTTGCAGCAGGGCTCATTCCTGCACTCCAACTAGAGTATCTGGGAGAGGTTGCAGTGTCGTGGCACCAGCACCAGTGGCTAAGGCCCAATTTTTCAGTCCCTGTTTAACAGGGGCGTGTAATTAAAATTTTTGATGCAATACTTTGCAACAGGGCTCATTGCTGTGCTCCAAGTACAGTATCTGTGAGGGGTTGCAGTGTTGTGGCACCAGTGCCTAAGGCCCAATTTTTCTGCCCCTGTTTAACAGGGGCATGTAATTACAATTCTTGATCTAATAATTCACAGCAGGGCCCATTCCTGCGCCCACCAAGAGTAACTGTGAGGCCTTACAGTGTTGTGTCAACACCACCACCACCACCACCAAAGGCCCAATTTTTCAGCCCCTGTTCAACAGGGGCATGCAATTACAATTCTTGATCTAATAATTCACAGCAGGGCCCATTCATGCGCCCACCAAGAGTAACTGTGAGGGCTCACAGTGTTGTGGCAACACCAACATGTAAGGGGCAAATTTCAGCTGAGTATATACGGCAGGCCCCTACTTTCAAACATCCAACTTGCAAACGACTCCTCCTTGCAAACGGAAGGATACAACAGGAAGTGAGAGGAAATCTACCCCTAGGAAGGCAAATTCTCTCCTGTAAGAGTTATTATGGGAAAAAGGTGTCTCCTCTCCACTGATGCTTTATCACCAATTCTTGTTTCAATAAAAAACCCAAATTTTCAAAAAACATTTGTCATTAGGACGGAAAGTGAGGTGAACTGTTCTGAACAGGTGCACACAGCACAGACAGCAAAACAAATGTTACAGGGGTGATAACCCTTCCCTATGTTTTCCAAAAAGCTTAAAAATAGATTTGTGGGCTGGAGCTACACTTAAACAATGTACCTGTTCAAAATTACAAACAGATTCTACATAAGAACAAACCTACAGTCCCTGTCTTGCATGCACCGCCTGTATATGGCTGTTCAGAGTATATAGGGCCTTTTTTATTTTGTGTGCAGGGTTCCCCTTAATATCCATACAAGACCCAAAGGGGCTGGTAATGGGCTGGGGTAGGGGGGGGGTGTGATGGGGTAGCTATGCCATTTTTCTTAAAGATTTTCATCCATATTACCGGGACCAGACATTACATTAAATCCGCAAGCAGTTTTAAATGGCTTTTTTTCCTTTAGAAATTTAATTTTGTGCAGGGACAGTTCTAAACACGGAAAACACGTGGCACTTCACAGGCATACTTTAGACACCCCCCAGGTACGATATTTAAAGGAATATTTGACTTTTTTTTCACTTTATGCATCATTAAAATGACTGCTCCTGAAAAACTGCAGTTTTTATAACTTCTTTTTGCATTGATACATGTCCCCTGGTGCAGAACTCGGGTTCCCAAACCCTTTTTAGGACAATAACATGCATAATAGTCGTTATAATTAGCACTTTAGATTTCGAACGTTCGCATCCATTGTATTTAATAGCATTCTAAAGTTTGTGCAAACTTTCGGACCGTTCGCGAGTTCTGGTGTGAACCGAACCCGGGGGTGTTCGGCTCATCACTACTCTTGTGCCACATTTTCTCCCCTGGACATGGTACCAAGAGTGTGTGTGTGTGTGTCTGTGTGCACACGTAACAAAATGCACATTGCACCTTTTATTAAATGCAATATATAGGTATATGCATTTGTGTGTGTATATGTGTGTGTATATACCGTATTTGCCGGCGTATAAGGCGACTGGGCGTATAAGGCGACCCCCTAATTTTCCAACTAAAACTTTGGTTTTGGGATATACTCGCCGTATAAGATGACCCCCTTCCGACTAGTCTGTTTAGTAGCTTGGGTAACATACTGAAACAGAAATAATAAGTCTTTGCAACTAAATTAAAATATTACAAATATTAAATATATATATACAGGTGATACTCTAAAAATTTGAATATCGTGCAAAAGTTCATTTATTTCACTAATGCAACTTAAAAGGTGAAACTAATATATGAGATAGACTCATTACATGCAAAGCAATATATAGTTCAAGCCGTGATTTGTCATAATTGTGATGATTATGGCTTACAGCTCATGAAAACCCCAAATCCACAATCTCAGAAAATTTGAATATTGTGGGAAAAGTGCAATATTCTAGGCTCAAAGTGTCCCACTCTAATCAGCTAATTAAGCCATAACACCTGCTAAGGGTTCATGAGCCTTTAAATGGTCTCTCAGTCTGGTTCAGTAGGAATCACAATCATGGAAAAGACTGCTGACCTGACAGTTGTGCAGAAAACCATCATTGGCACCATCCATAAGGTAATTGCAAAAGAAGTTGGATGTTCCCAAAGTGCTGTATCAAAGCACATTAATAGAAAGTTATGTGGAAGGGAAAAGTGTGGAAGAAAAGGGTTCTGGTGTGAACCGAACCCGGGGGTGTTCGGCTCATCACTACTCTTGTGCCACCTTTTCTCCCCTTTTCTCCCCTGGACATGGTACCAAGAGTGTGTGTGTGTGTGTGTGTCTGTGTGCACACGTAACAAAATGCACATTGCACCTTTTATTAAATGCAATATATAGGTATATGCATTTGTGTGTGTATATGTGTGTGTATATACCGTATTTGCCGGCGTATAAGGCGACCCCCTAATTTTCCAACTAAAACTTTTGTTTTGGGATATACTCACCGTATAAGATGACCCCCTTCCGACTAGTCTGTTTAGTATCTTGGGTAACATACTGAAACAGAAACAATAAGTCTTTGCAACTAAATTAACAGCTATGTGAAGCAATGCTGCAGTGGTAAATACCTCATGTGCCTGGCAAAATCCACTGATGGAGGGTCAGGTGCTTCAGATGGAGGTTCAGGTGCCAGATGGAGGGTCAGGTGCCTCAAACCAAAGCTCCGGTGGTGGATGGCAAGGTGGCCGTGGAAGGAAGAGGAGCCGAGGGGTAGCCGCATTCCGTAACATACTGTATACATACAGTATACCACGCTGAGTCAATTATGGCAAGCGATGTATTCTAATAATGAATACAAAGCCTGCTCGTATTGGCTTTGAGATTCAGAGAGACGTTGGCTGAGGATATTACAACCTCTGCCAATCCGAGCAGGCTTTGTATTCATTAACAGAATACATCGCTCGCCGTGATTGGCAGAGGTTGAAACATCATCAGCCCGCGCCTCTCTGATTCTCAAAGACACACCGAGCAGGCTTTGTATTCATTACTAGGAATGAGATTCGTGTTTGGGTCGAACCCATGTTCAAACATCGGCTGTTCTATCGTTCAACGAAGATCGAACATTATGGGGCGTTCGCGCCAAATTCGAGAGGCACGTCATGGCCCATAATTCGCTGCGGCATCCCAGCGCATTGCTGGCTGATGATTGGCCAAGCATGCACTATGAACCGCATGCTTTGGCCAATCACAGCCCAGAAAAAACGGAGAGCCGTAATTGGCCAAAGCCAGGGTGGCTTTGGCCAATTATGGCTCAGGGGCTTTAGTACACGCCCCACACTATATAAGGCCGCCGTCTTGGTGGCCTTGTGTAGTGTGTTGGAGTTGTGAAACTAGAGAGTTTACAGAGACAGACATTGTCATTTATATTGAGTTAGATAGAGCCGGCAGGCGAGTCAGTTAGCCGCAGTTACAGTGTGTAGAGGATATATATGCATCCTAGGTGTTGTATATATATTTATACACTGTATTTAGTTTAGCTAGATCCATTCCTGGTTTTCTCTATACTGTGACAGGCAGACAGGTGATTGTGCTAGCTGCAGACAGTCAGTGTTTCACTTAGTGTACTGTGTGCTTTGCATAGCGTTCACCTAAAGCTTACCAGAATACAGTTAGTGAGTGACTAATAGTGGTGTTCTTATAATTAAACCACAGGCAGAGAGCTGCAAGTATTTTCAGTGTACTGTGTCCCTCTATGCACAGTTTTCACCTAAAACTAACTGCTGCTGCTGCTGCTGCTTTTCCCATACTATTACCACAGCAGGCAGTTGATTCTGATAGCTGCATTATCAGTACAGACAAATATATTTATATATATATAAAAATATATATATATATACATCCCACCTTTGTGCAGCTACATCTCACTGCAGGCCATTAGTATGTCTGGAAGGCAAACAAGGAGAGGCAGACAGTCACGAGGCAAAAAAAAAGAGGTCAAGCAGGCTCTGTGTCTAGAGGCAACAGTGCTGCTGGTAGTGGACACGGTGCATCCTCATCAGCACGTGGCCACGGGACACGCTTGTCCTTCTTTTCAGCAGCTGGTCATGTTGAGCCGCAACATGCTCAAGACTTGGTAGAGTGGATGACCAAACCGTCCTCCTCCTCCTCGTCCTCTCTCACCCAGGCTCAGGGTACTTTGTCTGGCAAAGCAGATGCCAAAACAGCCTCTTCCCTCAGCTCAATGGCATCAGGCACTCCTTCCCTAGCCCCACCATGTCCTCCTGAGGAGTCCCCCGAACTGTTTGACCACAGTGTTGGGTACATGCTCCAGGAGGATGCCCAGCGTTTTGAAGGCTCTGATGATGGAACCCAGCTGGAGGAAGGCAGTAACGTGAGCTCAGAGAGAGGGGGTAGTAACGTGAACCCAGAGAGAGGGGGTGCCCAACAAGGACAGCTATCTGGCAGTCATGTTCCCCCAGCTGCAGCATACTGCCAGATTGGCTCCAGTGATGAGGAGGGAGGGGATGATGAGGTCACTGACTCCACATGGGTGCCTGATAGGAGAGAGGAGGAGGAGGCACATCTCCAATGAGGCAGGATGCCCTTCAGGGGCGAGCTTAAGGGCAGCACACCGACCGCATCACACCGCAGAGCTCCGCATGTGCAGGGCGCTGCTGTCTCTATGCGTTATTCCAAAAGTTCTTTGGTGTGGGCCTTTTTTCAGACGTGTGCAGCAGATCGCACCGTTGCCATTTGCAACATATGTCTAAAGCGTATCTCGCCTGGCCAAAACATCAGCCGCTTGGGCACCACGTGCTTGACCAGACATATGTCGACCTGCCATGCAGTCCGTTGGCAAGCGTACCTAAAAGACCCACATCAAAGAACAAAGCGGACCTCTCCTTGCTCCTCATCAGCTGGGATCTCCAACCCCACTATACGTTCAGTTCTCTCTGAAACCTTCACTGAGAGGAATGAAGGTGTAGAATTTGGTGTGTCACAGCCAAGTACTTGCGGACAATCTGCTATCGGTACACCGATGTCCGATTGTATCAGGCAAATTTCCCTGCCCCAGCTGCTGCACCACCAAAAGAAGTTCGCTTCCAGCCATCCACATGCCCAGCGGTTGAATGCTAGCTTGGCTAAATTCCTAGCACTTCAACTGCTGCCTTTTCAGTTGGTAGACTCTGCCCCCTTCCGTGAGTTTGTTGAATGTGCGGTTCCTCAGTGGCAGCTTCCCAAACGCCACTTTTTCTCACGGAAGGCAATTCCGGCATGTGGAAGGCAATGTCTTGGCCTTGCTGGACAGGGCGGTCAGTGGTAAGGTGTAGTGATGAGCCGAACACCCCCGGTTTCGCTTCGCACCAGAACCCGCGAACGGACCGAAAGTTCGCACGAACTTTAGAACCCTATTAAATACAATGGATGCGAACGTTCGAAATCTAAAGTGCTAATTATAACGACTATTATGCATGTTATTGTCCTAAAAAGGGTTTGGGAACCCGGGTTCTGCACCAGGGGACATGTATCAATCCAAAAAAAGTTTTAAAAACGGCCGTTTTTCGGGAGCAGTCATTTTAATGATGCATAAAGTGAAAAAAAAAAGTCAAATATTCCTTTAAATATCGTACCTGGGGGGTGTCTAAAGTATGCCTGTGAAGTGCCACGTGTTTCCCGTGTTTAGAACTGTCCCTGCACAAAATTACATTTCTAAAGGGAAAAAAGCCATTTAAAACTGCTTGCGGCTTTAATGTAATGTCTGGTCCCGGTAATATGGATGAAAATCTTTAATAAAAATGGCATAGCTACCCCAACACCTCCCCCCTACCCCAGCCCATTACCCCCCTTTGGGTCTTGTATGGATATTAGTGATGAGCCGAACACCCCCGGGTTCGGTTCGCACCAGAACCCGCGAACGGACCGAAAGTTCGTACGAACAATAGAACCCTATTAAATACAATGGATGCGAACGTTCGAATTCTAAAGTGCTAATTATAACAACTATTATGCATGTTATTGTCCTAAAAAGGGTTTGGGAACCCGGGTTCTGCACCAGGGGACATGTATCAATGCAAAAAGAAGTTTTAAAAACGGTCGTTTTTCGGGAGCAGTCATTTTAATGATGCATAAAGTGAAAAAAAAAGTCAAATATTCCTTTAAATATCATACCTGGGGGGTGTCTAAAGTATGCCTGTGAAGTGCCACGTGTTTCCCGTGTTTAGAACTGTCCCTGCACAAAATGACACTTCTAAAGGAAAAAAAAGCCATTTAAAACTGCTTGCGGCTTTAATGTAATGTCTGGTCCCGGTAATATGGATGAAATTCTTTAAGAAAAATGGCATAGCTACCCCATGACCCCCCCTACCCCAGCCCATTACCAGCCCCTTTGGGTCTTGTATGGATATTAAGGGGAACCCCGCACATAAAATAAAAAAGGCCCTATATACTCTGAACAGCCGTATACAGGCGGTGCATACAAGACAGGGACTGTAGGTTTGTTCTTATGTAGAATCTGTTTGTAATTTTGAACAGGTACATTGTTGAAGTGTAGCTCCAGCCCAAAAATCTATTTTTAAACTTTTTGGAAAACATAGGTAAGGGTTATCACCCCTGTAACATTTGTTTTGCTGTCTGTGCCCCTGTTCAGAACATTTCACCTCACTTTCCGTCCCAATGACAACTGTTTTTGAAATGTGGTGTTTTTCTTGAAACAAGGATTGCTGATAAAGCATCAGTACAGAGGAGACACCTTTCTCCCATATTTATTCTTACAGGAGAGAATTTTCCTTCCTAGTGGTAGATTTCCTCTCACTTCCTGTTGTCTTCTTGCGTTTGCAAGTAGGAGTCGTTTGTAAGTTGGATGTTTGAAAGTAGGGACCTGCCGTATATACTCTTAGTTGTTGGTGTTGGCACAACACTGTAAGCACTCACAGTTACTCTTGGTTGGTGCTGGAACGCCCTGCTGTCAACTATTATATCAGGAATTTTAATTACATATAATTGTTGAACAGTGGTAGTAAAAATTGGGCCTTTGATGGTGGTGCTGGTGCCACAACACTGTAAGCCCTGACAGTTACTCTTGGTGGGTGCAGCAATGGGCCCTGCTGTGAATTATTAGATCAAGAATTGTAATTGCATGCCCCTGTTGAACAGGGGCTGAAAAATTGGGCCTTTCGTGGTGGTGGTGGTGGTGGTGGTGTTGCCACAACACTGTAAGCCCTCAGAGTTACTCTTGGTGGGTGCAGGAATGGGCCCTGCTGTGAATTATTAGATCAAGAATTGTAATTACATGCCCCTTTTGAACAGGGGCTGAAAAATTGGGCCTTTCGTGGTGGTGGTGGCGTTGCCACAACACTGTAAGCCCTCAGAGTTACTCTTGGTGGGTGCAGGAATGGGCCCTGCTGTGAATTATTAGATCAAGAATTGTAATTACATGCCCCTTTTGAACAGGGGCTGAAAAATTGGGCCTTTCGTGGTGGTGGTGGTGGTGGCGTTGCCACAACACTGTAAGCCCTCAGAGTTACTCTTAGTGGGTGCAGCAATGGGCCCTGCTGTGAATTATTAGATCAAGAATTGTAATTACATGCCCCTTTTGAACAGGGGCTGAAAAATTGGGCCTTTCGTGGTGGTGGTGGTGGTGGCGTTGCCACAACACTGTAAGCCCTCAGAGTTACTCTTGGTGGGTGCAGCAATGGGCCCTGCTGTGAATTATTAGATCAAGAATTGTAATTGCATGCCCCTGTTGAACAGGGGCTGAAAAATTGGGCCTTAGGCACTGGTGGCACAACACTACAACCCCTCACAGATACTGTACTTGGAGCACAGCAATGAGCCCTGTTGCAAAGTATTGCTTCAAAAATTGTAATGACACGCCCCTGTTAAACAGGGGCTGAAAAATTGGGCCTTAGGCACTGGTGCCACAACACTCCAACCCCTCACAGATACTGTACTTGGAGCACAGCAATGAGCCCTATGGCAAATTATTGCTAAAAAAATTGTAATTACACGCCCCTGTAAAACAGGGGCTGAAAAATTGGGCCTTAGCCACTGGTGGCGGCACCCATAAACAAAAATGATCTTCCAAGCTATCATCATCAATCGTATCATTGAGGACTCGGAGGAGGAGGATAGCCAGTCAACATAACAGCACAGGCACTCAGCATCAGCATCAGTCTTGAAGGGATGTGACATGTTAAAATCAATTAGTCTGTTATATCAGCATCAGGTGTGTGGTAGCTGGTGGTGATCCAAGACTGGTTCATCTTGATGAAAGTCAGTCGATCAACCGAGTCGGTGGACAGGCGCACCCTGTGATCCGTGACAAATCCTCCAGCAGCACTGAATGTGCGTTCCGAAAGAACGCTGGATGCAGGACAGGCCAGTAGCTCAATTGCATACTGTGCAAGCTCTGGCCAGTGATCCATCCTCAAGACCCAGTAAGCCAGAGGATTTTCGGTGGGGAAGGTGTCCAAGTCTGACCTTGCCCCTAGATATTCCTGCACCATGTTTATCAGACGCTGGCGATGGTTGCTGGAACCGATCATACTTTGGGGCTGCGGACTAAAGAATTGTCTGAACGCATCGGTCAGACGGCCACCTTCCCCACCGCTCCTTCTTTGACTGGCCGAAGCCTCAGCAACTCGTTGTCCAGGACCAGGAGTTTGTAACCTCCCAGTCTCTGGGAACGCGTTGCACAGACCTTTCTGCAAGGCCTCCCGGAGTTGTCTCATCCTCTGCTCCCTCTGCGACGGTAACATAAGGTCCGCAACCTTACCCTTGTACCGTGGATCAAGGAGAGTGGCCAGCCAGTAATGGTCCCTCTCCTTGATCCGAAGAATACGAGGATCCTTCCGCAGACTTTGCAGGATCAGGGAGGCCATGCAGCGTAGGTTTGCTGAGGCATTCGCTCCGGAGTCCTCTGGGTCACTAAGGACGACATGATCCGCAGCCACCTCCTCCCAGCCACGTACAAGTCCACTGGTTTCTTGGGACTGTAAATCATCCCTAAAAGACTGCTGCTGATGATGCTGAGTGCCAGCCTCCACCTCCATGCTGACACAATCCTCCTCCTCCTCCTCCTCCTCCTCCTCTTCCTGTGCGATGGGTGGGACAGAAGGAACACTGTCTGGGTAAAGGGGGCCTTGAGAGGCAAGGAAGTCCTCCTCTTCCTGCCTCTGTTCTGCCTCAAGTGCCCTGTCCATTATTCCACGCAGCGTGTGCTCCAACAGGTGGACAAGAGGTACAGTGTCACTGATGCATGCACTGTCACTGCTCACCATCCTCGTGGCCTCCTCAAATGGTGCCAGGACAGTGCATGCATCCCTGATCATGCCCCACTGGCGTGGAGAAAAAAAAACCAAGGTCCCCTGACCCTGTCCTGGTGCCGTAGTCGCACAGGTACTCATTGATGGCCCTCTGCTGCGTGTGCAGCCGCTGCAGCATGGCCAACGTTGAGTTCCACCTGGTGGGCATGTCACATATAAGGCGGTTCTTGGGCAGGTTCAACTCCTTTTGCAGCTCAGCCAGGCGAGCACTGGCATTATAAGATCTGCGGAAATGCACACAGACTTTCCTGGCCTGCCTCAGGACATCCTGTAAGCCCGAGTACCTGCCCAAGAACCGCTGCACCACCAGGTTAAGGACGTGAGCCACACAGGGCACATGGGTCAGTTGTCCCTGTCGGAGGGCGGAGAGGAGGTTGGTGCCATTGTCGCAAACCACCATTCCTGGCTTAAGCTGGCGTGGCGTCAACCACCTCTCGGCCTGGCCCTGCAGAGCAGACAGGACCTCTGCCCCAGTGTGGCTTCTGTCCCCCAAACACACCAGCCAAGCACGGCATGGCATCTTTTTGCCTGCGTACTTGCGTAGCCCCGTGAACGGCTACGGAGCACCGCTGGTTCATAGGACAAACCACAGGAAGAGGCCATGGAGGAAGAAGAAGAGGAGGGGGTTGAGGAGAGAGGTGTGTCACAACCAGTAGTAGCATTTTGGAGGCGTGGCGGTGGAACAACCTCCAACACTACTGCACCTTGTCCTGCATCCTTCCCAGCTGCCAAAAGAGTGACCCAATGGGCCGTGAAAGAAAGGTAACGTCCCTGTCCATGCCTGCTGGACCATGAGTCAGCGGTAATATGCACCTTACCGCTGACCGCCCTGTCCAGCGAGGCCAAGACATTGCCTTCCACATGCCGGTAGAGAGCCGGAATAGCCTTCCGTGAGAAAAAGTGGCGTTTGGGAACCTGCCACTGAGGAACCGCACATTGCACAAACTCACGGAAGGGGGCCGAGTCTACCAACTGAAAAGGCAGCAGTTGAAGCGCTAGCAATTTAGCCAAGCTAGCATTCAACCGCTGGGCATGTGGATGGCTGGGAGTGAACTTCTTTCGACGGTCCAGCAGCTGGGGCAGGGAAATTTGCCTGCTAGAATCGGACGTCGGTGTACTGCTAGCAGAGTGGCCGCAAGTACTTGGCTGTGACACACCTAATTCTACACCTTCATTCCTCTCAGTGCATGTTTCAGAGAGGACTGAAGTTATAGTGGGGTTGGAGATCCCAGCTGATGCGGTGCAAGGAGAGGTCCGCTTTGTTCTTTGGTGTGGGTCTTTGAGGTAGGCTTGCCAACGAGCTGCATGGCAGGTCAACATATGTCTGGTCAGGCATGTGGTACCCAAGCGGCTGATGTTTTGGCCACACGATATACGCTTGAGACATATGTTGCAAACAGCAGCTGTGCGATCTGATGCACTAGCCTCAAAAAAGGCCCACACCAAGGAACTTTTTGAATGACGGGCAGAGGCAGCGCCCTGCACAGGCGGAGCTCTGCGGTGTGATTCCGTCGGTGTACTGCCCTTACGCTGGCCACCAAAGGGCATCCTGCCTCGTTGGAGATGTGCCTCCTCCTCATCCTCCTCCTCCTCCTCTCTACTATTAGGCACCCACGTGGAGTCAGTGACCTCATCATCCCCTCCCTCCTCATCACTGGAGCCAATCTGGCAGTATGCTGCAGCTGCTGGAACATGACTGCCAGATTGGTGTCCTTCTTGAGCATCCCCTCTGTCTGCTCTCATGCTACTGCCTTCCTGTAGCTGGGTTTCATCATCAGACCCTTCGAAACGCTGGGCATCCTCCTGGAGCATGTACCCAACACTGTGCTCAAACAGTTCGGGGGACTCCTCAGGAGGAGGACATGGTGGGTCTAGGGAAGGAGTGACTGATGATGAGTCTGACATTGATACCAGGGAAGAGGACGCTTTGGCAGCTGCTTTGCCAGTACCCTGAGCCTGGGTGAGAGAGGATGAGGAGGAGGAGGAGGGCTTGGTCATCCACTCTACCAAGTCTTCGGCATGATGTGGCTCAACATGTCCAGCTGCCGAAAAGAAGGACAAGCGTGTCCCATGGCCATGTGCTGATGACAATGCACCGCGTCCACGACCAGCACTGTTGCCCCCAGACACAGAGCCTGCTTGCCCTCTTTTATTGCCTCCTGACTGTCTGCCTCTCCTTGTTTGCCTTCCAGACATTCTAATAGATGGCCTGCAGGGAGATGGGAAAAAAGCAATAAGGGCTACCTTCAGGTGTCCTTCTCTGTCCCTTTACTTAAGGATTTCTAAATATGGTTGAGGATGATTGCTTTTGCACAGAATAGCACAACGACAATTTCCCTGTCTGTCCAAAAAACAAGGATTTCAAAGATGGTTGATGAGGAATGCTTTAGCACACTATAGCACAAGGAGAATTTCCCTCACTGTCCTTCCCTGTCCCTAGAAACAAGGATTCGCACAGTGAAAGAAACTGACACTCTCCCTACCTAGAGTTTTCTGTCCCTAGAAAAAATGTTTTTTTAAAGCACACTATAGCACAAGGAGAATTCCCCTCACTTTCCTTCTTTGTCCCTAGAAACAAGGATTCGCACAGTGAAAGAAACTGACACTCTCCCTACCTAGAGTTTTCTGTCCCTAGAAAAAATGTTTTTTTAAAGCACACTATAGCACAAGGAGAATTCACTCACTGTCCTTCCCTGTCCCTAGAAAAAAGGATTCGCACAGTGAAGGAAACTGACACTCTCCCTACCTAGAGTTTTCTGTCCCTAGAAAAAATGTTTTTTAAAGCACACTATAGCACAAGGAGAATTCCCCTCACTTTCCTTCTTTGTCCCTAGAAACAAGGATTCGCACAGTGAAAGAAACTGACACTCTCCCTACCTAGAGTTTTCTGTCCCTAGAAAAAATGTTTTTTTAAAGCACACTATAGCACAAGGAGAATTCCCCTCACTTTCCTTCTTTGTCCCTAGAAACAAGGATTCGCACAGTGAAAGAAACTGACACTCTCCCTACCTAGAGTTTTCTGTCCCTAGAAAAAATGTTTTTTTAAAGCACACTATAGCACAAGGAGAATTCCCCTCACTTTCCTTCTTTGTCCCTAGAAACAAGGATTCGCACAGTGAAAGAAACTGACACTCTCCCTACCTAGAGTTTTCTGTCCCTAGAAAAAATGTTTTTTTAAAGCACACTATAGCACAAGGAGAATTCCCCTCACTTTCCTTCTTTGTCCCTAGAAACAAGGATTCGCACAGTGAAAGAAACTGACACTCTCCCTACCTAGAGTTTTCTGTCCCTAGAAAAAATGTTTTTTTAAAGCACACTATAGCACAAGGAGAATTCACTCACTGTCCTTCCCTGTCCCTAGAAACAAGGATTCGCACAGTGAAAGAAACTGACACTCTCCCTACCTAGAGTTTTCTGTCCCTAGAAAAAATGTTTTTTTAAAGCACACTATAGCACAAGGAGAATTCCCCTCACTTTCCTTCTTTGTCCCTAGAAACAAGGATTCGCACAGTGAAAGAAACTGACACTCTCCCTACCTAGAGTTTTCTGTCCCTAGAAAAAATGTTTTTTTAAAGCACACTATAGCACAAGGAGAATTCACTCACTGTCCTTCCCTGTCCCTAGAAAAAAGGATTCGCACAGTGAAAGAAACTGACACTCTCCCTACCTAGAGTTTTCTGTCCCTAGAAAAAATGTTTTTTTAAAGCACACTATAGCACAAGGAGAATTCCCCTCACTTTCCTTCTTTGTCCCTAGAAACAAGGATTCGCACAGTGAAAGAAACTGACACTCTCCCTACCTAGAGTTTTCTGTCCCTAGAAAAAATGTTTTTTTAAAGCACACTATAGCACAAGGAGAATTCCCCTCACTTTCCTTCTTTGTCCCTAGAAACAAGGATTCACACAGTGAAAGAAACTGACACTCTCCCTACCTAGAGTTTTCTGTCCCTAGAAAAAATGTTTTTTTAAAGCACACTATAGCACAAGGAGAATTCACTCACTGTCCTTCCCTGTCCCTAGAAACAAGGATTCGCACAGTGAAAGAAACTGACACTCTCCCTACCTAGAGTTTTCTGTCCCTAGAAAAAATGTTTTTTTAAAGCACACTATAGCACAAGGAGAATTCCCCTCACTTTCCTTCTTTGTCCCTAGAAACAAGGATTCACACAGTGAAAGAAACTGACACTCTCCCTACCTAGAGTTTTCTGTCCCTAGAAAAAATGTTTTTTTAAAGCACACTATAGCAAAAGGAGAATTCCCCTCACTTTCCTTCTTTGTCCCTAGAAACAAGGATTCGCACAGTGAAAGAAACTGACACTCTCCCTACCTAGAGTTTTCTGTCCCTAGAAAAAATGTTTTTTTAAAGCACACTATAGCACAAGGAGAATTCACTCACTGTCCTTCCCTGTCCCTAGAAACAAGGATTCGCACAGTGAAAGAAACTGACACTCTCCCTACCTAGAGTTTTCTGTCCCTAGAAAAAATATTTTTTAAAAGCACACTATAGCACAAGGAGAATTCCCCTCACTTTCCTTCTTTGTCCCTAGAAACAAGGATTCGCACAGTGAAAGAAACTGACACTCTCCCTACCTAGAGTTTTCTGTCCCTAGAAAAAATGTTTTTTTAAAGCACACTATAGCACAAGGAGAATTCCCCTCACTTTCCTTCTTTGTCCCTAGAAACAAGGATTCGCACAGTGAAAGAAACTGACACTCTCCCTACCTAGAGTTTTCTGTCCCTAGAAAAAATGTTTTTTTAAAGCACACTATAGCACAAGGAGAATTCACTCACTGTCCTTCCCTGTCCCTAGAAACAAGGATTCGCACAGTGAAAAAAACTGACACTCTCCCTACCTAGAGTTTTCTGTCCCTAGAAAAAATATTTTTTTAAAGCACACTATAG
The DNA here is from genome assembly GCA_029206835.1 of Rana muscosa. NCBI lineage: Eukaryota > Metazoa > Chordata > Amphibia > Anura > Ranidae > Rana > Rana muscosa. The sequence continues at coordinate 765,465,695 of CM055117.1, forward strand.
CACAAGGAGAATTCCCCTCACTTTCCTTCTTTGTCCCTAGAAACAAGGATTCGCACAGTGAAAGAAACTGACACTCTCCCTACCTAGAGTTTTCTGTCCCTAGAAAAAATGTTTTTTTAAAGCACACTATAGCACAAGGAGAATTCCCCTCACTTTCCTTCTTTGTCCCTAGAAACAAGGATTCGCACAGTGAAAGAAACTGACACTCTCCCTACCTAGAGTTTTCTGTCCCTAGAAAAAATGTTTTTTTAAAGCACACTATAGCACAAGGAGAATTCACTCACTGTCCTTCCCTGTCCCTAGAAACAAGGATTCGCACAGTGAAAGAAACTGACACTCTCCCTACCTAGAGTTTTCTGTCCCTAGAAAAAATGTTTTTTTAAAGCACACTATAGCACAAGGAGAATTCCCCTCACTTTCCTTCTTTGTCCCTAGAAACAAGGATTCGCACAGTGAAAGAAACTGACACTCTCCCTACCTAGAGTTTTCTGTCCCTAGAAAAAATGTTTTTTTAAAGCACACTATAGCACAAGGAGAATTCCCCTCACTTTCCTTCTTTGTCCCTAGAAACAAGGATTCGCACAGTGAAAGAAACTGACACTCTCCCTACCTAGAGTTTTCTGTCCCTAGAAAAAATGTTTTTTTAAAGCACACTATAGCACAAGGAGAATTCACTCACTGTCCTTCCCTGTCCCTAGAAACAAGGATTCGCACAGTGAAAGAAACTGACACTCTCCCTACCTAGAGTTTTCTGTCCCTAGAAAAAATGTTTTTTTAAAGCACACTATAGCACAAGGAGAATTCCCCTCACTTTCCTTCTTTGTCCCTAGAAACAAGGATTCGCACAGTGAAAGAAACTGACACTCTCCCTACCTAGAGTTTTCTGTCCCTATTAAAAATGTTTTTTTAAAGCACACTATAGCACAAGGAGAATTCCCCTCACTTTCCTTCTTTGTCCCTAGAAACAAGGATTCGCACAGTGAAAGAAACTGACACTCTCCCTACCTAGAGTTTTCTGTCCCTAGAAAAAAAGTTTTTTTAAAGCACACTATAGCACAAGGAGAATTCCCCTCACTTTCCTTCTTTGTCCCTAGAAACAAGGATTCGCACAGTGAAAGAAACTGACACTCTCCCTACCTAGAGTTTTCTGTCCCTAGAAAAAATGTTTTTTTAAAGCACACTATAGCACAAGGAGAATTCCCCTCACTTTCCTTCTTTGTCCCTAGAAACAAGGATTCGCACAGTGAAAGAAACTGACACTCTCCCTACCTAGAGTTTTCTGTCCCTAGAAAAAATGTTTTTTTAAGGCACACTATAGCACAAGGAGAATTCACTCACTGTCCTTCCCTGTCCCTAGAAACAAGGATTCGCACAGTGAAAGAAACTGACACTCTCCCTACCTAGAGTTTTCTGTCCCTATTAAAAATGTTTTTTTAAAGCACACTATAGCACAAGGAGAATTCCCCTCACTTTCCTTCTTTGTCCCTAGAAACAAGGATTCGCACAGTGAAAGAAACTGACACTCTCCCTACCTAGAGTTTTCTGTCCCTAGAAAAAATGTTTTTTTAAGGCACACTATAGCACAAGGAGAATTCACTCACTGTCCTTCCCTGTCCCTAGAAAAAAGGATTCGCACAGTGAAAGAAACTGACACTCTCCCTACCTAGAGTTTTCTGTCCCTAGAAAAAATGTTTTTTTAAAGCACACTATAGCACAAGGAGAATTCCCCTCACTTTCCTTCTTTGTCCCTAGAAACAAGGATTCGCACAGTGAAAGAAACTGACACTCTCCCTACCTAGAGTTTTCTGTCCCTAGAAAAAATGTTTTTTTAAAGCACACAATAGCACAAGGAGAATTCCCCTCACTTTCCTTCTTTGTCCCTAGAAACAAGGATTCGCACAGTGAAAGAAACTGACACTCTCCCTACCTAGAGTTTTCTGTCCCTAGAAAAAATGTTTTTTTAAAGCACACTGTAGCACAAGGAGAATTCCCCTCACTTTCCTTCTTTGTCCCTAGAAACAAGGATTCGCACAGTGAAAGAAACTGACACTCTCCCTACCTAGAGTTTTCTGTCCCTAGAAAAAATGTTTTTTTAAAGCACACTATAGCACAAGGAGAATTCCCCTCACTTTCCTTCTTTGTCCCTAGAAACAAGGATTCGCACAGTGAAAGAAACTGACACTCTCCCTACCTAGAGTTTTCTGTCCCTAGAAAAAATGTTTTTTTAAAGCACACTATAGCACAAGGAGAATTCCCCTCACTTTCCTTCTTTGTCCCTAGAAACAAGGATTCACACAGTAAAACACACTGACACTCTCCCTACCTATCCTTCTCTTTCCCTAAACTAAAGGAATCCAGGTTAAGCAAGAAAGAAATAAATGTCACTGTCCCTGCCTATGCTTCTCTTTCCCTGCTCCGGAACACACTACACTATGCCGCCGTGCTGGCGGCCTTTTATAGTGTGGGGCGTGTACTAAACACCCTCAGCAATAATTGGCCACAGGCATCCTGCCTGTGGCCAATCATTGCTCTCCTCGCTGCCGGCGCTGTGATTGGCCAAGCATGCGGGGTCACAGTGCATGCTTGGCCAATCACAGCGCCTGGATGACACTGCGATGACGTAGTGCATTGTGGGCCGTTCGCGTCACTCAAATTTAGCGCGAACGGCCCAAATCGTTCGATCTTCGTCGAACGATCGAACAGCCGATGTTCGAGTTGAACGTATGTTCGACTCGAACACGAAGCTCATCTCTAATGGATATTAAGGGGAACCCCGCACACAAAATAAAAAAGGACCTATATACTCTGAACAGCCGTATACAGGCAGTGCATACAAGACAGGGACTGTAGGTTTGTTCTTATGTAGAATCTGTTTGTAATTTTGAACAGGTACATTCTTTAAGTATAGCTCCAGGCAAAAAATCTATTTTTAAGCTTTTTGGAAAACATAGGGAAGGGTTATCACCCCTGTAACATTTGTTTTGCTGTCTGTGCAGTGTTCACCTGTTCAGAACAGTTCACCTCACTTTCCGTCCTAATGACAAATGTTTTTTGAAAATTTGGGGTTTTTATTGAAACAAGAATTGGTGATAAAGCATCAGTGGAGAGGAGACACTTTTTTCCCATATTAACTCTTAAAGGAGAGAATTTGCCTTCCTAGGGGTAGATTTCCTCTCACTTCCTGTTGTATCCTTCCGTTTGCAAGGAGGAGTCGTTTGTAAGTTGGATGTTTGAAAGTAGGGGCCTGCCGTATATACTCAGCTGAAATTTGCCCCTTACATGTTGGTGTTGCCACAACACTGTGAGCCCTCACAGTTACTCTTGGTGGGCGCATGAATGGGCCCTGCTGTGAATTATTAGATCAAGAATTGTAATTGCATGCCCCTGTTGAACAGGGGCTGAAAAATTGGGCCTTTGGTGGTGGTGGTGGTGTTGACACAACACTGTAAGGCCTCACAGTTACTCTTGGTGGGCGCATGAATGGGCCCTGCTGTGAATTATTAGATCAATAATTGTAATTACATGCCCCTGTTGAACAGGGGCAGAAAAATTGGGCCTTAGACACTGGTGCCACAACACTGCAACCCCTCACAGATACTGTACTTGGAGCACAGCAATGAGCCCTGTTGCAAAGTATTGCATCAAAAATTGTAATTACACGCCCCTGTTAAACAGGGGCTGAAAAATTGGAACTTAGCCACTGGTGCTGGTGCCACGACACTGCAACCTCTCCCAGATACTGTAGTTGGAGTGCAGGAATGAGCCCTGCTGCAAAGCATTGCATAAAAAATTGTAATAACACGCCCCTGTTAAACAGGGGCTGAAAAATTGGGCCTTAGCCACTGGTGCTGGTGCCACGACACTGCAACCTCTCCCAGATACTGTAGTTGGAGTGCAGGAATGAGCCCTGCCGCAAAGCATTGCATAAATTTTTTTAATAACACGCCCCTGTTAAACAGGGGCTGAAAAATTGGGCCTTAGCCACTGGTGCTGGTGCCACAACACTGCAACCTCTCCCAGATACTCTAGTTGGAGTGCAGGAATGAGCCATGCTGCAAAGCATTGCATAAAAAATTGTAATTACATGCCCCTGTTAAACAGGGGCTGAAAAATTGGGCCTTAGCCACTGGTGGCGGCACCCAGAAACAAAAATGTTCTTCCAAGCTATCATCATCAATCGGATCATTGAGGAGGAGGAGGATAGTCAGTCAACATAACAGGACAGTCTCTCAGCATCAGCATCAGTCTTGAAGGGATGTGACATTTGAAAATAAATTAGTCTGTTATATCAGCTTCAGGTGTTTGGTAGCTGGTGGTGATCCAAGACTGATTCATCTTTATGAAGTTCAGTCGATCAACAGAGTCGGTGGACAGGCGCACCCTGTGATCCGTGACAAATCCTCCAGCAGCACTGAATGTGCGTTCTGAAAGAACGCTGGATGCAGGACAGGCCAGTAGCTCAATTGCATACTGTGCAAGCTCTGGCCAGTGATCCATCCTCAAGACCCAGTAAGCCAGAGGATTTTCGGTGGGGAAGGTGTCCAAGTCTAACCTTGCCCCTAGGTATTCCTGCACCATGTATATCAGACGCTGGCGATGGTTGCTGGAACCGATCATACCTTGGGGCTGCGGACTAAAGAGTTGTCTGAACGCATCGGTCAGACGGCCACCTTCCCCACCGCTCCTTCTTTGACTGACCGAAGCCTCAGCAGGACCAGGAGTTTGTAACCTCCCAGTCTCTGGGAACGCGTTGCACAGACCTTTCTGCAAGGCCTCCCGGAGTTGTCTCATCCTCTGCTCAATCTGCGACGGTAAGATAAGGTCCGCAACCTTACCCTTGTACCGTGGATCAAGGAGAGTGGCCAGCCAGTAATGGTCCCTCTCCTTGATCCGAAGAATACGAGGATCCTTCCGCAGACTTTGCAGGGTCAGGGAGGCCATGCAGCATAGGTTAGCTGAGGCATTCGGTCCGGAGTCCTCTGGGTCACTAAGGACAACATGATCCGCAGCCACCTCCTCCCAGTCACGTACAAGTCCACTGGTTTCTTGGGACTGTAAATCATCCCTAAAAGACTGCTGCTGATGATGCTGAGTGCCAGGCTCCACCTCCATGCTGACACATTCCTCCTCCTCCTCCTCCTCCTCCTCTTCTTCCTGTGCGATGGGTGGGACAGAAGGAACACTGTCTGGGTAAAGGGGGCCTTGAGAGGCAAGGAAGTCCTCCTCTTCCTGCCTCTGTTCTGCCTCAAGTGCCCTGTCCATTATTCCACGCAGCGTATGTTCCAACAGGTGGACAAGAGGTACAGTGTCACTGATGCATGCACTGTCACTGCTCACCATCCTCGTGGCCTCCTCAAATGGTGCCAGGACAGTGCATGCATCCCTGATCATGCCCCACTGGCGTGGTGAAAAAAACCCAAGCTCCCCTGACCCTGTCCTGGTGCCGTAGTCGCACAGGTACTCATTGATGGCCCTCTGCTGCGTGTGCAGCCGCTGCAGCATGGCCAACGTTGAGTTCCACCTGGTGGGCATGTCACATATAAGACGGTTCTTGGGCAGGTTCAACTCCTTTTGCAGCTCAGCCAGGCGAGCACTGGCATTATAAGATCTGCGGAAATGCACACAGACTTTCCTGGCCTGCCTCAGGACATCCTGTAAGCCCGGGTACCTGCCCAAGAACCGCTGCACCACCAGGTTAAGGACGTGAGCCACACAGGGCACATGGGTCAGTTGTCCCTGTCGGAGAGCGGAGAGGAGGTTGGTGCCATTGTTGCAAACTACCATTCCTGGCATAAGCTGGCATGGCGTCAACCACCTCTCGGCCTGCCCCTGCAGAGCAGACAGAACCTCTGCCCCAGTGTGGCTCCTGTCCCCCAAACACACCAGCGTAAGCACGGCATGGCATCTTTTTGCCTGCGTACTTGCGTAGCCCCTTGAACACCTACGGAGCACCGCTGGTTCAGAGGGCAAAGCACAGGAAGAGGCCATGGAGGAAGAAGAAGAGGAGGGGGTGGAGGAGAGAGGTGTGTCACAACCAGTAGTAGCATTTTGGAGGCGTGGCGGTGGAACAACCTCCAACACTACTGCACCTTGTCCTGCATCCTTCCCAGCTGCCAAAAGAGTGACCCAATGGGCCGTGAAAGAAAGGTAACGTCCCTGTCCATGCCTGCTGGACCATGAGTCAGCGGTAATATGCACCTTACCGCTGACCGCCTTGTCCAGCGAGGCCAAGACATTGCCTTCCACATGCCGGTAGAGAGCCGGAATCGCCTTCCATGAGAAAAAGTGGCGTTTGGGAACCTGCCACTGAGGAACCGCACATTGCACAAACTCACGGAAGGGGGCCGAGTCTACCAACTGAAAAGGCAGCAGTTGAAGCGCTAGCAATTTAGCCAAGCTAGCATTCAACCGCTGGGCATGTGGATGGCTGGGAGTGAACTTCTTTCGACGGTCCAGCAGCTGGGGCAGGGAAATTTGCCTGCTAGAATCGGACGTCGGTGTACTGCTAGCAGAGTGCCCGCAAGTACTTGGCTGTGACACACCTAATTCTACACCTTCATTCCTCTCAGTGCAGGTTTCAGAGAGGACTGAAGGTATAGTGGGGTTGGAGATCCCAGCTGATGCGGTGCAAGGAGAGGTCCGCTTTGTTCTTTGGTGTGGGTCTTTAAGGTAGGCTTGCCAACGAGCTGCATGGCAGGTCAACATATGTCTGGTCAAGCATGTGGTGCCCAAGCGGGTGATGTTTTGGCCACGCGATATACGCTTGAGACATATGTTGCAAACAGCAGCTGTGCAATCTGATGCACTCGACTCAAAAAAGGCCCACACCAAATAACTTTTTGAATAACGGGCAGAGGCAGCGCCCTGCACAGGCGGAGCTCTGCGGTGTGATTCCGTCGGTGTGCTGCCCTTACGCTGGCCCCCCGAGGGCATCCTGCCTCGTTGGAGATGTGACTCCTACTCATCCTCCTCCTCCTCCTCTCTACTATTAGGCACCCACGTGGAGTCAGTGACCTCATCATCCCCTCCCTCCTCATCACTGGAGCCAATCTGGCAGTATGCTGCAGCTGCTGGAACCTGACTGCCAGATTGGTGTACTTCTTGAGCATCCCCTCTCTCTGCTCTCACGCTACTGCCTTCCTCTAGCTGGGTATCATCATCAGACCCTTCGAAACGCTGGGCATCCTCCTGGAGCATGTACCCAACACTGTTCTCAAACAGTTCGGGGGACTCCTCAGGAGGACATGGTTGGTCTAGGGAAGGAGTGACTGATGATGACATTGATACCAGGGAAGAGGACGCTTTGGCAGCTGCTTTGCCAGTACCCTGAGCCTGGGTGAGAGAGGATGAGGAGGATGAGGAGGGCTTGGTCATCCACTCTACCAAGTCTTCGGCATGATGCGGCTTAACACGTCCAGCTGCCGAAAAGAAGGACAAGCGTGTCCCATGGCCAGGTGCTGATGGCTATGCACCGCGTCCACGACCAGCACTGTTGTCTCTAGACACAGAGCCTGCTTGCCCTCTTTTATTGGCTCCTGACTGTCTGCCTCTCCTTGTTTGCCTTCCAGACATTCTAATGGCCTGCAGGGAGATGGGAAAACCAGCAATAAGGCCTAGCTTCAGGAGTATATTTTGCAGGAATCACACTATGCCTGCTGTAAGTGCTGCAAATGCCTGTTGGTGTAACACACCAGAAAAACACAGCAATACAGGCTAACTTCAGGTGTAATATGATCAGGAGGCACACTCCGCCCGCTGTAAGTGCTGCAAATGCCTGTTGGTGTAACACCAGGAAAACACAGCAATACAGGCTAACTTCAGGTGTATAATGTGCAGGAGGCACACTCCGCCCGCTGTAAGTGCTGCAAATGCCTGTTGGTGTAACACACCAGGAAAACACAGCAATACAGGCTAACTTCAGGTGTATAATGTGCAGGAGGCACACTCCGCCCGCTGTAAGTGCTGCAAATGCCTGTTGGTGTAACACACCAGGAAAACACAGCAATACGGGCTAACTTCAGGTGTAATATGATCAGGAGGCACACTCCGCCCGCTGTAAGTGCTGCAAATGCCTGTTGGTGTAACACCAGGAAAACACAGCAATATAGGCTAACTTCAGGTGTATAATGTGCAGGAGGCACACTCCGCCCGCTGTAAGTGCTGCAAATGCCTGTTGGTGTAACACACCAGGAAAACACAGCAATACGGGCTAACTTCAGGTGTATAATGTGCAGGAGGCACACTCCGCCCGCTGTAAGTGCTGCAATTGCCTGTTGGTGTAACACACCAGGAAAACACAGCAATACGGGCTAACTTCAGGTGTATAATGTGCAGGAGGCACACTCTGCCCGCTGTAAGTGCTGCAAATGCCTGTTGGTGTAACACACCAGGAAAACACAGCAATACGGGCTAACTACAGGTGTATAATGTTCAGGAGGCACACTCCGTCCGCTGTAAGTGCTGCAAATGCCTGTTGGTGTAACATACCAGGAGAACACAGCAGTACGGGCTAACTTCAGGTGTATAATGTGCAGGAGGCACACTCTGCCCGCTGTAAGTGCTGCAAATGCCTGTTGGTGTAACACACCAGGAAAACACAGCAATACGGGCTAACTTCAGGTGTATAATTTGCAGGAGGCTTAGCAACAATGACACTGACACTGTCCCCTGCCTATACTTCTCTCTCCCTGCACACAAGGTTTATCAAAGAATATGACACTGACACTCTCCCTGCCTATCTTTCTCTCTCCCTGCACACAAGGTTTAGCAAAGAATGTGACACTGACACTGTCCCCTGCCTATCCTTCTCTCTCCCTGCACACAAGGTTTAGCAAAGAATATGACACTGACACTCTCCCTGCCTATTCTTCTCTCTCCCTACACACAAGTTTGAGGTACAAATAGCACTGACACTGTCCCTGCCTATGTAACTCTTTCCCTGCGCCGGAACACACTACACAAGGCTGCCGCGCTGGTGGCCTTTTATAGTGTGGGGCGTGTGCTAAACCTCCTGAGCTATAATTGGCCACAGGCAACCTGCCTGTGGTCAATTATGGCTCTCCTAGCTGCCGGCGCTGTGATTGGCCAAGCATGCGGGGTCACAGTGCATGCTTGGCCAATCACAGTGCCGAGATTGCACTGCGATGGCGCAGTGTATTGTGGGCCGTTCGCGTCACTCGAATTTGGCGCAAATGGCCCAAATCGTTCGATGTTTGCCGAACGGTCGAACAGCCGATGTTCGAGTCGAACTTATGTTCGACTCGAACACCGAGCTCATCCCTACACAAGAGGTTAGGGCCCTATTAGATTTGGTTGAAGCAATGAACATATGCTATATCAGGATGTGTACCTAGATTTCCTCACTGAGGCCCCCCGGGGTCAGAGTCTCTAAGGTGTAGATCCTGAAGGCTTAATACGTTCCGCCACAGGAAACGTCCTGGAGATTGACTTGATAACCCACATGGACAACCCTGATGTGGATATTTGATGATGCTCAAGAAAGTGCCTGGGGACACTGTGTTTGTCGCAACCATCCTCAATGAAGCACCCTATACTGAACATATAGATTTTATCCTGCCAGAAGTAAACCAGAGGTAAACACATGTCTTTAGATCAAATGCATTGATGAGTAATTAAATCTACTTCTTGATCCACTTTGTGAGAGAAATTAAACTCTTGTAGCAATTCTAAAACTGGGGAAACCAATCACATTTGCTGTGATACTTTTACTGTCAATTGTCACCCTTAGTTACTGTATATACCTAGAGATATGACTTCTTAATAAACTCCACATCTATAAGGATATTACCTGGCTATAAGATTAAGTGATAGCTATAAGATTAAGTGATAGGTCAAACACAAAAACAAACATCTACTTGGTACAGTAAAAGGACCTAAATACAGAAACCAGCAGTTTACTTATATACACACTGTAAGAAATTAAAGAGCACAAAACTTTGAAACAAGCAAGGCATATCACAAAACTTACATATGTCTCAAAATGTAAATATATTGGGGGGCGTGTCGACCAGGCTCCAAGATTAGCACAGGAGCTCCTCTTGTCCACCGGAGATAATCCACCACCATATGAGCCCACCGTCACCATCCACGGCTCTAAACACAGCCATAAGACCGCTGCACACCCCATGGATGCCGAGGCACAGAAAGAACCCACAGCAGCCGCACAAACTCTCCAACTTCTTCATGGCAGCTCCGTGTGGGCTACAACAAAATGGCAGTGATGCCCGAGAACAACGGCCTACTATCAAGGCCACTGTGCACAACAGCAGCCACGGGATGCCTCCCACCTCATCCTCCCAAGCCAAACTGCATAGTGAGTCCTCCTCTGGGACATTCAGCCCTTCCACGAGTAGTCCAGCAAACTCAAAGCCAAGGAGGGACTCACCGGCTAGGCCGCAATCTAACCCAGAGATGGAGGTAAGCGGCCCATAAAAAACCCTGACACAGCCCACGATGCACAGGAGGGAGATCTCATAGCTGACTTCCCCACATCAGACAGGCCCATATCGGACACAATGCTGAAAGATATGCTACTGTCCCTGCGATCCTCCTTACACACAGATATGATCAGAGAAATCAATAAGTGCACAAGGGAGGTACAAGCCACAGGCCAGAGGGTGGATCATGTTGAAAAGAAGATGGAAGAATACACATCCTCATACAACATAATGGTGGAGGCTCACACAGAACAGGGTGAAGACATAACATGACTGAAAGACAAGATCGCAGACCTAGAGCTCAGATCTAGAAGAAATAATATCAAACTAAGGGGTTCCCACCGAATCAGCTCCTCCAATATGCCCACACCCTGTTCTCCATCTTGGTACCAACGCTGACAGCTAAGGACCTCATAGTGGACAGAATCCACAGGGTCACTAAACCCTCCTTTCTCCCAGAGGCAACCCCAAGGGATGTCCTACTAAGGGTTCATTATTACTACGTAAAGGAACAAATCCTACTAGCATCACGAAGACCTGACAACATCCCTCCACAATACACCACTATAAGGCTACTCCCTGATCTCTCTAGGCATACACTAAATTCCGCCACAACTTGGCAACCATTACTAAAGCACTAAGGAACAACAAAGTCCTCCACAAATGGAAAAAAAACACAACACTATCCATCACACACAACGGGACCACAACGTCAGTAATAAGGCTGGAGGAAGGGATCACAGCCTTACAACAGTGGGGGATACTCCCTGACAAAATCTCATACCAATCATAACCCGCAAGACCACAACCAGTCCAAAATAAGTGGCAAGCAGGGCTGGCAGCCTTAGGCCTAAGGGGGCAAGTCTAGTCAAGTGGCCCATTGAACCACCGAACCAGCTCAGCATCCATCTGCTCCACATTGCCCACACAGAGAGAGAGAGAGAGACTGCTTCACATTGCCTGCACAGAGAGAGACTGATCCACATTGCCCGCACAGAGAGAGAGAGAGAGAGAGACTGCTCCTCATTGCCTGCACAGAGAGAGAGACTTCTCCACATTGCCCGCACAGAGAGAGAGAGAGATACTGCTCTACATTGCCCGCACAGAGAGAGAGAGAGAGAGAGACTGCTCCACATTGCCTGCACAGAGAAAGAGGGAGACTGCTCCACATTGTCCACACAGAGGGAGAGAGAGAGAGAGTGACTGCTCCACATTGCCTGCACAGAGAGAGAGGGAGACTGCTCCACATTGTCCGCACAAAGAGAGAGAGAGAGTGTGACTGCTCCACATTGTCTGCACAGAGAGAGAGGGAGACTGCTCCACATTGCCTGCACAGAGAGAGAGGGAGACTGCTCCACATTGCCTGCACAGAGAGAGAGAGAGAGAGATAGAGACTGCTCCACATTGCCCGCACAGAGAGAGACTTGTCCACATTGCCTGCACAGAGAGAGAGAGATAGACACAGGGAGACTGCTCCACATTGCCCGCACAGAAAGAGAGGGAGACTGCTCCACATTGCCCGCACACAGAGAGAGAGAGACTGTTCCACATTGCCTGCAGAGAGAGAGAGAGACACACAGGAAGACTGCTCCACATTGCCTGCATAGAGAGAGAGGGAGACTGCTCCACATTGCCCGCACAGAGAGAGAGACTGCTCCACATTTCCCGCACAGAGAGAGAGAGAGACTGCTCCACATTGCCCGCATAGAGAGAGAGAGAGAGACATACATCGGGAGACTGCGCCACATTGCTCACAGAGAGAGAGAGAAATTGCTCCACATTTCCGGCACAGAGAAAGACTGCTCCACATTGCCGGCACAGAGAGAGAAACCGCTTCACGCTGCCTAAACAGAGAGAGAAACCGCTTCATGTTGCCGGAACACAGAGATAAATCGCTCAACATTGCCGGAACAGAGAGATAAATGGCTCCACATTACCAGCACAGAGAGAAAAATTGCTCCACATTACCGTTTCTCTCTGGAAGTAATGTTGTGCAGTCTCCCTCTCTGTGCGGGCAATGTGAAGTGGTCACTCTCTCTGTGTGGGCAGTGCTGTGTATGTGCAGGCACAGGCCTGTGCACTGGCCCCCAGGACCAGATTAAAGGCATTGTGGGCCTGGTGCGGTAGTGGAGCAGGTTTAGGAGCGGCAGGGATATAATGTAAGTAATGTCATATCCCAGCTTCCCTCTTACTGGCCACTCTCCTGTGTTTCCAGGAGCCTGTGCTGGCTTGTGCCCAGACTTGGTTGCAGCCACACAGGTGTAATGCTAGGGAAGCCTGGCATTTGATTTACCAAGCTTCCGTAAGAGCCATGTGTCGGTGTGTGCTCTGAGGTGAACGTTTCCCAGCCATCAAAATACAGTGATCACTTCCGGCAGCTATAGCAGCCAGTAGTGATCGAGAAAAAGAAAAAAAAAAAAGGACAAGCTGGTTGTACTGAAGTCAGTTGATAGATCGGATTTTGTATAATCAGTCTGCACATTGATAGATTGAAATTCTGCCAGTTCAGCAGAAATTTCAATCTATCTATGATGGCCTAAGTCCACCAGTAGGGATGAGCTGAACACCCCCCCAGTTTGGTTCGCACCAGAACTTGCGAACAGGCAATAAATTTGTTCGAACATCCGATCACCGTTAAAGTCTATGGGACTCGAACATGAAAAATCTAAAGTGCTAATTTTAAAGGCTAATATGCAAGTTATTGTCATAAAAAGTGTTTGGGGACCCGGGTCCTGCCCCAGGGGATATGTATCAATGCAAAAAAAAGTTTTAAAAACGGCCGTTTTTTCGGGAGCAGTGATTTTAATAATGCTCAAAGTAAAAACAAAAAAAGGGAAATATTCCTTTAAATTTCGTACCTGGGGGTGTCTAGAGTATGCCTGTAAAGCAGCGCTTGTTTCCCGTGCTTAGAACTGTCCCTGCACAAAGTGTCTTTCTGAAGGAAAAAATGTCATTTAAAAGCACTTGCGGCTATAATGAATTGTCAGCTCCCGGCCATACAGAGAAAAGTCATTGATAAAGAAAAAAAAAATGCGTGGGGGTCCCCCCAAATTCAATTACCAGGCCCTTCAGGTCTGTTATGGATATTAAGGGGAACCCTGTGTCAAATTTAAAAATAAAATGACGTGGGGTTCCCCCCAAATATCCATACTAGACCCTTCAGGTCTGGTATGGGTTTTAAGGGGAACTCCACACCAAATTTAAAAAACAAATGGCGTGAAGTTCCCCCAAAAAATCCATACATGTAACGTAGGTTTTCGTTACATCAGAGGGGGCGGGGTCACCCGCACGTGACTGGGGAAGCCCGGGTTTCCCCTTGCGTCAGAGGGGGACGGGTCACGTGATGGGTGGCCCCGCCCTCAGCTACTTAAGAGCTGTCACTGGCTGAAGATGCGTCATTCCCAGGGTGTCTCCGCTCCAGTGAAGAGTGCTATTCCTCGCTGCGCTGGACATCATCGTTGGAGCCTAGACCCCGGAGAGGAGAGATCATCCATCGCTGGACCCCGGAGAGGAGACCACCCATCGCAGGATACCGAGAGTGGATTACCGCCGCTGGAATCTTTTTTTTTTTTAATAAAGGACTTTTCCCAACCGTGTCTGTGTTTTATTTTTTATTTTTTACACTTTCTTTGTGAAATGGTAAGGGTACAATGTACCCCTCACCAATTCACATAGGGGGGTCGGGATCTGGGGGTCCCCTTTGTTAAAGGGGTCTTCCAGATTCCGATAAGCCCCCCGCCCGCAGACCCCCACAACCACCGGGCAAGGGTTGTGGGGATGAGGCCCTTGTCCCCATCAACATGGGGACATGGTGCTTTGAGAGGTCACAGACCCCCAAAGCATCCTCCCCATGTTGAGGGCATGTGGCCTGGTACGATTCAGGAGGGGGGGCGCTCTCTCATCCCCCCCCTCTTTTCCTGCGGCCTGCCAGGTTGCGTGCTTGGATAAAGGGTCTGGTATGGATTTTTGGGGGGAACTCCACGCCATTTTTTTTTAAATTTGTTGTGGAGTTCCCCTTAAAATCCATACCAGACTGGGTCTAGTATGGATATTTGGGGGGAACCCCACGTCATTTTTTTTTATTTGACACAGGATTCCCCTTAATATCCATACCAGACCTGAAGGGCCTGGTAATTGAATTTGGGGGGACAGCCACGCATTTTTTTTTCTATCAATGACTTTTCTTTGTATTGCCGGGAGCCGACAATTCATTATAGACGCAAGTGTTTTTAAATGACTTTTTTTCCTTCAGAAATGACACTTTGTGCAGGGACAGTTCTAAGCACGGGAAACAAGCACTGCTTTACAGGCATATTCTAGACACCCCCCAGGTATGAAATTTAAAGGAATATTTCACTTTTATTGTTTCACTTTAAGCATTATTAAAATCACTGCTGCCGAAAAAAACTTTAGCTTTTAAAACTTTTTTTTGCATTGATACATGTCCCCTGGGGGAGGACCCGGGTCCCCAAACACTTTTTATGACAATAACTTGCATATAAGCCTTTAAAATTAGCACTTTAGATTTCTCCCATAGACTTTTACAGGGTGTTCCGCGGCTTTTCAAATTTGCCGCGAACACCCCAAATTGTTCGCTGGCAATGTTCGACTCGAACACAAAGCTCATCCCTATCCACCAGTCTCTGAGTTTAATAATATCCTCAAATCTTCTGAAAGGGGTGCTCCACTTAGGTGTAGAAAATCACTTTGAACTCCACCTTATTTCCAGAACTCTCATTTTGTATTAGATGTGGAAAGAATAAGGTGGGAGAACATTTATAGGGGTTGTAAAGGAAAAAAGTTTTTTCACCTTAATGCATCCTATGCATTAAGGTGAAAAAACATCTGACAATACCGCCCCCCCCCCCAAACCCCCGTTTTATTTACCTGAGCCCTCGAAAGTCCCACGCTCGGCCCCGACATCCTCCTCACCGTTCAGCCTGGCCGTTGATCGGCTACAGTGGATGGATTGAAAGCAGTGCAGCCATTGGCTGGCGCTGCTGTCAATCACATCCAATGATGCGGCGTGCCGGGGGCGGGGCCGTGTGATACAGTGAGCAGCAATAGCCGCTGGCTGTATCACTGGAGCGCGCCCGCAATCACTCACCAACATGCGAGCTCACTCGCATATAGGTGGTGAGTGATTGCGGGGAGGAGCCGAGACAGCCACCGAGGGACCCCAGAACACGTGGATCGGAGGCCACTCTGCGCAAAACGAGCTGCACAGTGGAGGTAAGTATAACATGTTTGTTATTTTATTTGTTTATATTTTTTTCTTTACAAACCCTTTAATACCTACAGAGAGTAATGGAAATAAGGTGGAGTTCAAAGTGAATCACCTGAAGGGACTGGCATTTAGGAGGTTAAAACAATCAGGAAGGAAATTAGATATCACCTCCTCACTGCCTGTCAAATGTCTCTGAAAAGTGACCTGAGCATTGATCACTTTTCAGTGGAGTGGCAGTGCCTGCTAAGAGTGGGGGGGGGCGCAAGCAAACTTAAAAAATGCTGAAAAAAAAATCAATTGCAGCCTCACTGTGCCCCATCAATTGCATTCACTGTGCCCCATCAAATGCAGCCACTGTGCCCCATCAAATACAGCCACTGTGCCCCATCAAATGCAGCCACTGTGCCCCATCAAATGCAGCCACTGTGCCCCATCAAATGCAGCCACTGTACCCCATCAAATGCAGCCACTGTGCCCATCAAATGCAGCCACTGTACCCCATCAAATGCAACCACTGTGCCCCATCAAACGCAGCCACTTTGCCCATCATATGCAGCCACTGTGCCCCATCAAATGTAGCCACTGTGGCAATCAAATGCAGCCACTGTGCCCATCAAATGCAGCCACTGTGCCCATCAAATGCAGCCACTGTACCCCATCAAATGCAACCACTGTGCCCCATCAAATGCAGCCACTTTGCCCATCATATGCAGCCACTGTGCCCCATCAAATGTAGCCACTGTGGCAATCAAATGCAGCCACTGTGCCCATCAAATGCAGCCACTGTGCCCATCAAATGCAGCCACTGTGCCCCATCAAATGCAGCCACTGTGCCCCATCAAATGCAACCACTGTGCCCCATCAAATGCAGCCACTGTGCCCATCATATGCAGCCACTGTGCCCATCATATGCAGCCACTATGCCCTATCATATGCAGCCACTGTGCCCTATCAAATGCAGCCACTGTGCCCATCAAATGCAGCCACTGTGACACCCCCTCCGGACACGGACACCTAAATAGGGGGTGGGCACGGTGACCATGGATAGATTCATACAAGGCAGGAATCTATCAATTTTACATATAGGGGGTGGCATGATGAAGGGGGCAGCGCCTGTGCACCCTTAATGGACTGGCCACCTCTGTACTGGTGTGCTGGCGGTTTTCCGTAGCCGCAGTCCCTCAGACTTCTTTTAGGTTGTGCGTTTTTGCTGCATTTTCTGGAATTGCACTACAGATGCAGCATGCAGGACTTTTTGTGCATTTTTCAGAACATGCAGCAAAAATGTACAACCTAATAGAAGTCTATGGGACCGGGGGTAACATGCAGCAAGACAGTGCCAGTACACCATCATTGCGGCCAAACTGCAGCATGCCAGCATGAACCCACATCAAAAAACATAGGAGGGCAAGAAACTGTCACAGGCTGCTAGTAATATGCAGAGAGGGGGAGAGAGAGCAGGAAGGGAGGGAGGAGAAGGTCACTTGTCACTTACTTGGTGGACGCAATGCACAGTCCCAGGAGGCTCACATTTTTTTATTTGATTTTTTTAAGGCTGTGGATGCCGAGCAGACTGCTCTGTTTCAACTTTCCCACCCACGTATCCTCCTCAGTCCTCACAGACAACACATGGGCTGCCAGGAGTGTGGGCGGGTGTCAGAGAACTCACCTTGCTGGACGTGTTGTGCATGCTCCTGTGCGCGCTGGTTTACGTCCCAGACTGCGGGCCAAATAGTCCATTTAAACCCCTGGAATACTTCAGACTGGTGCTGTCTGATCTGCAGCTACCTGTGACCTTTTGCTCCTGATACCTGTCTGAACACTTGCCTCCTGATTACCCGGCTTGCCCATCGGATTACCCTTGTCTTCTGCCTGCACCTGACCTCAGCTTGCCTGGACCTTGAACCTGCCTGTTCCTCTGTACTTCGCTGCCTGCCTGTTGCCGACCCTGCCTGTTACCCGACCATCCCGCTCTGCTCCTGCTCAGCATCCTCTGCCTGTGTTCCTGTTGCCTGTCCGGCCAGACACCTACTTCTCTGCACCTGGATCCAGAGCTACATCTCCTGCAACTACCCGCCAGGCTCTCATACCACTCCGCACTCCTGTGCCTCCTGTCCATACTATCAGGGGCCGTGAGTCGGACACGTAAGGGAGACCTTCCTCTGCTCCATTGGGCTCACCAGTCTGGTACGTATAAGTCTGATAGCGGGGAAAGAGAAAGCAGATCCACCCAGCCTCTGATAGACATTTATGTGAAGGAGGGAGGGGCTGGGCTGAACTCTGTAACACAGACTGTCAGCACTGACAGAACTCATCGGTGGCTTGCAGTACTGAATCCGACCGTGGCCGCCACCCGAGCTGCCGCTCTCAGCCAGCTCAGCGGCCTTTGTACAGGACATTCGAGCGGCCCGGGGGGAAAAAGCATTCCTGACACCCAGCCAGCGCCTGGTGGCAAGTGGTATCACACAAGCGCTCTAACAAGAAACACAATGGTGGAAGCTCATAACTAAACAATGCAGCTAAAACAGATCATCTCCGGTTTTAGGTAAGTTATTATCTCCTTTATTCCCCTCCAATACCAAAGCAGATTCATCTGCCCAAGGATCAGTTGTAAGATCCATTTATTATGTTCTCTACTTTAACTTGCTATGTTTTTTGTTCCTTTTGTTATCTGTTTGATACACGCAGCCATACCAGAAGCAAATTATACCCATCCACTGAAGAAAACAAGTTTCACATAACCTCTCCACACCACAGCGAGTCATACCAGAGAAGACCATGCGGACGCAGTGAGTACCTACACCACATAATCATACGACAAAACGCACCCCACCTGCAATGACCATTACCTGCCTCTCGACTAACGCTCTGGGCCTAAACCACCCCGCTAAAAGATTTTCCATGTGGAAAGAAGCCTGCAAGCAGAAGGCGGACATCCTCTGTGTGCAGGAAACTTACTTCCAACTTACCAAAACCCCGATCTGCACACACAGGGACTACCCAAATGTGTTTTTGGCTTGGGTACACCCAACCACAAAAAGGGAGGGGTGCTTCTAGACATAAAAAACTCCCTCTCCTTTCAACTCAAGGAAACCTTAAATGAAGGGGGAAGATACATTATCATAACTGGAGACTTAAACTCCAAACCGTATACGCTGGTAACACTATATGCTCCAAACACTCACCAACTCCGCTTTATCAGGAAAGTACTCAAAAAAACAACTCTATGAAATACGGAAACCTCCTGATATGCAGTGACTTTACCCTAATTTCAGATCCAAATATGGACACCACTACAAGCAAACCCAACAGCACGAATTCCCTCCAGACATTACCACACTCAGAGGAACTGTTAGATACGTGGAGATGCCTTCATGCTAATGAGAAGGATTACACCTTTTACTCACAAAGACACTGTTCATATTCACGTATCGACATGTTTTTTTTTGTTTACAAATGTTTTTTATTGAGGCAAAGGAAATTATACCGTCATATGACAGTACATAACATAAAATTTATGTCATGGGGATATTTATGGAAATCAAAATAAAGAACACAAATTTAAAATTCCGAAGCATACAAGAAAGTCATCAAAAAAAATACTGATCATTAATATCTGACATAACATATACCTAAAAAAGTAGGGAGAAGGTATACCTGAGAGTATTGCTTATGCAAGGTCTGGTAACCTAGATTGGCATTTAGTCTTGTGATAGTAAAACATGCCTGTGGGTTTTACAAGCATCCCATCTATGCTCAAACAAGTGCATTTTATCTCGTAATGTATCCAAAATCCTCCCTATTAGCATAATCTTATCCATTCTGTTTAGAACAGAGGACAGGGGTACAGTGCAGAGCAATAGCCCATAGGGTAGATATGCAAATAGTGTGTATAAACATTCTTTCTTGCGGAAGATACCTGGGATTGATGTTCCAAGAAGGCACATTGAGACTGTGAGCTGTAGAGGAGTACCTGAAATTGCAGAAGCGATGGCAATCACTTTCTTCCAAACTGGAGAAAGTAGTCCACAGTCCCAAAATATGTGTTTAAAGGTACCTGGAAGCTAGCAGCCCCTGAAGCATAGTCTGGATGTCCCCGGAAATATGGCCTGAAGTTTGGATGGGGTATAATACCATCTAGTTAATACCTTGTAGGCCGTTTATCTAACTGCCAAGGATTATGAGGCTTTGTGCAAGTTATCCAACATTGTGTCACAATCTTCCGGGGCAAACTGTTCATCACAGTCTGTCTCCCATTTACATTTATATGGAGGCTCCCCGGGAAACCCGAAGACGGTGCTGTTTTGTAGAGGACTGAAATAAGGCCCTTGCCTCTGGGGAAGTCACGGCAGATCTGTTCAAAGGGTGTAGGTGGGGAGGATGGAGAAAGAGCAAAGTGGGAGATATAAAAATGTCTTATTTGTATAAAGCAGTAGTGTTCTCTGAGTGCGATCTGTCTATGTGTGCGGAGGAGGTCAAATGGCGAATGTATCACCTAGTTGGAGATCAGCTAATGTGACCAAGAAGTTAGAAATCCACCATGAGAAACCATCAGGATGTTTAAATGCTGTGGTAAATAAGGGCTCTCCTAGGAAAGACGAGCCTTGGGGTGCAGACGACATTAGCCCAAGTTTACCCTTATAGTGGTTCCAAAGGATGGGAGAATGAGTCACTAAGGAATTAAGGGAGGTTAGTTTATGTGTAGAGTTTGTGGGAGACCATAGTATATATGGGAGAAAATAAGGTCTGATAGATATGGATTCAAACCTGACCCAGGGTACTTTGGAATCCGGAATATTCCATTGAGTTATCTGGAAGAATCGAACGGCTAAGAAATAGAGCCAAAGATTCGGTAGACCCAGGCCACCAGTGGTTTGCGAGTTATATAAAACGTGTTTGGAAAACCTGGGCCATTTGTTTTGCCAGATAAACCTGTTAACCTCCTGCTGCAGTTTATCAATAAAGGACTTGGGGATAATGATCGGGATGGCTCTAAATAGATACAGAAGTTTCGGTAAAAGGGTCGTTTTGACTGTTGTGACTCTCCCAAGAAAAGAAATGCGGTAGGAACTCCAGATTTTAAGCAGATTACGAATTCGGGACATACTTGCCGGATAGTTTGCGGCGAAGATGGAGGACCATCGTGGTGTGATATAGATGCCCAAATAGGGTATTTTGTCAGTTGACCATTGAAATGGGAAGGATCCTCGGAGAGTCTCAAGCCTCGTACACACGACCGGTTTTCTCGTCAAGAAATTACAAGAAAACTGTTGGGAGAGAAAAACGTTCGTGTGCCGGGAATCTCGACGAGAAAAATAGAGAACCTGCTCTCTATTTTCTTGTAAGGATTCTCGTTTTTCTTGTCGGGATTCTCGTCGGCCTGTTTTGCGACAAGAAAAACGTTTGTGTGCATGCTAATCCGAGTCTTAAAAAATCGCTCATGCTCAGAATCAAGTATGAGACGGGAGCGCTTCTTCTGGTAAAACTAGCGTTCATAATTGAGATAGCACATTCGTCACGCTGTAAATTATTGCATTGTTTAAATGTTGCGCATTTAAATCTTCTTTAGAATGGTACAATAATGAAAAATAATGAACTTGTTTTGCTGCTGATATTCACACAGAGTTCTGACTAACTTTTAAAAAAAAAAATCATGCTGATCTCATGAATATTTTGTTATATTATATAGAGCAAGATCTCCTTAATATTTTATATTTAATATTTATATTTTTTTAATTTGGAATACCTATCTTCATTTTAAATGATTATTTAATTTCTAGTGATCTCCATTATTACAATTTAAATTTTGTTGTGTCAAGTTTACCAAAATAATTTTTTTATCTTGTATTTTTGGACCTTCAAGGAGATTGTTTTGTGTTATCTGTCCCTTTTTTTTTTGGAAATGTATCTGCCTACTCCCAAGCTAATTTTTTGGGTTTTTGAAAAACACATAGTCAAGTATTAACTGTAAAATAAAAACCATTAATCTGGTATATAACAAAAAAATAGAAGGCAGCGCTTGAGAACCTGCTGCCATTTGTGCATCCATGGGACCCCAGAGCACACATCAGCCCTGTGTGGACAATAAAATTGGGAGCTTGAGAAGCACATCAGTTGTGAGCACAATCTGATCCTGGACTCCCAGAGGTCAGGAACAGCAGCAGGTGATATATATGTCCAAAGTCTGTGGTACTACAACAGGCTGCCATCTGTCAGACCACATTGAACCAAGGCCATCACTTCCTAGTCGTCTTGGCAGCCTTCCCTGCAGCCTTCCCTGCAGCCTTCCCTGTAGCCTTCCTTTTGCGTGTGGCTGGGGGCTGTGCCACTGGAGGTGTACTTGTGTCAGGAGGAGGAGAAGGAGGTGGAGGAGAAGAAGAAGGTGGAGGAGGAGGAGGAGGAGGTTGAGGTTGCGAAAGCTGGGTGACTTCACATATGGCCATATTGGGGGTAATTCTTCCCATCACCCCCTTGTTCATTAAGTTGATCAGCAGGGGCTCACATAGGAGGCGTGGTTCCATGCTCATACTTTGGAATTTGGCCCCAACTAGGCTGGCAATGGCCTCTTCGGTGGTTGTTGGCTCCTGGAGGGTGGCATGTGCCTCTCTAATTAGGGCCTCGCTTGTGCTCCTCTCCCTCCTGGTTCTTCTTGTAAGGCGGATGGGAGGCACCTGAGCTCTGGTCCTACTACTTGGCCCGGCCACCTCCTGTCTGCCACTGGGCCTGGCCACCTCCTGTGTGCCACTGGGCCCTGCCACCTCCTGGCTCACAGTGGGCACTGCCCCCTCCTGGCTCAAAGTGGGCCCTGCCTCCTCCTGGATCACAGTGGGCCCTGCCTCCTCCTGCCTGACACTTTCCTGGCTGATGTCATCCTGTGTATGAAAAAGGAACATAGTTTTAGTTTTTGGTTCATCAATCACACACAATTTTCAGCTCATGACTGTTGCAAATTGAATGCAAATCAATAGAACAGACTATCACTATGACCCCAGTAGTTTTCAATCTTCTCCCCCCAATTTTTGTCCCACTACTGTCTATTGATATTTAGAACACTTTTTGTTCACATTTTTTTTTGGGGATTTCGATATTAACATTTTTTTTGCTGCATTAATTTTATCACAATAAATGTTTATAAAATACTATACCTGGCTCCAGATGTCCAAATCGGGTTCTTCCAGGATGGCTGCCTCCTCTTACTCCAGAGAAAGCTCAGGTTGGCTGCAGGGAAGTCTGGGGGGAAGACTGGACAGTGATGACCTTGACTCAAGGTGGTCATCCAGAAAGGACATCCTGCTGTAGTACCACAAAATCGAGACATATACATCTTTTGCTGCTGCTCCTGACTAGGGATGAGCTTCGAGTTCGAGTCGAACTCATGTTCGACTCGAACATTGCCTGTTCGCCCGTTCGCCGAACAGCGAACAAATTGGGGTGTTCGCGGCAAATTCGAAAAATCTATGGGAGAAATCTAAAGTGCTAATTATAAAGGCTTATATGCAAGTTATTGTCCTAAAAAGTGTTTGGGGACCGGGGTCCTGCCCCAGGGGACATGTATCAATGCAAAAAGAAGTTTTAAAAACGGCCGTTTTTTCGGGAGCAGTGATTTTAATAATGCTTAAAATGAAAAAATAAAAGTGAAATATTCCTTTAAATTTCGTACCTGGGGGGTGTGTATGATATGCATGTAAAGTGGCGCATGTTTCCCGTGCTTAGAACTGTCCCTGCAAAAAATGTCATTTTTGAAAGAAAAAAAGTATTTTAAAACTGACTTGCGGCTATTAATGAATTGTCGGCTCCCGGCAATACATACAAAAGTCATTGATAAAAAAAAAAAGCGTGTGGGTTCCCCAGAATTCAATTACCAGGCCCTTCAGGTCTGGAATGGATATTAAGGGGAACCCCGCCGCAAATTAAAAAAAAAATTGACGTGGGGTTCCCCCAAATATCCATTCCAGGCCCTTCAGATCTGGCATGGATTTTAAGGGGAACTCCACCCCAAATTTTAAAAAAATGGCGTGGAGTCCCCCTAAAAATCCATACCAGACCCCTTATACGAGCACGCAACCTGGCCGGCCGCAGGGGAAAAGGGGGGGACGAGAGAGCGGCCCCCCTCCCTCCTGAACCGTACCAGGCCACATGCCCTCAACATGGGGAGGATGTCCCCATGTTTATGGGGACAATGGCCTCATCCCCACAACCCTTGCCCGGTGGTTGTGGGGGTCTGCGGGCGGGGGGCTTATCGGAATCTGGAAGACCCCTTTAACAAAGGGGACCCCCAGATCCCGCCCCCCCTATGTGAATTGGTAAGGGGTACATTGTACCCCTACCATTTCACGAAGAAAGCGTGAAAAAATGTTTAAAAAAACACACAAACACCTTGAAAAAGTCCTTTATTTAAAAAAAAAAAAAAAACATTCCAGCGGTGAAATCCAGTGTCCCGCGGCGATTTAAATTTACATAGTGAAGGAAGTTCCCCGCTCAAGCCAATGACGTAGGCGGGTCCGACATACCGAGGGGGCGGACCTGATGGGGAACTGCTCTCACTTTGGCAATACATGTATAGACCCGCCCCTTCTCATGTTCCGCATCTGGTCCACTGAGCGGACCTGATGGGGAACTTTAGAAGGGGCGGGTCTATACATTTAAAATACTGAGAGGGAGTTCCCCATCAGGTCCGCTCAGGCACAACCAATAAAGGACAGCGCTGGACATCGGGATCGCCGCGGGACACTGGATTTCACCGCTGGAATGTTTTTTGTTTTTTTTTAAATAAAGGACTTTTTCAAGGTGTTTGTGTGTTTTTTTAAAAAACATTTTACGCTTTCTTCGTGAAATGGTAGGGGTACAATGTACCCCTTACCAATTCACATAGGGGGGGGGCCGGGATCTGGGGGTCCCCTTTGTTAAAGGGGTCTTCCAGATTCCGATAAGCCCCCCGCCCGCAGACCCCCACAACCACCGGGCAAGGGTTGTGGGGATGAGGCCCTTGTCCCCATCAACATGGGGACATCCTCCCCATGTTGAGGGCATGTGGCCTGGTACGGTTCAGGAGGGAGGGGGGCCGCTCTCTCGTCCCCCCCTTTTCCCCTGCGGCCGGCCAGGTTGCGTGCTCGGATAAGGGGTCTGGTATGGATTTTTAGGGGGACTCCACGCCATTTTAAAAAAAAAATTGGGGTGGAGTTCCCCTTAAAATCCATGCCAGATCTGAAGGGCCTGGAATGGATATGTGGGGGAACCCCACGTCAATTTTTTTTAAATTTGCGGCAGGGTTCCCCTTAATATCCATTCCAGACCTGAAGGGCCTGGTAATTGAATTCTGGGGGACCCCCACGCTTTTTTTTTATTTTTATCAATGACTTTTGAATGTATTGCCGGGAGCCGACAATTCATTAATAGCCGCAAGTCAGTTTTAAATGACTTTTTTTCTTTCAAAAATGACATTTTTTGCAGGGACAGTTCTAAGCACGGGAAACATGCGCCACTTCACATGCATATCATACACACCCCCCAGGTACGAAATTTAAAGGAATATTTCACTTTTATTTTTTCATTTTAAGCATTATTAAAATCACTGCTCCCGAAAAAACGGCCGTTTTTAAAACTTTTTTTTGCATTGATACATGTCCCCTGGGGCAGGACCCAGGTCCCCAAACACTTTTTAGGACAATAACTTGCATATCAGCCTTTATAATTAACACTTTAGATTTCGAACGTTCGAGTCCATTGTATTTAATAGGGTTCTAAAGTTTACACAAACATTTTGTCTGTTCGCAGGTTCTGGTGCGAACCGAACAGGGGGATGTTCGGCTCATCCCTGCTCCTGACCTCTGAGAAGCCAGAACCCTAAAGCGCTCAGTCCTGTATGTGCCTCTCAAGCTCCCAATTTTACTATCCACCTGTTGGATGGTTGCTGGGGGTACCCTGGTATGCACAAATGGGAGCAGGCTTACACCTTTCTTCCTGTGAATGGGGTTTTTGGTCTCCCACAGAGCGAGCAGCTCCCTTACACGTTCAATAAATTCCCTCAAATTTTTTTTTTCTAGGAAAGCATTCAATTTGTCTGCACAACAAAACACAAGACAAAAATGGCGGAGTCACAGCAGGTGTCTGGTAATTCATCAAATAACGATGACGAGACAAGCCCGGACCGTGAAAAGTCACGATCAAGGAGGAGATTCAAGGCATCTAATATGTCTTTCGCGGAAATGGCGGAGATGGTGGACATATTAATAAAGTCGGATTATGATGCAAAGCATGGGCCCTATACCCACCCTAATCTAAGGAAGTCCAAAATCATGAAGAAAGTAGTGAAAAGTCTGAAGAAGAATTTTGGGGTGAAAAGATCAAAGGAGCAGCTTAGAAAGAGGTGGTCTGACCTCAAACTGAGGGAGCCGGAGCAGTTAAGGAGTATTAAGAGAATGCTAGAAAAAAGTACGGTAAGTACTTGTCGTGTGTTCCTATTATTGTATTTCATAACTTTTATGTTGCTCCATGTTGTTGCTTTTTACTATTGGACCTTAGAAAATGTCAACTCGACAAATTTAGTGGGCCCAGTAATCGGTCGTTACAGACACATCGTTCACCCACTACATACGATGTTTGGAGAAGATACAGGGTTAAAACGATTTATATACATGCCTGTTTTTATTCCAGAAATGTTATTACATTGTTGTCTAGATGATGTGTTTGGAACATCTGCACTCTGGAGCACTATAGTGTGGCCCAACAGAACAACCTTTTTAGGGTGCCCCACACAGGTGCTTCAGTGTATTCTTGGGGTGTCTCCATGTGTAAAACTTGTCATAAAAAGGTTAATAGTCAAGATTAGTTTATTTTTAAATAATGTCTTCAGCTTGTAATTCTGCCCAAACAGACACTTGTAGCCCACTTCCAAGCAATGTATCATGTTCCTATTTAAAAAAATATATATCTGTGTGCTAAGTATACCTTTTGTTTAATTCTCATAGGGGAGAGAAGACTGGGAGGACACCACTCCAGGGAGCACAGGAACCTCACACCTCAGAGAGAACACCAACCTCACCAAGAACCCCAACCTGAGGAAGTAGAAGTGGAGGAAGGAGAAGTGGAGGAAGGAGAAGTGGATGACGTGGTGGAACTTGTCACCACAACAGGTCAGTGTCTGTCACCACAGCTTCAGGTAAGATATGTAGGCCTGCAGAGTTATAATACCTTTTATGTTTATTTTTTAGGGGATGAAAATGTTGTTCAGAAACAAAAGTCCTTGTTTCTCTAGTGATAGTGCCCAAAGAATCATCCAGCAAGTTATGGAGTGTAGTAGTGAACTGGACAGAATGAAGAAAAGGATGAATGTTATGGAGCAAACATTTAAGGACATCATTGATGTTTTGGGGCGAATTGAATGAAGGACAAAACCCCCTTTTTCTAGTTTTCTATTGTAGCGGGGTCTCCGTTGAACCCCGTTTGGCACCCAGGGTGCATTGGGCTGCCGCAGAGACTCATGGGTGGGGTATACTAGGTGAGGGCGAGGCTAAGCCCGGCCTCTTTGGACACCGCACGGCTGGCAAGAGGACTTCCTGTGCTGACCTGCTGCAAGTGCAAGGCCTGAGGCCTGGGCCTTGCGCACTTCCAGAGAGCCTTCCACCTCGCTGCAAAGCCTGTGCGGCTGCAGACATCTACCTGCTTCAGGGACGTCAGTGAACCGGAGATCAGGCGGCGGCAGATCCTGTGTGTGTGGACACAGCGGTGGGAGTCCCGGACTGGGATCGAGTCCGGAGGGGTGAGAGAGCACCTGCTCACAACTATAACCAAGTACTTTACTAGGCCTATAGACTGCCTTGGCCCATCGGGTTATATTTCCCTTTTCCTGTCAGGAGACTTGTTGTGGGACTGAGTTGCATTGCATCAAGCCATCATTGGATTACAAATATTGTTCCTGTATGTGCACCACCGATCATCTTGCATTCAAAGATTCCTTGTTTAAAAGACTGAGCTTTAACTGAGTCAGGCCTGACTGGGAGTTGATAGTATTGCTGGGTGCCATATTGCTAACGGGACTCTGGATAAATGTTAGTGTGAAATAGAACTGTTTGAGCACTAAAGTTAACCAGTGCTAGTATTACTGCAGGGCTCTGCATGCATTTGTTATATGTGATATTGATCGTTAATTCCTTTATTCACAAGTAAACCCTTTTTACAGTTGATCAACCTGGTATTGGAGTCTATTCATCTATCTTATCACTGTTAGAACAGTATTGGGGGATTGTACATGAACTGGTATAGAGCTATACAAAAACACCACCCCTAGACTAGCTATGCCAGAGAAGGGTTGAGTAGATTGCCGGGGGCTGGCTGTGCTGTGTACAGGGCCCAAAAGCAAACCAGCGGCTCCCTTAGTTTGGGGGTATCGCTACACATGGGGGCATCGGTCCGGGATCCTGTATATGGCAAGCAGACACGCCAAAAGTACCGGCATGGACCCGCTAGAAGTGAAAGCGTGGTGCGAAGCAGCCAAGACAAACCCAGACATGTCATTGGTCATTAGTCTCCTGGGAGAAGAATGGTCAGTGAGCGCGGCAGAGCGACTTGCAGTGTCGCTTTCCCCAAGAAATACACCATGGGTGATAGACCTGAAATCAGCCCCAGACACCTCGTTTCAGTATGCACTTATAGAGTGGATGGATGGAATGCCGGGGAACTTCAAAGGCCAAAGTGTGCAGACGCCGGATAACAAAACGTATGGTCTGGCGCATGCAATAACTGTGAAGACGGAGTCATTTCCGCCATCCCAACGGGATCACCGCCAGTGATACCCCATGAAGCAGAGAGGCAGAGAAGGATGACACCTCCGGTGACACCCATTACAGCCATAGGGCCAGAGCTTTTAAATGCTTTGGGAGATCTGCTCACAAAGTGTCAGCAAACAAATACGGTACACGTAGAGGCCAGCTACCGGAAGCTGAGAACATTTTCAGGGAGGCTGCCCGTCCCTGTAGGGGAGGAAGACTTCAATACCTGGATTGAACAGGCCTTGTCAGCAGTAGAGGCATGGGAGGTGCCTGAAGCGCAGAAGAAGCAGAGCGTGATGGAAAGTCTGAAAGGCGCGGCTGCGGAAGCTGTAAAAAGTCTCCGGTTTGGAAATGCTGCCTGCACAGCTTATGACTGCTTAGCCATGCTACAAGAAGAGTTTGGTCAGTTGGAGAAAGTAACGGAACTGGTGTATCAGTTCGAACACACCTTTCAGCAGCCAGGAGAAAAGCTGTCAGAGTATGTCAGAAGACTGAACAAGATGCTTTGTCAAATCGTGCTAAAAAAAGGGATGGTACCCCAAGCCATAGGTGCGACAAGGATGAAGCAGATCTTAAAGGGAGCGCTATGCTCGAATCCAGTCTGGCTCCACTTGAAAACCTCTGGAAGAGGCATGTCACTGAATTACCCTGATCTGGTAAAGATCATTAGAGATGAAGAGGCCCTGCAGAAGGATCAGCAAGCAATCAAGGTGCATACCCCTTTTACACCGGTAATGGTCAGATCAGCCATGACCCCTGAAAGAGACTCAGAAGTAGATACCCTGAAGTCACAGATGTCTCAGGTGTTGGAGATGCTGACCTCTTTGATGGCAAAGGATCCAAGGGTCGTAGAAAATAGTGGACCAAAGAAGGAGTTGTTCCCAGATACCTCAGCACCCACTTCCCTACAAGATTGGGGAGATGTGGTCTGTTTTAACTGTGGAGGAATTGGCCATGTTGCGAAAGTATGTTCTAGTCCCAAGAAAAAAAAAATTATCGCAAGCCGGCGGAAAACTTCAGAGGGCCCCGGTGAAGGAGTCAACCGGGTGCCCACCATCTCCAGTGAGCTCCACTGTACCCAAACTGAATGAGAAGCCCAGAAGAAAAAGGGGTAGACCCCCTCAGAAGAAGAACAGTGCTCCTCAATGAGAATACACACCTAAAAAGAGAAATAATGTCCCTCAGCGGGAATATACACATAAACAGAGGAGGGAGATCAATGCATACCGAGCCCAAGAGGGACTAAAGCCAACAGCCAAACACAAGAAGGAAAGGACCAAAGGAAAATGTAGGGATCAACTGAAAGAGACCCCTTTGAAGTCTTATCCAGAAGAACTGATAGGCCCCTCCCCCGTAGTGCCTATTCAAGTGGAAGGAGTCTAGACGAGAGCCATCTTAGATACTGGGGCGCAGGTGACTCTGTTATACCGGGACTTCTATGATAGACATATGACTCACCTGCCCATCCAGAGAATTGAAGATTTGGAAATATGGGGAATCGGAACACAGAGTTTCCCCTACGATGGTTACTTGCCCATTAAACTGACCTTCGACCCCTCTGTAGCCGAGAAGGCTGAAGTGTTTGATACCCTGGCAGTGGTGTGCCTCCGACCGCCTGGAGCCAGCAAGAACTCCTTAATAATAGGGACAAATACGGACCTGGTCCGGAGGCTCCTGGCCCCTCTGGCAGGAGGAAAGAACCCGACAGTCACCAGAATACACCCAATGTTGAAGACAGCCTATCAGCGACTGATCTTAGAACAAACAGCCCCAGAAGAGGGGAGGGTAAAGTCTGGAGACTGGAGAAGAAAGGAATAGTGTTTCAGCCCGGTGAGGTAACCTGTCTCAGAGCCACTGTGAAGCTTACTTGGGAGCAACCTGGCCCCTTTGTCATGTTGGAACCAGACCCTCTGGAAGAATACTCAGGCTTAGAAGTGATCCCAGAAATGGTTCCGGTGAGAGCTCTGAAGAAGGCACACTGTAAGGTGCCGGTGAGCGTCAGGAATACCACGGGTGACCCCTTGGAGATCCCCGCCAGGATGCTGCTGGGCCAGGTGAGCCCTGCTGCCCCAATTGTTTTATCAGATGTGGAGAAGACAGAGGGAGACAGGACTGTTTCGGAGAAGCTCTGCATGGAGAACCCGAACTTGCCAAAGGCCTGGAAAGAGAGGGCAAAGGCCCAGTTGACCAGATGGAGGAAGATTTTCTCTAAAGATGAGTTTGATGTAGTGCCACCCATCGAATCCGCCTCCAGGAAGACAAGCCTTTCAGGGAGAGGGTCTGGCAAGTTCCTCTAGCCGACCTTGAAGCCCTGAGAGAACAGCTCGCCGAGCTCAAGCGAACCGGTGTTATCCGGGAATCTAGGAGCCCCTATGCCTCTCCAATAGTGGTGGTCCGGAAGAAGAATGGGTCGTTGAGGTTGTGTATAGACTACAGGACTCTCAACCGGAGGACGATACCCGACCAGTATACCACCCCGAGGACAGAGGATGCCCTACAGTGTTTGTCTGGAGCCAGGTGGTTCAGCGTTATGGACCTGAAGAGTGGATACTATCAGATCCCTATGCATCCGGAAGACAAGGAGAAGACAGCTTTCATAACCCCTGTGGGATTCTTTGAATTTGACCGGATGCCCCAAAGTCTGTCTGGAGCCCCTGCCACCTTTCAACGCCTCATGGAGAAAACCGTTGGAGACATGAACCTCATCGAAGTTCTTGTGTACTTATATGACATCATTGTCTTTGGGAAGACTCTAGAAGAACATGAGGAAAGGCTGGAAAAAGTCCTGAGAAGGCTCAGCAAAGTGGGACTCAAGCTTTCGCCAGAGAAATGCCAGTTCTACCAGTCATCAGTCAACTATCTAGGGCACATAGTGTCTGAAGAAGGGGTAGCCACAGACCCCGGGAAGCTGAAGGCAGTCACCTCCTGGCCCCCGGCCCACCACGTGACAGAACTCAGGTCCTTTTTGGGGTTCTGTTCCTACTATAGGAGGTTCGTAGAGGGGTTTGCATGGATTGCCAGACCCCTGAATGAACTCTTAAAGACAGAAGGGGAAGGAGATGACTCGGGTCCCAGGAAGCCGGGAGAGTCAGTCAAAGACCAGTGGAATGGAAAATGCGAAGAGGCCTTACACATGCTGAAGAAGAGCTTAACCACTGCCCCTGTCTTGGCCTATGCAGACCCAAAGAAACCCTATGAACTCCATGTAGATGCCAGTCATGACGGTCTGGGAGGAGTGCTCTACCAGGAGCATGAAGGGCAACTGCAACCTGTTACATATGTGAGCAGAAGTTTGACCCCATCTGAAAAAAACTACCCCACTCACAAGTTGGAGTTCCTGGCTCTCAAGTGGGCTGTAGTTGATAAGCTTAAGGACTATCTGTATGGGGCAGAATTCACTGTGAAAACTGACAACAATCCCCTTACTTATCTTTTCACCACAGAAAAACTGGATGCTACGGGCCATCGATGGCTGGCTGCACTGTCTGGATTCAACTTCAGCCTGAAATACAGACCTGGGGCTGGAAATCGAGATGCGGATGCCCTGTCCAGAAGGTCTCATGCTCCCACTAGCCGCACAGAAGACTGTACCCAAGTGGCACCGGACGGGGTGCGGGGCCTCTGTCAAGGGGCTGAACTCCAAGCCAGTGGGGGGTCCAGAGTGGAAGAGATAGGGGTCACAGTAGTGGGGGTACCCAAGCAATACTGTGGAGTAACTCAGATAGAGGAAGATGATTTACCCAAGCTGTCAAAAAAAGAATTGAGGTGTGACCAATTGGAAGACCCTTTGGGGAAATTGGCCCTGGAGGCCCTGGAGAATCAGGACCCAGATAGGCTCTTGCATCACCCTTCAAAGGAAGCTCGTCTGCTGCGGAAAGAGTGGGACAGGTTGCAGGTGCATCAAGGGGTGGTCTACCGAAGGGGCCCCTCTGATGACCTTGAAGACAAATGGCAATTGTTCTTGCCTGAGAAGCACCAAGAGACTGTCTTGGCCGCTTTACAACGACCATCATGGTCATTTAGGAGCTGAAAGGACCTTCCAACTTGTCAGAAGTCGGTTCTATTGGCCCTGCATGAGTGCTGAAGTGGAGGAATACTGCCATTCATGCGCACGCTGCATTCAGCGGAAAACCCTACCCCATCAAGCTGCCCCAATGGGCCACCTGCAAAGTCAAGGCCCAATGGATTTGGTGTGCATTGATTTCCTCTGCCTAGAACCCGACTTGAGTGGACTAGGAAATGTTCTGGTGATAACCGACCATTTCACCCGGTATGCCCAGGCCTTCCCAACCAAAGACCAGAAGGCTTCCACAGTGGCCAAAGTACTCATGGAAAAATACTTTGTGCACTATGGGCTACCACAGCGACTCCACTCGGATCAAGGGAGAGACTTTGAAAGTCGGCTGATCCGGAAGCTCTTGGACTCCTTAGGGATCAAGAAGACCTAAACCACTCCCTACCATCCGCAAGGGGATGCCCAGCCGGAAAGGTTCAACCAAACCCTACTTAACATGCTGGGAACTCTAGAAAGTGAAAAGAAGCAGCATTGGAGCAGGCACATAGCAGCAATTGTGCATGCTTACAACAGTACAACAAGTGATGCTACAGGGTACTCTCCCTACCGACTCATGTTCGTGAGAGAAGCAAGACTACCCGTAGACCTGGCCTTTGGCACCTCCATAGACCATTCCTTGGCCACTTCTCACAAAGGCTATGTGGACCGGCTGAGGCACAATTTACAGTTGGCCTATGAGCAGGCCCAAGCGGCTTCCGATCAAAGGGGAGCCCGCAACAAGAGGAACTTCGACCTGAAGGTCCGAATTCAGGATCTGCAACCAGGGGACAGAGTGTTGTTACGAAACTTGGGAGTCCCTGGGAAGCACAAGCTTGCAGACAGATGGAGACCGTAGCCATATGTTATTTGCAAGAAGTTACCCGGCCTACCAGTCTACCAGCTGAAGCCAGAGGGAAAGGTGGGACCTTTGAAGACTTGGCACCGGAACCACATACTTCCACTTGCCGAAGCAGTCCGGATACCCCCTGTGAAGGATTCCTCTGAGTCGACGTCCATCCTGGATACTCCTAGGCCAAATACCCGGTCCCAGGCATCGGAAGAAACAGATGTCTCTGAACCTAGTGAAGATGAAAGGGAAAAGCTGGAATGGCTATGGCCTTCCCAGGCCCCAGTGACTTCTGCTATAGATCTCCCACCTTTGGAAGACACCATAGACAGTACACTGAATGCAGAGGCTACTGAATTTATCCCGTCCAGCCCTCTATCAGACTCATGGGAAGATGCCCTCGACTCGCTCCCAGAGGAGGATCCAAGATGTTCCATGAATCCTCCTGCTCCTGAGTTAAATGTTTCAGAATCAGTGGAAGCTGCCATGTCTGTTCCGGAAGCGGAACCTACAGTGTTCAAGCCAGAAATCCCAAGAGAGCGGAGGGTGAAAAGGGCCATAAGGCCTCCCCGAAGGCTGACTTACCCACAAATGGGGAGGAGCTCGGAGGACACTGTGACAACTGCCAGAAGGAGTGCAGAAAGCCCTGATCCCTCCACTGTTCATTTGGTGGAGGGCAACCCCAACTCACCCCCTGGCACAGTTAGGCAGGCCACTTATGATAGTGTGACCTGTGGGCGAGGAAGTTCACCCTCTCATTTTTGGTGGGAACTTCCTCTGACGACATCATACGCAACTTTGTCTAGTGTTGTGCGTAGGGTTTGTTGACAATTATCTTTGGGGACCAAAGAGTTTAAGTGGGGGGAGTGTGTAGCGGGGTCTCCGTTGAGGCCCCATGGACTACATTACCCAGAACCCCGTTTGGCACCCAGTGTGCATTGGGCTGCCACAGAGACTCATGGGTGGGGTATAAAAGGGGAGGGCGAGGCTAAGCCCAGCCTCTTTGGACACCGCGCGGCTGGCAAGAGAACTTCCTGTGCGGACCTGCTGCGAGTGCAAGGCCTGGGCCTTGCGCACTTCCAGAGAGCCGTCCACCTCGCTGCGGAGCCTGTGCGGCTGCAGACATCTACCTGCTTCAGGGACGTCAGTGAACCAGAGATCAGGCGGCGGCAGATCCTGTGTGTGTGGACACAGCAGTGGGAGTCCCGGACTGGGATCGAGTCTGGAGGGGTGAGAGAGCACCTGCTCACAACTATAACTGAGTACTTTACTAGGCCTATAGACTGCCTTGGCCCATCGGGTTATATTTCCCTTTTCCTGTCAGGAGACTAGTTGTGGGACTGAGTTACATAGTCTCCGGGGAGTTGCCCTCATTGCCTCCAGCCATTATTGGATTACAAATATTGTTCCTGTATGTGCACCACCGATCATCTTGCATGCGAAGATTCCTTGTCTAAAAGACTGAGCTTTAACTGAGTCAGGCCTGACTGGGAGTTGATAGTATTGCTGGGCGCCATATTGCTAACGGGACTCTAGATAAATGTTAGTGTGAAATAGAACTGTTTGAGCACTAAAGTTAACCAGTGCTAGTATTACTGCAGGGCTCTTCATGCATGTGTTATATGTGATATTGATCGTTAATTCCTTTATTCACAAGTAAACCCTTTTTACAGTTGATCAACCTGGTATTGGAGTTTATTCATCTATCTTATCACTGTTAGAACAGTATTGGGGGATTGTACATGAACTGGTATAGAGCTATACAAAAACACCACCCCTAGACTAGCTGTGCCAGAGAAGGGTTGAGTAGATTGCCGGGGGTTGGCTGTGCTGTGTACAGGGCCCAAAAGCAAACCAGCGGCTCCTTTAGTTTGGGGGTATCGCTACACTATATTTTACAAAAAATTGTTGCACTTTTAAAACCAAGCCAAAATTTGAAGATGCACACAGTGTGTCAACATGTGCCATCTGCCATCAGGGGACATCCATGTCCGGGCCTTGTGGGTGAAACCCCTTCCTCGCATCTCAAGTAGGTGAAAGGAAGAAGGGGTGCACCCCCAAAACACGTCCATTGATCACCCATGATGGCAGATAGCACATGTTGACAATAGGGATCAGGAGGGAAATAACCCTTTTTAAAACCCCTCAAAATTGTGTGCATCTTCAAATTTTGGCTTGTTCAGGGGTGACACCCCATATTATGAAGGGCAGATAGAGACATTGTTACTAAAATAGAATGTCTGATATTGCCGAGAGGTTTACAATGTTGTATTTTGTTGTATGGTAATGAGAGTTTTGTATTTTCTTACCAAAAAAAAGGCCTGTTTATGGCCAAACAAAAAAAAAATATTTTATAACACCAAAAATGTTAGATTTACCATGTGTGAATGTGCACAGAGTAAAATTTTTGAACAACAACAAAGTGTAGCTTCTTTATCAAATCCGCTATAATCTTTTTTGAGTATATTTTTGGTGTTAACAGAGAAATGGTTGGTATTTACTGAAGGAAAATACACTTGGCACTACAAGTGCACTAAGAAAAACTAGGAGACAGCTAAAAAAACACAAGCAATACATCCAAAAATCAGATTAAACCAGATTTTTTTTTATTTAAAAAAAAAAAATTAAGCATGGCCTGGCATAGGAATTGCCCCCCTACCAGTGAAATAGTCCACATATTTTTAACGAACCTCACGGGCGTTTTGGGGGGCAAGCCAGGACGGCCAGATTCTAGGCCCGGCAAGGTATTGTCACCTAAAAGTCCAGCCTCAGGCCCAATTGAGGCCATATAATTAGGTGATTTGATGCAAAGATAATTATGCAGCACGCAGCAACAGAAAACAATGTAGTTCAGTTTGTACTCCGCCAAGTTAATTGGTGTCATAAAAAGGCGGAACCGGCTGGCCATTATCCCGAAGGCATTTTCCACGACTCTTCGGGCCCTGGCCAGCCGTAGTTGAACACCCTCCTCTCCGGGGTCAGGGTCCTTTGGGGAAATGGCCTCATGAGATGCCGTCCCAGTCCAAAGGCTTCATCAGCCAAAAACACAAAGGGGAGTCCTTCAACATTCCCTGCATCCGGTGGCAATGCAAGGTCTTCACTCTGGAGACGGAGGGCAAACTCCATCTGGCTGAAGGCTCCCCCATCGGACATCTGGCCATTCTTCCCCACATCCACATAGAGGAATTCATACTGTGCTGACATCACCGCCATCAGCACGATACTATGAAACCCCTTATAATTATAGAAATAGGACCCAGAACGGGGTGGTGGCACGATGCGGACGTGCTTCCAGTCAATGGCTCCACCGCAGTTGGGGAAGTCCCATTGCGTGGCAAAATGGGAGGCCACAGTCTGCCATTCCTGTGGCGTGGAAGGAAGCTGTGGAGTCAAACAAGATAAAAAAATATTGGTACTTTTGCACATAACATTGCAAGCAGATTATACAAAAATACATTCTTGCCCAACATCAGCAGAACTTTCAGTTTAATGTGTTTTTAAATACTAAAATAGAAGGCTTACGTATCATATTCATCACCCCCTCTGATGGCCTATTGTAAAAATATTTGGGGGGGGCTAGATGAGTTTGTGAATCCCCCCAAAAAAGAGAAATATACATTTGTAATCATTTTAGGGGGTGTTTGGGGGGGGGTAAAGCACTACAATGGAGCTGACAAAATACACTGGGAAGTGACTAGGCTAGGTGTGTTTGGGGCCAGGATAGCATGCTGGAGAGGTTGGTGAAGGAAAATATGCATGGAGGACAAAAAAGGGGCATTAAAAACTTACAGCATGCCTGGGGACAAAGGGGATATTCCCAGCATATTACAATCATGGTAATTAGAGAAGGATGAAAGAAATACAACACATTAGCATACATGAAATACATAGAATGTGATGTTAAAGGAGAAAACTTACCCTAATATAGTCCTCCTGCAGGACTTGGATGATGGCAGAACAGGTGTCTGGGATTATGAGGCCCAGAGCCTGGGGGGAGATGCCTGTCGTGAACTTAAGGTCCTTCAGACTTCTCCCAGTCGCCAGATATCATAACGTGGTGATGAGCCTCTGCTCAGCACTGATGGCTTCCCGCATAACAGTGTCCTGCCTGGTGATATAGGGGGTCACCAAAGCCAACAAATGCTGAAAAACGGGGTCAGACATCCTAAGAAAATTCCTGTAATCATCAGAATTATTCTCCTGGATTTCCGCAGCAGAAACATATGACAGAATTGGTCCCGCTGGAGCAACCAATTCTTGGTCCATGAACTCCTCCTCACCCTGTTCATGGACTGGTCTTGGTCCAAGACAAGCAGACCAACACCAAGTGCCCGCACAGCATGAACTCTACGACGAGAACGTACCCGCGACATGGCTAGAAGACGGTCGTCTGATCAGAACGTACTAAACAGAACGCACTTAAGAACATCAAGGCCTATGAAGAACGACCTGAAAATCAGAAATGAGCGGACAAGAACGCACTGTAAAACAGATACGGCCTGACTACCCGCCCTGAAAGACAAGATACAAACCCACAAGCACAAACTGAACCGCAGAAAACGAACTGAAAGCACGAAGACTGAAAAGCGTGAATCGTCTTTTCCCAAACTTTTACTTCCTTACACGCGGTAACACGAGATCAGCAAAAACAGCCCAAGGGGTGGCGCTATTGAAATCAAACTTCCCCTTTATACTGCCGTTGTACGTGCTGTACGTGACCGCGCTTTCCAATGACAAGATTTGGAATTGACAGTGTGTATGCAAGGAAAGCTTGACAAGAAGCTCGTCAAGCTTGATAAGATACCCGTCGAGAAAAACTACATGTTTTTTACGACAAGATTCTCGGTCGTGTGTACGAGGCTTCACACTGAGCAGAGGGTAAGTTGACGGGGAGTGTAATAGACTTTGCTACATTTACTGTGAAGCCTCGTACACACAACCGAGAATCTCGTCGTAAAAAAAACTGTTGTTTTTCTCAACGAGATTCTTGTCAAGCTTGACGAGATTCTTGTTAAGCTTTCCTTGCATACACACTGTCAATTCCAAATCTCGTCGCTGTAAAGCGCGGTCATGTACAACACGTACGACGGCAGTATAAAGGGGAAGTTCGATTCCAATGGCGCCACCCTTTGGGCTGCTTTTGTTGATCTTGTGTTACCGCGTGTTAGTAAAATTTTGGGGAGAGATGACTCGCGCTTTTCAGTCTTCATGCTTTCAGTTCGTTTTAGAGTGACGAATGTGCTATCTCCATTACGAATGCTAGTTTTACCAGAAGGAGCGCTCCCGTCTTATACTTGATTCTGAGCATGCGCGATTTTTTAAGACTCGGAAAAGCATACACACGACCGGTTTTCTCGTTTACCGACGAGAATCCCGACGAGAAAAACGAGAATCCTGACGAGAAAATAGAGAGCAGGTTCTCTATTTTTCTCGTTGAGATTCCCGCCACTTTTCTCGATGAGAAACCATACACACGAACGGTTTTCTCGACAAGAAAGCTCTCCCAACAGTTTTCTTGTCGTTTCTTGACGAGAAAACCGGTCGTGTGTATGAGGCTTAAGTCCTGAAATAGAGGCACATTTAGATAGTAAGGTGAATAAATTGGGTAGGGAGATTTGGGGTTGGGTCAGAAGTTTAGAAAGGGTGGATGCCAACGGATATCCAGATATGTCTGGATGTTGTTTAATAGCGGTTGCTAGGGGTTCTAAAGCTAGGGCAAACAACAAGGGTGATAGAGGACATCCCTGACGGGTGCCTCTGCCCGGTGTGAAAAACTCCGAGTTACAACCCGGCAGTTTAATTCTTGTTTTCGGATGGTGGTACAGAGCTTGCACATCCATCAGAAATTCGTCCCTGAAGCCCGTATGTTGCAGGGCAGAAAATAAGTAAGGCCAGAGTACACTATCAAACACCTTATTAATGTCTAAGCTCAATAAAAGGACCTGTTTCTTGTGTAGATTAGCATCCTGGAGAACATTCAATGTCAATCAGATATTATCAGTGATGAGTCTGTTTGAAATAAAGCCCGAATGGTCAGGAGAGGTCAGAGGTATCAACATGTTTTTAACAAGACAAGTGGCTCTTGCAACAAGTACTAAATGTTCAATTACATGACATTACGTGGTCGGACCACGCTGCAATATCTATGTTGCTTAGAGAGCAGGGTGTCTCCTCTTTCTCCCCTATCTAGCGCTGCAATACTAAATTATTACAAGAACCCCCAAATCTACACAAAAATCTCTCAGCATCTTCAGGAATTTTTTCTGACTAATGATACTTCAGTAACTGACCCATACAGTATATCTTATGGAATGCACATAAGGCCGTAATGAGGGGCATATTTATACAATTAGGGTCTAGAGAGAAAAACGCTACACGTCAAAATTTAACACATTGATATCTGAAATCCATACTATAGAAACTCAAAACAAAAAATCAGCTACAGCGACATTAATTAACACACTTTCCAAACTCAGAGAAAATATGAGAGAACATCTCTCTCAACAATATGACAAACACCTCAGATGCCTGAAACTAAATTACTATGCCAATGCTAACAGGGCAGGCAAATACTTAGCCAACAGACTGAAAGCAGCACGTACAAAAGCCAGAGTAGCATACCTGAAACATCCCACCCAACAGTACAAAATCACTAATGCACAAGACAAAACAAACCAATTTGCCTAATACTATGGAGCATTATATAACCTACACATAGATACCTCCACGCCACAACCAAACTCAGAGAAAATACAAAAATTCCTACAATAAAACTCCCTTCTCTTTCCAAAACTGACCTAGCTGAGTTAAATGCCTGTTTACAACCAAATAAATAGAAAAAGTTATAGACACACTACCCAATGGTAAATCACTGGGACTGGACGGTTTCTCCAATGAATATTATAAAACATTCAAAAACACACTATCACCTTACCTACGTTCAGTCTTCATACAAGCTGCAGACTCCTCAACCTTTCCCCAAGAGATGCTGAGAGCACATATAGTAACTCTACCCAAACCGGGAAAAGACCCAAACACACCAGCCAACTTCAGACCAATATCCCTTTTGAATTCAGATATCAAAGTATACGCAAAATTACTGGCCAAAAGGCTAATGAATATCATTCCCTCCATTATTCAATGCGACCAGATGGGTTTTGTGAAGGGGAGACAAACCTCAGATGCTACTAGAAAAAAGATAAACATTATTTTTTATGCTGAGAAAACTCAAATGCCTTCTCTGCTGTTGTCTATAGATGCAGAAAAGGCGTTCGATAGGGTCCACTGGACCTATTTGGAGATGGTTATGTACAAGTTTTGATTCCAGGGATCTATACTAAACGCTATTCTACTGTAGCTTTGTACTCCTGCCCATCAGCACAGATGTATTCATCAGGCTTCTTATCCTCACCCTTCAACATAACTAATGGGACTCATCAGGGATGCCCCTATCACCAACCATTTTAAACCTAATGAAAGAGCCCCTGGCAGAAGCCATTAGGTCACATTCTTCAAACACAGGCTTCCAGTTTGATTCTAGCATGCACACTATCAATTTGTTTGCGGTCGATATAATACTACTACTAACCAATCCACTCACTTCTCAACAGATTTCAGGGATGTCTTGTGCTACAAAGTGAATTTCGCCAAATCTTTAATCTTAAGCCTGGGTGTATTGACACACACCCAAAACATATTACAAACCAAGCTCCCATACACATGGAGTAAAAAAGGCATCACATACTTAGGAATCACGTTAACAAATACAACCTCCTCGCTTGCCGAGGTAAATATCAAACCTAAAGACCAAACTGGAATCCCAACTAAAGGAAATGTCAAGAAAATAACTTCCATGGCTAGGCAAAATAGCAGCCCTTTAAATGTCAAGTCTGCCACAAATTCTAAACATTTTTCGAACATTACCAACCTATATACCTCACCATTATCTTAAAACCCTGTTCAATCTCATATGGTAACAAATGTTGAGTATAGCCTCTACTTGTCAATCATTCAGTAAACAAGTACCATCATCCATAATAGATTATAGAAAATTGAGCCAAGTGAGCATAAGGTGGCGGCTGCTAGTACCGCCTAAACCCATAAATGGTCACCAAGGAAAGGGATGTTGATTGGACTTTCTAGGTACTGATAACAAAACGCAAAAAATTATATAAAAGGTAATAAATACCTTTTATATAATTTTTTGCTTTTTGTTATCAGTACCTAGAAAGTCCAATCAACATCCCTTTCCGTGGTGATCATTTATGGGTTTAGGCAGTACTAGCAGCCGCCACCTTATGCTCACTTGGCTCAATTTTCTTCAATCTCATATGGAAATTTACATGGGATGACAAGAAAGTTAGATGCCCCTAAATCAACCTCATTTCACATAAAAAAGTTGGAGGAGCTGGCTTAACAGAGTTATATGACTACATATGGGCAGTGAGATTGGACCATCTTAAACACTGGCATCATGAGCAACAAACCACTATGGGTAGACATAGAAAAAACACAGATCCCAACATCTGACCTAAAATCATTCCTCATGGGTGACACTTGGAAACCTTGGGACACCCGTCATCTATCACCCCCAATTCAGGTGTCCATACAGGCATGGAGATACCTCTCAACCCAACATCACCCGATACACGTGAGATAGATTACAAGATTACAATTGACCTCCTAGAAGCCAAGATTCCCATGCTCTCATTCAAAACATTCACAAAAACATGGTATAGTACACATATCGGATCTCTTCAATGGTACCCAGCCTAAATCTGCAGAACAAATAATGAATGAGTACAAAAT
This sequence comes from Rana muscosa, assembly GCA_029206835.1. Classification (NCBI taxonomy): domain Eukaryota; kingdom Metazoa; phylum Chordata; class Amphibia; order Anura; family Ranidae; genus Rana; species Rana muscosa. The sequence goes on from CM055117.1 coordinate 765,507,855, forward strand.
GTCAAATAACACAATCTTTTCTTGCATACAGATATCCTATTTTCTAAAACTGAATCCAATCCCAAAGATAAGAATGCCTAACAAAGCATGGATATATTACACCACTCCCAAAAGCAATACAAACGGGATATCACTATTTTACAACCTCATCCAGGATAAACTAGTATTTAAGAAAACCACAGCAATCCAAAAATGTGAAATAGAACTAGGTACCACTTACTCGGACAAGCAATGGCAACATGTATTCAGGAAAATCCACAAATCATCCCACTGTGTTAAACACTGGGAATTAATAATCAAAATAGTAAATAGATGGCACTACACCCCTGACAGACTAGCTAAATTCTATCCAGAAACTTCACCCCAATGCTTGAGGAATTGTGGTCACATAGGACACCTTTTCTGGTACTGCCTGAGCATAAAAAGTCTATGGAATCACATATTCCAGCAGATCTCATCGCTCACAGGAATTCTTACACCTCCTAACCCAGCATTAGCGATCCTACACTTAGGAATAGAGAAATTCCCACCAAAAGATAGACAGGTAATCACCAGGGATGAGCCCAATGCTCGAGTCGAACGTAAGTTTGATTCGAATATCGGGTGTTCACCTGTTCGGCGAACAGCGAACATTATGCAGTGTACGTGCCAAATTTGAACACCGTTTAAAAGTCTATGGGACATTAACATGAAAAACCAAAAGTGCTCATTTTAAAGGCTTATATGCATGGTATTGTCAAAAAAAGTGTTTGGGGACCTGAGTCCTGCCACAGGGGACAATGCAAAAAAAGTTTTAAAAACGGCTGTTTTTTTGGGCGCAGTGATTTTAATAATGCTTAAAGTGAAACAATAAAAATGAAATATTTCTTTAAATATCGTGTCTGGGGGGGTGTCTGTAGTATGCCTGTAAAGTGGCACATTTTCCCGTGTTTAAAACAGTCCCGCAGCAAAAATTACCTTTCTAAAGGAAGAAAAGTCATTTAAAACTGATCGCGGCTGTAATGAATTGTCGGGTCTCGGCAATACAGATGAACTCATTGAAAAAAATGGCATGAGTTCCCGAGCACGCAACCTGCAGGAAAAAAGGGGGGTTGAAAGCGCGCCCCCCTCCTGAACTGTACCAGGCCACATGCCCTCAACATGGGGGATGGGTGCTTTGGGGTAGGGGGGCTCTGTACCCCCACCCCAAAGCACCTTGCCCCCATGTTGATGGGGACAAGGGCCTCATCCCCACAACCCTTGCCCAGTGGTTGTGGGGGTCTGCGGGCGGGGGGCTTATCGGAATCTGGAAGCCCCCTTTAACAAGGGGACCCCCAGATCTCGGCCCCCCCATGTGAATTGGTAACGGGTACATTGTACCCCTACCATTTCACAAAAGAAGTGTCAAAAATAGTAAAAAAGACAAGAGACACTTCGGGACAAGTCCTTTAATAAAAAATAAAAAAATAAAAATGTCCCGCAATGTCCATTCATCTTCTATCACGCCACACGATGAACGAAAAAAAAAAAAAGCCGCAACAGCTCCACCTCCATGGGAGTCTCCTGCCGTGTGGCGCTTCTCCTCGCTTTGACAGCTGTTATATAGCTGAGGGCGGGGTCACCCGGGTGATGTAAATGGGTGACCCCGCCCCCCTCTGACGTGACGTGGCGTTATTTTTTTCTTTTTTAATAAAGGATTTGTTCCGAAGTGTCTCCTATCTTTTTACTATTTTTTTACACTTTTTTTGTGAAATGGTAGGGGTAGGTGGGGCCGGGATATGGGGGTCCCCTTGTTAAAGGGGGCTTCCATATTCTGATAAGCCCTCTGCCCGTAGACCCCCACAACCACTGGGCATGGGTTGTGGGATGAGGCCCTTGTCCCAATCAACATGGGGGCAAGATGCTTTGGAGTGGGGGGGTGCATAGCAAAGCACCCATCCCCCCATGTTGAGAGCATGTGGCCTGGTACAGTTCAGGAGGGGGGCTCTCTCGTCCCCCCTCTTTTCCTGCGGCCTGCCAGGTTGTGTGCTCGGATTTTGGGGGGACCCCTACGCCATTTTTTTTTATTTTGGCGCAGGGTTCCCCTTAATATCCATACCAGACCTGAAAGGCCTGGTATGGATTGTAGGGGGACCCCCACACAATTTTCTTTTTTAATTTTGGTTTGAGGTTCCCCTTATTATTCATACCAGACCCAAAGGGACCGAGACCCGACAATTTATTACAGCCACGATCAGTTTTAAATTACTTTTCTTCCTTTATAAATGTAATTTTTCTAAACATGGGAAAAATGTGCAACTTTACAGGCATACTATAGACACCCCCCAGCCACGATATTTAAAGGAATATTTAATTTTTATTGTTTCACTTTAAGCATTATTAAAATCACTGCTCCCGAAAAAACTGCAGTTTTTAAAACTTTTTTTTGCATTGATACATGTCCCCTGGGGCAGGACCCGGGTCCCCAAACACTTTTTATGAAAATACCATGCATATAAGCCTTTAAAATTAGCACTTTTGATTTTTCATGTTCGTATCCCATAGACTTTAACTATCTAAACTAAACAAATTTTTGGCTCGTCCTTAGTAATCACACACTTTCCTTTAGAGACCCGAATCCTGCTACTTCGCAACTGGAAAGACAATCCTTCTACAAACCTCTCTGATGTGGTAAATGCAGTTCACAGAAACTACACCTTTGAACGCCTTATAGCAATTAATTCTATGCAATGTAAAATGTTTGATAGAAACTGGCTTATACAGTCATGGCCGAAATTGTTGGCACCCCAGAAATCAAGTATTTCTCACAGAAAAGTATTGCAGTAACACATGTTTTGCTATACACATGTTTATTACCTTTGTGTGTATTGGAACAAAACAAAAAAAGGAGGAAAAAAAGCAAATTGGACATAATGTCACACAAAACTCCAAAAATGGGCTGGTCAAAATTCTTGGCACCCTTAACTTAATATTTGGTTGCACACCCTTTGGAAAAAATAACTGAAATCAGTCACTTCCTCTAACCATCAATAAGCTTCTTACACCTCTCACCCGGAATTTTGGACCACTCTTCCTTTGCAAACTGCTCCAGGTCTCTTATTGGAAGGGCACCTTTTCCCAACAGCAATTTTAAGATCTCTCCACAGGTGTTCAATGGGATTTAGATCTGGACTCATTGCTGGCCACTTTAGAACTCTCCAGCGCTTTGTTGCCATCCATTTCTGGGTGCTTTTTGACGTATGTTTGGGGTCATTGTCCTGCTGGAAGACCCAAGATCTCGGACGCAAACCCAGCTTTCTGACACTGGGCTCTACATTGCGACCCAAAATCCTTTGGTAATCTTCAGATTTCATGATGCCTTGCACACATTCAAGGCACCCAGTGCCAGAGGCAGCAAAACAAACCCAAAACATCATTGAACCTCCACCATATTTCACTATAGGTACTGTGTTCTTTTCTTTGTAGGCCTCATTCCGTTTTCAGGAAACAGTAGAATGATGTGCTTTACCAAAAAGCTCTATCTTGGTCTCATTTGTCCACAAGATGTTTTCCCAGAAGGATTTTGGCTTACTCAAGTACATTTTGGCAAACTGTAGTCTTGCTTTTTTATGTCTCTGTGTCAGCAGTGGGGTCCTCCTGGGTCTCCTGCCATAGCGTTTCATTTCATTTAAATGTCGACGGATAGTTCACGCTGACACTGATGCTCCCTGAGCCTGCAGGACAGCTTGAATTTCTTTGGAACTTGTTTGGGGCTGCTTATCCACCATCCGGACTATCCTGCGTTTTCAACCTTTCATCAATTTTTCTCTTCCGTCCACGCCCAGAGAGGGTTGCCCATGGGTTGCAAGCTTCTTGATAATGTTGCGCACTGTGGACAAAGGCAAATCTAGATCTCTGAAGATGGTCTTGTAACCTTGAGATTGTTGATGTTTTCCACAATTTTGGTTCTCAAGTCCATAGACAGTTCTCTTCTCCTCTTTCTGTTGTCCATGCTTAGTGTGGCACACACAGACACACAATGCAAAGACTAAGTGAACTTCTCTCCTTTTTATCTGCTTTCAGGTGTTATTTTTATATTGCCCACACCTGTTACTTGCCCCAGGTGAGTTTAAAGGAGCATCACATGCTTGAAACAATCTTATTTATCCACAATTTTGAAAGGGTGCTAAGAATTTTGAACAGCCCATTTTTGGAGTTTTGTGTGACATTATGTCCAATTTGCTTTTTTTCCTCTCTTTTTTTGTTTTGTTCCAATACACACAAAGGGAATAAACATGTGTATAGCAAAACATGTGTTACTGCTGTCAGGGAATCTAGTAGACCAGACTGTGTGACTACACAGAGGAGACCAAAAACGCATGTAAGTGAAATAAAAGGTGTTTATTTACAAGGTGACGAACAAGTGAACACAACCAGTGCACAACCAACAATGAATAGTATATACAAATCAAGGGAAGATACCGTAATCGTAAACAAAGCCAGGCCGAGATGATACACCAGGGGATATCAGCAGATGGGTGAGGACGGGAACACAACAGGGCAGGGAGAGGATGGATGGACAGGCTGCGGGGTAGGAATCCAAGGTCAAAGGGTAACAGAAGGGGCAGGTCCAGGATGGGCTCAGGTCGGGTCAGATGCAGGCTCAGGATAAGATCAGGTCGGGTCAGATGCAGGCTCAGGGTCAGATGTAGGCTCAGGGTCAGGAGAGAGAGATACCAAGGCGAGCATGTAAGGGCTCGCTGGGTATTTATAGGACTGCAGTGATTTTCCACATGTGATAGCTGAGCGGAGGAAGTGCTGCCTGCCCCACACTGCTGGAATACACTCACTGGTGGACGCCGGTACTACAGCCCATGAATCAATCAGCACCACCAGCAGGTGAGATCCCCCACTATAGATACTGGCTGCACGAAGACACCTGCTGGTGGACACTAGTACTGCAATCCATAGGACCAACAGCGCCACCAGTGGGTGAACCCTTTCCTGACAACTACAATACTTTTTGTGAGAAATACTTTATTTTCTGGAAAACTTTCTGGGGTGCCAACAATTTTGGCCATGACTGTATAGACAAATAATTACAATAACCAATAGAACCTTATTAGATCAATGAATGATTATAATACTGAGCAGGGATGAGCCGAACACCCCCCTGTTCGGTTCGCACCAGAACCTGCGAACAGACAAAATGTTCGTGTAAACTTTAGAACCCTATTAAATACAATGGACTCGAACGTTCGAAATCTAAAGTGTTAATTATAAAGGCTAATATGCAAGTTATTGTCCTAAAAAGTGTTTGGGGACCTGGGTCCTGCCCCAGGGGACACGTATCAATGCAAAAAGAAGTTTTAAAAACGGCCGTTTTTTCGGGAGCAGTGATTTTAATAATGCTTAAAATGAAAAAATAAAAGTGAAATATTCCTTTAAATTTCGTACCTGAGGGGTGTGTATGATATGCATGTAAAGTGGCGCATGTTTCCCGTGCTTAGAACTGTCCCTGCAAAAAATGTCATTTTTGAAAGAAAAAAAATGCATTTAAAACTGACTCGCGGCTATTAATGAATTGTCGGCTCCCGGCAATACATACAAAAGTCATTGAGAAAAAAAAAAAAAAAAAAGCGTGGGGGTTCCCCAGAATTCAATTACCAGGCCCTTCAGATCTGGCATGGATTTTAAGGGGAACTCCACCCCAAGTTTAAAAAAAAAATGGCGTGGAGTCCCCCTAAAAATCCATACCAGACCCCTTATCCGAGCACGCAACCTGGCCGGCCGCAGGGGAAAAGGGGGGGACGAGAGAGCGCCCCCCCTCCCTCCTGAACCGTACCAAGCCACATGCCCTCAACATGGGGAGGATGTCCCCATGTTGATGGGGACAAGGGCCTCATCCCCACAACCCTTGCCCGGTGGTTGTGGGGGTCTGCGGGCGGGGGGCTTATCGGAATCTGGAAGACCCCTTTAACAAAGGGGACCCCCAGATCCCGCCCCCCCCTATGTGAATTGGTAATGGGTACATTGTACCCCTACCATTTCACGAAGAAAGCGTAAAAAAAATGTTTAAAAAAACACACAAACACCTTGAAAAAGTCCTTTATTTAAAAAAATAAATAAATAAACATTCCAGCGGTGAAATCCAGTGTCCCGCGGCGATCCCGATGTCCAGCGCTGTCCTTCATTGGTTGTGCCTGAGCGGACCTGATGGGGAACTCCCTCTCAGTATTTTAAATGTATAGACCCGCCCCTTCTAAAGTTCCCCATCAGGTCCGCTCAGCGGACGAGATGCGGAACATGAGAAGGGGCGGGTCTATACATGTATTACCAAAGTGAGAGCAGTTCCCCATCAGGTCCGCCCCCTCGGTATGTCGGACCCGCCTACGTCATTGGCTTGAGCGGGGAACTTCCTTCACTATGTAAATTTTAATTTACATAGTGAAGGAAGTTCCCCGCTCAAGCCAATGACGTAGGCGGGTCTGACATACCGAGGAGGCGGACCTGATGGGGAACTGCTCTCACTTTGGTAATACATGTATAGACCCGCCCCTTCTCATGTTCCGCATCTGGTCCGCTGAGCGGACCTGATGGGGAACTTTAGAAGGGGCGGGTCTATACATTTAAAATACTGAGAGGGAGTTCCCCATCAGGTCCGCTCAGGCACAACCAATGACGGACAGCGCTGGACATCGGGATCGCCGCGGGACACTGGATTTCACCGCTGGAATGTTTTTTTTTTTTTTTTTAAATAAAGGACTTTTTCAAGGTGTTTGTGTGTTTTTTTAAACATTTTTTTACGCTTTCTTCGTGAAATGGTAGGGGTACAATGTACCCCTTACCAATTCACATAGGGGGGGGCCGGGATCTGGGGGTCCTCTTTGTTAAAGGGGTCTTCCAGATTCCGATAAGCCCCCCGCCCGCAGACCCCCACAACCACCGGGCAAGGGTTGTGGGGATGAGGCCCTTGTCCCCATCAACATGGGGACATCCTCCCCATGTTGAGGGCATGTGGCTTGGTACGGTTCAGGAGGGAGGGGGGCCGCTCTCTTGTCCCCCCCTTTTCCCCTGCGGCCGGCCAGGTTGCATGCTCGGATAAGGGGTCTGGTATGGATTTTTAGGGGGACTCCACGCCATTTTTTTTTTTATTTGGGGTGGAGTTCCCCTTAAAATCCATGCCAGATCTGAAGGGCCTGGAATGGATATTTGGGGGAACCTCACGTCAATTTTTTTTTTATTTGCGGCGGGGTTCCCCTTAATATCCATTCCAGACCTGAAGGGCCTGGTAATTGAATTCTGGGGAACCCCCACGCTTTTTTTTTTTTTTTTATCAATGACTTTTGTATGTATTGCCGGGAGCCGACAATTCATTAATAGCCGCGAGTCAGTTTTAAATGCATTTTTTTCTTTCAAAAATGACACTTTTTGCAGGGACAGTTCTAAGCACGGGAAACATGCGCCACTTCACATGCATATCATACACACCCCCCAGGTACGAAATTTAAAGGAATATTTCACTTTTATTTTTTCATTTTAAGCATTATTAAAATCACTGCTCCCGAAAAAACGGCCGTTTTTAAAACTTCTTTTTGCATTGATACATGTCCCCTGGGGCAGGACCCGGGTCCCCAAACACTTTTTAGGACAATAACTTGCATATACGCCTTTATAATTAGCACTTTAGATTTCTCCCATAGATTTTTCGAATTTGCCGCGAACACCCCAATTTGTTCGCTGTTCGGCGAACGGGCGAACAGGCAATGTTCGAGTCGAACATGAGTTCGACTCGAACTCGAAGCTCATCCCTAATACTGAGACGGATGTTACATTAAGACAAAATATGTGTATCAAAATGTCTTATCTGTTTTGTTTAATTTGATTTGTTAACCTTTGAAAAATCTAATAAAAACACAATGAAAAAAGAATGTAAATATATTTACCAGTTGTGATTGTGACAGGCCCTTTGACATCTTTCTGCCTACATCATTCAACCTCTTACCCTCCTGTGTCCGGCTTAATATAGAGCTAGCTTCCATACACTAACACTGTGCAGCTATGAATAAACGAATGAAAACAATTTAGTCATTTAAGAATGTTACTTTCAAGTATTCTTTGTGATAAACTTGCCCATTTTCATAAGAATTGTTAATGAGCTAACCACTCAGAATGCTGAAGGGAAAATATAAAATGTCTAGATATTACACACATGAAGATGGTATACAGAGATAGACTTACCTGGCACCAAGCTGGCTGAGAACATGTCAAAGTGTATTTACATCATTCTGCATATTCTGTACATCTGCACTTAATACAACTAATTAAAGTCCTAACAGACAAGAAAATATATGGATGGATAGATAGATAAATAGATGGATAGATAAATACTGTAGATCACACACATACTCTTACCCAAGATACCAGTATATACCATTGTACATTATCATATACATTTGCCCACAGAGATTTTACATAAACCTCATATTGCAACATGTGAAAGTCTGATGATTGATTTGTGAACAGCAAATGGAATTTTCCAACTTAAACTGGCCATACATGGATCGTAATTCAGTCGGTTCAGCAGGGAATGGACAAATTCCGATCCATTTAAGGGCAAGCTGTTGGATTTTACTTCATGCAATTACTGCCAGCGGCTATAGCTGCTAGTGGTAATCATTGTACACTGCAAGCCTGGTAGGCTTCCCATGTGCCCTCACCGGCAGAATACAATACAATACTCCATTAGAGATAAAACACCATTTCATGACAAAATAGCTTTTAATATTAAAATATGCTTTTCTTGCAAAAATACTAAATCTAAAAGTTATACAATTTTTATATTTGTGACACAAGCATATAACAAACAATTTTTCTATATCAATAGATCGATATTTATATTTTTATGGACCTGATTAGCATTTTTTAAATAAGCCTCTCACCTTTATTTTATTTTCATGTAAAACTATTTTTTAATAATATTCTGTTAAGGTTTTATTTAATATTGTTTACCTGATAACTGTTATATATTTTATATAATTTTATATATTTTATATATTTTATATAATTCATTTATTCGTAGTGCTTTTATCTGATTAAAAAACACTTTTAAAGCCCTTCTGCGTTATTTTCTTTTACTGCAATATTTTTTTATATAATATGCTGTTAAGCTTTTATTGTATATTTTTACAGGATAATTGTTATATATTTTTATATAATTATTTTATTCACAATTTTGTTATCTGATTAAAAAAACACTTTTAAAGAATTGGAACTGTAGTTTAAATTTAAACTAGTTTTTCAACATCCTAGCTGTTTATCAATTTCTATATTTACATTTATTTTTATAAATTTCTATATATACATTTATTTTTTATTACCATTATAACATTTACTATTAGAACCGACAGTAAATGTATTTTGTGCACCAAAAAACGTCTCTGTTTTCTTGTTCAAAGTTTTTATTGAAAGGTATAAGCAATACAAACAGTGGTCCAATAGTGGACTGAAGACATTAGTGTAATACAACGGTAGCTATATATAACTGTTGGTAGAAGATCAGATTCAAGTAGGCTATGTCCATTAACATTGTTAGAAGAATTAGTGTAGTGCTAATAGTGATTAGTGTATGAGAGTACTAGTAGGTATACTCAAAAAACACAATATGAATACTTGGCGAGTGAACATCAAGAAAATTTAGACAAGCCAGTGTACATGGCACAACATAAACAGTATGGAAGAAGTCCAATTATGGATATAAACTTCAAAATGTAATTTAAAGTAAAGTCCATATAACCCAAAAAAGTGAAAGAAGCTTCTTCCAATTAGGGTGACACCAAATAAGAGGAAGAAACAAGTTGCCTGTAGCATTTACTGCACCCCACATTGTTTTTTACATGTTTTTACTCGTGATCACTTTTATATTTGTCATTTGATGTATGACATATTCCAATAAAACCTATTTGGTTGACCTGCACCATTTGGAGCATCTCTCTATTTTTCCCGCTGGAATTCATGAGGAGTTACCCCGGTGTATATCCATCTTGACCTTGCTGCACCTGCGGTGTTCGTCAGCAGAGAAGTGGTGACCCCACACCCCGATCCACGGGACCATCCTTCTTACCCAACATTGATCCAGACCATCTAGGATTACAAGCACTTTTGACCCACTGTCGTATGACTTGTGTGTTCATCCCAGCTGGTAAGAGTACCTTATCTACCTATTTCTGAAGAATTTAAGAGTGACTACAGGCAACTGGTTTCTTCCTCTTATTTGGTGTCACCCTAATGGGAAGAAGCTTATTTCACTTTTTTTGTTTATATGGACTTTACTTTATATTACATTTTGAAGTTTATATCCAATATTGGACTTCTTCCATACTGTTTATGTTGTGCCATGTACACTGGCTTGTCTAAATTTTCTTGATGTTCACTCGCCAAGTATTCATATTGTGTTTTTTGAGTATACCTACTAGTACTCCCATACACTAATCACTATTAGCGCTACACTATTTCTTCACCTCTTATGCTAGACTGTGTTTGTTTGATTGTCAGCTGCTTTCCTATATTTCTTTGTTTTGGGTTCTAGCACAGTTTTTTCCCCCCACTTTCATTAACATTGTTAGAAGGCTACCAAAATAAAAATCAGATATGCAAAGAGAGTAGGAGGAAGTATGAGAAAGGGGGAGAGCCAAGAGGAGAAAAACAAGGGAAGAGGGAGGGATGGGGGCCCCGGGTACCTCTAAAGGTGAACTAAAGTGTAATGTTGATAAAGGTCTAGGTGGTTTTCTTCTCTGTTTTGATAATGCAAACTAGGCAAACCAAAAACTGTGTAAGAAGACATAAGGCTGCCATGTTGTTCAAAATTTGTAAGTCAGCCATGGCAATTTTAGAATAGGAGACACATGTGGGTGGGGGTCTCCTCATCCTGCATGTGGGGCTGCCTCACAGGTGTACATTCTCACCATTGCTCTGGACCAGGCGGGACCTGTTTATGTGAGAGTCAACATTAAGGCAGAACCCCAGATTAGAAGTGCAGCTGTGAAGCAACATACAGATCCATTCTGTGTAACACTCCATCCCATTTCATTGCACACCTTGCCACTAGAATTTACCACCATGCACCCCTTTACAATAACATTAAGACCAGGTTTTTAAAAATGGTTCACAGCTTTACTTATCATGCTGCAACAATACACTCTGATGTGCACACAGTTCTTTTCTAACTAACTAGTTCCAAGCTGCCCAGGCACACCTTTTCAGGTAGTAGTCCATAACTGGAGTCCTTGAGATGTAAATTCCCATGTGGGGGGCTAGCAGGTTGCTTGGTTACATATTCACTGGTGGACTTCTTGCTTCTTTCCCATGGAGTTCATGAGTGCAACATTCATCAGAATTTAAATAGGTTTATTAGGGAGGTAAGTACCTTTTCCCAATAGAAAAATATGCTGGTGCATGTAGGTTATTGTTGCTTAACCCAGTGAATATGCAGGGTGATGTTCTTGATGAATGTGTTTTTATAAATACAGTAAATGATTCAACAGTAAATATGCAGTGAATGTTTGGAAAATGTACAGTGAATAGCACATTCAGTGTTTAACAAATATAGCCCAAGTGTAAGGTAAAAAATTAGTTTTGCATTTATTTATTTTCAGGGAAATCACATTTTTTGCCAATACACTTTGCTGCAGTTTTTTTGAACATTGCAATTAGCAACGGAAAACAGCAAAAGCCAGCTAACATAAATGGAGAAAAAAAACATATGGTGGAAAAGTTGGCATATGTTGATGCTAGATATGAAATTTGGGTTTGGGTCAAGAATGGGTTTGAAGTAAACCCAAACTGCTTGTGATGTGTGGAATTAGCACACTAGTGTAGTCATTCATCACCATAGCAACCAGTTACCAATAATGCACTTCCTGGCCATTTAGGTTAGTTTGGTGGCTTGGAATGGCCAATAATGGATGCTTTGTCTTGCTTCCCAGCATCCATATTTGCAACCTGCTTAACTGTGATAGGGAAAGCAGGTGGAATACAGCTGATTAACGTGCATAGGGACATATTAGCACACGGCTTGTCAGTACTGGTCTCCTAATGTTAAGTCTATGTAAACACTAATTGAATGTCCTTTAGGTAGCAAAATGCTGTGGGAAATTTTGGATTGGGGGTAGGGAGGGATTGTTGTGTGCCCTGCAGATTTTTACAGTCTCTCAGCATTCACTTTCTCCAGTCATATCGGGTCATATATGTTTTTTGCAGGGCATATTTCCTAATTTTTCATGGTTGAATTTTTTTTTCACAGCCTGTCCTTAACCACATGCGTGTCACTGCTCACCTAATTGTTGGTGGTTGCAATTTTGTAAAGGCATTTATAAAAAAAATGAAATTTTTGCTTTGGGAAGGCATGTGATAGGATGATTTAAAATAAACTATGCTTGAGTTCTTTGAACTGCGGTGCTGGGGTGCACTTTCTCATGTTACAATAGTCCAATAGACTAAATGTACTGTGGATGGGTGGCTCATGCAGGCAAAGAAACATACTGGTAGATCACTGCCTGCTTATGAGTTTAGGGGGGCCCCTGCTGACATCCGCTGTGATTGTACACAGCGGGAGTCTTTCAGCAAGTCCCAGCCAATGATTCATGGCTGGGTCCTGCTGATTGGCTGTGTCCATTCACAACCCAGAGTCCTGTGTTGACAATCGACACAGGGGTCTGTACAAAGGGAATGATTTCTCATTTTTTTTATGCTTGCAAAGCAGTCGCATTATAAGTCGCTGATCACCACCATTAGTAGTATAAAAATAAATTCCAGTATATATGTACCATAGTTTGTAGACACTATAACTTTCACACAAACCAATCGATATACACTTATTGGGATTTTTTTTACCAAAGACATGTAGAAGAATACATTTTGGCCAAAATTTATGAAGACTTTTTTTTATTGGATATGTTTTATAGCAGAAAGTAAAAAAATACTGTTTTCTTTCAAAATTTTCTGTCTTTTTTTGTTTATATCGCAAAAAGAAAACAAACCCAGTGGTGATCAAATACTACCAAAAGAAAGCTCTATTTGTGTGAAAAAAAGGTATAAATGTTGTTTGGGTACAGCATTGCATGACCGCGTAATTGCCAGTTAAAGTAGCACAGTGCCGAATAGCAAAAAAATTGCCTGGTCATGAAGGGGGTAAAACTTTCCGGATCCAAGGTAGATATATAGTTTCAATATTTGTTTCCATGATATTCCTCCAAAGGACATTGGGTAGCAGTATACCTTATAGTTGTAATTGTACTCAGATTTTCATGAACATTTTTGCTGGGATTATGAATACTAATGTTCTAAGTCTGAAGCCTCGTACACACGACCGATTTTCTCGTCCAAAACCGTCAAGAAAAGTGCCGCGAGAGCTTTTTTGTCGAGAAAACCGTTCGTGTGTATGGTTTTACGACGAGAAAATTGCTGAGAATCTCGACGAGAAAATAGAGAACCTGCCCTCTATTTTCTCGTCAGGATTCAAAATTTCCTCATCGTGTTTCTCGTTGGCCTGTTTTGTGACGAGAAAATGGTTTGTGTGTATGCTTTTACGACTCTTCCAAAAGCGCGCATGCTCACAAGTAACTATGAGACGGGAGCGCATCTTCTGGTAAAATAAGCCTTCGTAATGGAGAGAGCACATTCGTCACGCTCCAAATTATTGCATCCTTTAAATGTTCTGCATTGAAATCTTCGTTAGAATGTTACATTAATCAAAACGAGTGACCTTCTTTTGCTGCTGATATTCACACCGAGTTATGACTATTTTTTTCTAACCTTTTTCATGCTGCTCTTAAGAAGATTTATGTGTATTATATCGTGCAAGTTTTTCGGAATAATTTAAATTGTTATATTTTTCAAAATGATGTTAATTATAATTTCGCAATGTTTTGATCGTGATCTCCCATTTAATTTTGGAATCTATATTAGTTAAATTTTCCACCATCTTTTTTTGCAAATCAGATTTAGTTATTCTTTTGGGGGGTTGTTACCTGTCCCTTTTTTTGTCAGTCAAATGTATCTGCTTACTCCAAAGCTAGATTTTTAATTTTTACAAATACACATAGTCAAGTATGAACTTAAACAAAAATCACATTTATTCATGTTTCGAAATAAAATAAAGAGAAGGCAGCGCTGGAGAACCTGCTGCCATTTGTGTATCCCAGGGACCCCAGAGCACACAGCAACCCTGTGTGGACACTAAAATTGGGAGCTTGAGAAGGCCAACATTTCTGAACACAATCTGATGCTGGCCTCCCAGAGGTCAGGAACAGCAGCAGGTGATATATATGTCCCAAGTGTGTGGTACTACAACAGGCTGCCTTCTGTCCGACCACAATGAAGCAAGGCCATCACTTCCTCTTCTTCCTGGCAACCTTCCCTGCAACCTTCCCTGAAGCCTTCCCTGCAGCCTTCCTTCTTCGTTTGGCTGGAGGCTGGGCCACTGGAGGGGTACTCCTGTCAGGAGGAGGAGGAGATGTAGCAGAAGGGGGTGGGGCAGAAGAAGAAGGTGGAGGTGTAGCAGAAGGGGGTGGGGCAGAAGAAGAAAGTGGAGGTGTAGCAGAAGGGGGTGGGGCAGAAGAAGAAGGTGGAGGTGTAGCAGAAGGGGGTGGGGCAGAAGAAGGGGGAGGTGTAGCAGAAGGGGGTGGGGCAGAAGAAGAAGGTGGAGGTGTAGCAGAAGGGGGTGGGGCAGAAGAAGAAGGTGAATAAGTTAGGATGAAAAGATGGACTTTATGGGCACGACAAAATTGATTAAAATTACTCAAGTTTTATTAAAAATAACAAAAGAGAATAGCAGAACATACAATAAAAATTGAATAGTATATATATATATATATAACCATTCATCAATCTAGTGTTAACACACTTGAACACATCACCCAATGACCAAGATTCGATAAGAAAATTGAATTATACTAAATAGGATGACAGCAGGGTCATTTCCTTCAGTATAGTGAATACCAGTAGACACTAATGGCATTGATTGGTGGTGTGTCATCAAAGATTCATTCCTAAACCCGACATGTTGCGCGAAATTGATCGCTTCTTCAGGAGTTTTTTGAATGTATGAGTTCAAAGGTTTTCAGGGTACAACGGAGGTTATAGATGGTCAAGATGGCAGCAATAGTAGAAGGATGCCTCTGGGTATTTTGAGAAACTAGATAGCACAATATATGGCTACGGTGTAGAGCCTAGTATCCGTATTTGAACCCCGATTATGGAGGAGAAAATAATAATTTGGTGCACAGATATAGGTGCTGGTAGTTTCAAAAATGCTAGCAAGAATTCCGTAATGTCATAACTTGCAGTTATGCCCAGTCTTGGAGTTAGAGTGGGTGAGTATACCTCCGTTTGCAGGTTACAGCCCTAAATAGTCGGGGATTATCTGCAGAAGAAGAAGGTGGAGGAGGTGTAGCAGAAGGGGGTGGGGCAGAAGAAGAAGGGGGAGGTGTAGCAGAAGGGGGTGGGGCAGAAGAAGAAGGGGGAGGTGTAGCAGAAGGGGGTGGGGCAGAAGAAGAAGGGGGAGGTGGAGGTTGAGGTTGGGTCAGTTGTGCCACCTCACATATGGCGGTATTGGGGGTAATTTTCTCCATCACCCCCTTGTTGAGCAAGGTGATGAGCAGGGGCTCGCATAGGAGGCGTTGCTCCATGCTCATCACCTTGAACTTAGCCTCCACTAGGCCGGCAATGGCCTCTTCAGGGGATGTAGGCTCCTGGAGGGTGGCATGGGCCTCACGAATAAGGGCCATTGCTGCCTCACTCGTGCTCCTGTCCCTCCTGCCTCTTTTGGGAAGCCGGATGGGAGGCACCTGGGATCTGGTGCTTCTCCTTTGCCCTGCCACCTCCTGTCTGCCACTGGGCCCTGCCACCTCCTGTCTGCCACTGGGCCCTGCCACCTCCTGGCTGCCACTGGGCCCTGCCACCTCCTGGCTGCCACTGGGCCCTGCCACCTCCTGGCTGCCACTGGGCCCTGCTACCTCCTGCCTGCCACTGGGCCCTTCCTCCTCCTGCCTGACAGTTTCCAGACCCTCCTCCTGGCTGATTTCATCCTGTGTATGAAAAAGGGACATAGTTTAATATGTTGGTTTAATCTTTGCAGCAAACTTTGTAATCCTGATTGAAGCAATTAGAATGTAAATCCATAAATCCTTGCTTTAAATTTACCACTACATCAGATTGACTATTTAGCACCCAATTAAGTGCAGACTAATGTCTACAGATCTTGATTTCACTTGTGGAATCCAAAATATTTTATGTTTGTCATCTTGACATATTTGTCAAACATTAAGTTTATCCCAATACATTTTCAGTTAATACTATACCTGGCTCCAGATGGCCAAATCAGGATCATCCAGGATGGCTGCCTCCTCTTGCTCCAGAGAAGGCTCAGGTTGGCTGCAGGGAAGTCTGGGAGGAAGAGTGGAGAGTGATGGCCTTGTCTCAATGTGGTCATCCAGGAAGGACATCCTGTTGTAGTACCACAAAATCGGGACATAAACATCACCTGCTGCTGCTCCTGACCTCTGAGAAGCCAGCACCTTAGAGCGTTCAGTCCTGTAGGTACCTCTCAAGCTGCCAATTTTAGTGTCCACTTGTTTTGCTGTGGCTGTGGGCACCTTGGTATGCACAAATGGGAGCAGCTTCTCCAGCGCTGCTTTTCTCACCCCTCTTTTTTTATGGATGTGGTTTTTCGTCTCCCACAGAGCGGGCAGCTCCCTTACCCGGTCAATAAATTCCGCCAGGAAATCCTTGTCGCTTATAAAGACATTCATATTGTATCTGCAAGTTAAATAAATTATATATAACTAATGTGAGGCAAACAGTCTAACCTCCTTAACATCCTAGTCACCATATATGTCCTCCAACATTCTCAAGACAGTATAGGCCAACAATTTGTACAAGTCACAAAATCACATACCTTCGTTCGCACGTCCGTCACTTGAACTCCTCTCTCCACACACCGAACGTACTATAGTCACATGTGTGTTTGCTATATACACACCACGCATGCGTCAAATTTCGAACACGTCGCTCCGCACACGTCGCCCGCCCATGACGTTCTAACTAACATCTTTTCCCCGCCCCTTCTCTTTCGGCGCGCAGACAGATATGGCGGAGTTACAGCAGGTGTCTGATAATTCCGCAACTAACGAGGAGGAGACAAGCCCGGAGACCGAGGAAACGTCACGATCAAGGAGGAGATTCAAGGCATCGAATAGGTCTTTGGCAGAGATGGCGGAGATGGTGGACATCTTGCTCAAGTCTGATTATGATGCAAAGCATGGGCCGTATAGCAAACCAAATAGAAGGAAGGCCAAAATCCTCACTAAAGTTGTGAAGAGTCTGAAGACGAATTTCGGGGTGAAACGCTCAAATGAGCAGCTCAGAAAGAGGTGGTCAGACCTCAAACTGAGGGAGCCAGAGCAGTTGAGGTGCATAAAGAGAATGCTCACTAAAAGTAAGTAAAATGTAAACTTTTCTGCTATTAATCTTTTTCTAAACTTACATGTTGCTCTTTATTTTGGTTTCTCATATTGGACACCCTTCCAAAATGTAATATTTTGAACTTGATTGGGCACAGTAGTCGTTCGTTACGTTACAGACACTTCGTTCGGCCACTATCCGCGGTTTTGGCTTATTTTATAGCCACAAAAGTAATTAGACATCTGCCATTTTTGGTCAAATATTGTGGCGAAATTTTTAGGCTAGATGATGTGTTTGTAAAGAGAAAGAAATGCAAACTTTTATCAGTGTAAAGGAGATGACACTCAGCAGCTGCTTCCACATCTGTACTTTGGAGCACTATAGTGTGGGCCACCAGACCCGCCTTTTTTGGGTGTCCCACACAGGTGCATCAGTGAATTTTTGTGGTGCCTCCATGTCAAATAAATTGCATCCAAAGGTGAATACTAAACATATTCTTGGTCATAAATAATGCATTCTTCTTTAAATTCCGCCCAAACACACACTTGTACCACACTTCCAAGCAATTTAGCCTGTTTTTATTTTAACATTGAGATTTACAGTGTGATAAATAGACCTTTTGTTTGATTCTCATAGGGGAGAGAAGACTGGGAGGAGAACACTCCAGGGAGCACATGCACCCCACAACTTCCAAGCAACCCCAAACTCCCAAAGACCCACAACCGAAAGATGTACAGGAAGTTGAGGTGGAGGAAGGAGAAGTGCAGGAAGGAGAGGTGGATGACGTTGTGGATCTGGTCACCACAACAGGTCAGTATCTGTCACCACAGCTTCAGGTAAGAGATGTAGGCCTGCAGAGTTATAATACCTTTTGTTTTTTGTTTTTAGGGGATATAAATGTTGTGAAGGATAGTACACGGTTCTCTGCTGACAGTGCCCTCCGCCTCATCCAGCAAGTGATGGAATGTAGCACGGAACTGGACCTAATTAAACAAAGAATCCATGTGATGGAACAAACATTTAAAGACATTCTCGATGTTTTGGGGAGAATTCAATAAGCCATCCAAACACATTTGTTTTTACATGTTTGTTATTGCACATTTTAGAATATTTTTGACAATCAAACCAGCCAAAAATTGAATCTGCACACAGTGTGTCAACATGTGCTATCTGCCATCAGGGGATATCCATGTACGTCTTTTGGGGGTGCAACCCCTTCCTCGTATCTAAAGTCGGTGAACTGAGGAAGGGGTTGCACCCCCAAAACACGTCCATTGATCACCCCTGATAGCAGATAGCACATGTTGACAATAGGGATCAGGATTGTAAACTTCCTAGATGAAAAAAATCCCAAATGTGTGCATATTCAATTTTTGGCTGGGCAAGGGGTGGCAGGACCCCATATTAGGACGGGCACATAGAGACATAGTTTGTGTAAGTGAATGCCTCAGATTGCTCAGAGGTATCCAATGTTGTAATTTTTGGAATGCAACTGTTATTTTTGTATTTTCATAAGCAAAAAATTGCCGGTTTGTGGCCAGGCCAACCCAAAAAAACAGAAAAAACTAAAAATGGTGTGAATGTGCACAGAGTAAAATATTTGACCACAAACAACGTGTAGCTTCTTTTTATAATACCCTCTAAGCTTATTTGGTTATTTTGTAAGGTTACATAGTGAAATGGTTGTTAGTTACTAAAGTAAAATACACTTGGCACTACAAATGCACTAAGACAAACTAGGAGACAGGAAAGAACAAATAATTAAAGGTTTAAACAAGCTTTTTATTTGGATCCTTAGACATAGGCTGGCATAGGAATTGCCCCCCTACCCGTGAAATACTCCATGTATTTGTCCCGAACCTCACGGGCATTTTGGGAGGGCAAGCCAGGACCGGCAGATTCCAGGCCCGGCAGGGGATTTGCAGGGGAAAGTCCAGCCTCTGGCAAAACTGAGGCCATATAGGAATTTGATTTTTGGCTCAGAAAGTTGTGTAGCACACAGCAGCATAATACGACATAGTTTATTTTGTAGTCCGCCAAGGGTATTGAAGTCATAAAAAGGCGGAACCGGCTGGCCATTATGCCGAAGGCATTTTCGACAACTCTTCGGCCCCTGGCCAGCCGGTAATTGAACACCCTCTTGTCTGGGGTCAGGGTCCTCTGAGGAAATGGCCTCATAAGATGCCGTCCGAGTCCGAAGGCTTCATCAGCCAAAAAAACAAAGGGGAGTCCTTCAATATTCCCTGCATCCGGTGGCAATGCAAGGTCGTCACTCTGGAGACGGAGGGCAAACTCTGTCTGGATGAAGGATCCCCCATCGGACATCCGGCCATTCTTCCCTACATCAACATAGAGGAATTCATACCGTGCTGACACCACCGCCATCAGCACAATGCTATGAAACCCCTTGTAGTTGTAGTAGTAGGACCCAAAACGGGGTGGCGGCACGATGCGGACGTGCTTCCTGTCTATAGCACCACCGCAGTTGGAGAAGTCCCACCGCGTGGCAAACTCCGATGCCACAGTCTGCCATTCCTGTGGCGTGGAAGGAAGCTGTGGAGTGAAACAAGATGAAATAATATTAGAATACAAAAATCATACATTACAAGGAAAATCTCTAAAAAAACATTAGAGGCCAACATCAATCAAATTCTACGTTTATTAAGGTGTTTAAAATAAGTATAATGGAAGGCTCATTTATCATATTCATCACCCCCTCTGATGGGCCATTACTAAATTATTTTGGGGGGGGGGAGATGTGTTTGGCCACAGGATAGCATTGCAGTGGCGGTGCGTCCAGAGTGGGTGCTGGAGCACTGCCCCCTCTCTCCTGTGCCCATCACTCAGAACAATACATAGGTTCATGCGTTGCATTAATCTATGTATTGTCTATGCCGCCCACTATTCAGGTGGATGGCCTCTTGTAAAGCGACCGACATATGAATAATTGCGGCATTTAGGGGGTTCAAATTGCATAGCAGAAACAGGTAGTAAAATAGTCTTGCACATTCCAACCTGAGGGATGTAATTGGCTTCCTAAAAGTAAAATAGGGGACGCGGGGGGGGGCATTCCTTGGGGAAACACTGGCAGGCTGCTCTGCCAATCATGTTCACCAAGTCTGTTTAATGGTAACATGATTGGCTGATGCAACATCAAGGGAAGGAGAACACATCAAGGACAGAAGAAGGATGGCGCTGACCACAAGAAGGTAAGTGCAGGGCTGGGGGGAAACTGGCTGCATTAGAGGGGACTAAATGGCTGCATTGGAGGGAACAAAATGGCTGCATTAGAGGGGACAACTGGGGGCGTTTAATAGGCACCTGAGCAAAAAAGGAGGAAGTTTAGTTCATAAATTGGGGTGGGACCCCCAAACATTTGGAGCAACAGGCGCCCCTGCTGGAAAAGTTAGTGAAGGGAAATATTTATGGAGGAGAAAAAAGGGGCAATCTAAAGCTTCCAGCATGCATGGGGACAAAGGGGACATTCTCAGCATATTACAATCATGGTAATTAGGGAAGGATGAAAGAAATACAATACATTAGCATACATGTAATACATAAAATGTGATGTTAAGGGAGAAAACTTACCCTAATATAGTCCTCCTGCAGGACTTGTATAATGGCAGAACAGGTGTCTGGGATTATGAGGCCCAGAGCCTGGGGGGAGATGCCTGTCGTGAACTTCAAGTCCTGAAAACTTCTCCCTGTCGCCAGGTAACGCAACGTGGCGATGAGCCTCTGCTCAGCACTGATGGCTTCCCGCATAACGGTGTCCTTCCTGGTAATATAGGGGGACACCAAAGCCAACAGTTCCTGAAAAACGGGGTCAGACATCCGCAGAAAATTCCTGTAGTCCTCAGGATTATTCTCGACGATCTCCCACAGCAGAGGCATGTGGCAGAATTGGTCCCGCTGGAGCAACCAATTCTTGGTCCATGAACTCCTCCTCACACCATTCATGGACTGGTCTTGGTCCAAAACAAGCAGACCAACACCAAGCGCACGCACAGCACGAACTCGACGACGAGAACGTCCAGGCGACATGGCTAAGAAACGGTCGTCTTATCAGAACGTACAGAACAGAACGCACTTTAGAACAGCAAGGCCTATGAATAACGAACTGAAAAACAGAAACGAACAGGCAAGAACGCACTGTAAAACAGATACGACCTGCCTAGACGCCCTGAAAGTCAAGATACGAACCCACAAGCACAAACTGAACCACAGAAAACTATCTGAAAAGTACGAAGACTGAAAAGCGCGAATCGTCTCTTCCCAAACTTTTACTTCACACGCGGTAACACGAGATCAGCAAAAGCAGCCCAAGGGGTGGCGCCAAGAAAAAAGATCTTCCCCTTTATAGTGCCGTCGTACGTGCTGACGTGACCGCGGAGAACAACGAGGAAATTGGAAATTGTCAGTGTGTACGCATGGAAAGCTTGACGAGAAAATCGACAAGCTTAACAAGAATCTCGTTGAAAAAAACGACGTGTTTTTTACGACGAGAAAATCGGTCGTGTGTACGAGGCCTCATGACTGTTTTTGGAGAGGAGTTATCATTGTATAATACGATGCCTGTTTTTGCTCTAAAAAATGGGGAATGGATACAGAGTTTTGATTTAATACTGTATGTACAATTCCTTTAATAAAGACTATGATAGTATTCTTTTATGGCTTTGGATTTTTGGGGATTTTTTTTGTTTTAATTTGTTGCTTGCTTTCTTTAGATTATAGTCTCATTTATGGCTGTGGTATTTTAAATGCTAATATATACACTATATTACCAAAAGTATTAGGACGCCTGCCTTTACACGCAGATGAACGTTAATGACATCCCAGTCTTAGTCCGTGGGGTTCAATATTGAGTTGGCCCACCCTTTGCAGCTATAACAGCTTTAACTCTTCTGGGAAGGCTGTCCACAAAGGTTTAGGAGTGTGTCTATGGGAATGTTTTACCATTCTTCTAGAAGCACATTTGTGAGGTCAGGCACTGGTGTCGACAAGAAGGCCTGGCCTCTAATTCATCCCAAAGGTGTTCTATCGGGTTGAGGTCAGGACTATGTGCAGACCAGTCAAGTTCCTCCACCCCAAACTCACTCATCCTAGTCTTTATGGACCTTATTTGTGCACCGGTCCGCAGTCATGTTGGCTAGCAGATAGATAAAGTCTGCCTTTTAGTTACACAAAGCCACATATTTTCATTGTGCACAATTACAACCTTCCAGCCGCCAGTGTCCTAACAACTAATGGCCATAGGGCAAGGGGGGTCAATTGCCCCCCCGGAAGTCAGAGTGAAGACACACACTTGCCCCCTGTGTTGCAATGGCCTCCGCGGCAGCCGTGGACTTTTTTTTCTAAGTCTGCAGACTGCTGATGGCCTGGGGGCTGGGGCTGCTCTCAGTCTTTTCCGACTATCTGTCCCTCCCTCCTCACCCCCGGCCCGAGCATCGGATTGGCTTAACATCACCGGGACCCTGACTTGGCTGTTCCGTGATTGGCTGCTGCCTCAGCCTGCCTCTGCCTGTGTAAATGTGCCTATGCCGATCTGGCCAGCGCGGCGCCGGCTCCTCCCACAGGTGCGTGGCGTGCAGTGGCCGAGACAAGAGACTGAATATGCTGCCAGTGCCTGCCCTATCGTTGAAGAACTACAGGTAACAGCAGTGCCAGTGCCACGACACCACTGTGTACATCTTTTTGTATTGCAATGTACTGCAGTACATCTGTGTTGTGGGCGGCCATATTTTGATCTTGATGAAAACAACCTATACATACAGTATAGGCTGTTTTCATCAAGATCAAAATATGGCCACAACAAATGTATTGCAATACATTGCAATATAGAAAGATGTAAATTCTCTAGGCTATATTTATATGGACATGGAGTGAAGCAGAATTATCCTCAAGAGCTATTTCACACTGCCAACTGGCCGCGTTATCGGTAAAGTGCCGCTAGTTTTAGTGGCGCTTTACCATCGTTTTAGTGGCACTATTCGGCCGCTAGGGGGGGGGGGGGTTAATAAAAGATAGAAATTGCTAATCAGACAATGGCAGCTTGATCCTTCTATTACACTTTTGCATCAGGTTTCTCAAACCTTTGCATGCCTGCGCTTTATGTCATAATCACTAAGCCCCTCCCCTTCATGAGATTGTCAAAAAGGGACCGAGCATGGATGACCTTAATATTATGGCCCCCCCCTGAAAAAAGTTCAGCGGGCGCCCATGCCAACGGCATCATCGGTGTCAAGTCTCTGATGTGAGGCCGAGTAGCAGAGAGGGCGCCCCTTGCGGCTGAGTGCAGCACAGCCCTGAAGATGACACAGGGGGTGTGGTGCCCACAGAAGCACGGTTTGCCTGGTAGGTAGTGCTGGTTGGCAGGAACTTGGTAGGACAGGCAGACTGCAGGACAGCCTCTGATGTGAGGCCGAGTAGCAGAGAGGGCGCCCCTTGCGGCCGAGTGCAGCACAGCCAATGGTATCATCGGTGTCAAGTCTCTGATGTGAGGCCGAGTAGCAGAGAGGGCACCCCTTGCGGCCGAGTGCAGCACAGCCCTGAAGATGACACAGGGGGTGTGGTGCCCACAGAAGCACGGGTTGCCTGGTAGGTAGTACTGGTTGCCAGAAACTTGGTAGGACAGGCAGACTGCAGGACAGCAGGCGTGCTTAGGAGGTCCAAAGGGTAAGGACCAGTGGAATGTTCCGATAGCAGAGTCAGAAGCCAGGCCAGGGGGTCAAACACAGCAAGACAGTCCGAGAACACAGCAGAGCTGAGTCTTAACACAGAAGACAAGGTAAGCGGAGTCCATTAGCCAGGCCGGGGTCAGGTATACACCAGGAAGTCAACAGGAGCAGGTCAGGCAAGCCGGGTTTGGTACACAGGAGATCAGACAGGCAGGAGATGCAAGACACAGGAACACAGGAGAAGCTGACGATAATCCAGCAAATGCAGACACTAGCAGACTTCCTTATATAGGCCCATGTGACCTGCTTGTAGAGATACTGGGTCCTAAAGTCCTTCTCCTGCCAGAGATGCTGGGTCCTAAAGTCCTTTGCCTGCTGTTGGTTCCCTGACAGTGCCCCCCCTCAACGGGCAGCCTCCGTATGCCCACCCGGGCCCATCTTTCAGGGTATCTGGCACGGAATCTCTGGAGAAGTCTAGGAGCATGTATGTTGCCTGCAGGTTCCCAAGAATTCTCTTCTGCTGGATAACCCTTCCATTTAATAAGAAATTGAATAGTCCTACCTCTCTTGCGACAGTCCAGGATGGATTCTACCTCGAATTCGGCTTCATCTCCCACTGAGACTGGAGGCAGAGGGTCTTCTTCTCTTCCTGGAAAAGGACTAGAGACAACAGATTTAAGAAGAGAAACGTGAAACACAGGATGCACTTTATACGAACTTGGTAGTAACAGTTCACAAGCTACTGGGTTGATTTTGCGTTTAATTTCGAATGGACCGATAAATCTTGGACCCAATTTCCGGGAGGGGCAAGGGAGCCTGAGATTTGCTGAAGAGAGCCAGACCTTATCTCCAACCTCAAAGCTAGGACTCTCTCCCCTCCTCTTGTCATATTGTTTCTTGTAGTCCTCTTGCGCTTTCTGCATGGTTAGCCGGAGGGTTTGATAATTAGCCTGAATGGAACTTATCCTGTCTTGAACTGCTGGAACTGAGGCTTCCAGAATGACATTAGGTAGAAATGAAGGATGGAAACCGTAGTTGGCCCAAAACGGAGATTGATTGGTGGTTGAGTGTACTGTATTGTTGTAAGCAAACTCCGCACAAGGGAGCAGTGAGATCCAGTCGTCCTGGGAGAAGGAGCAGAAGCAACGCAAATATTGTTCTAAGGTCTGGTTGGTCCTTTCAGTTTGACCGTTGCTTTGGGGGTGATAGGCTGAGGACAGGCACACCTTGATTGATAATGCTTTGCAGAGCTCTCTCCAGAACCGGGAGGTGAATTGTACCCCTCTATCAGACACAATGCTGTCAGGAAGGCCATGGAGCCTGACTATCTCCCTTATGAAAATTTTTGCTGTTTCTGCAGCAGAAGGAGTTCCTGCCATGGGCAAGAAGTGCGCCATTTTGGATAGACGGTCCAATTGATCTGAGGGTTGTGGGCTTGGAGCCATGGAATTCCTAGGATAACTGGAGACATAGGCGAGCTTAGAGTGTCAAAGCGTATGAATTCCTGATGACCATCAGGAGTGGTGATAAGCAGAGGGACAGTCTCCTGGGTAACAGGGCCATAACTAGGCAATGTGCCATCGGCCAGGCGGACTTCCAGTCCCTGTTTCTTTTGGAGGAGGGGCAACTTCAGGTTTCTCGCCAGGTTCAAGTCCACAAAGCAGCTGCATGCTCCAGAATCAATAATGGCCTGCAGCCGGGTCTCTTCTTTTCCAAATTGCAGCGTAATGGGTAGAACTAGGTGTGAAGGAGAAGCTCCGGAAACCTGGAAATACACTGGAGGGTAGGAAGGTGGCTTCTTGGGCCTTCTGGGGCAGTTATGCAAGAAATGTCCGCTTCCTCCACAATAGAGGCAGAGCCTTGATTGCATACCATGACGCCTTTCATCAGGGGTTAATGCGGAACGTAGCAGGCCGATTTGTCTAGGAACTGGGATAGAAGTACCAGTGGGAGCAGGCACTGATGAAGTGGAAACTTTAGGCGGCACCATGGCAGGCCTGGAGGACTGAGCTTGTTCGGACTGTCTCTCACGTAGACGTCCATCCAGCTGGATGGATGACTGGATGAGATCCTCAAGTGTAGTGGGGACCCCAATCCTGGCCAGCTCGTCTTTGAGAGACTCAGAAAGTCCTAAGCGGAACTGGTGCTTGAGGGCAGCCTCGTTCCAGCCTGTGTCTGCAGACCACCGACGGAAGTCCACGGTATAGTCCTCCACTGGTGGACTACCCTGCTGTAGTGAATGCAGAGCGGCTTCGGCGGTGGCTGTACACTTGGGGTCCTCGTAGAGTTGTGACATGGCTGCCAGGAATGTGTCCACTGTGTTAATGACTGGGCTTCTTTGTTCCCATAAACTGTGGGCCCAGATCTGGGGTTCATTGGATAGCAGGGAGATGAGGAACCCAACCTTAACAGTTTCTAAAGCAAAAGTCCGGGGCTGCAAGAATAGGTACAATAGGCAGGCATTCCTGAAGGATCTAAACTTTCTTTGATCCCTGGAAAACCGGGGTTCTGGAGGAGGGAACACCATCGTAGGAGCCACAGAGGAGAGAGGGCGCCCCTTGCGCCCCTTGCGGCCGAGTGCAGCACAGCCCTGAAGATGACACAGGGGGTGTGGTGCCCACAGAAGCACGGGTTGCCTGGTAGGTAGTGCTGGTTGCCAGGAACTTGGTAGGACAGGCAGACTGCAGGACAGCAGGCGTGCTTAGGAGGTCCAAAGGGTAAGGACCAGTGGAATGTTCCCGATAGCAGAGTCAAAAGCCAGGCCAGGGGGTCAAACACAGCAAGAAAGTCCGAGAACACAGCAGAGCTGAGTCTTAGCACAGAAGACAAGGTAAGCGGAGTCCGTTAGCCAGGCCGGGGTCAGGTATACGCCAGGAAGTCAACAGGAGCAGGTCAGGCAAGCCGGGTTTGGTACACAGGAGATCAGACAGGCAGGAGATGCAAGACACAGGAACACAGGAGAAGCTGACGATAATCCAGCAAATGCAGACACTAATAGACACTAATAGACTTCCTTATATAGGCCCATGTGACCTGCTTGTAGAGATACTGGGTCCTAAAGTCCTTCTCCTGCCAGAGATGCTGGGTCCTAAAGTCCTTCGCCTGCTGTTGGTTCCCTGACAATCGGTTATTAAGGAGGATGTCAGGCACCTGCACAGCATTCTGGCTGAGTGAGGGAGAAAAACTGAAAGAGGAGAGAAACATTGGAATATTAATTAGTACCAGCAAGCAAAGATGTTCTTGCTTTGGTAGAATAAATCCCCTGTAATATTGGGTGTCCTATGTGGGGGCCGGTGTGTGTAGAGGTGAGACTAAGTAAAAGTCTAGCCAAGGCTACAAAGATGGGGAAAGTCAGGGGGTGGAGATTTCTCTGGAAAATAATATGCTGCAGAACCTTAGTGATTAGAAAGTAATCAAGTGATACAGCACAGTTTATGGTGAAGTGCCCTGATCCCCTATGTATTGCTAGAGTTTCTGCAATGATGCATTGATTGTCAGTTTAATGTGGCACTGAGCATATTCCCCAGGTACTAGAAAACCGAAGCTTGGAAAACAGAGGCACGGCCACAAAATCATTCTTCCAGTGGCTGATTCTGAGTCAGAGCAGATTTCCCCTAGCTTTATGAATAATGTTCATTCTACATCACCTATACTAGTGCAGCTCCAGCAAGTCTTGGTATACTTTTATCTTAAACCCTTGGCACGGGAGTGTTCTGGTGGGGGGCTGTCCCCCTGTCAGAACACAATAGCACAGCAGGGGATATTGCTGTACTAACATTGGATAGTTAGTACAGCAGCTCCTCCTGAGCTGTCAGTTTTTTTTTCCGTTCAGCCCTGCTCGGTTGAACAAAAAAAAAAACTATTACAGGTGTGTACAAGACTTTAAAGTGCATTTCCACTTTTGCAGCCAAATTAGGATAACACCTATTTTTTATTTGTTACATAATCCCATTAAAGAAGGAAAATGCCTAGTACACACGGGCTGAATGTTGGGCGGCATCGGCTGATTCAAGAGATACTGGCCATCATTCGGCCGTGTGTACTGGAATCGGTCTGTCAAAGGGCAATGACCGAAAAAGATCTGCCGATCGGCTCCCGAACAGTGCTCTCAGCCAATGGCTGAGAGCATTGACCAGAGTGTTATGGCGGGGGCCATCCCCCTGTCAGAACACAATAGAACAGCAGGGGAGATCGCTTTACTAACATTGGATAGTTAGTACAGCGACTCCACCAGAGCTGTCAGTTTTTTTTTTCATTCAGCCCTGCTGGGTTAAATGAAAAAAAACTACTGGTGTATACTAGGCTTTACTTAAAATATTTAACAATTGCTGATTACTGTTAAGGTGCCCTTTACTTGCTTAAAAATCCTTACATGCTCTCCCTGCTTTGTAATGTTTAGAAAGGGGGTTTGAAGTAATGTTTAACATATTTAACCCTGTATGTATTGTGTTTTCAATTCAAACTATTTATGTACGTGTATGCTCTAAAATAGATTTGAACACTATCTGTCCAACAAAAGTTTAGAAATGCTGAAACTGCCCTCCTACATTGTATGTTAAGTAGAGATCACTGTGTGGGAACAAAGACACTACAGAAATTCACAGAATCTGCCATGACACCTTCTCCTTAAAAAAAAAAAAAAAAAAAAAAAAATATATATATATATATATATATATATATATATATATATATATATATATATATATATATACAAACTTCTAATGGAATTTTCTCACATTTGACTGCAGAAGTGGAAATACTCCTTCAAAGACTAAGTTCACCTTTTAAAAAAAATGCACACTGTTTTGCAGATAAAAATATGTGCTTCAGATTATTGCACTCAAGATCAGCAGGGTCTCAGATAGCTGTCTGCCCACACCTCTAATGCAAGCAGGCACTTACTTGAGAGTAGGAAGATCAATGAACTATGAGAGCACTCACCAGTGCATTCATAGTTCATTGAGAACTACAAGCTGTCAGCTGCAATGGATTGACAGAACATTTGAGGTTAAAAGAATATACATATAGGCCTTTATATTACGCATATTACATATTTTTCATATTTTTCCTATTCATGTATATTATGAACTAGGGATGAGCTTCGTGTTCGAGTCGAACATACGTTCGACTCGAACATCGGCTGTTCGATCGTTCGACGAAGATCGAACGATTTGGGCCGTTCGCGCCAAATTCGAGTGACGCGAACGGCCCACAATGCACTACGTCATCGCAGTGTCATCCAGGCGCTGTGATTGGCCAAGCATGCACTGTGACCCCGCATGCTTGGCCAATCACAGCGCCGGCAGCGAGGAGAGCAATGATTGGCCACAGGCAGGATGCCTGTGGCCAATTATTGCTGAGGGTGTTTAGTACACGCCCCACACTATAAAAGGCCGCCAGCACGGCGGCCTAGTGTAGTGTGTTCCGGAGCAGGGAAAGACAAGCATAGGCAGGGACAGTGACATTAATTTCTTTCTTTCTTAACCTGGATTCCTTTAGTTTAGGGAAAGAGAAGGATAGGTAGGGAGAGTGTCAGTGTGTTTTACTGTGCGAGTCCTTGTTTCTAGGGACAAAGAAGGAAAGTGAGGGGATTTCTCCTTGTGCTATAGTGTGCTTTAAAAAAACATTTTTTCTAGGGACAGAAAACTCTAGGTAGGGAGAGTGTCAGTTTCTTTCACTGTGCCAGTCCTTGTTTCTAGGGACAAAGAAGGAAAGTGAGGGGAATTCTCCTTGTGCTATAGTGTGCTTTAAAAAAACATTTTTTCTAGGGACAGAAAACTCTAGGTAGGGAGAGTGTCAGTTTCTTTCACTGTGCCAGTCCTTGTTTCTAGGGACAAAGAAGGAAAGTGAGGGGAATTCTCCTTGTGCTATAGTGTGCTTTAAAAAAACATTTTTTCTAGGGACAGAAAACTCTAGGTAGGGAGAGTGTCAGTTTCTTTCACTGTGCCAGTCCTTGTTTCTAGGGACAAAGAAGGAAAGTGAGGGGAATTCTCCTTGTGCTATAGTGTGCTTTAAAAAAACATTTTTTCTAGGGACAGAAAACTCTAGGTAGGGAGAGTGTCAGTTTCTTTCACTGTGCCAGTCCTTGTTTCTAGGGACAAAGAAGGAAAGTGAGGGGAATTCTCCTTGTGCTATAGTGTGCTTTAAAAAAAACATTTTTTCTAGGGACAGAAAACTCTAGGTAGGGAGAGTGTCAGTTTCTTTCACTGTGCCAGTCCTTGTTTCTAGGGACAAAGAAGGAAAGTGAGGGGAATTCTCCTTGTGCTATAGTGTGCTTTAAAAAAACATTTTTTCTAGGGACAGAAAACTCTAGGTAGGGAGAGTGTCAGGCCTCGTACACACGGCCGAGATTCTCGTTGAGAAAAACATGTCGTTTTTTTCGACGAGATTCTTGGACAAGAAACTTGTCCCGGCCGAGTGTACACACGCTCGTTTCAAAGAACCCGCGGTTCTTTGAAAGGAGTGTACGCGGTGACGTCATCGACTACGTCGAGCATGCGCTCGTCACATTCGATGCCGTCGCCGCCATCTTGGTATACCCTACGTATGCCTAGGAAGCTACCGCGCATGCGTCAAATTCATTTCGAACATGCGCGGGCTTCCGGGCGGACAGGTAAGTGTACACACACTCACTTTTCTCGTCGAGAAACACGCCGAGGAGAATCTCGACGAGAAAATAGAGAGCAGGTTCTCTATTTTCTCGTCGAGGTTTCTTGTCGGTTTTCTCGACGAGAAACACGCTAGCAGCGTACACACGACCGATTTACTCGGCAAGACCTCTCTGCCAGCAAGTTTCTTGCTGGTTCTTGCCGAGAAAATCGGTCGTGTGTACGAGGCCTGAGTTTCTTTCACTGTGCCAGTCCTTGTTTCTAGGGACAAAGAAGGAAAGTGAGGGGAATTCTCCTTGTGCTATAGTGTGCTTTAAAAAAACATTTTTTTCTAGGGACAGAAAACTCTAGGTAGGGAGAGTGTCAGTTTCTTTCACTGTGCCAGTCCTTGTTTCTATGGACAAAGAAGGAAAGTGAGGGGAATTCTCCTTGTGCTATAGTGTGCT
The DNA here is from genome assembly GCA_029206835.1 of Rana muscosa. Taxonomy (NCBI): domain Eukaryota; kingdom Metazoa; phylum Chordata; class Amphibia; order Anura; family Ranidae; genus Rana; species Rana muscosa. The sequence continues at coordinate 765,539,004 of CM055117.1, forward strand.
TTAAAAAAACATTTTTTCTAGGGACAGAAAACTCTAGGTAGGGAGAGTGTCAGTTTCTTTCACTGTGCCAGTCCTTGTTTCTAGGGACAAAGAAGGAAAGTGAGGGGAATTCTCCTTGTGCCATAGTGTGCTTTAAAAAAACATTTTTTCTAGGGACAGAAAACTCTAGGTAGGGAGAGTGTCAGTTTCTTTCACTGTGCCAGTCCTTGTTTCTAGGGACAAAGAAGGAAAGTGAGGGGAATTCTCCTTGTGCTATAGTGTGCTTTAAAAAAACATTTTTTCTAGGGACAGAAAACTCTAGGTAGGGAGAGTGTCAGTTTCTTTCACTGTGCCAGTCCTTGTTTCTAGGGACAAAGAAGGAAAGTGAGGGGAATTCTCCTTGTGCTATAGTGTGCTTTAAAAAAACATTTTTTCTAGGGACAGAAAACTCTAGGTAGGGAGAGTGTCAGTTTCTTTCACTGTGCCAGTCCTTGTTTCTAGGGACAAAGAAGGAAAGTGAGGGGAATTCTCCTTGTGCTATAGTGTGCTTTAAAAAAACATTTTTTCTAGGGACAGAAAACTCTAGGTAGGGAGAGTGTCAGTTTCTTTCACTGTGCCAGTCCTTGTTTCTAGGGACAAAGAAGGAACGTGAGGGGAATTCTCCTTGTGCTATAGTGTGCTTTAAAAAAAACATTTTTTCTAGGGACAGAAAACTCTAGGTAGGGAGAGTGTCAGTTTCTTTCACTGTGCCAGTCCTTGTTTCTAGGGACAAAGAAGGAAAGTGAGGGGAATTCTCCTTGTGCTATAGTGTGCTTTAAAAAAACATTTTTTTCTAGGGACAGAAAACTCTAGGTAGGGAGAGTGTCAGTTTCTTTCACTGTGCCAGTCCTTGTTTCTAGGGACAAAGAAGGAAAGTGAGGGGAATTCTCCTTGTGCTATAGTGTGCTTTAAAAAAACATTTTTTCTAGGGACAGAAAACTCTAGGTAGGGAGAGTGTCAGTTTCTTTCACTGTGCCAGTCCTTGTTTCTAGGGACAAAGAAGGAAAGTGAGGGGAATTCTCCTTGTGCTATAGTGTGCTTTAAAAAAACATTTTTTCTAGGGACAGAAAACTCTAGGTAGGGAGAGTGTCAGTTTCTTTCACTGTGCCAGTCCTTGTTTCTAGGGACAAAGAAGGAAAGTGAGGGGAATTCTCCTTGTGCTATAGTGTGCTTTAAAAAAACATTTTTTCTAGGGACAGAAAACTCTAGGTAGGGAGAGTGTCAGTTTCTTTCACTGTGCCAGTCCTTGTTTCTAGGGACAAAGAAGGAACGTGAGGGGAATTCTCCTTGTGCTATAGTGTGCTTTAAAAAAAACATTTTTTCTAGGGACAGAAAACTCTAGGTAGGGAGAGTGTCAGTTTCTTTCACTGTGCCAGTCCTTGTTTCTAGGGACAAAGAAGGAAAGTGAGGGGAATTCTCCTTGTGCTATAGTGTGCTTTAAAAAAACATTTTTTCTAGGGACAGAAAACTCTAGGTAGGGAGAGTGTCAGTTTCTTTCACTGTGCCAGTCCTTGTTTCTAGGGACAAAGAAGGAAAGTGAGGGGAATTCTCCTTGTGCTATAGTGTGCTTTAAAAAAACATTTTTTCTAGGGACAGAAAACTCTAGGTAGGGAGAGTGTCAGTTTCTTTCACTGTGCCAGTCCTTGTTTCTAGGGACAAAGAAGGAAAGTGAGGGGAATTCTCCTTGTGCTATAGTGTGCTTTAAAAAAACATTTTTTCTAGGGACAGAAAACTCTAGGTAGGGAGAGTGTCAGTTTCTTTCACTGTGCCAGTCCTTGTTTCTAGGGACAAAGAAGGAAAGTGAGGGGAATTCTCCTTGTGCTATAGTGTGCTTTAAAAAAACATTTTTTCTAGGGACAGAAAACTCTAGGTAGGGAGAGTGTCAGTTTCTTTCACTGTGCCAGTCCTTGTTTCTAGGGACAAAGAAGGAAAGTGAGGGGAATTCTCCTTGTGCTATAGTGTGCTTTAAAAAAACATTTTTTTCTAGGGACAGAAAACTCTAGGTAGGGAGAGTGTCAGTTTCTTTCACTGTGCCAGTCCTTGTTTCTAGGGACAAAGAAGGAAAGTGAGGGGAATTATCCTTGTGCTATAGTGTGCTTTAAAAAAACATTTTTTTCTAGGGACAGAAAACTCTAGGTAGGGAGAGTGTCAGTTTCTTTCACTGTGCCAGTCCTTGTTTCTAGGGACAAAGAAGGAAAGTGAGGGGAATTCTCCTTGTGCTATAGTGTGCTTTAAAAAAACATTTTTTCTAGGGACAGAAAACTCTAGGTAGGGAGAGTGTCAGTTTCTTTCACTGTGCCAGTCCTTGTTTCTAGGGACAAAGAAGGAAAGTGAGGGGAATTCTCCTTGTGCTATAGTGTGCTAAAGCATTCCTCATCAACCATCTTTGAAATCCTTGTTTTTTGGACAGTCAGGGAAATTGTCGTTGTGCTATTCTGTGCAAAAGCAATAATCCTCAACCATATTTAGAAATCCTTAAGTAAAGGGACAGAGAAGGACACCTGAAGGTAGCCCTTATTGCTTTTTTCCCATCTCCCTGCAGGCCATCTATTAGAATGTCTGGAAGGCAAACAAGGAGAGGCAGACAGTCAGGAGGCAATAAAAGAGGGCAAGCAGGCTCTGTGTCTGGGGGCAACAGTGCTGGTCGTGGACGCGGTGCATTGTCATCAGCACATGGCCATGGGACACGCTTGTCCTTCTTTTCGGCAGCTGGACATGTTGAGCCACATCATGCTGAAGACTTGGTAGAGTGGATGACCAAGCCCTCCTCCTCCTCCTCATCCTCTCTCACCCAGGCTCAGGGTACTGGCAAAGCAGCTGCCAAAGCGTCCTCTTCCCTGGTATCAATGTCAGACTCATCATCAGTCACTCCTTCCCTAGACCCACCATGTCCTCCTCCTGAGGAGTCCCCCGAACTGTTTGAGCACAGTGTTGGGTACATGCTCCAGGAGGATGCCCAGCGTTTCGAAGGGTCTGATGATGAAACCCAGCTACAGGAAGGCAGTAGCGTGAGAGCAGACAGAGGGGATGCTCAAGAAGGACACCAATCTGGCAGTCATGTTCCAGCAGCTGCAGCATACTGCCAGATTGGCTCCAGTGATGAGGAGGGAGGGGATGATGAGGTCACTGACTCCACGTGGGTGCCTAATAGGAGAGAGGAGGAGGAGGAGGATGAGGAGGAGGCACATCTCCAACGAGGCAGGATGCCCTTTGGTGGCCAGCGTAAGGGCAGTACACCGACGGAATCACACCGCAGAGCTCCGCCTGTGCAGGGCGCAGCCTCTGCCCGTCATTCAAAAAGTTCCTTGGTGTGGGCCTTTTTTGAGGCTAGTGCATCAGATCGCACAGCTGCTGTTTGCAACATATGTCTCAAGCGGATGTCGCGTGGCCAAAACATCAGCCGCTTGGGTACCACATGCCTGACCAGACATATGTTGACCTGCCATGCAGCTCGTTGGCAAGCCTACCTCAAAGACCCACACCAAAGAACAAAGCGGACCTCTCCTTGCACCGCATCAGCTGGGATCTCCAACCCCACTATAACTTCAGTCCTCTCTGAAACATGCACTGAGAGGAATGAAGGTGTAGAATTAGGTGTGTCACAGCCAAGTACTTGCGCCCACTCTGCTAGCAGTACACCGACGTCCGATTCTAGCAGGCAAATTTCCCTGCCCCAGCTGCTGGACCGTCGAAAGAAGTTCACTCCCAGCCATCCACATGCCCAGCGGTTGAATGCTAGCTTGGCTAAATTGCTAGCGCTTCAACTGCTGCCTTTTCAGTTGGTAGACTCGGCCCACTTCCGTGAGTTTGTGCAATGTGCGGTTCCTCAGTGGCAGGTTCCCAAATGCCACTTTTTCTCACGGAAGGCTATTCCGGCTCTCTACCGGCATGTGGAAGGCAATGTCTTGGCCTCGCTGGACAGGGCGGTCAGCGGTAAGGTGCATATTACCGCTGACTCATGGTCCAGCAGGCATGGACAGGGACGTTACCTTTCTTTCACGGCCCATTGGGTCACTCTTTTGGCAGCTGGGAAGGATGCAGGACAAGGTGCAGTAGTGTTGGAGGTTGTTCCACCGCCACGCCTCCAAAATGCTACTACTGGTTGTGACACACCTCTCTCCTCCACCCCCTCCTCTTCTTCTTCCTCCATGGCCTCTTCCTGTGGTTTGTCCTATGAACCAGCGGTGCTCCGTAGCCGTTCACGGGGCTACGCAAGTACGCAGGCAAAAAGATGCCATGCCGCGCTTGCGCTGGTGTGTTTATGGGACAGAAGCCACACTGGGGCAGAGGTCCTGTCTGCTCTGCAGGGCCAGGCCGAGAGGTGGTTGACGCCACGCCAGCTTAAGCCAGGAATGGTGGTTTGCGACAATGGCACCAACCTCCTCTCCGCCCTCCGACAGGGACAACTGACCCATGTGCCCTGTGTGGCTCACGTCCTTAACCTGGTGGTGCAGCGGTTCTTGGGCAGGTACCCGGGCTTACAGGATGTCCTGAGGCAGGCCAGGAAAGTCTGTGTGCATTTCCGCAGATCTTATAATGCCAGTGCTCGCCTGGCTGAGCTGCAAAAGGAGTTGAACCTGCCCAAGAACCGCCTTATATGTGACATGCCCACCAGGTGGAACTCAACGTTGGCCATGCTGCAGCGGCTGCACACGCAGCAGAGGGCCATCAATGAGTACCTGTGCGACTACGGCACCAGGACAGGGTCAGGGGAGCTTGTTTTTTTTTCTCCACGCCAGTGGGGCATGATCAGGGATGCATGCACTGTCCTGGCACCATTTGAGGAGGCCACGAGGATGGTGAGCAGTGACAGTGCATGCATCAGTGACACTGTACCTCTTGTCCACCTGTTGGAGCACACGCTGCGTGGAATAATGGACAGGGCACTTGAGGCAGAACAGAGGCAGGAAGAGGAGGACTTCCTTGCCTCTCAAGGCCCCCTTTACCCAGACAGTGTTCCTTCTGTCCCACCCATCGCACAGGAAGAGGAAGAGGAGGAGGAGGAGGAGGAGGAGGAGGATTGTGTCAGCATGGAGGAGGAGGCTGGCACTCAGCATCATCAGCAGCAGTCTTTTAGGGATGATTTACAGTCCCAAGAAACCAGTGGACTTGTACGTGGCTGGGAGGAGGTGGCTGCGGATCATGTCGTCCTTAGTGACTCAGAGGACTCCGGAACGAATGCCTCAGCAAACCTACGCTGCATGGCCTCCCTGATCCTGCAAAGTCTGCGGAAGGATCCTCGTATTCTTCGGATCAAGGAGAGGGACCATTACTGGCTGGCCACTCTCCTTGATCCACGGTACAAGGGTAAGGTTGCGGACCTTATGTTACCTTCGCAGAGGGAGCAGAGGATGAGACAACTCCGGGAGGCCTTGCAGAAAGGTCTGTGCAACGCGTTCCCAGAGACTGGGAGGTTACAAACTCCTGGTCCTGGACAACGAGTTGCTGAGGCTTCGGCCAGTCAAAGAAGGAGCGGTGGGGAAGGTGGCCGTCTGACCGATGCGTTCAGACAATTCTTTAGTCCGCAGCCCCAAAGTATGATCGGTTCCAGCAACCATCGCCAGCGTCTGATAAACATGGTGCAGGAATATCTAGGGGCAAGGTCAGACTTGGACACCTTCCCCACCGAAAATCCTCTGGCTTACTGGGTCTTGAGGATGGATCACTGGCCAGAGCTTGCACAGTATGCAATTGAGCTACTGGCCTGTCCTGCATCCAGCGTTCTTTCGGAACGCACATTCAGTGCTGCTGGAGGATTTGTCACGGATCACAGGGTGCGCCTGTCCACCGACTCGGTTGATCGACTGACTTTCATCAAGATGAACCAGTCTTGGATCACCACCAGCTACCACACACCTGATGCTGATATAACAGACTAATTGATTTTAACATGTCAAATCCCTTCAAGACTGATGCTGATGCTGAGTGCCTGTGCTGTTATGTTGACTGGCTATCCTCCTCCTCCGAGTCCTCAATGATACGATTGATGATGATAGCTTGGAAGATCATTTTTGTTTATGGGTGCCGCCACCAGTGGCTAAGGCCCAATTTTTCAGCCCCTGTTTTACAGGGGCGTGTAATTACAATTTTTTTAGCAATAATTTGCCATAGGGCTCATTGCTGTGCTCCAAGTACAGTATCTGTGAGGGGTTGGAGTGTTGTGGCACCAGTGCCTAAGGCCCAATTTTTCAGCCCCTGTTTAACAGGGGCGTGTCATTACAATTTTTGAAGCAATACTTTGCAACAGGGCTCATTGCTGTGCTCCAAGTACAGTATCTGTGAGGGGTTGTAGTGTTGTGCCACCAGTGCCTAAGGCCCAATTTTTCAGCCCCTGTTCAACAGGGGCATGCAATTACAATTCTTGATCTAATAATTCACAGCAGGGCCCATTGCTGCACCCACCAAGAGTAACTCTGAGGGCTTACAGTGTTGTGGCAACACCACCACCACCACCACCACCACGAAAGGCCCAATTTTTCAGCCCCTGTTCAACAGGGGCATGCAATTACAATTCTTGATCTAATAATTCACAGCAGGGCCCATTGCTGCACCCACCAAGAGTAACTGTCAGGGCTTACAGTGTTGTGGCACCAGCACCACCATCAAAGGCCCAATTTTTACTACCACTGTTCAACAATTATATGTAATTAAAATTCCTGATATAATAGTTGACAGCAGGGCGTTCCAGCACCAACCAAGAGTAACTGTGAGTGCTTACAGTGTTGTGCCAACACCAACAACTAAGGGGCCTATTTCTGCAGAGTATATACGGCAGGTCCCTACTTTCAAACATCCAACTTACAAACGACTCCTACTTGCAAACGCAAGAAGACAACAGGAAGTGAGAGGAAATCTACCACTAGGAAGGAAAATTCTCTCCTGTAAGAATAAATATGGGAGAAAGGTGTCTCCTCTGTACTGATGCTTTATCAGCAATCCTTGTTTCAAGAAAAACACCACATTTCAAAAACAGTTGTCATTGGGACGGAAAGTGAGGTGAAATGTTCTGAACAGGGGCACAGACAGCAAAACAAATGTTACAGGGGTGATAACCCTTACCTATGTTTTCCAAAAAGTTTAAAAATAGATTTTTGGGCTGGAGCTACACTTCAACAATGTACCTGTTCAAAATTACAAACAGATTCTACATAAGAACAAACCTACAGTCCCTGTCTTGTATGCACCGCCTGTATACGGCTGTTCAGAGTATATAGGGCCTTTTTTATTTTATGTGCGGGGTTCCCCTTAATATCCATACAAGACCCAAAGGGGCTGGTAATGGGCTGGGGTGGGGGGGGGGGGTCATGGGGTAGCTATGCCATTTTTCTTAAAGATTTTCATCCATATTACCGGGACCAGACATTACATTAAAGCCGCAAGCAGTTTTAAATGGCTTTTTTTTCCTTTAGAAGTGTCATTTTGTGCAGGGACAGTTCTAAACACGGGAAACACGTGGCACTTCACAGGCATACTTTAGACATCCCCCAGGTACGATATTTAAAGGAATATTTGACTTTTTTTTTTTCACTTTATGCATCATTAAAATGACTGCTCCCGAAAAACGACCGTTTTTAAAACTTCTTTTTGCATTGATACATGTCCCCTGGTGCAGAACCCGGGTTCCCAAACCCTTTTTAGGACAATAACATGCATAATAGTTGTTATAATTAGCACTTTAGAATTCGAACGTTCGCATCCATTGTATTTAATAGGGTTCTAATGTTCGTACGAACTTTCGGTCCGTTCGCGGGTTCTGGTGCGAACCGAACCCGGGGGTGTTCGGCTCATCGCTATTATGAACAAGAGAGAGACCATTTTGTCTCTAAAGTTAAGTTCATGACTAATGATATGCTATGAACAATACTTTGGTTTCTACTTTCTCTTTAAGAGGTTAAACCCAAATTAACTATCTTTAAAAGTTAAAATTAGATTCATAGGCATGAATAGGCCTTGTTCTTATGTCTCATTAAGGGGTCTGGCTGTACCAATCTCCCCAGGTTGCAATTCAAAGGTTTGACACTTAGAGATAAGGGGGGTGTTTGTACGGGCTAACACAAACTGTGTAGTATTGTTTCTGTATAACAAGATCATAAGGCTTATTCACAATAAGCTGTGATATTGTATATCTTAAATAATGTTTATTTTAAGTATCTTCACAAAGTATCTGTTCTAGTAATCAATAGTATTCCAAATATATGCATAAATGGGTTTATATATTAGGAAGTTACAAATATAATATCTTATGAGGTGAGATCCTAACTGTGAAGGACATTAGGAGCTGTATTTGTAAAATGTAAGTTAAGGGTTGTGTTTAGAATGACTTTAGCTTCGAGGAATGTTAACAACCCATTAGCTGAGTTGTGGGTAGATTTTCCCAAGCTTTTACTCTGAGCAATTCGCCGAGATGGCTGGGATAGTTGACATGTGTTTGACACCCTTAGAAAATTAAAGCCCCGTACACACGATCGGTTTGACTGATGAAAACCGTCCAAAGGATGGTTTTCATCAGACCAACCGATCGTGTATGGTACCCATCGGTCTTTTTTCCATCGGTTTTAAAAAATAGAACTTGTTTTAAAATTTTCCGATGGATAAAAAACCGATCGAAAACTCCGATCATCTATGGGCAAGTCCATCGGATAAAAAACCCACGCATGCTCAGAATCAAGTCGACGCATGCTCAGAAGCATTGAACTTCATTTTTCTCGGCTCATCTGAGTGTTTTACGTCACCGCGTTTGGAACGGTCGGTTTTTTGACTGATGGTGTGTGGGCAAGACTGATGGAAAACAAAATATCCGATCGTGTGTACGGGGCTTAAGTGTGTTTTTCTAAGCCTTGGTCAAAGGGGGTCATAAAGTTTATTAGGCCTCGGTGACCCTAACATTAGGAATTATTCCTTATACACCACTGCCCCTACAGGTTAAAAATGACATTGTTCAAGATGGCCGCATACTTGGTTGCTAAGACAACCTTCCAAAAACATCGTCATTTGACTCGTCAATTACGTAGTAATGTAACACACACACACACTTTTTGGGGTAAGATAAAAGTAGGAAGAGTTTAGTGAGGAGAAGCTTGATCTCTTGAAGGAAGACACTCGCTGAGGAGATCTCTCACTCGAGCTCTGGGGAACTCTCTCTCTGAAAGGATCTCCGAAGGAAGCTGGAAGGAGATCTTGAACGCCAACATGTAGCAATGGTGAAAGAAGTCCCTCTTGGGACTTTGATTCTCAAGCAGACAGAACTCTTAACTACTGGTAACGTATAAATCTTTTATTTATACCTTTGGTAATGGAGTTGTTTTTGCATACACATAACTAAAACCATTTAAATATATATGGCAAAGCAATTTGGAATTATCTATATTTTTAACTGCAGTATAAAATAATGATAATCCAAATATTAAGACACATACCCTAATTTGGTTGTCTTGAAAAAGCTAGAGTTGAGTTGGTACAATGGTTTTATTATGATATATGTGTAAAATAAATTCTCTCTGAATTTAACATTAGTATTGATTGAATTATCTAACTGTGTGTAATGTGACATTTGGTCTGCACACGCTGGGAGTATAAAGAGGAGATCTGTTTGTCTTGAGAAAGATAACAGTGTTAATTTAAACAACAGTGTTTACCTAAAGCCAGGCATGTCCAAAGTCTGGCGCGCGGGGCAATCGTGGCCCGCGGTCCGGTTTTGAACGGCCCCCCTGGTTCTCAGATGTGCCGCGGGATCAGGGGAGAGAAGGGGTGTCAGATGAGCCCGATCTCCTGATCCCCTGCCAACCTGTACATCTGCACTGTGAAAATCTCCATCAGCTTCAAAAGTGAAAGTGCAGGGGAGTGTGCTGTGCTCTCTGCTTCCCCCTAGAGTGCAGTACCCGGCTGAATGAGGAAACTGCATAGGTACTTAGAAGCTAGATTTGTTTTAAAAGGGCTTTATACGTGAGTGTCTGTCTGTCTGTCTGTATGTGTTTGTGTGCCTGTGTCTGTATGTATGTGTCTGCATGTGTGTGCATGTGTCTGCGTGTGTGTGTGCACGTGCATGTGTCTGCATGTGTGCGTGTGCATGTGTCTGTGTGTATGTTACTTTTAATGCCTGTACCATCAGAACTGCTTTTGTAGGGCTTGTTTTTGAGGACTGCTGCTCCTCTGAAAAGCAATCCATGCACATCGCTTTTCAGAGGCATTTGACAGGCAGTAAAGCCTATACCGCAACAGTGCAATGCACACAGTTGCAGGGTAGTTTCAGTGCAGCACCATTCAGCCTGGGTATACCTCCAGCTGCAGCCACAGCATGTGCACACCCCCAGCTGCTGCCTCTGTAGCTAAAGGGGGAGAAGTTGGGGGGTGGTAAAAACAGCTCAACCATGTGGTTTTATTGCCCCTCCAACCTGACATGTGAACAAGCCCTTGGTTCACATCTGTGTGGCTGCGTTTTTTTTTTTAAATTGCACTGCACCAAAAGCACTCCACATTTTCCAATGTGTGGGGTACCATTAAGAATTAACGGTACCCCTAAAGAGCAGAGCATTCATCTGTGTGTCGGGAACGAGTACGACAAAGGCAAGAGAATTCTTGTTGGGCAGTGTATTAGTGCTCGAACGAACACACTTAGACCGAATTTTAATGGTTCAAAGAATGTCAGGCAAAATGGTCGGCCCTCACGCATGTTCACTTCATCAAATCTGGTCCTCTTTGAAAAAAGTTTGGACACCCCTGCCTGAAGCCGTGAAGTCACGGGAGACATTTCACAAGAGTTACCAAGTTTTAAATGTACAAGTAACATTTAAGTATTGAACTGTGAATATACTTTGTCATATAGAGCTTGCATAAAAATGTACGTAAATATTATCTGAACATTAATCATCATTTATCTCTGATTATAGAAGTATATCCATTCATTTGTTTGATCACGACTTATACCTGATTTTAATTTGCACTGTATCTTTAGTTAATAAATATATAAAATATTTTAAGCAATATTCATTTGTGTTACTTGTCTTCAAACTAGCACGGATAAAGAATTTTGGATTTCTTTGATATTGTAGAAAATTGTAAATCACCCAAATCATAGATTTGCATATTCCCATAAATACAATAATATTTTTATATTTCAGTATAAACATTCTGACATATTTGTAGGCACTATGCTGAGATTCGTCAATGTTTCTGACAGGATGACAGTACTTGTAGTCTATTCATTCACAGGAAACTGTGAATGAATGATGCGGCCATGTGGGTGGAGCCCCACACAGCCACGCTGTTTTTAAATTGTGACATCGAGTGCTGGGAGATGATCACCTGCCCACTGTCACAGGACGGGGGGATCAAGGGGAGAAGGTGCATATGTTACATGAACCATTGAAAAAACTAAGAAAAAAATACAGCAAATTTAAAAAAAAATTGTAACACATACCATTGAAAAAAAGGGGGGGGAACTCCCGCGCTGCCCTAACGTGAAATAAATATGTGACTATAAAAGGGAGGGGGGGGGAAGGGACACTGCTGCTGAACACCTGTGAATCCAATTCGGGGAAACTAAAGGCAATATAAAACGGTGATGGTGTTAAGCGCTGTGTTTAAACAGAGAAAGGAAGGAAAAGTGAGAATGGTGTGGCTGATAACACACTCAATCAAAAAAAACATATATATATATATATATATATATATATATATATATATAGTATGACCTTAATGCAAATAAATCGGCTAGGTAGGTAAAAGTACCCCAATCTTCTACTATCCACATCCATACATCCTAGCCAATTGAAATATATATATTTTTATATTGTAAACAGTGAATCATCCAAAAGAGTGTACTTCAAAAAAGTGTACTATTGCATAGAACAGTCCTCAAAAAAATCCACAATGCAATTGCTAAAAAATATCAAAGAAAATATGGGTGTAAACATCCAGAAAAGTCCAGTTGACACCATACAGTTTCAAAGTAAATATACAGTGATTCCCATCACCAAAGTGAACCAGTACATAAACTAAAAAAGTGGCATACGCATCAGTGTGGTGTTCCAAATACTGATCTCTGTTCAGTGCTTCACCTCTGTGCCTGCAAGCAGCTTACTTTATTACAAATAAAGCTTAGCATGGACAGGTCACAGGGCGTTGAAAGGCAGAGGTTATGGCAGTGTTAATCTTCTTCCTATGGTTGTAATCCTCTCAGGCGTCATACATAGATGAAGGAAAAGGGAAAACCAATATAGTGTAGTTCCGCTACTGTCTCAAGTCACAGACAGACGCCAAATAAGCACTCACTTGAAGGAGAGGCAATATGGGACCCTCTCCACAAGCTCAGAACTCGTCGTCCCTCAAAGTGTCAGTGGCTCTGTGTGGCTCTCCAAACAGCAGGGGATCTTGGCAAATTGCAGCAATCAATGCAACAAAAAAGACATGGCAGACATCGCATAATCCCATAAAAAGAGTTAATTTATTAACAAAACATAATATACAACACTCACATAGTATGTGGAGAAAGGAGGCAGAGTATCCTACGAGTGCCTCTCTCATCTGCCTGCTCTAATCCTGGTGTGTCAGCGAGTCTCCTCTCCCTACGAGTATCGTCACGTGTCACCCTGATGAAGTCACGTGACACGTGACGATATGCGTAGGGAGAGGAGACTCGCTGACACACCAGGATTAGAGCAGGCAGACGAGTGAGGCACTCGTAGGATACTCTGCCTCCTTTCTCCACATACTATGTGAGTGTTGTATATTATGTTTTGTTAATAAATTAACTCTTTTTATGGGATTATGCGATGTCTGCCATGTCTTTTTGTTGCATTGATTGCTGCAATTTGCCGAGATCCCCTGCTGTTTGGAGAGCCACACAGAGCCACTGACACTTTGAGGGACGACGAGTTCTGAGCTTGTGGAGAGGGTCCCATATTGCCTCTCCTTCAAGTGAGTGCTTATTTGGCGTCTGTCTGTGACTTGAGACAGTAGCGGAACTACACTATATTGGTTTTCCCTTTTCCTTCATCTATGTATGACACCTGAGAGGATTACAACCATAGGAAGAAGATTAACACTGCCATAACCTCTGCCTTTCAACGCCCTGTGACCTGTCCATGCTAAGCTTTATTTGTAATAAGGTAAGCTGCTTGCAGGCACAGAGGTGGAGCACTGAACAGAGATCAGTATTTGGAACACCACACTTATGTGTGCCACTTTTTTAGTTTATGTACTGGTTCACTTTGGTGATGGGAATCACTGTATATTTACTTTGAAACTGTATGGTGTCAACTGGACTTTTCTGGATGTTTACACCCATATTTTCTTTGATATTTTTTAGCAATTGCATTGTGGATTTTTTTGAGGACTGTTCTATGCAATAGTACACTTTTTTGAAGTACACTCTTTTGGATGATTCACTGTTTACAATATAAAAATATATATATTTCAATTGGCTAGGATGTATGGATGTGGATAGTAGAAGATTGGGGTACTTTTACCTACCTAGCCGATTTATTTTGCATTAAGGTCATACTATATATATATATATGTTTTTTTTGATTGAGTGTGTTATCAGTCACACCATTCTCACTTTTCCTTCCTTTCTCTGTTTAAACACTGCACTTAACACCATCACCGTTTTATATAACACATACCATTGCTACAAAAGCCAAGTTGTAATTTAATGTTATTAAAAATTACCCTTTCTGGGGGCGGAGCTAGCCGGAGACTGAGGAGGACATGCAGTAGCTGAGCTCCGGTACCAGCGGCACTTCAACGGCTTGTAACGGATGATCCAGGCACCCAAAAGTTGCCCAAATACGGCGTTTCAGCTCCCGCTGACCCGGCAAACGGACATACAGCATGACGAGACGCAAGAAGGAGGGGAACCGGCCTACCAAACTCACAGCGTTCTTCTCTATGGGGCCTACACAAGATGGCGCCGGCTCATCCTCCACGCCGGTACAAGGCACTTCTCAGCGCTCATCTCAGAAGGGCATAAACATGAAAAGAAGCAGTCCACCGAGGAATCCACATTCCCCACTAGCTACTCCTTCATCTGGGAGCCCGGAGAAGGCGAGATGCCGGCTGGATGCAGCGGATGCTGGACATGAGGTGAGCTCTCCCAAAGATTCAGGGGATGAAACAAGAGACTTACCAGACTCCATTGACTCATTCCCCACAAATGATAAACCTGTCTTAGATACAGTATTGAAAGAGATGTTGGTGTCTCTCAGGAGCTCACTCCAGTCAGACATGGTATCATGCGTACACAAGTTTGGCACAGAACTGAGACATGTGGCTGAAAGGGTCTCTCACATAGAGAATAAGATGGAGGAGTATGCTTTCACTATCAATGACCTGGTTGATGCTAGTGAGAAGTCAGAGGATGATATGGAATCAGTGAAAGCTAAGATGGCAGAAATGGAAGATAGATCCAGAAGGAACAATGTGAAGATAAGGGGGATCCCTGAATCTGTTAAAAACCAGGAGCTGCGTGGATATGCTGCTCAACTGTTTGCTACAGTTATGCCAGACCTGTCTGCTCTAGACTTCACTGTGGATAGGATCCATAGGCTCCCGAAGCCCACATACCTATCTGATGCTATACCTAGAGATGTGATCCTTAGATTGCATTTTTATCACACCAAGGAACAACTGATGGCAGTGTCACGCCAAAAAGGACAGATCCCTGCTCCTTACTCTGACCTCCAGTTCTATGCGGATTTATCGCAGTATACGCTCCAAAAACACAGAAATCTCAATACCATCACAAAGGCCCTAAGGAATCACAAACTGACCTATAAGTGGGGCTTCCCGACCAAGCTGATAGTCACGAAAGATGACAAGGAATATGTTATAGACTCCCTGGCCAAAGGAATGTCAATGCTACACTCTTGGGGAATTGTCCCTGATAATCAACCACAACCCCAGCGGGGACCCGCATCAAAAAACCTAGAACCTGAATGGCGTACAGTTGATCGCAGAAACGCTTGTTCTCACAACTAACCTGGATTAAATTTTGATGACTTCATAGAGTGCCTGTTGGAATAGATCGGATCCCTGTTCCGAACTTTTTCCCTTTCCCCACCTACCGCTTGAGTGATAATGAGTCACACACTTTTGCACTCTATTAAATGGCCAGTTGCCATTGTTAATTTTTTTTTCTTCTCCTTCATGTTTCTCTTGAAATAACTCTCTTATGCCCTAAGAGCCAGAAGTACTGCCTCCCATACCTTGCTGAAAGACCCTGGGACAAGTGTGAGCACGGGGGGCCTATCTCACGCAGTGCACCTGCAGGGATTAACCAGCGACTCCCACCATCTGTAAGTAACTTTAATATCCACACATGGCGGTACAGTTTATGACTCTAAATTCCAAGGGTCTTAATCACCCTGCCAAGCGGAGATCTCTGTGGAAGGAGGCCTTGCATCAACATTGTGACATTTTGTGTGTCCAGGAGACCCACTTTTTACAGGACTCGCCTCCTAAATGCTCACATCCCCAGTTTCCTCACGTCTATCAAGCAAATGCGCCCTCAAAGACAAAGGGAGTGATGATAGCAATAAGAGACACAGTCTCTTTTCATCTACATGAAGCTATATGTGATCCTCAGGGATGTTTCATAGTATTGATCTGTGACATTAATTCCGTCACTTACACTGTGGCGAATGTATATGCACCAAATGTGAGACAACTTAAATTTTTTCACAGGATTGTGAAAAAGGTGAGGAAGGTGCAGGAGGGAATGTTGATTATTTGTGGGGACTTCAACATCACACCAGACCCAGATGTTGACTCTACCTCTTTACCAAAGAGGAGGCCTCCATCACTGTTGACGTCCCTACAAAAACATAACCTATATGACTCTTGGAGATGCTTGAACGCAAATGAAAGAGACTATACTTTTTTCTCTAATTGTCATAGGTCTTATAGTAGAATTGACTTATTTTTGGTTGACAGATGGTTACTGATGAAATGTAAGTCGGTAAAGATTAATAGTATCACATGGTCGGATCATGCCTCGGTTTGCTTAACAATAGGAAACCCTTCTTCTCAAAAATCTACTTACCTATGGAGAGCCAACCATCGCCTACTGCAGGAAGGTCCGATCAGGTCATACATCCAGGGAAAACTGAGTGAATACTTTGATGTAAATCAAGGTTCAGTGGCAAATCCTTTTGTTATTTGGAACGCACATAAGGCAGTGATGAGGGGGGTGATGATGCAGCAGGGGGCGAGATACAAGAGGGAAATGCAGCAGCAAACTGTACAATTGTTATCCAAAATTGAAGACATAGATAGACGAAACAAAGCTAACCCATCCCACATATTGTCTGACCAAGTAACACAACTTCGCACAGAACTACGGCTAAAATTTCTTGACGATTTTGAAAAGGCATCTAGAAGGTTAAAACTAGCATACTACACCAGTGGAAACAGAGCAGGCAAACTGCTGGCCAACAAACTAAAGGGTCACAGAACCAGAACCCAAATCTCCCACATTCTACAGCCAAAAACGCAGGTCAAGCAAACTCACCCCCAAGCCATAGCTGACGCATTTAGCCAATACTACAGTTCATTATATAACCTAAAAGACGATCTTTCCACGCCACAGCCAACAAAAGAAGCTATTAACGCATTTTTAGACAAACTCAATTTTCCCAAACTCACACAGGAACACCTCCAGAGCCTTAATTCCCCAATATCTGATCTAGAGGTAAAACAGACAATCCAGGCTCTCCCCGCCAACAAATCGCCCGGTCCAGATGGTTTTACAGGGGAGTACTACAAGACATTTCAGGACATTCTTTGCCCTCATCTCACCGAAACGTTCAACTTAGCTGCTGCATCTTCCTCTTTCCCCCCTGAAATGCTAACTGCTACAATCATAGCTTTGCCTAAACCAGGGAAATCTCCAGATGTACCACAAAACTTTAGGCCAATATTATTACTGAATAATGATGTCAAGATCTATGCCAAACTCATCGCTACTAGACTGGTAGACATCCTACCTGCCATTGTGGATATAGATCAATCTGGATTCACTAAAGGGAGACAAACAGCTGATGCCACTAGGCGACTAGTCAACCTTATACACATAGCTAACCGGAGGGGAACGCCTTCTCTGCTTCTCTCACTGGATGCGGAGAAGGCGTTTGATAGAATTCATTGGGGATACCTGACAGAGGTGCTGAGCAGGTTTGGCTTTAGGGGCCTCATACTTTCTGCAGTAAAGGCGATGTACACACTTCCTTCAGCTCAAGTTTACATAGCAGGGGCTCTGTCGACTCCCTTTGACATAACGAATGGCACACGTCAAGGGTGCCCCTTATCCCCACTCATTTTTAATTTGCTAATGGAACCTCTGGCCATGCACATAAGAGGACACCCCCAAATAGCAGGTTTGCACGTAGGCAACAGAAAACATGTCATAAGTCTATTTGCCGACGACGTAATTTTGTTCTTAACTAATGCAGATGACTCCCTGGCCTGTGTTCACGATGCACTCCAGACATTCTCATTAGTTTCCTACTATAAGGTAAACGAAACGAAATCCTATCTGATGGGATTGGGTTTAGCTCCAGAAACTAAAATAGAACTACAGAACAAGTACCCTTATGTGTGGTCAGATGGAGGCATAGGTTATCTGGGCATAACACTAACTAAGGACACAGCTGAGCTGCTCCATGCTAACTACACACCTTTCCTGAACTCCTTTCAGAACAAACTGACTCATTCTGAATTGTCCTAGTTGGGTAGGTTAGCGGCCTTTAAAATGATGATCTTGCCTCAGCTGCTTTATTTGTTCAGGACCCTTCCGATACCTTTACCTACTGCGTACTTTGCCTCCCTTCAATCGATCCTGAACAGATATTTGTGGCAGGGGAAGAAGGCAAGGTGCGCATTTAGCAAACTAGTGAGAAATAGAGCGGCGGGGGGCATAGGCCATGTTATACTGCAGGATTATTATTTTGCATCAATATTAGCCCAGATTAAAGTCTGGCTAAGACCTAACTGCACCCACTCATGGAAAAAACTAGAAGCCATACAAATACGGAAAGACGACTTGGCTGACTTTTTGATGACAGCTCGTCACTGCAAATATCTAGACAGGAATTTATCGCCAACCATACTAGCTTCATTGAGGGCATGGGCTCATCTTTGTACAGCGCATTCATGGGAGGAAGAGCAGGTTCCCCTGAACCTTAACATAATGGCAGTACGTCATATTATTCCAGATATAAATCTCAACACATGGAACTTGCATGGTATTCACCATTTGGAAGATATAATCACTCACTCCAAAATTAAACCATTTCAATTACTACAAGAAGAATTTAATCTGCCATTGAGGGAGCATTATAGGTATATTCAACTAACCCAAGTAATAAGGAAGACCCCCAATTTGTTTACCCAACTTCCAAAGAAACTAACTGATTTCTACCAACAAGACACAAAAGGCTCCAAAGGTATATCAATCATTTACAGGGCGCTACAGAGCAAGGATACATTAATTAAAACTCCAAACATTTTGGCATGGGAAAAAGACATTGGTCTGACATTCACTGCTAAAAAATGGGAAAGGGCAATTCAACTTCATTTAACTACTACAAAGAGTACAAACTTATGGGAATTGCACCAGAAAATCCTGCTTCGCTGGTACCTCACCCCACATAGATTGTCTAAAATTTTCCCGGGCGCTACCTCAGAGTGCTGGCGGCTATGAGGAGAGAGGGGCACACTGTTCCACATATTGTGGACATGTCCAAGGGTTAAACCTCTGTGGGCTCAGATTGATAGACTAATACAAACTATATCACATATCACTTTACCTTTACGCCCCGAGTTGGCCATACTCTCTCTGGACTTGGAATTAGTACCTGTGGCACTTAGGACTGTAACTGCACATATATTAATGGCTACGCGCCTTACTCTACTTAGACACTGGAAGAATATTGGAGCCCCAAAACTTCAAGAAGTTATAACTACTGTACAAACACATAGTACATACGAGATTCTCCATGCTTCAGCGAGCGGGAAATTTGACAAGTTATCCAACTTATGGGCACCTTGGCATGCTTGGCATGACTGGTATGACAAGCAATTAAACTAACGTGAGCTAAATAGGGTATACGTTTCAACTTTGGTTAATCTTACAGTTATTTCATATGTTTGACTTTATTTTTCTTTCTTGGTCCCTAATGAAGTAGTTACGAGAAACATGATTTTTCATAGGAATAGTGGCATTTCGCACTGCCTATACTATTACATAAAGGAGGGGACTTCAGGGATTGTAGTGGGTCGATCACTGCAATCATACGGAGTGATTGATAGTGGTCGGCCATAGTTAGTGGGAATCAACCAATGTCCCCTCCCCACCTGGTTCAGGACTACTTAATACGCTTAACGAATGGTCTAATACATCAGGGGACTGTGTTCCTTTCTAACTCAGCTCTACATTATTTTGTATTATTTACTATATTATTTATATCTCTTTACTTCTTGTTCGCTAAAAGTCTTTTATCCTTTGTATGCTTTAAACTTTCAATAAAAATTATTGATACAAAAAAAAAAAAATACCCTTTCTCTTTCAATCTTCAGCACTGTAATTTAACTTTCATTGCAATATGGCAACCTGGAGGTGTTGGTGTACAGAACACCCCAGAAATGTAATTTCCTGCTTATGTCATTTGCAATTTATTTTTCAAGAAATCTGCACTAAGATAAAAGACAGAATTTAGCCACCCACTGAAATAGAAATTTAAGCTTTGGTAAGATACTACCCAAGGGTTAATTATTTTTAAAGGGATGCAAACACTACAGTTTTCCACATTAGAGCACATAAAGTGCATCAACTGATTAATAATAAACCAGGCCCTCGCATTAAAAATTTGTATGCAATCGGTCTGGTGACATAAAGAGCTGATTCTTCACAGCAACAAAAGGTAGAAATCAGCTACAACGTTTGTTAAAATCCTTACAATGTATATTATCCCCAACAAGGTCACCTAGCGCCCAGGGCAAAGATGCCAAAGTGCGCCCCTCTCTTCTGTTCATGATGTGCAAGCTTAGGGGATCATACCCCCAGCAGTCACTCACTTATTAAAATCACTGCCGCTGTCACTTCTCCTGTTAGCCTTGCGACAGAAGAAAGGTGCCCTCACCCCTACAGTAAACCATTGTGCCCAGGGCAACCGCCCCTCCACCCCTTGTTCCGACCCTACCCAGAGGGGCTTGTTTTGTTTTTTTTCAACAAAAGCGGAGTAACTCTTTAATGCAATTATTGTGTTTAGAAGATGCAGATCGACAAAGTTCACTCTAAATCAGATAGGATATCTCCCACAAAGGCAAGGGGGCAGGAGAGGAAGCTTCCCTGGGAACAGTGTTCTTATGGGGAGGTACTGTTTGGCGAGCTGTACCATCTTTATAAAGGCTCCATTCACACTAGCGCAACTTGTTATGCAACTTTGAACATGACAAATGTGTGGCAGCTAGGAGTTAAATCCCAGCTGCAGAAGATGATCAAGCATGTACACCTTGGGGGTATGCCTACCGAACTTGGCAGGATCACTAGGTGAAAATACAAGAAACAAAAGTAGCATCTAAATAAAAAGTCAATTTAGTCAGTGTTTAACTCCACTGGGAAAAGCCCTTCATCCAGTCTGTGTTTCAGAGTCAATAAAAAGTAATTCAAAATCTATTGTGTTCTGTTTTGGTAACAGATTTACAAAAATAATTTGGGCCGTAGAGAACATGTCTGTTTGAATCAGTCATTTCCAAATATAAGCTGACAGCCCACATGATGTCTTTCTTTCCACAAAGATCCTACACTAATGATTAGCAAAGTATAAAAAAATAAAATAAATGCTTTATGTTGCTTACTTGTGCACACATAGATTTATTCTGCTGTCAGCTGGACTGCAATTGACTCCTCTAATTCCCTGTGCACCTAGACACTTCTTTACCCAGTGAGAAAGAGGAAAATACTTTTCTCACCCTAGTGCACAAGCTAATGGAAAGCTCAACTAAGACTTGTCAGGTCACCTGCCGGACCAAGTGACTAGGAGTGCACCACAGAGGTTGTGGACCCAACGGCTGACTGCTGAGGGTTGATAGTTCTGAGAAGCAGCTACACAGGATTGCAGCCACAGTCCTGGACAGGGAGCTAGAGCATAAGATTCCCCAGGGCATGGAGTCTAAGACCCAGCAGGTTTTCACCAGGGCCTCTGATGGTGAGGCTGGACTTGGCTGCAGCTGACTCCAGTTTACAGCCCCCAGGGTCTCCCAGCTCACGTTTACGACTGGCTCGGGTGGACGGAGAGGAAGCAGCAGTCCATATCAACATGGAATTGTCCGGAGGGCAAGCCAAAGGTTGGGGCAACAAGCAGACATGGATGATCAGAAGAACAGGCCAAAGTCAGTACACGGGACTCAAATGTAGAGCATACAGCAAGAATCACCCAGGGCAGCCTTCACAAAATTGTTGCTCAAGCAAGGCTGGCTTGCAGTGTGCAGGGTTAAATAGTATTTGCTGTTAGAGGCTGGGGTGGAGCCATGCTGAGAGAAGATTACTTAAACACACAGGTGTGGGAGCACAGTCCCAAAAGCTGATATACAAACCAGAGAGGTAAGCAGACAGTCAGGGCATGAAACATTTCTGCAGACTCATGACAAGACTATTGTTTGGCCACATTGGAACTGTCTCCTGCCTGAAGAATACCCTGCATTCATTTTCTTCTTAAAACAGGTTGGCACTGAAAGCTTTAGGCTTCATGCTCATGGACGTTTTTACAGCTGCGTTTTTTACAGCTTAAAAACGCCTGTCCATGTTATTGTAAATAAAAAAAATAAAATAAAAAAAAAACAAACAAAAAAAAAATGTCGGAGCTAAAAAACGCGACCACGCGTTAGTGCGCATTTTTGCGCGTTTTTTGACACTTCGCGTTTTTTTCTGCCTAACTCCGACGCTGAGGAACGCACTGGTCCTGGGGTTTTGTTACAGCTTAAAAACGTCTATGCTATGTGCAGCCCAAAAACGTCTAGGTGGGCATGAAGCTATAGACTAACATGGACAGGCGTTTTTAAGCTGTAAAAAACGCTCAAAAATGCGGCTGTAAAAACGTTCGTGGGCATGAGGCCTTAAACTTATAAGGGCCATTTCCTTGTGCTAATCTTTCTCACTTCTAAATAGAAGTAGCACACATTTGATATACCATGATATTAAAAAAAAACTATTCATAAATATCTTTAACATATGAAAAAAAAAATATATATATACCGTATTTATCGGCGTATAACACGCACTTTTTTCCGCTTAAAATCAGGGGAAAATCGTGGGTGTGTGTTATACGCCGATCCCCTGCCGATCCGAGGGAGAGGAGCCGAGATACACAAAGCCGAAGTACACTCAGCTTTACTCGGCTCCTCTCGCAGTCCCGTCCATCTCCACTGATTGCGCCGCTGACATACAGAAAGCCGAGTGTACTTCGGCTAGTCTCGGCTCCTCTCACAGTCCCGCCCCTGACTGTGAGCAGAGCCAAGTCTAGCCGAAGTACACTCAGCTTTCTGTATGTCAGCGGTGCAATCAGTGGAGATGGGCGGGACTGCGAGAGGAGCCGAGTCTAGCCGAAGTACACTCGGCTCCGCTCGCTCCTCTCCACACGGAAATCGGTGCCAATTTTAAAAATTGCAGAGACTGTCGAGGCTGCAAAGGCACTGGGCAATGCTGCAAAGGCACTGGGCAAGGCTGCAAAGGCACTGGGCAAGGCTGCAAAGGCACTGGGCAAGGCTGCAAAGGCACTGGGCAAGGCTCCAGATGGACACTGGGCAAGGCTGCAAAGGCACTGGGCAAGGCTGCAGATGGACACTGGATAAGGCTGCAATGATGGACACTGGGCAAGGCTGCAGATGGACACTGGGCAAGGCTGCAGATGGACACTGGGCAAGGCTGCAATGATGGACAAGGCTGCATTTAAATGTAAGTTTTTTTCTTTGAACTTCCCTCCTAAAAGTTTTTTTCCTTAAAATTCCCTCCTAAACTTGGGGTGCGTGTTATAGGCCGGCGCGTGTTTTACGCCGATAAATACGGTATATAGGTCAAGCCAAAAACAGTTTTTCCAGTTTTTGCATAAAGTGGGGAAAGGTTAAACTCCTGTTGTTTTGTACCACTGTCTTGGGTTTGTTAGAGAGATATATACCTTTACCCTACTTTCAGGGTGGAGCCACAAAAGCGTATGCCTGCCCACTTCCTCCTTGACATCGGTTGCTTTCTTAAGTGTTAGAGGGAGCCTGTACAGATGCCATTTGTGGTCCTATTCTGCCGGTCCTGGCTCACTATCATTCAGCTCAACGATCCCTCTCTTGGTCTGTGTTGCCGTGCTATGGATTACCACCCTCTACCTCGGTGCTGCTCTCCGTTTGCCCAATGTAAATTTGATAATTTGGTGTACAATAAATTCTGACACTTTTGACTGATCCAGCACCTTAGCACCTTTGTTTTCTTACAAGCTTCCAGATTTTCCTTGGATCTGATTTCACCAGGAGCTGTGGATCTTCGTTTCCCTGTGCTATTTCTTCAATAGGATCTATCCCAAATCTAGTACCCCATTCTGGCTGGTCCTTTGATGTTGTCAACTGCGGATCTTCCCACCATCACTTTGTTGCTACTTTATTCACTTTTATGTGATTTCTTTTATGTTTGACAATTTATAGTGAGTGATTGGTTTGTGCTTTAAGCACATAATTGTTACTTCTGTAATTCCAGTAGACAGTGTTTGGTCAGTCGGTCTCTTCCTACAAATATACAATACCTCCAAAAAAAATCAGAAAGCCAGATGGTGCGTAATTGATACATTGTTCAAGTTTGTTATACAGGGGTTAACCAAGTTTGTTATACAAGGTTTAACCATTCAGGATTTAGCTGATTAAACTTAAGTGATGAGATGTGTATTATAAGAATATTTGAATTATACATCATCTGGATGTTTATTTTTTGGGGTATTGTAATAACCACAGCCTCCAGGTAGCACCAATAAAACCTTAATTGACAATTTATTTATTTCAGAGACTGGGATACTGTATTAAGGCTCAGCAAGGGCAATATTGTTCTCTTGCAAAATGAATGTGTTATTTCCTGACTTTTCAGTTGAGCTACAAAAGCAGCACAAAGCATTCACAAAAGCCAAGAGACAGCTATGTGAACATATCAACCAGTAACCTATGACGTACCCTGCAAGATTATGGATAGTTCATAATTAGGGTTGAGCGGACCCGAACTGTAAAGTTCGGGTCCGTACCAAACTTTTGGGTTTTTGGGTCCCGTGCCGAACCCGAACAATTGACTGCATGTTCGGGTTCGGGTCCGGTGTTCGGCAATATGCATGTAAAGTCACGCTTGTTTCCCATGCTTAGAACTGTCCCTGCACAAAGTGTCATTTTTGAAGGAAAAAAAAGTAATTTAAAACTCACTTGCGGCTATAATGAATTGTCGGCTCCCGGCAATACATAGAAAAGTCATTGATAAAAAAATAAAAAAAAGCGTGGGGGTTCCCCCAAATTCAATTACAAGGCCCTTCAGGTCTGGTATGGATATTAAGGGGAACCCTGCCGTAAATTTTAAAAAAAATGCGTGCGGTTCCCCCCAAATATCCATACCAGGCCCTTCAGGTCTGGTATGGATTTTAAGGGGAACTCCACCCCAAATATAAAAAAAAATGGCGTGGAGTACCCCCAAAAATCCAGACCAGACCCTTTATCCGAGCACGCAACCTGGCAGGCCGCAGGAAAAGAGGGGGGGACGAGAGAGCGCCCCCCCTCCTGAACCGTACCAGGCCACATGCCCTCAACATGGGGAGGATGTCCCCATGTTGATGGGGACAAGGGCCTCATCCCCACAACCCTTGCCCGGTGATTGTGGATTTTTGGGGGTACTCCACGCCATTTTTTTTTTATTTGGGGTGGAGTTCCCCTTAAAATCCATACCAGACCTGAAGGGCCTGGTATGGATATTTGGGGGGAACCGCACGCATTTTTTTTAAATTTGCGGCAGGGTTCCCCTTAATATCCATACCAGACCTGAAGGGCCTGGTAATTGAATTTGGGGGAACCCCCATGCTTTTTTTTTTTTTTTATCAATGACTTTTCTATGTATTGCCGGGAGCCGACAATTCATTATAGCCGCGAGTGAGTTTTAAATGACTTTTTTTCCTTCAGAAATTACACTTTGTGCAGGGACAGTTCTAAGCATGGGAAACAAGCGCGAATAGTCCTCAGAAGTTAGGGTCCCCATTGTCTTCAATGGGGTTCGGGTTCGGGGTCAAGTTCGGGTCAAGTCCCGAACTCGAACTTTTTTCCGAAGTTCGGCCAAACCCGTCGAACCCGAACATCTAGGTGTCCGCTCAACTCTATTCATAATAGCTCCTGAAGTTAAATCTGGCGCTGCTGTCGGATGTTGCATGGTTTGTACCTTGTCCCTTAGCCTGGTATACTTGTCCTTATAATTAGCCTTTGTCTCCATCACCATTAGGCTAATGGGAGGCACTCAGTTCAGCCTAATATTTTTATTTTGTCTTATTTACAGCAGAGTGTTATCATGCCACAATAACAAATATGAGTGTTATACAATAGCTTTTAACTTGCTGAAACAGATGTACAGATAAGGGTTCTGATAAAGTACTAGGTTTAATTGGATTCCCTCTGTGTTTAAGTGCATGCATAGCACAAAAGTTTACTTTTCTTTGTTTCTAGTATAATAAAATGCAGGGACTGAGTCTCAAGTCGCCAACCAGCATTAGGACATGCACCTAATAGTGGTATGTATTTATTTATGTTTAGAAACTCCAAAGTCACTAGTTTAAATCCTTTTATTATGGTGATCCTATTACAAACTATAATCTGTCATCCTGTATTGATGCATTTCTTTGCTAATACTAATAATACTAATACTAATACTAGTATTATAAGTACTCTCATTCCACTCCCCTGTAGTGATACAAGGACATCTCAGTTTTACATAAAGATGAAGCTGATTTACTAAAGGAATGGAGGTTAAGCGCTAGGTTGCAAATATAATTTGCCAGTGCAGAAATGCAAGTGATGAGAGACAAGCTAATCGTAAATGTGAGAAATGCAAAAATTGATTAAGTGCTTGTTGAAGTGAATCAATAAGAGTGTTGATTTAGATATCAGTCTTATGGGTCATAGCTGCTGGGAAAAAAACTCCTGTGAAAGAGTACTCAAAAGAAGCTGCAAGAAATAGATCCAATTAGCGCTTAGATCCAGATGTATTGGTCTATGAATAGATGGGATGTGATGGAGACATAGCCTGTTGACTCATCAACTTCTATAAAACCATAAGTTCATTCAAGTAAGTACATGTTAAAAAAGCTTCACCCAGGGGACTTTGATAAGGTGCAGGCACGCAAAACATGTCGTCATTGTGATGGGACTCCACTCACCAGCTCGCCCCACAAGTGCTCACACACCAGTGACTTCTGCCCGTAGTTCCATCCGGTGCCTCGATTGACATCATCGCAAGTCATCGCACACAGACAGCACCTCCATGGTCCCACGGTTTGTCTTCCATCCTCATGGTCACATCCACTGGCACTGTGGTTCCCACGAGGGCACCCCCTGCCCACTGGGTGGCCCCATGGTATGGATCCATCGCCCAGGAAACTAGTGTGAGCATTACCAGTTAGACACATCTTGGACCTTCTCTGTTGGATAACAGTAAGCAGGCTCAGTCACTGCGGTTGTTCTTATACATCTGACACGTGTCCTGGGTGAAGCTTTTTTAACATGTACTTACTTGAATAGACGTATGGTTTTATAGACGTTGATGTGTCATCAGGCTATGTCTCCATCACATCCCATCTATTCATAGATGAATACATCTGGATCTAAGTGCTAATTGGAACTATTTCTTGCAGCTTCTAATCATAAATGTGGAAGTCTAAGAACTTCTGTCTCTGCAGTGATAATATGCATAAACCATTTGTAAATGTCTAAAGTACATATGGAAGCTCATATGGTCGCACCTGTGCTGCATTAGTAAGCCCCAAATGTTTATAAATATGTTCCTAAACAACATGTACTGTATGTAAATCATCTGTGTTTGCTGTCAAATGGTGCTGAAAATGTTTGCTAGTTGAGGTGTATCTCTCGCATGATGAGTGTTGACTAGTGTTGAGCTAAGGTTTGGTTTGGACTAGTTTTCACATGTACTTTCACAAATTTTCTCTTATTGGCAGTATCAAGTACTGTATGTTCCATGATTTTTGGAGTTTATCAAATGACTTGTACAGATCATGTGACTGGCCTTACAAGTGATTAGCAACTCTGGCTGGTGTATCTGTGTTCCAATTAGACCAAATTTAACCCCAATGAAGTGTATGAGACAATATATGGTCAATGACCTCATGGTACTCAGCATGCCCCACAATGTGTTTATATTTCCGCAGCACCAGCAATGTATAATTTAGCAGAAGAAAATGTGGATGGATGTCTTGATATGTGTGCTATCTGGATTGTAGGGGGATCCCGAATGTCATTTTTTCATTTTAAAGGCATCTACAATTTAAAGCATTTGTGTCCAATAAATGTTGACTTTGAAGCCACATGAAAAGTCCCTCTCTTGCTGAAGGTCATTGTTTAATATTTGTTTGGTATGTGCATGTGTTCCACAGCGCTGCCCAGCGCACCTTGTCATTTTTGACAACAGCTTGCTAACTGTTCCTTAAAATGGCAAGAAATGAATTATAACATGGCTTCAACACTAAGTTGTGGTTCTGCAAATTAGCACACTAGGATTGGCATGCTTAGGGAACAAAGATTACGGTAAGCTTAAAATAATAAGCTTAGGACTGCATAGAAACCAATCAGCTTCTAGTGTTTTTCTTTTTATTTATCAAAGCTTAAGGCCCTTTTCGCATGGGACAGATCTGTGAAGATCCGCCCCATGAACCTCCGCTTGCTCAGCGGGGATCGCATTCTCTGATCCCCGCTGAGCCGGCAGATGACAGGGCGGTCCCCGCACACTGTGCAGGGACCGCCCTGTCAGATCTCTGCTCTCCCCTATAGGGGGATTGGATGAACACGGACCATCTTTCCGTGTTCATCCAATCCACTCTGCAGACGGATAGAAAAGTAGGATTTTCCTCCGTCTGCAGAATCGGAGGATTGCGGACCCGGATGAGATCGGGTGTCAGCGGATGTTCATCCGCTGACACCCGCGATCTCATAGGGACCAATGTATGTCCCTTTTTCATCCGTAAACGGATGGATGAAAAAGCGGACATACGGTCCGCTAGTGTGAAAGGGGCCAAACTAAACAAGCTGAAGTTAGAAATTGACTGGCTACCATGCACAGCGGCACCAGATTTTGCACTCTCCAGTTTAAGGCCCCTTTCACACTTGTGCGATTTGTCCTGCGACTTGGTATTGCAAAGTGTAAAAGGGGTCTTAGAATCAACCCCTAAGTTTGGTTCAGGAGACTTGGGTTCAGTGAATGTGAACCTCAGGTGAGTTCTGGCTAATTCCTTTAGCCCCTTTCATTAGCAAATATGAATTTCCAGGGAGCATACCTCATAAGGGGTATGAGCACTTAGGCCCCTTTCACACTTGTGCGACTTGTCCTGCGACTTGGAGCTGCAAAGTCGCATGGCAAGTCGTACCTCATGATTTCCAATGAGTACCATTCATATATGTGCGACTTCAAGTCACAGCAACTTCAGGTCCATAGACCTCAAGATTACACAGGAATTGCTTCAAGTAGCGTCAAAGTTGCAGCAAAATTGCAGCAAAGTCGCAGCAAAATCACAACAAAATCGCGGCAAAGACGCACAGCTTTCAGGTCGCAAAAGTGTGAAAGGGGCCTTATAGTAATATTAAAGAAAAAAATAAATAAATAAACTTTAGTTTATTGTAAGAAAAAAAAAATGTCCCTTGATCCTGGCCAACCATAGTCTTACACACACACACACACGTTTGGATACCATGGGGAACTTTGATATCCATAGTCTTTGGTCTAACAGATAAACTATTGTGACTCTTTCACACTCTTTTACTTGAACTTATGCATGTGTAAGAGCTGTGTTTGACGAAGCCTTTGCTTCCAATTTGACAACCGAGAGGGTGTGGGTGCACAGCCCCAAACACACATTGTCTACATTTGGGGCAACACACTCGGACAGCTGTTAAGTTGGGAGCAGCAGATGTGTCCATGCAGCTGCTGCATCCAAAATGACATGAATGAGACTGCCTGCACATGGATGCACAGCTGTGCATTCCCATGTGGGCAATCACTGCCCCTGCATGGATGTATGCTTAAGTACACCCATGTGAATGAGGCCTAATAGACCACCCAAACAAAAGAAAAGGGGATGGTGCGACTGTTGCTTTCCTTCCAGAACATGACAAGGTGTTTATGCAACTCTTTCATGCCATTAGTGCCCTATACCAGCTTCATGAGTATACTATCAGGCTTCCCAGGGTTCATTCCTTCAGTTCAACAGCATAGAATATTATCAGCTTAACCAGTTGTCCACCGCCCGCCATCATATGATGGGGGAAAGCAGACTCTCTTGTTCTGGGCGGACGTCATATGACGTGATCGGCTTCCCAAGCCACTAGGGGGCGCGCGCTCGCCGCCTCACTGGGGACCCGATGCTCATGCATGGCGGCCGCATTGGCCGCCGGGCACCGCTGATTGCACAGTAACTGAGCAGGACCATGGATCTGTGTGTAAACACACAGATCCATGTCCTGTCAGGGAAAGGAGACCGATGGTGTGTCCCTTGTACATAGGGACAACCATCGGTCACCTCCCTGAGTCAGTCCCCTCCCACAACAGTAAAAATCACTCCCAGGGAACACATTTAACCCCTTGATCGCCCCCTAGTGTTAACCCCTTCCCTGCCAGTCATATTTATACAGCAATCAATGCATTTTTATAGCAGCGATCGCTGTATAAATGTAAATGGTCCCAAAAATATGTCAAAAGTGTCCAATGTGTACGCCGCAATATCGCAGTCACGATAAAAATCGCTGATAGCCGCCATTACTAGTAAAAAAAAAAAATGCTATAAATCTATCCCCTATTTTGTAGCTGCTATAACTTTTGCGCAAACCAATCAATAT